>OZ018328.1:76296116-76896116 GCA_963969495.1 Ceratothoa steindachneri
ATCATGTTCCATATTTAAATATGGACTTTCCTCCTTCATGTTTCTCTTAGTGTCCTGGGTGACGACAAGTGACCCTTATCGCAATCAAAAGTGGATTAAGGTAGACAATTTGTGACATATTTTCAGTACCCAGACAAGTGGTTGTAAACTTTCAGAGAAAAGTGAGTGGTCCTCAATGAAATCGGATCTGGGGATAAGGCCACTTTCGAGTGGTGTAAGTCTTAATTTAACGACGTATCAGAAGTAAGTCAACGGGAAAAGGACAAAGTGGAAGTTCCTTTTGCAATGGAAAGTGGTGAGAGACCATCCACCAGCCTTAGCTATGTTGTCGAGTTACTCGCCCACCCAAACACCAAGGTGGGGCGAAGTTAAGCTTTCATTGCTTCCTATTCTTTTCTTTTTTCTTTTAAAGTTGGGGAGACAGAGAAAAGCAAATAGCTTGTGACCATATATAAAGAGAAATGGGTTGGAGGACTATACCTCAGGTCCAGTCACTCTTGCCTAACCCGCATCCGATTTTCTGACCTTTTGATGGCTCCAATCTGGGCGCATTGAAGGACGCTGTTTGCGCCTGCGTGGCAACGTACAGCAAACAGAAGTCGGCCAACAGACAAGCACACCCAAAGGCGGCAGTTCCCATCTTAGTAAATAGAGAAGAAGGTGAGACATAGTGGAGCCCCTTCTCACGTTGTACGAGTCGTCCACAGGCTAACCTGGATCTGAAGATCTGCCATGTGATAGATACAGACACCGAACCCGAGACTTTTTGTTTGTCTGCGAGCCAACCAAGCACTAAAGCCCGTCTTCATAAATAGTACAGGCTTGTGCACACGACAATGGTCGCGTTGAGGTAGCCACCCGATTACACGTAGGGAAGAGGTTATTGCAGTAAACCCCACTTTCGATTATTCGCCTCCCAACGCCCAGGACCACTCAAGCTCGGCCTCTTGCAACCAGCGGGTGATGTTTATATAACTTCACTACCCTCTCTTCTGACCCGGAAAGAGGTGGCCGCGGGGGCGCTTAAACCTCGATAGGAGAAATCAGGGTTGGGGATGACCCAGCTTTCCCAGGACCGGTCAAGGAGTTCGAGTCAACTCACTGGTCCAGGCCTTCTTACAGGCATTCGGGCCGGGGTGGTGGTGAGCTTCTTCCAGGATTCAAGGTACCCCTATGTGGTGGGGCCGAGATGGGAAACTGTGGTATTGGGGCCAGTAGGACACACATCGTCCAGATGTTAGCTGCAGCGAGGTTGCTAGGCTTTAGGTGACATCGCCTCGCGGATGCATAAATTGATAGATAAGAAAGGAAATATGGGAGAGGAGGAGGGGGGGGGGGCAGTAGAAGAAGAAAAGGGTGGGAAGAATGCGGACATGATAAAACCCACCACACCAACAGGAGCGTAGGGGGAGGGGTGAACTCGCCTCTTGATTCCCACACTCCCCCAAAGCACTTGCTTCCCCTGTTCAGTAGCGTTGCGAGTCCTTCCTGGCCCTAGCAAGGGAGTCTTTTACTTTCTTTACACACATTCCACACTTTTTTCACTCGCCTTACTTTACTTTCCCTGCTCTAACCTCTTTTTTCAAAATGGAAATACCCCCGTTGGTTTTCCTGTATAATATTGATTATATTCAAGCAAATTTTCTTTCCTCTGGCGCGTGTTTGGAAGCGGAATTCTTTTTTACACTTTGACATTACAATCGCTCTCACACTTGAAAACATCATCGATTTTCCAAACTTCTTTTTCTATTTCTTCTTCTTTTTCTTTCTTCCCTTTAATTATTACTCCTTTCTTCTTCTTACATCTTCTCTCACACACTCCCCTTCCCCTGCTCCCGTATATATCCTCTTCTCATTATGGAAAGATTTGCTCTTCAGTATTCCTCTAAAAGCTCAGCAGCGAACGCACTCATATTTCAATGGCCTCTGTAAGCTTGTCGTGTGACCCCTTTATACTGAGCCTGAAAATACGAGGGCCGGGCGTCCCCCCACCCCGAGCTAGGATCAGACCAGACGGGAAAATGACAAGTGGAAAAGGGTGGAGTTGAGTCATTGCCGCGTACACCACTACAAATTCACGACAGAGAGGCAAAAAGGATTCTCATAGACAAGAGGCAAGTCGACAAAAGGAATGAAAACGTATTCAAAGCTTGACAGATGGAGAGCAAGAAAGACGTGGTGGCGGTGCTGGCAGTGCTGGCGGACGGCAATCCTTCGCCCATTGTTCGTGCACATTTAAAATGGATTTTTTCTTCAATGCCGGTTTGATTTTCCAAGGCAGAATGGGGAGGGATTAAACCGGAGTCTGAGGAAATTTTACTTGCGTTCTTTTGAAGTAATGAACAGGTCATGTAATGGGAGCTTGAGCAGGGCGAAAGTAGAGTTGAAGGGCAGAAGGAAAGATATAAAAGTTTGAAACGTACTTTGAAGTGTAGTCGTATTAGTCTAAAAGAGCTGTAGATGGGAGAGTAGAGTAGGCCCCTGTGGAGCTCTAGGTGAGCCGATAGAGCATGCAATTTTGAGCAGCAGACTACTTTAGCAATGAACTTGCATCGGGAGATAGGGCAGGGAAGGAGTGACACTCAACTCCGCTCACGCAGAATTTTTTTCTAGCAACCACATCTTAAGAAATTAAATCGTAAACACAAGGTACAACCACAACACGCCAACCACGCCAAGGAAAATGTGTCCTATTTCCTTGCTCAAATTTCAGGGTGTCTCACCCAATTCGTTGTTCACCCAAATCGAACTACTCTTCTCTTTTGGAGAGAATAACAAGTGACACTCAAAAACTCCCTCTCACATTCAAGAAGCACTTGAAATTCTAGCCTCACGGACCTCATTTGAGATACGCTACGGTTACCTCACGAGCTATCAATGGCATTTCTAGGACAAAGGTGGCTTCCATTGCAAGGGATCTCTCACATCACTTACGCGCGAAGGAATGGAAGAAACATTGGCCCCATCAAGAAAGAGCTTCCCACTCTCTCGCGAAGGCCGATTACGCGAGAGAAGTCGAACTTGTAAGATCGAGGCATGAGAATTCACTTATTCTGATTTATGTCCTTAAGACTTTGAAAACGTATAGTATAGCCTAACCTAGTATAGTTTAGAATAGTTTAACATAGTATTGCCTAGCCTATCCTGGTATAGCCTAAGCTAACATAGTATTGCCTAGCTACAATAACCTATCTTACCCTAATCTAGCTTATCATAGTATAGTATAAACATAGTATAACCTACCCTAGCATAGTATAAACTAGTCTAACATAGTATAGCCTAGCTTAGCATAGTATATTCTATCCTATTCTAGCATGGTATATCTTGGCATAGCACATCCAACCATAGTCTACCCTAGCCTACCCTAGCCTATGCTAGCTTAGCATGCTACACTATAATATAGCTTAGTCTACCGTAATATAGTTCAGCATAGCCCTGCATAGCATAGCATACCCTTGTATAGCCCACCCTAGTATATCATAGCATAGAATGGCCTAGAATAGCATAGTATACCCTAGATTAGACTAGTATAACCTAGCCTAGCCTAGTATAGACTGCATATATAGCCTAGCATAATATATATTAGAATAACCTAGCTTAGTATAGTATCACAGTGTATCCCAACCTACCATAGCTTATTAAAGTATAGCCTAGCCTGCCTAGTAAAGTATAATCTACCCTAGCTTAGCGCAGTCTACAATTGTATATTAAAACTTAATTTAGCCTAGCTTAGCTTACCCTAGTCTATTATAACAGATCTTAGTATAGTCTAGCTTAGCTTAGTTAACTGAAGCCTAGCCTAGTATATTTTATTCTATCCTAGCCTAGATTATTATATGATAGCCTACTTTACCCCACCCTAACCTAGTTATCATAAGGGCGTTATCGCGATAACGATATCGGGTTATCGGTTATCCGATATTTCCCCCCCGCGTTATCGATTCATCGGTATCACCGATGCTTTTGGTTCCAAACTAGCGATAATCGATAATTTCAGTTTTTGGTTCCAGTTTAGCACAGAGGCGAACCGAGCGTGCCTTGGAGGCAGAAATAGGTAGGTCTGAGCTGGGATCCGAACGTATACTGAACGGAGTGCGGGTCGGTTGGTCTTGACGTCTTCTCAAAACGTTCGCTCAGCTTCAGTCTCTCACCAGCTGTCGGACGAGAGGTCACCAGGTGTTGCTCCTGCGCGCTACTTGTTTTACGCGTTCTTTGATGATTTTTTTCCTATGTTCCCGTGCTTCTTCCGTTCTATTTTTTTGTGCACGTTTAAATGAATGCATGTACTATTCGCTGCTATTCTTTAATATCCGTTTATTAACGTTTTGAACACTTACGAAGTTACGCCTCTCTTCTAAACTGATCCTATTTTATTGTAATTTAGTAGTGCAGTGCTTTGCTCTTTTATAGTATTGAATTAGTGATGACTGTGCCCGCATCAAGCCAAAGAAACGCAGCGGAGTCTATTGACCCTGAGCTCACTAAGGATAAGCCTCAGTCACCCTGGCAATTCCTTGGCAATTGGGTGAAGTACAAGAAGATGGTTGGCGGTAGCTACATCTTCCAGTTCTTGTCCTGCCTCCTCAAAATCATTGACGTGAAGGTGAATAAAGGCACCAAGGCCAAACTGGAGAGCCACTTCAACAAGATTCATCCTGACAAGGAAAAACAAGTTGATGAAGCTTGCAAGGCTAACGTTGGGACTGGTGGCCAAAGAAGGAACCGGTTCGCTAACTCAGACGACAGCGGGTCAACCAGCAAGAAGCAGCGGAAGATGTCCATCGCCGAGACCTTTCGTATCATGGCCCAGGCAGCGCCGTCCTGCAGTCCACCGTCTACAAGACAATTGTCAGGTTTGTGGTGGATAACATACTGCCGCTGCAGATTGTGGACAGTCAGAACTTCAGGGACATGATCCACACCCTCAACCTTAAGAAAGAAGTACCCTCCAGTACCCAACAGTTAAGAAACTAAGAAACAGTATTCAAATATTCTTACTACTGTATTATAAAATAACGCTATATATAGTCAATAATCAATATTGTATTATAATTTTTGATATATAGATTATTGGTTATCACCTTATCGGGTGATAAATTTATCCCCAAATATCGATTATCGGTTATCGCCGATAAGGTTATCGAATCGTGTATGTGAGAGTATGCAGATAAGAGGATAGAAAGGGTGTGTGAATAGATAGCGGAAAGTAGACCAGTGGTGAAAAGAGAAAGAAGTGTGGTAGGGTGCAAAGTGATGCTAGAGCCTGGTGATCAGGCCTATCGCTTTCAAATTTATTTGATTTGTGGTTTAGTTGTTGTTTTTATGGTTATTTTATACATATATATATATATATATATATATATATATATATATATATATATACAGGTATATATATAACATATAGTTTGGCGTTCAAGCCATTTGTCTTTATTGCTAATATTTTTGTTTATGCTATGCGCGTTAGCTGTTGTTTTTGTAAGTTGTTAATATTAACTTACTGTGTTTGTTTTAGTATCTTTTTGTTTCTTCGTAATTTTGTAGTGTGTGTATTTAGTGTACAGTGTTTCTTCCTGTAGTCTTGTTTGGTGATTTTCGTCTTCTTGTGTAGGATTCCTTCTTCGGTAGTTTGTCTTAGTTGGTTAGTTTTGTCGATATCGGTGAATTTTGTCAAAATCGGTTGGTTTCATGATTGGTATTTTTTCTTAGTTTGGGGTAAATTAACTCATCTAGCGTAGAACGGTACTTCTGCTCCGCCAGCTAAAATCCTAGCGGAGCTTGGAAATCTGGCGCGACATACTTCTCTTCTGTTTTGGTCAATCATTTGTACGATATCTTCGTCCAAACGATTGACCTTTTCCAGCATATTCCTTGTCCGTTCTTCGATGACAACGTTAATGGGGGTTAACCCCGCCTCTCGGTGCAGCTCTTCTTGCGATCTTCTTTCCATTCTGCGTGTACCTGTGATTAGGTACACGCATTTATTCTGCACCACTTGTAGTCTCCTCTTCTGTGTCTTTGAAGCACAGGAGAGGGCGGAAGCGGGGTAAAGCAACGTCGATCTAACTAGTGCAGTATAGATCTTCTTTTTGTTGCTTTGACGAAGATTTCTGAACCTGTACAGAGTCTTGACTGCAGCAGTGCCCTTGGTGATGCGTTCTTGGACGTGCTTTGCGTACCCGGTTGAGGTGATCTTCATGCCGAGTACGTTGCATTCATTGGTGTAGGGATATCGTCTATCCCCCACCCTGACGTCATCAAGTAGTCTCCTGCCTATAGGGACTACTTTGAACTTATCCTGGTTGGTACGGATTTTCCACCGGGCCTCGTAGGTGTTCAGGTTTTCGATTTCTGTTGCCGTCATGCGAGCTTGCATAGGCGCATTCCTCCATGGACATGTGATTACCTGGGTGAAATCATCGGCGAATTGTAAGTTGAGGCAAGTGGGGCTTACAGGGACTGGGACATCCGCGGTGTAAATCAAGTAGAGAGTGGGAGACAGGCACCCCCCTTGCGGGAGGCCCGCATTGAGCGGAAACTTTGGCCCGTCCGTGCACCGTAAACTGATGTACGCCGCTCTCTCCATGACATAGTCACAGAGAGTTCTTTCTAAGCTTTCGCTTAGTCCCAGTCGTAAGATCTTGTACTGCATTCCCCGTTGCCACACCTTATCGAACGCCTTTGATACATCCCGACAAACAATGTCCACGTAACTCTTTTCCCGTTTTGCTTGGGCTAGCTTTTCCGTAATGACGTTAATCGCCATTTCCGTACTTCGCTTACTCCTAAACCCGAATTGGTGTGGGTTGTAGAGCGAGTTATCTTCCAGGTGAGATTATCGTTATCGATTATCGGTTATCTTGATATATTTTTTCGTTATCGCGCCCACCATTGTTAGTTATTATAGTATGGTCGAGTATATCATAGTATTGCCTAGCCTAGGCTAGACTATTAGGTTTTAGCCTAGGCTTGCATAGCATACATAACATAGCCTAGCCTACCCTACCCTAGCAAAGTCTCGCTTATTCTAGCCTGGTATAGCGAAGACTAGCCTAGTGTTGCATAGCTTAGTAGATCATTGCCTAACCTAGCATACCATAGCGTAGCCTAGCTTAGTATAGCCTTTCATTCCGTGTCTAGCCTAGTATAGCTTAGCCTAGCCTAGCTTAGCATAAACTAGCTAAGCATTAACTACCCTAGACATGTATAGCCTATACTATACTAGTATACCCTAGTCAAGCATATCTTATTATTGTGTAGCCTAACATACTATATGCTATCCTAGCTTAGCAATGATAGCCTAAATTAGCATAGTATATCTTACCCTTGTACATTATATCTTAGCATAGTATAGGCTAGCATAGCATAGCCTATTCTAGGCTTGCCTACCAGAGTATAGCATATTATAACCTCGTCTATTCCAGCAGAGTATCGACGGAAAAGTTATGATGTTATTGCCAAAACAGAATAATTCCCAGGATAACCTTGAAAGGACTTTGGCAATTATATCATTTGAAACAGAATGTAAAACAACATAATCGTTTTAAATTACGTCAGAATCGGCCGTATAGTTATGATGTCATTGACAAAACAAAATAATTCCAGGGCTAAACTTGGGAGGACTTTGGAAATTATATATTTCTAAAAGTATGTGAAACAACATAACTGTTTCAAATATCGTTAGAATCAGCCGAATAGCTACAATTTTATTACAATAAGAAAAAGCAAAACAGGGACTGACCGAGGGACATACTGAGATGTAGAGTCACTCGCGACATGACCCGGGTGCGACTAAAAATGGAGCTATATTAGTTATGATATCATTACAAATTATATCTTCATCATGCCAAAACAAATTGAAGAAGTCCTGAAGAAAAGGGACATCATTCTAAATATTAACAGTGCCCATAAATTGACTATATTTATTAAAAAAATAGGTTTGGGCTCTAATTTATATATATTTTATCTTCAAATTATGAAACAAACATACTAAAACAAAATGTAACGTTTGATTAGTTCTATTAAATTTCTTATGTGAGGAAATACCGTAGTCTTAAACTTTCGGCCTTGACTGTACAACGGACAGAGACGTTCGGATGGAATTTAGGAGCAAGCACCAAAAATAAAGGGATTGGTAGTTAATTGCATGATGTATTTATTTTATTTAATCAAGTCGCCGTCAGTCTCAACCAAGCCCTCCAGAAAGCGTTGGGACCTGCTACAGGTGGCCTGCTCGACGTTCTCTCTGTTTAACTGGGTGAAAATTGTGGTAATTATAGACCTACGCTCCACTTTGGCGTTGCACTAGGATTTGTGCTCTCTCCTTCTCTCGAAGTGCGCCATGAATTTCCACGCCTTTTGAGCACAATCTTCAGCATCTCAATCCGGAACGGATGCGTTCCTAGAGACTGGCGTGAAGCGGAGGTGACTCCTATCTTCAAGAAAGGTGACCCTAGCCATCCGTCGAACTACGGACCTATTAGCTTAAACTTGATAGTCGGTAAACTCATGGAAAGCAGCATGTTGGACAAAATGACGTCATATTTAGAGTCCAACTTGCGATTGAGGAGTTCCCAGTACGAATTCCGAAGGCAACGGTCATGCCTAACGAATCTTGTGGAATTCTTCCACTTCGTTTTCAGTGAGCACGACCGGGATAAGGCGGTGGATGTTATCTACTTAGACTTTCAAAAAGCCTTCAATAAGGTACCACACCGCCGCCTCCACCGGAAAGTGCGTGCGCTAGACATAGACGGAAATGTAGCAAGTTGGAAAGTGAACTGGCTAAGTCGCAGATGGCAACGACTGGTGTTAAATGGACAGGCTTCTGAGTGGGTGCCCGTTACTAGCGGTGTTCCTCAAGATTCTGTCCTGGGACAACTACTGTTCATCATCTACATCAACGACATGGACGGTGACATAGTTGCGAAGATTTCTGAAATTTGCTGATGATACCAAGCTTGGTATGAACGTCGCAAATGAAGGAAATACTGCCCGCATTCAAGATGATCTTCAGAGATTGGGGAGTGGTGGACACATGACAAATGTTTTTTAACGTTAGAGGTCTGATTCTGAGGCTAGTGTCACTATCGATACATCTGAGTTTAATGCATACAAGCCAGAAGATGGCAACTAACTGGTACAACTTACACAAGCCGAACTCAAAGACTTAACACAACACCGGAACTTTTCCAAGGAATCTGCTCAGCTATTGGGTTCACTTATTTGAGAGAAATGTATGCTGGCACCAAAAGCGTTGGAATGTCAACTTTCTGGCTGACTACTGCTGTTGTCTGAAAAGGGATTTGATATCTGCTACGTACAATCGGAAGTCTCTGAAGAGACCATTCATCCATGAGCAGCATTTTTGTATGTTGTACTCTTCTTGATATCAATTAGAACGTTATGTAAGCTTTTTGTATAAAAATCAGTTAGAAATTTACCATTGTGTGCACATTCGCCTACAAATAGATCATAATATAGGAATTTCTAGCATGTGCTTATATCTTCAAAAACCTGATCTAATTAGATAAAATGAGCTTGATTTGGGGATTCAGCGCGATAAACTGGCCCAAAATGAGGTATTATGTGTTAGACCTTGGAAACAGCGCAGACCAGTGTAATAATAATAATAACAGTAATAATAATAAAACTAATAATAAGAATGGAAATAACAATAATAATACTAATAATAAAAAAGTAAGGTAGTGCTAAGACCGGGCGAAGAAAAGCGCACCAACCACTTTCCCATGAACCAGCAGAGAGTTTAAATCATCCCGGTGACAGGACTTCCCTAATTTACACCCCAGCAGGGAGGATGTTTAACTCCTCCAGGTACCAAGTGTAATAGGCTACACCCTGCAGGGAGTGGATGCTTCTGTTTGTTATCAAGTTTTGCAGCCCATTTCTTCCCCTTGTCCTTCGTCTTCTGCGACAGAAGGATTAGTTGCGGATGTCCTCATCTAATAACTGCCTGAATTTGTCCCTCTGAGTTTCTCTCTCTGACTTCATCTCTATGAGTTGTCTCTCTGAGTTTTCTTTTTGTCTCGCTGAGTTTGTTTCTCTCTGAGTTTGTGTCACAGAATTTGGCTTTACGATTCTTTCTAAGAATTTGTCTCTCTGAGATTGTATAAAATAGTTCGTCTCTAAGAGTTTGTCTCTGAGTTTGTCTCCTGGATTTGTCTCTCTGAGTTTGTTCTCAGAGTTTCTCTCTGGCTTTGTCTCGCAGAGTTTGTATCTGAGAGTTTGTCTCCTGGATTTGTCTCTCTGAGTTTGTTCTCAGAGTTTCTCTCTGGCTTTGTCTCGCAGAGTTTGTATCTGAGAGTTTGTCTCTCTGAGTTTGTCTTTCTAAGTTTTACTCTTTGAGTTTGTGCCTCAGTTTTTTCTGTTTGTTTCATAATTAGTCTCATAGAGTTTGTGTATAAAAATTTCCTATCAGAATTTCTCCCTTAGTTAAGCTCTGAGAGTTTTTCTTGGAGTTTATCTCTCAGAGTTTGTCTCTCTGAGCTTGTCTCTCTGATTTTGCCTGAGTTTGCCTCTCAGAATTTGTGTCTCTGAGGTTGACTCTCTAACTTAAACTCTCTGGATTTGTTTATCCTTGCGTTTATTCATCAGAATTTGTCTCTATTAGTTTGTCTCTTTGAGTTTGTTTATCTGAGTGTTACTCTCAAAGTTTGTATTTCTGAGTTTCGCTTATAGTTTCTCTCTCTGAAATTCTCTCTCTGCGTTTGCATCTCTGTGTTTGGCTAGTTGATTTGTATCTCAGTTTTTTTCTGTGTATGATCCTGTGAGCTTCTCTCTCAGAGTGTGTCTAGTATAAACTGTCTCAGAATTTTATCAATAAGTTTGTTTCTCTGAGTTTATCTCTAAGAGTTTGTGTTTCATAATTATCTTTCTGAGTTTGTCTCTCTGCGTTTCACTATCAAAGCTTGTCTCTCTGAGTTTGATTCTCTGAGATTGTCTTTCAGAGTTTGTTTCTCTAAGTTTGTCTCTCGGAGCCCTTTTCTCAGAGATTGTTTCTATTAGTTTGCCTATCAGAATTTGTCTCTGAGTTTCTCTTTCAAAGTTTGTCTCCGATTTCTCTCTTAGAAGTGACTTTTAGAGTTGGTTCTTTCAAGTATTTTTCTCTCAGAGTTTCTTAGAGATTTTCTCTAAGAGTTGTCTCTCTGAAATTGTCTTTCTGAGTTCGTCTCTCTGTGTTTCTTTCTGAGAGTTTGTCGCTCTGAGTTTTTTTCTGAGAGTTTGTTCTATGAGATTGTCTTTTAGAGTTTGCCTCTCTGAGTTTTGTCTTTCAGGGTCTGTCTTTCTGAGTTTGTTTCTCTGAGCCTGCCTCTCAGAATTTGTCTCTGAGGTACTGTCCAAGATTTTGTCAATGAGTTTCTTTCAGTTTGTTTCTCAGAAGTGGCTGTCAGAAGTTTCTCTTAGAGTTTGCCTCTTTGAGTTATCTTTCAGAGATTTGCTCTCAAAGGCTTTCTCTCTGAAATTGTCTTTTTGAGTTCGTCTCTCTGATTTCGTATATCTATCTTTGGCTCTGAGTTCGTCCAAATGAGTTTTTCTCTCTAAGTTTCTCTCATAGTTTGTCCCTCTTAGTTTTTCTCTCTGAGTTCGTCTCAATAGAGCATAATAATTTTGTTTAGATTAATTCCCCCCAAATATCGATCCCTAATTTTATTTTTTAAATCCCCTCTCCCCTATAGAACTTTAACGATGAAAAGAGAGAAGCATGTGAAAAATGATCCTTGGAATTTTACTTTCCAGAGTTGAGCATGGCAATTCCTGTTTCAAGTTTAGAGAAAACCTACCGAGTTTTCGGGTCAACAAGTTCTAATTTTTTGCCAAGCGTTCCATTCAGTAAAAAAGCTATTCTCATCACCTTGGCCTTCCACCCTTTGGGCTTCCATAGCCCTGTATCTCCCTCTCTATCATCATTCATCTTCCTGAGCTTCTATATCACGAACCTTCAATCTCCATGGAATTCCATTTCCATAAGCTTCTATATCACGAGCCTTCATTCTCCATGGCCTTTTATCTCCATGGTCTTTCATATCTATACTTCCATCTTCATGGCCTTCCACCTCCATGTCATTCCAAACTCCAATACCTTCCAACTCCCTAGGTAGGGAAAACCTAAAATAAAATTAAGTCTTTGGGAGAAATTACGAATGAAACACTGAGTCTAAATTAATGTAATATAAAGTACATCTGTTTCGGGATATTACTGTTTGTCAATTAATCCACGCGTCGTTTCACGATTTGGGGGGGTATGCGTTTCCCTTTGGAGAAAATCCTCTTTTCCTTGACTTTCGTAAAACATCTGTAGTAGGGCGGATCGTTTTTCCACTTTTTTCCATTTTTCATTGCGAATAGCGCGGACAAGTTGCGAATGCACATGAAAATATACTATACAAAATTGCAACAAGAAAAAATAATATTTAGATACGGCGTCGACACGTTGAAATTCCGAATAATAGGCCCAAAACGTAAATTTTAGGTCCTATTCACATAATTTTAATACATACAAAAATTTACCGAATTACCTTGGGATAGTGATAGAAACACTCCATAATACGTGTATATCATGTAGAATAAATCTCATAGCTCTGTACTAATATCTTCACTCGGCGCCAGCATGTTGAACTTCCTTAAAAATCAAATATTTTCTATTATTATGACGTTTAATTAGAAACGTATCTGAGCTCAGTATTATGCATAACAGATTAGAAATATGATCTATAAGTTATTAACCTATATTTATAAAGATATTATATATACCTATCGACCAATATATGTATATATATATATATATATATATATATATATATATATATATATATATATATATATATACAATAATTAAATACCTGAACTAATGAAATAAATTACATTATGTATCACATACCAGTAGAACTTCTTTGATTTTTAATGCACTTGTAAGCAGTCACAACATTCCAATGTGGTGCTTCATGCAGTGCTCAGCTACCTCCCATAGGCTTCTTTCTCCCCCCCCCCCCCAACACTTACTCCCTCTTCCTATATCTCAAGCTTAGCAGTTTCCGATCCCTAATTCACTGTGTTGTGTGCTGTCATCAAGGTATGATGTGTTACTGTGCTACTGCCGAGTGTCGACTGCCGTGTCATGCAGCCTTGCGTATTATGTTTATCATTTCATGTATTTTATATTAATGCAAATATTGTAATATGTTTTGCTCTTACTGTAAGTGAAGTATGTTACTTAGATACTAATTAGAATATATATGTTTTGTGTCTAATTTGCAGGCTAAGATGTCTTCTAGAAGATCTACGAGAAGTATGTCTGCTACCTCCAGCTGCCCCATTTTTGTGCCTGGCACGGAACTATGTTAAACGCGTCCCTCGACTCATGAAGACGTAATTAAACATTCTTTATGTATGAAATAATTCTCAGATGACTCAAGTCAACACTCTAGTTTCTGAAACCCTGAAAACGATCAGTGACACTTTACAAAAATTTATGGGCAAAAGCTTCAATTTCCACAGTATCACACAGACGCGTTTGTTAAATGTTGAAAAGTTTACATAGCACATACAAAAGAAAATGTAAATCTCTTGAAGGAAAACAACAGCGAGCTTCATTTAATGAAAAATAGAAGCTTTTCAAGAAGCTAGCCATGAGCAAGCTGTTTGACATATGGTTTTGCAAGTGCACTTCATTTCAACAATGTTTCTGCAGGAAAGTAGGCAAGGTTCCACCAATAGAGCGCGAATTTATGGAAGATCAAGGAACAAAGAGGAAAATGGTGATAGGGAGCCTTGATACAAGAGCAACTTTGAAGAATGAGGCGCGACTGAAAAGAAAACTCTATTATATTTATTAAGTCAAAGTCATTGCCCTTTACCTAGATTTCAAGTGAGAAGAGTTCAGGAATGGATTCTCCAGTATCGTCCCCTTCTTTGAAGGTCTTTGCTCAGTCATATATAGTTGGGGCGATCAAATATTCAAAATCTCTAAGGAATAGGATTCTTTCCGCTGGAACTCCATATTAATTTCTTCGTAAACTTCACCTGATTTCGACCAGGGAACTTAGTTGATTACATCCTTTGAAAAATTGCTTGAATTGTTCCAGATTGACGCCTGTTTCTTTGAAGTAAAGAATTGTTTCCCGGTAGTTGCGATCCTAGATCTGGGATGAAAGATTCTGTAAGGCCATATTCAAAGGGGCAAGAGAGAAGGGTCGTAGGATTCTTTCACTTTTAGCTCCATGCTAATCTTGATATTGAAGGCTCGAGTCCACATGCATTTAATGCACAGCAACCACAATTTCTGGTTTTTTTTCGCTCTCTCGTACAAAAAGGTGACCCATGTAATTTCGATAAAATTATCGAAATTTTATGCTTGGTAGGTCGAGGTGAAAGGTCTGATACACAATTTAATTAGGCCTTGCTAGACGTCCGTTGCATCTTCGAATTTCACGCAACCCCTTTTATTCGTTTGACACTTAAAAATTTGTTTTCATTTTCTCATTTTTTAACAGCTCGAGTAAAACTTGGTATATAAAAATATTTCATGTAAATTTAACATTATCCGTTAATTTACCGTTTTAGGGAAACAAAATAGGACTTTTACCGCCTCTACCGTTTCTTATCAGAATGCATTTTCTCGACTGGAAGGATACTCAGAGAATGTTTGAACATATTTAGTTATCTAACAATAGTGGTCATACAGGCTTGGCTAAAATTATAGGGCAGGTATCAAAAAGTGAAGAATAAGATTGAAAATCATTTATTTCATACTTGACACAATACAATAAAACATGTTTGCGCATATTCTATCAATAATTATAATTGATGTATCCTTTTGCTTTTATGCGTTTTTGCATACTTGAGACTAAGTTGGTACAGGTGGTTGGCTCATTTTTCTGCCACTCTTCTTGAATTTTGGCTGTTAATTCACTTTTTGAGGAACATTTGTGCACCCTCACATGTGCCCAAATGGAACCACAAATGTTCAATAGGAATAAGGTCTGAAGATTGCGAGGGCCATTCCATCAACGTCACCCCATTCTTTTCAAACCAGCACTTTGTGACTCTTGATGTGTTACGTGAAGGATTGTCTTGTTGGAAGATTACACAATCTGATATGTCATCATTGAAAATTTCACCTAAGGAAGGATGATAAACCTGATCTAACAAACTGGTGTAAGTAATAAAATTTATTCTGCCCTTACAAGTGAACAACAATCCTTAACCTGAAGACGACATGCAGCCATAAACTATTACACTCTCACCACCAAATTTGTCTGTTGGGACAATACATCTCGAATCATAAGTTTCCCCAACTCTTCGACTAGCATAAACAGTTCCAGGAGTTCCAGGGTTCTGAGGAGAAATACTAACTTTACTGATCATTTTTGGTATCCAATAAAAATGTGCACAAGCTTAATAGATTTTTTCGAAACTAATGTGAAGAACCTACTCCAAAGTTGCTTTCATCAGACCAAACAACTTTAGCCCAATCATCATCAGTCCAATCGTCATGCTCTTTTGTCCAAGACAATCACTTCTTCTTGTTGATCTGAGACAGCCAGGGTTTCATTCTAGCCTTAAATCCTTTGAGCTTAGCTACTAGTTACCTTTTTCTCACTCTGCGTTTTGATATCTCTTTGTTTAATGCTGCCCGAGACTGAGCAGCTACATCAAAAGCGGTATTTTCCTATCGGCCAGAGATGTCCTTTTCAGCAAGCTCTTTTCCCTCGGAGTTGTACAATTTTTGTGACCTTGAGTATCACGGTTTTTGAAAGAATTGGTTTCACGGTACTTCCAAATGGTTGTTTGGACATCATTTCTCAAAAATTAAAGTTTTCTTGCAATTTTGACCTCGGTGACTCCCTCTCTGGACAATGTAATGATTTGAGCTCTTTTGAGCTTCAGGAATCTGTTTCTTCGGAGACATTTTAAACCCCAAATTACTTGAAGTCAACACTAAGATAATCACAGAAAAACATAGGAATAAACATAAGTATCACACATTGAATGGCAGAAGGTTGCCCTAACCACTTATGCATAATATGCAAAAGGACACATCAAATATTTATTATTAATAGAATATACACAAAAATGTTTATTTGTATTATATCAAGTAGGAAATAAATGAGTTTCAATCATATTCTTCACTTTTTCATACCTGTTCCATAATTTGAGCTAAAGCTTTTGACATCCTTTAAATAGGTTTGGGTTAAGGAGAATTAATGAGATATATCGGGAAATGCTCTTTCTTGCCTCCTTTTATAATCTGTATTCTCCTTTGTGAACTCGACTTCAGAAACGTTTAACGCATCATATTAATAGATTTAACCTTTAATGTAGCTCTAAGGACATCAATAAATTTTAGAACTTTAAAATGCATCTTCATAGTTAATGAAGAATCTTTGCAAAGTGAGCTCCTAGAGATTGAAAATAGATAAAATATTCGCTATACTTTCTCCTGCTTTCATCATTCAACTGTTACTCCGCAATCCATATAATAGATCTGATATATCAAAGTCTTTTACTTCTTTAAAAGAGGTAGATATTTTCGACGAAAAATTTGGGCAATTTATGTAATCCTAGCATTGATAAAATAGGGGTACAAATTAATCCAAATAGAAGCCGCTTATTCCGATATCCTACTAGAAAAAAAAGTCCTGTTTCCCTTTGTTCCTTTACCATAGAAATAGTCATTTATTTTTTCCGTGGGATTTCAGTCTTATTTGATTAAAAGCGTCTCAAATCCCCAAATACAACAAATACTTATCAAATCTTAAATGCAGCAGAACCGAGAGGACCATTTCTGTTTAAAAAAAAGGAACGCTATATATAGTCTGATTGTGCCTTATATTTAGGTTATTGCTTGTTTACCTTTCAATAAGATTAGAGAAAAACACAACTAGACATCTCCTAGCATCTCTTTTCTCCTAGAAATATTGCCGTAAGACGTATGAAAGAGTGTAATAAGTGATGCTGACGGATCTGATCGAGAATAACTCTTCGCTTTATGATTCCTGAATCTGTTAAACAATTTATTTACCCGACCTAATTTACACTCATCTTTTCGAAGTTGCTTTTAGATTAGAGGACAATAAGCTTAGGTACGTGACTAATCACCCTATTCAATTATCTTATAAAATATATTCGGTCTCCATTTGTAACTTTGATTCTATTAATCTTTTATCCTAATCGAATATGGTTATTACAACATACACTTCTTTCTCTCCATTCTCTAAATAAAAAGGGTCCTCACTTTAACAGACCTTACGAATTCGAGTGGTGCTTCCCTGGATGGATGGAACTAACGAAAGTTTCGGTTCGCTCAGACGAGTCAGAGGTGCTCTCGAGTAGGGGATGGAGTATCGTCCGTTTTGCGTCCCTCAGCCTACTCAGAAACTTCCTGAGTGATCTCTTGAGACAGAAGTAAAGGATAATTTATTCCGCGATGTTTACAATGTTGTCGAGTAACTTGACTCGAATTTCTGAATTAGCATAAAATGAATTGTTTTTCGGTACATTGATAATTTAGTTGTTTTTTCAAAGCAGAATGAGAAGGTCGTACCTCCGCAAAAAAACTCACCTGAATCTGCAGAAGAGTTGAGGGGAAGTTCAAGGGGATAAATCGCAGTGCGATTACGTATAAATTTAAGTTTCTATCTTTAACAGGCAGACACGATAGCTTATCTGATACCTACCATGCACTTTTTGGCGTTTTTATTGGTGAGCTCATCCCCGCAATCACATCATGTCAGGAGCCAAGCAGAAGCTAATCTCGACATCCGCCAATCTCGTTGCAAACAAGGCGTCACATCTACCGCATAACAGTT
The DNA here is from genome assembly GCA_963969495.1 of Ceratothoa steindachneri. Classification (NCBI taxonomy): domain Eukaryota; kingdom Metazoa; phylum Arthropoda; class Malacostraca; order Isopoda; family Cymothoidae; genus Ceratothoa; species Ceratothoa steindachneri. The sequence continues at coordinate 76,313,942 of OZ018328.1, forward strand.
GGTGCTCAAATTCCCTTGCTTCGAGACACACAGGGCCCTTTGTGAAACAATAAAGATCACAATACAGTTTCCGAATCAGGTATAACGCGTTATCTCCCACAACGAGCGGAGTAATGCTGCCAGCTCACCCTAAAGATAGATGAAGAGCGCGGTAAAGCCAAGCAGACTGGATAAAGCGTTGAAGCTGACCCTTTCCTTAGACTTAGGGCCATTCGTGTATACTGAAACGGCTTCAGGGTGAAGAGAATTATGCTGAAAAAATTTGAATGCAATACTCCCGGCAGTGTAGAAGGTTTAAAGTAGAATCGGGGTGACAAATTTTCACAAGTGGTACACCCAATGGAGCCTTTCAATAGGTAAAATGCGGAAGGCACCGGTCGCCAGACGTAGCCTAATGTAATGGATTGCGTTCTTTTTGCACAATTCACACTTAGCTGCGGATGCGCGAAAGCCGCATCTGTTCTCAAAGGAACGATAAAACAATAAAGTGGTAGCCCTATTAGCATCTCAAGACCTGAACGTCAAGAAAGAATAATGTCAATGGCCTGGGTATAATAAAATCCTAAGTCTACAAATATGGGTCTTCCAAGTGAGGCGTTGGTCAAAGATAAGACACGGCAAACGGTGATAATCTACCATTCCAGGCGAACCTTGTTTAGCAAAAAATCTGGGCCGGCTTGCAGCCGTGGCTGGCGGCAGAACTTCACCGACTTATTTTTGGTCAAAGAAAAGCGAAGAAACCTGTTAGATCGAGCATAATGAGAGATGTGGTTCAACACCTGTTGCAGTTGATGCTCCTGAGTAATCATCTGGGCTCTCGCATAAGGGATAGAAAGGTCGTCTACCTAGTAAGGAGTGAGAACAATTTCAGGCAGCATCAGGGTGATACTGTTGATGCCAAGGGCAAGGAAGTTACACTTAGGAGACTTTCCTGTGGGACGCCATCTTCCTGTCCACTTGGGCCAGATAAGTCTTCCCTCACCTGTTCGCGTAATAGACGTTCTCTTAAGAATTCAGATATAAACATTTAAGATCGTCCCTTCAACCTATTGTTTGGAGCGTCTCTAGGATACCACATTGTCATGCGTAATCTAAGGCCTTCATTAAATCTAAAAACACCGTGGTGTAGTACTGTCTACAGAGCCGAGCATCCGACGTTGAGTAGAACTTGCAGAAGTAGCAATGTGGAGAAGATGGTTGGCATTCGCTGTCCAGGAAAAAGGCTAATTTAACGTTTACTAATTTCTACCTCAGCAATTGGACGGAAACCTGCCCCGGTACAATGATCTCTTCCAGGTTTACGAAAAACGAACTCAGTAGCCATTCTCAGGGAATCTGGGAGGATACCTTCTGTCCAGATCCTATCGAACAAATATAGCAAGCTTCCGTACTTCGGCAAGAGGAGTCTTCTCGTTAAGTGAAGACAGATGCTAGCCAAGAAAAGCGGCGTCGGCTTTGAAACATACAGAAATCTAGCACTATTTAACTTAATTTACCAACGGTAAAATCGTTCAAACGAAGCTTATAGCTTATGTGGACATATCGCTTCTCACTGATGGCCCATAATAGTATATGGTTGGTTATCATTATAGCCATATTTTGTGGTAGCTAGTTCAGCGGATGGCTCCTAAACCATATTTAGGTTAACTCAATACCCAAATGGTCAGTTAAAACTAAAGTTTTCTTTAAAAATGAGTAATTACACTCAAATTTAGGTACGGTCACCATTTTGACAGTTGTGATTACAGCCTCATAGACTTATTTTCCGGAAACTCGGGCGCGTTTAGTCGCATGATGGTGTCCTTATTTTGGTTGCCTTTATGGCGGATACTTGTGTTTCAGACTTGAGCTTAAGTTGTTGGTCATCAATGATAAATAAGCTACCTTAAATGACTCCAGATAGGTGGTACAACCTCTACCAAATTCTCTTTAAGTACATCTCCAAGGTTTGATAAAAAAAACTTCATGTGTAGCTTAAAAACTCGTAAAGCAAAGGTAAACGAATTTACTAAGGAAGCTTTCGGGAATATATGTCGTTGATTTCATTTAAATATCTTAATTTCATCAAGATTTATTTTTTAAAATTTTTATTAAGCTTGTTTTTCCGGCCAAGAGCTTTTGGAAAAGTCAGAAACTGAGACAAACATCTTGGATATCATCGAAATTAGAAATGAAAGTTTGATTTGGGGCTTTCAATGTAGAAACAATGCGACCATAATCTCGGTGGAAAAGTTAGGGTTCTCCAAGACCGAAGATGGCGACTCTTTCTTTAGTGGAGGTCGCCTTTAAAAAAATTCAGAACCAAAGAAAATTCAAGGGGTGAAATCTAAAGCTGAAGAAATTCGCAGGTAGATCTTGATGTCTTGATGCTACTCAAAATTGATTGGAAGAAGTACTTCCAAAAGTTGAAAAGACGTTGGCCTATTTGGTTAACTGATGCCGGGTCACTATTTTAAAGGAGACAATCTCAATTTAGAATAAACCTAGTCGGGGAATTTTGATGAAACCTAGTATGTCTTTAATTCAAAAATATTAAATAAGGTTGATTATATATTAAAGATTTTATTATTTTTTAAAGAAGTTTTCAGATAAGTTTCATTATTTATTAAAGACGTTATTAAAGAGGTTTCATTACTTATTAAAGAGGTTCTTAGAGATTTCATTATTTATTAAAGAGGTTATTAAAGAAGTTTCATGTTTTACACACCCATTGCTCTTGAAAGCCGGATGATCGGCTTGCTCTTCTAGCCCCATTTTGTACGTAACCAAAAGAAAATGTCAGAGGTAGTTTGGTCTATCATGCTGCAGCTGAAGTCTGGAGTATTGCGTGCCCTCCTGCCTCAATGCACGCAGGAAGATCTGCGGTTAAATAGCTGCCACACATTTTCACTTACCACATTGTTACCTCTTTCTTGACTGATCTCTCCTCACAAACATTCTGCGGGCAATGCCCTCGTCGGTGGTTGATTTGGATAAAAAAATCATATTTTCCTCATTGCCATGTTCGTTTCGTCTAACAAAATGAAAAAAACAACAACGAGGCAATCGCTCACAGAACGTGTGTAAGGATGTAAACGATGTAGAGATGTGTCTAGGATCATCTGCGGGCAGTGGGGACGGTAGGGCAAGCAATCTTCCATTTTGAGCTAAACCTGACATAAAGCAACCTAGAAAGAATATCTATCGAATCCATCTCCGGAGATTTTTTTAATTTTAAATCTCATCTGGAGGTCGCCATCAATGGCACAACCCTCGAAATCAAAATTAAGCATGGAATTTAGGCGTTTTAATTAATAACAAAGAAGTAATAAAACAAACAAACAAGAAATAAAAAAAGAAAGAAAACCATTACCAAAAGAGGTAAAAATTACATAGTCATTCTCACTTGCTGGAGGACGGAGGTCAATTCGTAAGAGAATGCCTTCTACAAGAACTCAATCAGTCCATATTCGGGGAAATCGAACCCATCCCGAGTGCAAGGGGAAAGCGTTAGTGACCCCGTTGGTCCCGTTACCAAGACAGAAGAGAGTGAACCTCCCCAGACGGTGTCTTTCAAGGAGGATGTGCCTGACAGTCTGGGAGGACCAAGCAAAGTCAAGGTAAGGCTGATGGGACTCTTATTCAATGGCGCTGCTTCTTGCGACTATGTCCGATTGGTAGAGGGAGGGAAAATACTTGAATTCGTCAAGTCATTGTTGCGTAGGTCAACGGGTAAAGTTACATGCAATGACAAACGACTTTCGATTCCCATTTGCCGGCTCGGTGAGCAAAGTGCCGGTTCAGTCGACCAGTTCCTGCACTGTGTTTAACGCTCTCATTCATCAGTGCTCATTTTCAGCAATTCTTAAATGTTAAAGGCTTGACGGATTCTGCGAACGAGAGGGTACAGGAATGACAATGCCTCGAGAGCACTCAGGGGGGAATTTGATTCGCTATATATCACGATCTGTTCTCAGAACTAGACATGGCGCTTAATCTTCCGTAACGAGCGTAGTTTTGCAACCGAGACAGACACAGCCCACCAACTTTCGGTGAATTTAAAAAAAGGAAATGAAGGCTGAAAATTGAGCCCCTTTGCGGATTTGGATTTATCCATGTATATTGGGATGGTTCCAACTTGATACAACATGTACTCCAAGAAATTATAACGCAAAATCCTTGCTGTTGTAGAAGGTTTGGAAGCAGAGACATGGCGAAAAACGTTTAGTGGTGATAATCTCTATGGTGGCGTCATGGGCAGAACCAGCCATGCCATTGGTCGAGACATATGCCAAGAACTCGAGGGATTATCCTTGTTCTGAATAAAAAAGGATTAAGTTATTTATGATTGGTGTCACGCGACGGCATAGGCAAAAGCAAGCACGGACGAAATGAGATCGTGTGGCCCATGAGTGAGAAGCTGCGCTGTCGCGTGTACACGTGCATAATGTACGCTGCGAAGCAAGTGACATGACCCAATGAAAAGTAAGCTGTCTACAGAAAATGATGTAAAGCACCGGTCGCCATCGGAGACTAGTGTGGTGGATTGAGTCGACCCTAAGCAATTTATACTCTTCCGGATCCATGGAACTCGCTATATGTAGTCTATTTTAGAAATAACAATGGAATGGCAGGAGAGTAACCCTTTAAGCACCCCATGGGCTGAACGTCAGGTAACGATGAATGACCAAGGTGGGAGTAGTGAAGAAACTAAGGTTCCAAATGTATGCCCCCTCTAGGAGGCATGGATCAAAAATAATGCTAAAGAAAGTTTCCGATTCTACCACATCCAGATGAGCCCGATTTATGAACAAAACTGTTTAGGAGTAAAGACATGAATGGCGGAGAATGTGCACCACCTTATTCTTGGCCAAAACAAATCGATACCCGCGCGCTTCGGTATAGTGACATAGGGGGTTTTAATTTCTATTTGAGTTCACTCTCCAGATTTGACATCTGGGCAGTACCAAAAGAGCCCGAAAAGTCTTCCGCGTAGAGCGTAGCGAGAAGAGCTTCCTTCGGCAGCGAGTTAACCGGGTGATTCTCAAAGCAAAGAGTTAAAACCTGAAGACAATTTGCTGCGGGACACCTTCTTTCTGCTCTATTTAGCCAGAGTGTGCTCCCAGAGCCGTATACGGAATCGACGATCTTGCAAAAAACTCGAAAATAAAGATTAGGAGGCGTCCCCTCGTCCCCATCGTCTAGAGACTCTCCATGATACCGTATAGATATGCAGTATCAAAAGACTTCTCCAGATTGAAAAACCCCCTGGCATAGTGCTCTCTACGAAAGAATAGCTTGCAGAGGGCTTTTTTCCACTCGAAGCAGAGCAACCGACGTGGAGTGGAACTTGCGTAGGTGCACTGTGCGAAAAACAAGTGGCCTCTGCTGTCCAGGAAAAAAGGCTAGTCTAACATTTACTAATATCTCCATCAACTTTCACATACAGGAGGTTAGAGAGCTTGGGTGGAAACCGGTCGGGCTAGAGTGATATCTATCCGGTTTGCGAAAAGCAAGCACTATAGCCATTTGAAAGGAGTCTGGGAGGATGCCCTTTGTCCAGATCCTGTTTAACAAATTTAACAGAAAGATCATGCCTCTTTCACCTAGATGTTGAAGCATGGCATAAGGGTTATTGACCTGAAAAAGGCGGTGTCTGTGCACGAAATGCGAGCAAAATACAACTCACTTAATGGAAACCTTTCGTTGAAGGGTTCTCTGCCTCTGGAGGTAATGTCCATTCCGCAGCCTTCAACGATACCTAGACGTGCATTGAATGCTGGCTAGAAAAAATGCGAAGAAAGAGGTCGAGAAACACTCTTCCACGGATTGGGGTCCGAGATTACGGTCTTATTCCCCTGAAGAACGGGAAGGAAGTCCTGCGAGAACTTGCCTCGAACTCTTTTAACTAGCTTCCACACCTTTGCTTCATTAATTAAAGAGATGTATGCTTGGCAGGACGAGCGACAGCCGTACTTCGAAACATAGCAAACAAACCCCAAGATCGACAAAATTCCCTGACACTGAAATCGTTCGGGCGGTGCTTATAGCGCATCTTTGCATATCGCTTCTGTTTGAAGTCTGTCTCACCCTCGGCTACCCACTAAGGAAGAGGACTTCATGCAAAACTACCAGACATTCTAGGAATAGTAGTTAAGCCAACAGCGATGAGGTTGCCTAAGAAGAACTCAAAGGCCTCGTCCATCGACCTAAACTCCTCGGCAGGGACAATGAAATCAGTCATTTCCCGAAATTCGAACCACCACGCCCACGCCAAGCACCACTGGGGCGTGGGTTGGCCAGGAGCAAGTGCTTAGCTCGGGTGAATGAGTGCCCGAAGGCCATTAATAATGGCCGCTTCTGAGAGATCGGACGCATTCGCCAGAATGTTCGCTTACGATAAACGGATCACCTTCGTCTCTCTACCAATTAAGCTAGCCAAAGCTCTCCTCTGATGGGTTATGTTGCCCTTGATTACCATGCCGCTATCACTAGAGCTACAAACCAGAAAGCGTTTGAAGACAGCGGGCTCAAAAACGCCTACGTAATTTTGTCTCCGCTCAGCGAATTTGCAACGTTGGTCTTAGTCTGGGATCCCCAAACCGAGGGCGCTTGTGGGCCGAACGTACCAATCTTGGCCTGGTCGCTTGTGAAGGTGTAGTGGACTCGTCCCTCTCAGGGGTTTTTGCGGAGGTAGAGGAACCTTTAATTCTCATTGTTTACTTTCTTTTCTTTCTCTTTTTGTGAGTGGATGTTAGGAAATGAACCCGCTTCTCTACACCGCCGAAACAAACCCATATGCCAGACGGATCGGCCTAGGCAATATTCTACTCCGAGATGGATAAGAGCTCAGCTGTAAAAGTGAAGCAGCAGGAGAATTAGGTCCCTCCTCTTCTTGTCAGTCCTAGAGGGCCCTAGCCATGCGAAGTGAAGCTTGCACAAGGGTGCATCTAGGTTTGATGTTTGGCACCACGTCCAGGTTTACTCCGATGGACGATTCTGTCATAAGCGGCAGGGTCTCCTCCGTGATCGTAACTATCTCAAGGGACATCTATTGGGCGTCCACCCCCCTCCTCCTGCCAAAGGCATCACGGATTCCAATCGAGGACTCTGTTTTGTGCTTCGTCGACTGTATGAACTTTAGGGTGCACGGACCGATGGCAACTGCTCTCCCAAACCTCCTATGGGAGTGTACCCTATTGAGATGCTCCCACCGAGAGTGGTCAATTTTTGGCCCCATGCCTTATCTCTTGGCATTCCCCTGTGATAGGAAAAGAGGAACTGCCGCTGATAGGGAGATAAAGTTTCCCCGAAGGCTCCTTCATATAACGGGATAGGGGAAAGCCCTACCACCCGTAAGCCTAGGAGAGGAGTAAAACTCCTATCCGGTAGAAGAGGGTTGAATGGAGCCCCTTAGGACGCAGAGAGTGTGGGCACCTGCTTGTCAGAGGTGAAGCTGCCAGAGAGCGTCTGCAAAGATGGCAAAAGGGCAGACCCTTTGCATCATGGTGATAGTGACAGCGGAGCCTCTTGACCGGTCGAAGGAGTGCCTCAATTTTCCTTGTCTTCCTCGCTACCGAGGGAGTTCGTTGCCGCACTTGGAAGCTGGTCTCCAGGCACTTTCCCAAAATTGCCTTCTGTTGTAACCATTTCAGAATAAGAGAAAATAGGGCACATTGACTTGGGAGGTTGAGAGAAAAGTTTCCAAAGGATAAAAATTTCCAGAATGGGAGCAGCTCTATCAAGGTAGCCTGCGAAAAACATAACCCGCAGAATGGTCTCTGATGTGTCTAGTGATTACGTTGCTCTTAGGCTTTGAGGAGCCAAGAGTAAGGTGTGTTTTTTAACCAGACTAGAATAATAAGTCAGGTCGTGCAGGACGAGACAAGAGCCCATCAGCATGGACGATCAGGAACTCATTCTCATTTTGGCAATACAGCTCAATCGTGTAAAGTTGGCTCGAATTTGCACGCCAAAGGTTTTAACATTACAAGCCAATGCAGTGGTGACAACACTGCGGTGATGGCAGAAATATTTTGAGCGGTAGCAAGTCCCCACAGGTCTGTGTATCCTTTGGAAGTTCTAGCTCGAGGGTGTTTCAGACAGAGTCACTCTTCTATCTCGGGAAAGACCGTTCCGTTGGTAGCAATGGTACTATGCGGTCCAGGTTCGTCTCAAAAGGCCCTCCTATCTTCCTCCCTTAGCGGTGGAGATCACGACCAGGACTCACTAGGCCTGTGGCCTGGTGGTAAGAGATACGTCCTAATGGCCTGCAGCCAACAAAGCAGTAGGACCCCCTCCCCCCCGCTATAAGCCGTATGGCGGGCGGGCTTCATGTTCCCAGGAACATTCGGAGGGGGTGATTAGCCAATTAAAGGGTGGAAATTGGGGCAAAATTGATCTTCTTACTGTTCACCTCCTCAATGCCTAGGACCCCATAATCCTGGTCTCGCGCAACCTGATTGCGTTAAAGGGCGTTGCTCATGGAGATTTCTAAGCCTCCTTTTGACAGGGCATGAGGTACTTGATCAGGTCAAGTCAGGTCAAATCAAGAGGGGAGAGTATTAGAGAAAGGGGGGAACGTAGATGGAGTGGGGGCTATGCTCCAGCCTTGCCAGGACCGACGAAACAGTTACAAGGAGTTACAAGGAGATAACGTACCCTAGGAAACCTTACGGTCCATTCAAAGAGGGTACCTTTGGACTAGCAATCGAGCGGGCACATGGCTGCTCAATTGTTTTGCGTCCCTAAACGGCCACTTTTCAAGACTTTGCCTAGTCTTGACTTCAACTGGTCAACAGATTCACTGTTGACAACTTCCACTGGAAGTGCGTTCCACTTACCGCAGATACTGTAAGTGAAAAAATTTCCACACAGATTGCGGTTGTAACGCTTCAGTTCAAGTTTGAAGCCGTGATTGCGCGTTCTGTTCTCACTCAGTGTGAAACTATCCCGGTAGTCAACATTGTCGAACCCTCGAAGTATTTTGAAAACTTCGATGAGCTGACCACGCAGTCTACGGGTTTCCAACGAGAACAGATCTAATTCCCTTAATCTATCTTCATAACTTTTATGTCTGATAGAGGAAATCAGTTTGGTTGCCCTGGCTTGTACGCGTTCCAATCTCGCGATGTCCTTTCGAAATAAAGGATTCCATACGGCATACTCCAGGTGCCGCCAAGCCTTCCTTACAGGTCCTCGGGCTCGAGGATGTTCCGGTCCTCTAGTTACCAGGTGTAGTGGTCTACCTAAGTTACCTCCCCTGAGCGTTCACCTTAGAGAAGGGGGAGGACCCCGCTTCTGGCACAGGTCAGATATGAATGAGGGAAGGCTCGTCGATGACTAGCCTTGGAAATAACCACGAAAATGCAAATGTCGAGGGAGAATAAAGCCCAGGTAGACTCAATCCATTCTGAGACTGACCAGGGCAGTTTAGCCGGGTGAGGAAGGGGGCAGGGGCGCTCATACTGGTAAGGTTTTGTAAGACTACGCAAGCACCCACTTACGGGGTGGGCAATTTAGAAACCAATTAAGTATGTGTATAGGAATTTTTTATCCCTTCCATTTTTGGTCAAGATTCTCCGTCTGAACGATGAAATTCACATAAAGATAAAATTGAGAATCCCGGGCAAACCTTTAGGCACTATGGGACGTTTCTCTCTTATGGGGTAAAGTGGTTGAAAGAACGGCATTACTATCATCTAACACCAACCAGCAAGCTTGAAAACCCTTACTGGTCCAAGTAACAGCTACCCGCACTTCGTCAGGGGAATGTAGACATGGTACCAACATTTAAGGTCCATTTTGTGCACGTAAAAATAATGTGTTTGAAGGGACGAAGAAAGTTAAGGCGACACCAGTATTATGGCTATGTGCGTGATGATGTATGTAGATGGAACTGCCTACGCGCATGACAAGACTGGTCGCCTCACTGCGACATGCGGCCGCTCCTTACGACACCAATTTTTCCCTTATCTTTTAACTTGGAGTCGAATTGTTCTGGAGGGTTAAAAATAGTATCTTAAACATCGCTTTTATCAAAGAGGGGAAAATAGAACCACGAATTGCCTTTGACAATTCTAAATCCATTATCGAAAAAGTGGATTCGGAAGCCAAATAAATACCACCAACCTTTTAGGAACAATTCGACAGAAATACGTGAAAAAAAATAATACTTCGTCAAATTCGGATTTACTCTGGTTTCATTGTTTTCCTCGCTGGGTCGTGACGCGGGAGACAAACTATGTTTTTCCTACGACTTAAGCAATTCCTGCACCGATTTTCTATTTTGGTCATTATTTCCCCATTAGCTTCTTCACTTAGTTTTCAGCTCAGCTGAAGAAAGTTGCTCGTAAATTGAAGGTGAGATCATTGGATTATTATATATACTTCCTGAGGATGCAATAGAAGTATGAAACCTTGGCGTTAAATTGTTTTTGAAGTGAATTCCAATTCAGCCAGACACTCTCAACTTTCATACAGTTACATACAGTAATTCAGATGCATTACCATTTGTCATACTTTGAACTACGTGTATGGTTAAGTTTTTCTTTACTATGGTACCGCAACGGGCTGCAAAATGTATCATAGGCATCCAAGCTGCGCCTGAAATTTGGACGTTTTTGTGCCTTTTCGGATCGAACGCCTGTAGTCGCATGCCCTACAGGACCCAGCAACAGAAGTTGCCTGCCATTCCAGCCATATTGCATGATAGATGTTCTGAAGCTATATATCTCCAATGCATTTTTGACCTCATCTATCTTCACCACTTTCTTTACAAATCTTTCCTCACATATTTCGTTCTCATATACTAAAGGTTTGCTAAATTTTGTCTGGTGTCTTTTTATTTCCCTATTTCAGGGTAAATTTCATCAACTCTTTCAATATTTTTTTCTCTGTTTATAATTTCGTGTTGTTATTTTGTGTTTGCAAAATTTTAGGCGTTATTTTATTTGTTTTAGTGATCTGTTATTTTCAATAGTTTTTTTTACAATAGAGGGTGGAAACACGACGTGTAGACTGCTTTTACCAAATCATTTTAAATGTTTATTTATAATTAATTAATTACTTTCTTGCAGGTTTTATCAGGATTTATTGAATTTTGCGAATCAAAGTGTAAATTCATATAGAACATGACCATTTTACAAATATGACTGCAAAATATGAAGCACTCGTGTTTCTGTATGGAAGCTGGAAGACAATGGGGAATATTTTCAAAATTTTGAACCCTCAGTGAGCAGATCTTTGGTCTTTAAAGTTATCAAACGGCCTAAAGAGACAGGCCTTTCGAGAGTGAGGACCACCCTGCCACGATCAGTGAGGATGACAACACTCATTACAAAGCTGATGAATAGGATTAGGCAAAATCTAAGGAGGAGTGCCAGATTTCTTACTCTGTAAGCCAAAGTGAGCCATCTGACAACGCAAAATGGACTGAAAGATGATCTGAAACTTCGTCCATTCAAGATAGCTAAATAAATCTGCTTTCCAGCCCCAAAAGAGAGTCGAAAGACCAAAAATGTTCCTCCAACGGAGCCTCGATGACCTGCAGCCTCCAGTTCTGTGTAGGAATGAAAAGTTGTTCACTGTCAAGGCCACCCGCGACATACATGATGACCGTTTTTGGACACACAAAAAAAATAATGAGATTCCGGTTAGAGAGCGGACATCTTTCAAGAGACAGAAGCCAGCTTCGGTGATGGTGTGGGCAGGCGTAACATCAACGGGCCAAAACACCTGGTGAAGATCAATCAACATGTTTATTTGGAGATGTTAAAACAAAAAGTCATTTACTGGGTGGATGCTGGCATAAGAAATACCGGTGTAACCCTTCAACAAGATGAAGGAACCTTACACACAGCACAAAAATTTCTAAACTAGTGCCAAGACAATTTTAAAGGGTGATGGTCAAAGAAACTTTAGCCCCTCAGTTCGCCAGGTTTGAACACCATGGACTTTGGAGTGTCGTCGATCCTTGAAAATTAGGCCAGTGTCAAATTTCATCCAAATGTCCAAGTTCTGAAATGCAAACTGGAAAAATGCTCAGGTCACACTTAGACTTCATCGTATCATTGACTCAAAAAGTGATCCAAATGAATATTAATTACATCATTTTGCAGCATATAATTTATTTTTGTTTTATTCTAAGCATTATGTGATATGTCATTTAATTTGGAAAATAAATGGATAAGTGTCAGTCTACAATTTGCGTTTTCACTTAGTCCTTATAGGAGGTATTTTATTGAATATTCACATTCGCATTTAAATGCACTTTGAATTCATTTATTATCTTTATCTATAATTGTTATATGCAGCTTTATCTTTTCCTTGCTATCTATAATTCTTTTACCAACTTAGTTATTTTTGTGTTAAATTATCTTGTCTCCATGCTGTTTACCAAAATTGCACTTTTAAATACTTTCTCTTATATTCAATTTACAGGCCTCGTGTTAGTATATTTGCGCCAATTTCTTCTATTTGCCGAACTGAACAACTTTGGTCACTTCAATGACCTCATTTGAATCATCGCTGAGTTGTGAATTCGCTTTTTTCGTTATTTGAATACTGAAAATTTTAAAACAATCTAAGGTAAATGGACAGATGTCGAGCGATTATCAGTTAATGAGACGCGAAAGATGTATATATTAAATGATAAGAGCCTAAAATTCTCTGTTTTCGATGCATCTCCCTCATAATTTGAACGTGGACGCTTACAACTTCTCGTACCCTGTCAGTTTTTCGCTACATCTCTTATCCCTCCTCCATCCCTACCGTCAAGGCTGAAAGATTCTATGCAAAGTACGGTTCTAGTCTGTCAATTCTCTGTCGAGCTTTGCTGCCTTGGCTGACTCCAAATTACGCCTCGTGTTCATCACCGACTAATGTCTCGCCATTTCCAGATTCTTTGACTCTCGTCAAATTATTTATCCGGTCCGTTTTATCCCTCGGTTCTTACTAATAAGTAAAATTAAAATAACGAAGCAACATTTATAGGATTTTACCTCATTTATTTACCATTCAGCTATTAGTAACTTACTCCCTAATTAACTCAACCTATGCCTTGATCTGTTAGCTCATTCATCTATCACCATTTATTACTAATATGTTCTCTTTCAATAAACATAAAAAGGAAAACAAGATTATTTCAAAAATAAAGAAAATAAAACCAGAATCTAAAGGTAAAATAAATCTGAAAAACACCTCGAAGTAAACCACGTTTGCTTAGGGATTTGACTAGAGCGTCAGCTAAAAGTTAGCTTTGACTCCAATATAAGCTTAAATATTTTGCAGTAATTCAGTCTCCTGCAAGAAATTTTGGTCTCTGCAACCGAACGCGCAAGAATCTTATGCACGCACCAGAGACAGGTGATTATATTCCCCGTGGCCTGAGGCAACCTAACAAGATATGAAGTCCAGGAGAATAACTAATGCATAAAAGTGCGCATCCAAATATTCCCAGAGTTGTTCTCCATCTTCTTTGCCATGTAGCACGAAGAGATGCCCCGATTCCCTCCATATGGTTGGTGCAAAGAAGACTTATTTATTTAAAGGAGTGCATCTGGCATCTATCACCAAGAGCATTGGTCACCATAATGAACTACAGCCTATTTTTAGGCTATGGCAAAAGACAAAAACAGCACAAACTGTGAAAATCAATAAACAAAATACAAAAAATATATACAAACCAAAAGGAAAAAGCGAAAGAAGCCATGTTCCGGTATCAAGGAGACGCCTCTTTCTCCCCAGCCCCCAGCCTACACCCAACACGAAGAACACCGGTAAAATTAACTGAAAGAGGACAGCCTCCTTCAAAACTCTAGAGTTAAGAGTCAGTCTAGAGTCAAGACTGAACGAATCCTTTCCGAGTACTAAAGACAGGCGGTAGCAACACCGCTAGTCTCGGGACCGTGAAAGGTAACACGTGCAAATATCTCCAAGGCTAGGACGCCACAAGAATGGACCGAAAAGTCTAGAAGACCACGCATTTGTCGCAGTAAAGTGTGGGTAAATGCTGCATCAAATAGCGGTGCGTGCCGGGTATGCCCAATTTGAAGACTACAAAAAGCGACCTAAAGCTGCCAAGGCATTGGGCGTGGATCAATGGCAACAGTTGGAGTGCTATGCCGCGCAACCTTAAGTTACAATCGACTCTCTCCCATCTTCTTTGCAAAGCAGCCCTGAGTGTTGACCCGATTCATCCTATGTAGTCAGTGATCCATTACACCTTCAGCAATTCACACTCGACTGCGAATGCGTAAACTAGCATCCGTATTCAAGCTTTGAGCGAATACAGGAAGGGTAAAACAACAAAGCGGCAACCTTATCAGCACCGCAAGTACTGAACTTCAAGGAATACAGCATGTCCATGCGGGGGTAGATAAGACCATAAGGCTGCGAAAATGAGCCTCCGAGGTCCTCCTGGAGTGAAATCATGGATGGCGACTGAAGTGCCCTACCTTAGTTCTATCCAAGTAAACCGAAACCTGTGCACTTCGATATTGCGAAAGATGTGGTTGACTGGATGTTGGAGTCAATGCGACAAGGTTTAGCATCTGAATCGCAACAAAACTGCTCAAAAGCTGGTCTATGTAGAACGTACCAAGCAGATCTTGCGGGAGCGCTGTGATGACACTGTTAATGACTATGGAATGGAGTGTGACAGTAAATACACTTCCATGCGAGAAGCCATCTTTCTGCCTTATTTTGCAGGCGAGTGATCGTCCCCAAACCTCTATTGTGTGGATGGTCCCCATGATATCTTTTTGCCATGCAGTATCATCGGCATTCTCCACAACCAAAAGTACCATGATGTAGTGTTGTCTACGAAGTAATGCCTCGCTTATAGAATTTACCAACCGGAGCAAGGCATTCAAGGTTGAGTGGAATTTGCTCAAGCCGCAGTGTGCAGAAGAAAAGTGGCCTACACTTTCCGTGAAAAAGGCTAATCTAAAATGTACCAATTTCTCCATTAACATGCACACAGGCGAGTTTAGAAAACTTGCGCGGAACCCGACCAGGGGTGCGAAAAGCGAACGTAGTTTGTGTTTGCCAGGAGTCTATGAAGATACCTACTATGCAGATACTGTTGAAGAAAATTAACATAAATGCCACGCCTCGCTAACTTAGGTATCGAAGTATGGCATACGGGATAACCTCCGGACCAGGGGCGATGTTCGCGCATGAAGTTAGAGCGGGACTCAGCTCGCTCAACGTAAAACTATCGTTCAAGTGTTCTCCGCCTCTAGAGGTAAAGTCCAGTTGGTGTCCTTCAACAACATCTCAAATTAAATTGAATGCTGGTGTAGTAGTATTAAGGCCATAAAAGTTAGATAAAAAGGTTAAGAGGGACTCCGCGAGGCATGCATCGTCCGAGATTGTGGTCCTGTTCTCCTCGAAAACGGGATGAGAGGATGGGAAGGGTTCCTGCATGAACTTGCTCAAAATCCTTTTGAGAATCTTATACATCTCTTCAAGATGAATCTCTCGGTTCGGTTAAGTGAAGATACGTATGCTTGCCAAGAAGAGCGGTAGGCGTGCTTTGATTCATTCTATGAAATTCGCATCGGTAAAATCGTTCCGGCAACGATAATAGCCTATGTAGGTATATCGCTTCTCTCTCATGGCGATTTCATACTGAGTTTACCATAAAGAAAGCGGACAGCATGCAAAACGGCAAGAGGATCTAGGAATATTAGTTAGTCCCAAAGCGATGAGGTTGCCGGAGAATAACTTAACGGACCAAACGACGTCGACTGAGATAAATAAATCATTTCTTAAAATGCAGGCCACCGAAAGGTTTTTCGAGCGGCAGCTGCACTAAAAATGATAGTTGAACAGAAAAAAATGGTCATTATGGTGGCAATCAACTACCTCCTACCCAAAATCAGGCGGTGAATACGAAAACAGGGATAGATTGAGAGAAGAAAATGAAGCGGTTCTTGCAAGGTGATGCGTAAACACATTCACCTTCATGACTCCTATCTAATACTCTTCCATCAGGTCGGCAAAGAATTGACTCCTGGGAGTGATTTTTTAGTTGTCCAAAGAGAGTTTGCCTACAGTCTAAATCGCCGAGCAGGAGAAACGGCGCCGGCAAACTTGCCATGACGCGGTGGAAGTCCCCCGCGTTGAAGTCTGCTGACGAGGAATATACAAAGAAATAAGAGTATAGCTTCTATACAGCTGTAGCTGCATTTTCACTGCTTTAAATGATATATTTATAGTGAGTAGAAGAAAGTAGCAATTATACCGCGTGTATATCACTCATTCTCCCTCCCGGCCACCATCCTTGATTGTAAGGTCGCAAAACATTTAACCGCGTGAGTGTAGGCAAGGGTCACCCACACAGCGTAGCCTCCTTCAGAAAGATAAAAAATGGGAAATGGGAGGAAACGAGGCTCCGCATTTTATCTCAGTTGGTCTGTAGTCCACGTAAGGTTCCTTTGTAGAAATGTAGTATCCAGTCCTTGCTCGGCGGAGATTCAATAGTAGCCCTCTTCGACAAGAATATTGAGATCGTTTAGCCGTATAAGGCATTGAAGGCACTGTCGCGAGTATTTTTCTCCATTTGCCTAGGGACCTTTGGCCGACGGGGTAGCTTTGGAGCCATGGGCATATTTTGGAAGGTCCCACATCTCCTATACGCATCTTTAGGTCTTTTTTAGGGAGATGGGAGCAGAGGCTTCCTTAAGGTTGGCGAAAAAATCAGTCCAGTGATGCAGTATTATGTGCGTACCTTTGGCATCATTTCCTTCGACTCATAAATTCCAGGCAACTCGGCTGATGACGATCATCAAATCAACCCAGCTCACTGTCGAAGTGATATTGCAACTAGGCAATAGAGAGGCGAGTAGACAGAGTTTTTAATATCTAGAGAGCGCTAGCAAATTTACTGATTAGCTATTTATTACAAAACGGCCACCCACAGGCAACTGTGCGCGAATTCTCTCGTATAGAGTAGCAATATCCCAACAAGTTTGATCGTGAAAATGGAGGCAGCTCTTGGAAAAGCCAAGTGACCTTCAAACTAAGGAAAGAGAGCTGAGAGATCGACAATCCCTTCAGATGAAATTGAGCATACATTGAACTTACAGCCAAAGGTTCATCATGCACTGCTAATCGTAATGCAGACAATTCAACCAATAAGTCAATTCCAGAGATGAGAAAAAAACTAGTCGTCGCCCGAAAGTCAGGAAGAATAGTTGAGTCGATCATCTGCAATGAAGTATGGTTACAGACTAGAACTGTTTGCAGCCGTAGTCCATTGTGACGGAACTATCGAACAGAAAGTAGGATAATAAAAGTGCGTCACTATCACCGCCTTAAGTGCTGTCCACAAATAAACAATGAATTTTCCATTGTGCTGATAGAAGAGATCCAAAGGCTGCGAATAGACGCCTTACAGGTAAGATGATATTCGAAACAACTGCAAGGAAGCGACGTAACCCTACCATTTCTAGGCAAACCTAGCCATATATTTCTTGCTGGATCGGAGAAATTCCCTCCCACGATGGGGCAGAAATGCACCATTTTTGTCCTAGGCATGACCACCCGAAACCCTGCACACTTCCACATAACGAGAGACGAAATTTAGATGAGTGATAATATTAGGTTTTATTACTTTTTTCTATTTTCTTTATCGCTAAGGTCCTTTATTCTTTAGAATATCCTTGCTCTGTGGGATAAATGAAGCCTGCCCCATTCTCCTCACTGGGAAGTCCTGCCACTGAAGAAATTAATTATTAGTTACTCTACTTTCGAGAGAACAGATAGAGAGCAACCATAACTCTCTCACGGTCAGCGCGCCAGTATCTGATTTACGTTTGGCCGAAGAAGGGACGTTATCTATAAATATAAGGTAAATTTAGGTATATTTACTATGAAAAGGACGATCAAAGGGAAACATTTAATTTTGACTGAAACTAGTTGTTGTGACCGACATTGGGAAAGCCATTTATTTCTGAGTAGATTAGTTCTTGGGAAAGATAAGAATGGCTTTGAGTTTAGAGTGGAGAGGGGTCTCGAATTTAAAGCGAAATAGCCGTATTATCATTCAGAATGTTATCATTAAGAGATCTTCTTTACAGAAACAAGAAGCCACTCAAGGCCTCTCCAACGGAAATATGTGTGAGGCGAAAAACTTCGCCTCCGCTGGTAGCAAGATGCAACAGAGACTCGTTGCAAAGTGTCTTCGCCTGAATTCTTTAAAGAAAGAGGAAATCTATCCAAAAATATATAGAATCTTTTAAAGATATGGCATCCCAAGGTTTTTTGTACCCTAATATAAACTAACCTAAATAAACTAACCTAGCCTAACTTAACCAACCTAGTCTAGAATCGGCTGGTTTAGTTCTGATTAGGTTAGGTTAGGTTAAGTAAAGTTAGATTATATTAGGATGGAAAAATGTTGAAATGCTTCATCTTTACAAGATCCAATATCTCCCCCACCCTCAAGTCTTGTCTCCTGAAACCTGACTGACTATTAAAAGGCGTGGTTACTCTTCGGCCTGACTCTGCGTAAGGGATTTTTTTAAGGGGCTATCTGGCGACTGTTCTGCGTAAGGTAGCTGAGTAGGTCTTCAATGGGCAAAGAATCAGAGTTACTGAAAAATCCTCTCCAAATCTTTCCAGTGGAGCGCTCCAGTTAGTTTTCAGCTTTATTTTTTAAACTATTCACCCTTTGACCACTTATGCTCTTCCAAATTTATTCTTTTTATTCACCTTTTCTTTCTTCTCTCAATCCAGACCATCATCCTTTACTCGGTGAATGAGTGCCCCTCGTTGGATTATACAGATAACTTATCTTTTCTTACAATGAAAAGATTTATTGAAAAAAACATCAAAAGGAACGTTGAGAAAACCAACCAATCAGATATTCGCCAAGGAAAAAAAGGCGAAGGAAAGCGGAATAAAGAAAATAAATAAACAAGATAGTGATGAGGACGATAGTGTAGAAATGAACAATCATATTTGCTTAATCATCATCACGAATGTGGTTAAATAACAGGAAGCGTTGAATACAAAACTCTGTTATAAGAGATTAGATATCAGCTGTATGAACTCTGCAGCCTTGCGTGGGAGAATTTCCGAAACCTAATCAATTTAACGAAAGTCGTGAAGTTTACGCTCCTTATCAGCGTCCATAAATCGAACCATAAACTCTCCTAAATTTGGGCTGGTCGGTCACTCATAAACTGTCGATATCTGCCATCGCCCGCAAGAAATTAGTGATCCAGACATAATTTGGGGATTTAAAGGCTCGAGGCGAAATGAATTGCCATGGAGCTGCGAACCCCATTGGGAAGATAGATTTGTTTCTTCTCTCGGCTATTAAAGCTACGTATTCCAATTTGTGACCTTTCCGGCTGGGTAAGTTGAAGTGAGTGGTGGTAGTAATTCATTTTTAATAAAATGCAAAGCTAATGAAATCTTGTTTCTAAATCTAGCCCAAACTATCTTTTCCCCATCTTGATTCGCTGTTCTCATAGATGTGAAACTACTTCGTCCTGCCTAAACATTTACTCAAAAAATGCCTTGGAAAATCAAGGAAAGTATATAGCACACCCACATCTGATACTGTCATCATACTGTAATGGGTGAAAGATGCAGCACTTTTGGACAGAGAAAACCGGATTAGATTCAAAATAAAGATTTACAAATGAAATCCCTTTGGCTTATTAGTATTCACTCTCTTGTTAAGAGACAAGGCTCTCCATATATTGAAATCAGCTGATATTTTGAAGGACTCGTGAAAAGATGTTGCAAGGCACTTGTATGCGAAAGGTGCAAACAAGAAACCTGTATTGCCTCCATTTCGGAGTAATTGTATTAAACAGAGACTTGGCGTCAAAATAAAGTGACTATGGAACTCTGTAAGATGCTAATATGGCGTACCTTTGAAACCTTGAAGGTCATTGACAGCTCTTCATGCTGGTTTAGTGTCTGCCCTTTTCATTACACTATTAAGTAAGAATCAATTGACTTACATATCTCACTTTGGCAGGTGATGGAATTAACTAATGGAATGAATAATTAGATTAAAGGTAAAGGTGGAACTAAGTAACGCATGCACATGACGTTTGGGTAAGTTCTAGGGAAAATAATGACCTAACTTTTAAAGTGTTTCTAAGTTCGTGTTATTAATTTCTTGCGAGAGATTTCCGCATGCTAACGTCTTTCGTCTTCGCCTTGACTCCACTGTCTACGAGATCTCTTTTGCTTGTCAATTATTTAAAATATTTTGGATGTGAATTATATTTTAATGACATATCACAAGCTTATATTTCTAGTGTTGTATGCATATACGAAAGGGCTGGATACAAAGTGGGATATTTAAAAATAAATTTTTTCCCTCTATATTATATTAAATGATAACGATCCTAATGACATTTCTAAAGTCAAAATTCAGGACACATTTCTTATATTTCAAATGATCAGATTGTTGGTAAACCTAAAAATAGACTTCGATGAACATGTATTATATCTGCAATTCAAGAAAAAGGGAAGCTTGCCCATTGAACTACGACCTACTTAACTTGAGGTTATTCAGTGAGACCATTGTGACGTTCAAAGAACTGCTAAAAGCATACACATTGCAAGTTTCAAGTACTTAAATTTCCCAGGTAAACTATTTTTATCATCTCGCTTGTTATTCCTGGTAAGCTGCTACTAATATTACGGGAAATAGGTAGAATAACGACATGCGCAATGATACTATTTTGGCCTGCAGGTATCTCATTGTATTTCATGGGGGGGGGGCAAAGTTTGATTATTTTTTAGGAGTGAACGTTTATTGGTCAAGAAACTCCATTGGTGTATTGTGCTATTAATTCCTAAAGGTAGTTTTACTCCATTAAGATGGAAATATTTATTTTCAGTTGGTCAAAATAAAAAGGACTGCTGTTTATTTGTGGTAAAGTTTCATTGTACACTGGAAAATGTTAGCTAAATAATACTAGTCAAGCGACTTCTTAGCCAAGTCAGGTAGGGATTCATATAGCCCGTGCAAGTAGTATGAGACGAAACTAAGGAAATATTACTGGTAATCGTAGTAATAATGCAGTTAAACAGTGTAATTCAGAGAATATGACGCTCAGAAAGTGCCTTCAGAACAGAGAGGAAACTTCATTCTACGCCTGAGAAAAACACATTAAGAGGGTAAGGTCACTGCTCCAGCACAAGTACTCCTGGTAAAATAAAAAAACAAGGTCTGCTGACCAAAGTCGCGTGCTGACACTTATTCTGATTCATGACCTTACGACCTGCAAAAGTTTCAATAATTCCCGGACTAACCTTGGGATGACCTTGCAATTATATCATTCGAAAGAGAATGTATAGCAACATAAGGGTTTCAGATTTCGTTAGAATCAGCAGAATACTTATGATGTTATTGCCAAACAAAATAATTTTCGGGTTAATCTTGGGAGGACCTTGACAATTATATCATTCTGAAATAGAATGTAAAACAACATAAGGGTTTCAAATTTTGTTAGAATCGGATGAAATGTTATGATGTTATGCAAAACAAAACCATTCTAGGGCTAACCTTGGGAAGACCTTGGCATTATATAATTTTGAAATAGAGTGTAAAAAAAACCAAAAGGGTTTCAAATTTCGTTAGAATCAGCCGACTAGTTACAATGTTATTACCAAAAAAAAGAAAGAAAGCAAAACGGGGTTCGACGGACAGACTGACCAAACGACAGAGTGCAATATAGAATTGCACGCAACTAAAAACTAAAAAGGGTAGAGGTAAAATGCAAAGTTATGTGGTAGGGAGAGGTTTCATGAAGCAGGCAGGTAGGAGGGGGAAATGGGCTTTAAAAAATTGACAGTAGGAAAGGAAACAATAAAAACGATACAGAACCAGACGAATATTCGTGCAGTCAGGAAGCAATTGAAGCACGAAATAAATATAATATACGATAAAGAATTCGGGTGTTTTTTGTTTTTTTATCCTTTCATTGAGTTTTCGTAAATGCATCAAATTCGTTGAATGGCGACAATAGGAAATCATTTTCTGCAACATGAAACGTATCCAGACTATTATCAACTAGACAACCGCCAGAAAAAGGCGTTGAAAAGAGAAACAATTAAATACAATACGACCACACAAAAGTGCATAGAGAGAACGTCTCCTCTCCATAGTTAAACTCGGATACACATCAACACTCCGGTCAGGAGGATACCAGCGTACACAAATTGGGGATAGATGGTCTTAACTAGTAAATTGGTCATAGTAAGTGGTATCTATTAAAAAAGGCATGAGGACATTATGGATAACCATAAGGGGAACTGAACTTGGGGCACGATCTGCATCGTATAGGCTATTGACTAGCTATTTGACATGCTATTATCAGGATGAATTAAAGTTTTTTTAATTAAATTCAGTCCAAATGTGTCGGAAATTACAATATAGGTTAATAAAGGAACAGAAAGTTCTTCTGCATCACAAGGATCTGGAAAACTGCCTGAACATTTTCAGGCAGCTGATCGAATAAGCAAAATATAATGGCTGTTGAAAATATCAAGAACTTATAAATCAAAGATTTCACAAGAAATAAAGCATATAATTGAGGTGAGGTGGAAAGCCTCCTCTAAAGGAAATATTCAAAAGTGTAATTATAGTTATTATGAATTGCTATAGAAGTATTATCAAAGTCGACATTACTATTACTTTACATATAGTAGAATTTGATAGATGAGATCCCTAAGACCTTCATTCTATCAATATAATATATATTCAATGCAGCCTCACACGCATAAAAATTCTTGCTTTAACCAAGGAAATAAAGAAATTGCAAATTGTCGATCGCTGGAAAAAAGAAGAAGAAATAAAATATTCAAACATGCATTGGCTTTAATTTTAGTTATTTTAGCAAAGATATTTCAAGAATTGAATAATAGAGACCAAATTTTGGTTCTTAAAGAAAATCGGAAAAATCGAGAAGAATATTTCAAAATGTTACATGCTATTTTTCCATCTAATTGGTAAGCGTGGCCACATTTTTACGTAGGAAATAATATTTATTTAACCACCTTTGATGGCAAAATCAAACAAATAAAATGCTTAAAAACAAGAAAACATGAAGAAAGAAAACATCTGTATTGTTTGGGAATTCTCTCAACGTAGATTCTCTTTAAGGTGATCTTTTGAAGGATTTTATTTTTTTTTTTTTCAATTTAAAGAGCTCATCTGGCAACTAAATACTTGGGCATTAGTCGCCGTATTAAAAACTGCCTAGAACTAGGCTACCTTTAGGTTTAATGCAATAACACACACATAAAAAACAAACCCCCAAAACAAGAGAAACTAAAAGAAGGGAAAAGGAAACGAGTAGTAAGCAAGCTCCTGCGTCGGGGGAAGGTCCCCCCGGCGCAGGAGCGAGCAATCTCTAACTAAAAAAACAGAACAAAACAAAAAACCAGGTTAAATAATAGAGAGAAGGCCGGCCTCCTCCCAAAAGTCAACAAGTCCACCAGTCAAAGTGCACGCACTCGTCCCGAGTACAAGGGACAGGCGGTAGCGACTGCTCCCATCCAGCGTACTGGGACAGGTAATAAGCGCGAAGATCACCCAGACTGGGACATTAGACAAGAATGTGCCAAACAGTATGGCAGACGACGCAGTCGTCACAATAGGGCGCAGTCAAGCGCTCCATCAAATAGCGATACGTCACACGAGTATGTCCGATTCGGAGACGACAGAAAGCGACCAGAAGCCGTCGCGGCATTAGGAGATAGGTCCATAGGAACAGTCGCGGTGCAATGGCACGCAACTTTAAGTTCCCTTCGACCGTCTCCCATCTTCTTTGCCAAGCAGTCCGAAGAGCTTCCAGTATTCCTGCCATGTATTTGGTGTGAGGAAGAACAAAACACTGGTCCAGTCGCTGAGTCCTTGCGGACTCTTTCACGCCCTCATCGGCGCGCTCATACCCCTCAATTCCAACCTGTCCAGGAACCCAGCAGAAGATAATCTCAACATCCAGTCGGCTCGCCAAAACTGTGGCGTCACGGATATCGCGAACCAGGGGATGCGGAGATTCCAATGCCCCGAGAGCACTCAGGGCGCTTTGTGAGTCGCTATAGATCACAATCCGGTCTCCGAACCGGGCACGTCGCGTAATCTCCCGTACCGAGTGGTGTATTGCCACCAGTTCGGCCGTGAAGACATACGCAGCGCCTGGCAGAGCCCCGCTGACTTCAAACAGAGGGGATACGGCGTGGAAGCCGACCCCCTCTCGGAACTTGGAGCCATCCGTATACACTGGCACGGTTTCAGCGTGACACGATGTGTGCTCCAAAAAGGTCGAACGCAATACTCATGACGCTGTACAAGCCTTGGGAGCAGAGGCCTGGCGACAATAGCCAAAAGTGGTACCCTCCATGGTGGCATCTCGGCAAGAACCAGGGGCGCCACCGAAGCGAGAGCTATACGTAGCTCTCGAAGGAGTTTCCTGGCCATAAACCTAAAGGGCTTAGGGTATGACTGGAGTCGCTCGGCGATATAAACACCGTCGAGATCAGCTGCGGATGCAGTAAGAGCTGTTGGCGACTGAGGGAGGCACCGGGCTCGTGCGTACAGGCCAGTAATGCACTCCACGCGGCGCAGAGTGGATGGCATCTCCCCATCATCGACCAACAGGCTCTCAATGGGGGAAGTGCAAAAAGCACCGGTCGCAAGGCAAATGCCGGTGTGGTGGATCGAGTCCACCTTCCACAATAAACGCTCAGCTGTGGATGCATAAAGCTCGCATCCGTAATCGAGCTTCGAACGAACAAAGGATCGATAAAAAAGTAGGGCAGTAGCCCTATCAGCGCCCCAAGCGCTGAACGTCACGGAACGGAGAATATCCATGGCGCGGGTACAAGAGACGCTAAGGCTGCGAATATGAGCTTCCCAGGTCAAGCGTCGGTCGAATACAAGACCAAGGAAACGGTGCAATTCAACCACATCCAGGCGAACTCCATTAAGAAACAAATCTGTAAGGGGGGGAGCCGTGGATGGCGACAGAAGTGCACCACCTTAGTCTTGGCCAAAAAAACCCGAACCCTGTGCGCTTCGGCATAGCGAGAGACGCGGTTTAATGTCTGTTGGAGTCGACGCTCCAGAGTTGGCATTTGGGCTGCACCAAAAGAGATCAAAAGGTTGTTTACGTAGAGCGAGCGTAGCGAGAACATCATGCAGCAGCACCCAAATGATGCCGTTGATGATCAGGGCAAAGAGTGTGACAATGAGGACACTTTCTTGCGGGCCCCTCTCTTCCTGCTCCCTTGGGCCGGACAGGGCTCCCCCCACCAGTATGCGGAATCTACGATCTCGCAAAAATTCAGATATAAACATTCGTAGGCGTCCCCTCGCCTCCATTGTGTGGAGAGTCTCCATGATACCGTACCGCCATGCGATATCATAGGCCTTCTTCAGATCGAAAAACATCGTGGCGTAGTGCTGTCTACGAAGGAAAGCCTCGCAGACGGCATTTTCCAGTCGAAGCAGAGCATTCGACGTGGAGTGGAACTTGCGGTGGATCGCACTGTGCAGAAGAAAGATGGCCTCCGCTGTCCAGGAAAAAGGCTAATCTAACATTTGCCAATTTCTCCATCAACTTGCACACGCAAGAGGTTAGAGAGAATGGGCGGAAACCGGTTGGAGTAGAGTGATCTCTTCCCGGTTTGCGAAAGGCGATCACAGTAGCGATTCGCCAGGAATCTGGGAGAAGACCCTCCACCCAGATCCTGTTAAAAAAATCTAAGAGAACGGCCATGCCTTGCTTACCTAGGTGTCGAAGCATGTCGTGCGGGATATCATCCAGACCATAGGTGGTGTCCACGCACGAAGCAAGCGCGGAACGCAACTCACTCACAGTAAACCTGTCGTTGAAGGGTTCTCCGCTTCTTGAGATAAAGTCCAGCCAACGGCCTTCCACCACATCACGACGTGCATTGAATGCTGATGGAGCAGCATCCCGTCTAGAGAATGCGGAAAAAGTGGTCGCGAAGGATTCCGCCACGGACGCGGGGTACGAGATTGTGGTCCTATTCTCCTGGATAACGGGAGGGGGGTCCTGCGAGAACTTGCCCCGAATCCTTTAGACTCGCTTCTACATCTCTGCTAAAGGGGTCTTTCCGTTAAGTGAAGGCACGTATGCCCGCCAAAGAACAGCGGCTGCGTGCTTAGAAATATACCTGAACCTAGCCCTAGCCCGACGAAATTCACCGGCAGAAAAATCGTTTGGGCGGCGCTTATAGCGCATTTAGGCATAACGCTCCTGTTTGAGGGCCGTCTCACACTCGGCAGACCACCATGGAAGTGGTCGCCGTGAAAAACGGCTAGACGTTCTATGAATAGTTGTCAGGCCCGCGGCGATGAGGTTGCCGGATAAGAACTCAACGGCCTCATCTACCGACCTAAACTCATGGACTGAGATAGAGAATTCAGTCATTTCCTGAATTGCAGGCCATCGCGCCCGCGCCAAGCACCACCGAGGTGGGCTTTTAGGCGACAGTTGCACTCAAAATGATATTTGAATCGGAAAGTGATCACTACCATGAAGGACATCGACCAGCCCCCAATAAAAATTAGACTGTGCATCCAAAGCACACAAAGATAGATCAAGGCAAGAAATTGAAGCGGTTCTCGGACAGTGATGCGTAAACTTATCCACGTTTAGGACACCCATCTCAAGATCTTCGATCTGATTGGCAAGGACTTGTCCCCTGGGATTTATTGAGTAATCTCCCTAGAAAGGATGCCTGCCGTTCAGATTTCCAAGCAAGAGAAAGGGCCTCGTCAACCACGCCACGAAGCGGCGAAGTCCCCCTGCGTCGAATTCAGCTGACGGTGGAATGTATGCAGAAATGATAGTATACCTCCTATCCAGGTGCAGATGCACAGCCACTGCCTGAAAGGAGGTATCTAAAGAGAAAAGAAGAACGGAACATCATGCCGGGCGTAAACCGCGTATCCCCCAGCCCGTCCATCATGTGGTGGTAGGGTCGCAAGACCCTTATACCCCGGGAGGGTGGGCAGGGGGCACGCGCCTAGCATGGTCTCCTGCAAAAAGATAGCTAACGGGGAACGGGACGAGTAGAGCCTGTCAGCTCCTCCCAGCTGGCCTGGACTCCACGGAAATTCTATTGAAGGAATATGCCCTCAAGGCCTAGCTCGGAGGAGACGCGGGGGCCCTCGTCGAACAGAAGACCCTCACGGGAATGGCCGTACGCTTCCCGGACAAAGCGCTGAAGGCGCTGTCGCCTTCGAGGACTTATTGGGTGAGGTTGGGCTCGCCATGCGAGTCTTTTCCTCCCTCCGCCTCGAAACCTTAGGCGAGCATTACGGCTTCGGCGGCGGGGGGCCTTCTTTTCGAGGAACCACCGTATCCGAGCCACTCGGTCCACTACTAGACGTGGGCGAATGAGCCGAAGCTCCTTTGCTGCTGTTCTCCTCTCGGGGGACAGCTTTAGGAACCCTGGAAGTTGGCCTGGCGACCAACCCCAGGGGTGTTGTCCCCTGTGAGTCTAACGACTCGGTGGAGGCGCGTGGTCGTTTCGCCTTATGGGAAACAATCAAGCTGGGGAACGAGGGGGGAGCCCTGGTTTTAGCCGGGGCTGGGTATGAACCCTTTTTCCCGCCAGCTGTACCCATGGAGCGCCCGGATTGAGTAGAACCTGCAGAAGGGCTTAAAATAAGCGCGTAAACAACCGTGCACGTTGGCCTGGATGGGCCACTAGCAGAGGGTGCCTTTCTAACTATTGAGGCATATGACGTTCCAGGCAGAGCCGCGCGCGCCAGGACCAAGTCCTTATCCTCGCGGATTGAGAGTAAATCCTGGGCCTGAACGGCTAGGATTTGTTTCTCAAGGAGATATGCACCACATTGATTCGAAGGAGCAAGGGGCGGCTCTCCTCAATTCACACACTTGGCCACACACGATTTAGACTCATCGTGTGCGCCCGTGGAGCAATTTACATAAACTTCAGGTGACCCCGACTTTGCACGTCTACAAGAACGATTTGTATGGCCGAAGTGGTGAAAGTAATTCCACCGCCGAAGCAGTGGCACGAATGCCTTTACGCGGTAGCGTTACCAACTGGCACGCACTGACTCAGGAAGCTTGTCACAGTTGAACGTGACGAAGAGTGTAGGGGTGGGTCTCGAGGTCCCCCCCTGTTTTCTCATCACACGTTCGACCTTGTCGGTCCCATGGTCGGCCAGCTCTAAGGTAATGTCCTCAATGGAGTAGTCAACGAGTTATCTCGCATAAACTACTCCTTTCAAAAAGTTCATGGTAGAGTGCGGCGGCACACTCATCGGGGTGCCATGAAGTGTCCGAAGAGCACTTATCTTGGCCGCCTCGGCGGCATTAGCCGCATTCGCCAGAAGGCTTACGTCCGAGAAATGGGTCACCTTCGGCTCTTTACCAATTGTACTAGCTAACCCACTCCTCTGATGGATCATGTTGCCCTTGGACAACATGGTGCCATCAGTGGAGCCAATAACGAGGAAGCGTTTGAAGCCAGCGGGCTCTAAAACGCCAGGTAACCTCTGATTCAGGGGCCTCGATGTCTTCGAGGCTCCGCCCTGTGCACTTTTGGTCTTTGTAATAGTCAGGGGCTCCACACGTAGGGGGGCAGATGGGCCGGATGTGCCGATCTTGGCTTGGTTGCTTGCCAAAGTGGCAGCAGCTCCATCCGTCCCCGCAGCCCCTGCGGATGGAGAGGATCCCCGAGTTTTCTTAGTTTTTTTTTCTGTTCTTCCTCTTTTTAGGAGAGGAGGGCGGGGAATGAACCCGCTTTTATCCCCCGCCGGAAGGAGCCCCTAGGCCAGATGGACCGCCCTTAGCCAGGTCCTTCTCCAAAATGGAGAAGGTCCTGGTGGTCGCAGGGGCACCGGTTGAAGGAGATCTCTACCCTCCTTGAATATCCTCGGAGCCCTCAGTTGTTTGTCGAGGACCTTGCATAGGCGCGGATTCGGGTTCGGTGCTTGGCGCCGAGCCCGGATCCCCCTCCATGAAGGACCCTACCGTCTGAGGCTGGGTTTCCTCAAGGACAATGTCTATCACAGGAGAGGCCTCCAGTTAGCCATCCCCTCCCAGGACATCGCAGGTCCCCTTGGCAGCGTCACCAGTCTTGTGTGGGGAGGCACATGCCTTGACCCCGGCAAGGTTTAATATTCTTGCCAGCAGGTCTTTTGAGGGAAGCGACCGAAGGGGCCTCACTTCCCTCTCCCCCTTAAGGGAGTTTGCCCTACCGAGCCGCTTTGATGAGGAGCGGCTCGCTATGGGCTGCCTGCTGGCTTTCTTGGCAGTTCCCTTGGAAAGAAAAGAAGAGACTACCGCTGAAAGCAGGGAGGTCCCCGAAAGCACCTCCA
The DNA here is from genome assembly GCA_963969495.1 of Ceratothoa steindachneri. Lineage (NCBI taxonomy): Eukaryota > Metazoa > Arthropoda > Malacostraca > Isopoda > Cymothoidae > Ceratothoa > Ceratothoa steindachneri. The sequence continues at coordinate 76,343,289 of OZ018328.1, forward strand.
GAAAAGGGGGTGAGGGGGAGTCCCCTACACCCGTAGGCATATGAGAGGAGTAATTCTCCTCTTTAGTTTAAGAAATATGGAGAGTCCCCTGGGCAAGCACAGGTGGGGACCTCCATTTTTTCTGTGGAGCTTCTCGAGAGCGGCTCTGCCGTTGGTACAGGGGGATTTAAAGGGGTTTTTTTCTTAGACTTATCATTGGGCATGGTGACCCTCTTTTTATTACGGGATGCAACTGCTCATCACCTCTCGTAGTGGCCTCACTGCAAGAGGTGCTTGCAGGCCTAGCAGAGCCAGGCGCCGCAATATGGGACCACCCCTCCCGCCTGGTGGCCTGGCAGTCCATCGGCATGGCGGCTTCACCTTGAAAACGGCGTAAAAAGATAGATTGTGAAGAAGAGATGAAAAGGGGTGTGAGGAAGGTATGGGTGGGGATGAAGCATATTGTTTAAAACCAACCACCCCAGACCGGAGCTCAGGGGTTAGGGAAGATTGTCCCCTTTCCCCTCAGCCCCGATCCGGGATGGTTCGCTGAGCAGAAGTTCAGCTTCTACCCTGTGAAATGAGAGGCTGACCAGAGAAAGTTGTGGGAGAGGTTGTATAAAAAGCGACGAAGTAGGGGAGAAATACAGGCTATCTGAAGGAAGGAAGAGAGGCTAAGCTGGGGCCGGACGGAGCGCTGGATCCCGTCAGCACGGCGGCCCGGATGGAAAATCGCCGCGCCCCTTACGGGGTCTTTTGAAGCAAAGAGGGTGAAATTTTATGGGAGACATACCTTGATTCATACCGAGAAGAGTGGCTTTTTGCGCAGGCATAGATGATAAGGCAGCGAATCAAGGACTGATAGAGAAGGGAGCGAAAAATGTTTAACATCGACCTGAAATAAAAAAATTGTTATTAGATTTAGTATTTGGGAAGTGTGTTTTTGGGGGGGAGGGGGAAACCTGCGACCGAAAATTGCGCAATTTTACTCCTTCGAGGCATTTGGCGTAGTTAAACAGCGGGATCCAATTACTACAGTTATTTTTAAGGTTGTTAGATAGGTCTCTTAGGTCTCTTTTCTTGGTGTGGATGAAGAAAATAAGCCAGGCGTACCTGACGCAGTATGAATGTGGCTACTTATTGGTATACTAACTGCATACTATCAATGTGTACATTGTAGCCGACCTAGCTATCAATGGGATTTAAGTTATGTCGGTCACCTTGACAATAACCAAGGTGAACGATGCCATATAATGTTTTAGTAGACAAAAATATGAACTTGTGAGGTTGATGAAATCGTTGATCCCTGAGGTATACACAGTTAGAGATTAACTGAATAATGGAGAAATGGTTCTAAAGTAATAAAATGGATAAAGGTAGGAAAATTAATGATTGAATGGCTTCTGAAAAATATGGATTAGTAATATTGCGAGATGAAATATTTAGAAATACAGAATTTTATGTATTATCTCTTTCACAGTCTAGTGAATCATAAATGGGACATTTACAAGCATATAGAAGGCCGAAACTTTATATTTATGGCACTTTTTGAGCATAGAAGACGGCAATCTTGATTGAATTCAAAACAGTTGTGTAGAGGGATCCTCTAAAATAGTAGTATTTCTCCACCTCCTAAGATATTACTTCGAGAGAGAAAGCGAGCCGTTAACCCCCCCCCCCCTCCACTCCGACTTCACCCTTTTTTGACTTGCAGGCTAGGTCACTAAGAAATTCACACCAAGGCATGACGCTGAAATTGAAGGCTACTTCCTTGCCGTCTTAATATCCCCCAACTCCCTAGGTCGGAAGATTACTCATGTATTGTGTGTATTTGCCTCGAACAACTTTTATGGCTCTAGCCGCTAGTTGTTACATCTGACTCGCTGATCCCAGCCTCTTAGACTTTTCCACAAGGACACGCTACGTTGTCCCGGCCCATAATGAGGGTTCGAGAAGGCCTCTCTCTCTCTCTTCCTGTTTTGGAGAACTCGGGGTATATATGCACCCTCACAAAGATTACCCACAGATTCGGTTAGACGACGCTTCCCTAAAAAGAGTTCTATTCAACGACGCTCTCTCCTGAGAAGTGTTTATTGACGGTCGCAAGCCACGGAAGAGCTGGACATCACGCTCGTATCTTCGGGTCAAGGAGGAGAGTCTCTTGAGGCAGCATGAGCTTTTCTTAACCGCTTTCGGATCAAGGATTGGAAAAGCAATCCTCCAAGTTCTTCTGTTGACCTCTTGAAGACAAGAGGCCCAATAACTCGCTCAATATGAGTTTGGAGAAGTCATCTCCCCCTTCCCCCTTTCGAAGTTCGACCGGTGACCTATTGAGGACAAAGGCCCGCATCTCGCTCAACTTAAGTTTGGAGAAAGTAGCACCACCCTTTCGGGTTCCTAACTACACCCGTTAGTAATCAAGGTCACCAAGACCTCCCCCAAATTCGTCCCACTTTTCTCTCGAGGTTTGAAGAAACTAAATTTCTCACTACCACAAATCTCACATTATAACCATTTAATAACCCTGGTTATCCAATTAGTATTCGGAAACTAATTCCATCTTATTCATGTACCTATATATATCCATATTTATTTTGTGCCTTTTATTTAGTGTAAATTAAAAATCTATTTTGGCCGTTGTGTTTTGAATATTCCTTGGTAACGCAGCTTCAGCTAACTATTCAAATCGCAATCTTAAAACAATAACATTTGTTGCCTTACTTTGCCCAACTTAAAGACCGTGTGCGTATATTCCCGTAAACTGGATCATACTTCGACAATTTGAAATCAACTCTTTCTTCCTTATTTATTCAATATCTCTAAAGTTTACATTTATCTATAACAAGATACACATGGCTTTTCTGCATTTCTTTTTCTCTGACATAAAATGTTAGTCAACCGATAAGAGTTCAACAAATAATTGGATTTCCTTGGAAGACTTCGCAAACAGAAATCAGAAAGTATGTATTCTTACAATTACATTTCTAGGTTTAGTCGAAGCTTTTACCACTCAGTTGACACATTTACATGCAGGAAAAGAAATATGCGATTTTCAAATTCATAGAAAATGGAAGGAAAATAGCAATAACTTATAAACAAAAATCATTCATCGGTACGTACATCCATGGAGCTACGAGGGGCAGTCAATAAGTTTTGCAATTCGGATATAAGAAAACGAGATATGAGGAAAAGTGTTTTATTGTTTTTCACTATAACTCCCCTCAAATTCAATGAACTTGCGCCACTTGTCCCTGAGGCTACGAATTACAGACAACCAGAAATCTCCCGACTGCTGTTCAATCCACTCCTGGAATTAAGGGGGGATGGTTGAGCTCTTCAAATCCGCACTCGCGCATGGCAGCTTGTACAACTCTACCCTTGTGGACTTTGACGACGTTGAAGTCGATCATCGGGTGTGAGGTTTCTAGGAACCCAACTGGCAGAAACCTTGGTCATGGCCAAATTGTCGTGGATGATATTGATAACACTTCCATGTGATATTCCAAGTTCTCACTCGATTGCTTCGACCTTCACCCGTCGATTATAGAGGATCATCCTCTCTACATGGGCCACATTGTCCTTGTTGGTTACGTCTGACGGGCGTCCTGGACGGAGGTCATCTTCAAGGGACTGACGACCATGGCGAAACTCTCTATTCCAGCGAACAATGGTTGCATAGGAAGGGGCGGTGTCGGTGTACACTGCAACCATGCATTCATGGATCTCTTTTGCATTCTTGCCTTCATTGGTCAAAAATTTAATCACTGCGCGGTGCTCAACCTTCTTCATTGTTGACAAATTTTTGACTCACTATCTTCGATCAGCTACTGCTTCTTAAATAGATGAGGCAGGAGCGTGCGGCTGCAGATCCTGACTTGTCATAACTTGTCCTTACACCCCCACAAACAGCCATCCCCCTTCATCTGTTTTGCCCTCCTGATTCGCAAAACTTATTGACCGCCCCTCGTATATCAGTTCAACATGATAGGCCTTATTAAGAATATGGCGATTTGTTCCGATATATTTTTTCTCTCTATTATAAATTTATCAAAAGTGTTTTTTAATATTTTAGGTGCTTGAAGCGCTGACTACTTAATGTGATAGGTTATTCCAGACTTGAACGATGCGGTTGCTGAAGACAAATATTTACGTCGATGTTTAAAAACAGATTTATTCATTTGTGTCGTGTCTTCTAGTTGCTGCCCTTTCTAAAACAAGGTATGCTGACCAAAAAGTCACATGCTCTCACTTCTTCTAAATTAGGACCTTACGACCTAAAAAAATCAATAATTCACGGAATAACCTTGGGAGGACCTTGTTAATTATACCATTCGAAAGAGAATGAAAAGCAACATAAGAGTTTTAAATTTTATTATAATCAGCACAATAGTTATGATGTTATTGCCTAAACAATATAATTCCAAGGCTAACCTTAGGAATTCTTTAGCAGTTAAATCATTCGAAAGAGAATGTAAAACAATATAAGGGTTTCAAATTTCTTTGGAATCGGCCGAATAGTTGTTATTGCCAAAACAAAATTATTCCAGAGCTACCCTTTGGAGAACTTTGTCAGGTATGTTATTTGGAAGAAAATGTAAAACACCATAAGTGTTTCAAATATCGTTAGAATTGGCCTAATAGTTATGATTTTATTCCCCAAACAAAATAATTCAAATGCTTAACTTGTCAGGACCTTGTCAATTATATGATTCGAAAGAGCATGTAAAACAACATTGGGGTTTCAAATTTCGTTAGACTCGGCTTAATAGTTATGATGTTATTCCCAAAACAATATAATCCCTGGGCTAACCTTGTTAGGAATTTGGCAATTATGTCATTCAAAAGAAAATGTAAAATAACATAAGTCTTTCAAATTTCGTTAGAATTGGCAGAGCAGTTACAATGTTATTAAAACAAAAAAAAAGCAAAACAGGGACCGCTTTTGATAAATCATGAAGAGTCGCCCACGGCTAGCCTCTGCACGCGACTAAAAAAAATACAGATTTTCTGCAGTATCTGTTATGTTACTGATTAATTTATGTTTTTATTTGTTCCCCCTTTTCCTCTTATATTCAAGGAAAAAGAGATTGAATTTTTTAAGCGACGCTGAACTTGCTATACTATGTCAATATATCTAGTTAATTTTGAATACCAGAATGGAGAGGCAGAATCTAGCATAGGTCTAACTGACGACTTGTATAGTTTTAACATTGTCTGATTTTCATGTTAGACGGCCTGCCTGGTAAATGCTACGTCTCATATGTCTTTGTTTCTAACTGCTATGCACTGAGTCGAATTTTTTTTATCTATTTCAACTGCTATGTCTACTTTTTCTTTTACTTCTATAAGCTCAGTACCTTGGATATAGTATTGGAATTTAGGATAAATTCTTTTACGAATTGCAAAATGCCTCATTTGGAAATATTAACTTTATATCAAAATCATATCATCATTTAATTACCTTATTGAATCAATTTTGTAAGTAATTTCCGTCTTTTCTATCCTTAATTATCTGCTCACCTACAGTATCCTTAGCAAATGAATTTAATTGTCACTCCATTCCAGAATCTGTTTTTAATGAAAATTAAAAATAGAATTCGCCTCAAAACGCATCACTGAAGAACTTCCCTTGTGATTGGTAGCCAGTCACCCCATTTAAAATCACCCTTAGATTACGTACGAGTACGATCTATTAACCAGCTTTTAATCACTGATCGTATTGTCGTGAATGTGCATAGTTTTTAACTTTGAACAAAGGCTAGTGAATTTGAGTTTATCAAAGGCTTTAGCAAAATCTAGATATATCATTTCGTAACTTGAACTCAAATCGACAGTTTTTGCCACATGTTCATAAAATATCACCAGACTAGTGAAACAAGATCTCTCATTCATGAAACCATGTTGACTATTTACTAAAATTTGATCACTCTCCAAATATTTGCGTAATTTTATATCCATAAATGTCTTCATTATTTGGCATATAATTGGAATCCAGTAATTACTGGCCGGTAATTATCTTTTTCATCACGTCTACCATTCTTCAGTCTATGTGAACAAAATTTGCCCTCAGAAAGTAATTAAACAGAAACGCGAGTATAAAGTAAATATCGTTCTTCGCCTTCTTAATACCTCATGCGCATATCTCGTCTACGCCTATTGCTTTATCTGGAATCAATTTATTTATTCCATTTTTTACATCGTCAGCTGTAAGTATGTCTTTATGTTTTCCAGTCTTTCCTTATTTAAATTTAAAATATCCTTGTTAAAAACAACCAAAGCATTAATTTAAAATTGACGCCTTTTCAAGATCCTTCTCAACTAATCCCCAAGTGGAACAATTTAGACCAATAACGTTGACCAATACTTCATAGAAGATATTTATGTCACTGATAGGAAAAATGATAGAGACATATATTTCAAAATAATCTACAGGAAGAAAATCAAAATGGATTTACTAGGGGCGGAAGGATAAAGCACAACTTGCTGATCTTACAATACTGTATAGAAAAATACTACAAGAATAAGAATTCACTCTCTGTATTATCAATAGACTTCAACAAAGCATTTGATTCTGTAAAAAGACAAATGATGATAGAGTCACTAATGAAATATGGGGTACATAATACAATTATAGATGCAATAGTAAAAATATATAGTGGAGATTATACAAAATTAAAGATCAATGATAATGAAACTAAGATAAATGTTGCAAGTGGATTTAAACAGGGATGTACTGGTTCAACGACACTATTATTTAAAATTATAACTTATTTGATAATAACAGAAATAAGAGAAAAAAGACATGGCTTTATTGGTGAAAATATAAAAATACAAAGTCTTCTTTGCTGATGATTAACTGCTGCTGCGTATATATAATTCGAGAAAATACTTATAAAAAATTACAATTGATAACAGAAATAAGCAAAAAATATGGATTAGATATAAATAAAGACAAAACCAGTATAATAATTTATAATATGAAAAATCAGCCCTGCCCAATTGTCAAAATAAAAGTAACAGACAAAATTAAATATTTAGGTATAATAATTGATACCAAAAGAAATTGCTTTAAGACATATAAAAAATTTATTTTTAAAAAAGGCTCAAAGTTTGGCAAACTTAACATATTAAATAATTTCAAAAAGTTGCAATAAAATAATGATCAGAAAAACATTCTGAAAATGCCTAGTGTTGCTTTCAATACTGCATGGGACAAACATAATAAATATGACAGAAAATGAAATTAATAAGTTTCAAATTATTGAAAATAAGGTCTATCAAAAGATACTGGGTGCACCGAGATATGCTGTAAATAGTACTTTAAGAGGAGAATTCGAAGCATCTTTGATGAAGAGACGAATACTTGAGGGACAAATAAGATATATACGAGGGGCGTTCAATAAGTTTTGCGAATCAGTAGGGCAAAACAGAAGAAGGCTGTTTGTGGGGGTGTTAGGACAAGTTCTGACAAGTCATGACCTGCAGCAGCAGCTCCTGCCTTGTCTATTTAAGAAGCAGTAGCTAATCGCAGATCGTCAGTCATAAATTTTTCAACAATGGAGAAGGTTGAGTACCGCGCAGTGATAAAACTTTTGACCAAGGAAGGCAAGAATGCAAAAGAGATCCACAAACACATGGTTGCAGTGTACACCGACACCGCCCCTTCCTAAGCAACCATTGCTCTCTGGAATCGGGAGTTCCGCCCTGATCGTGAGTCACTTGGAGATGACCCTCATCCAGGACGCCCGTCAGATGTAACCAACGAGGACAATGTGGCCTGTGTGGAGAAGATGATCCTCGAAAATCGACAGGTGAAGGTCGAAGAAATTGAGCGAAAACTTGGAATATCACATAGAAGTATTATCAACATCATCCAGGACAATTTGGCCATGACCAAGGTCGCTGCTAGTTGGCTCCCTAGAAACCTCACGCCCCATGATCCACTTCAACGTCGTCAAAGTCCACAAGGCAATAGTTGCACAAGTTACCCTGCGCGAGTGCGGATTCGAGGAGCTCAAACATCCCCCCTACAGTCCAGATCTGGCCCCTAGCGACTACTTTTTATTCCGCCAGCTCAAGCCTGCACTGCGTGGACGCCGGTTTGGGGACGATGAAGATGTCCAGCTCGCCGTCCAGGACTGGATTGAACAGCAGTCGGGAGATTTGAGGTTGTCGGGAATTCGAAGCCTCAGGGACAAGTGGCGCAAGTGCATTGAAGTCGAGGGTAGTTATATTGAAAAATAATAAAACACTTTTCCTCATATCTCGTTTCCTTATATCCGAATTGCAAAACTTATTGACCGCCCCTCGTAAAATGTATTTATGAGGGTTAGAATGATCTAATGCAAATATTTCTTGATATAATTTATAAGGATAATAAAAACAAATGGATAAATTATATTAAAAATATAAAGTAATTAGGAATTAATTTAGAAATGATCAAAAATCTGAAATATGAAGATATTACACAAACGTTCAAAGAGACCTTGCAAATAAAAATTCCTTATATATATATATATATATATATATATATATATATATATATATATATATATATATATATATATATATATATATACAAAGCTTTAAGAAATATATAAGAGGAGACAATATATAACAATATTTAGACCATCATCAATAATAACCAATAGAGTTTTGACAAATTTACTACCATTGAATGATAGAAATAAATTGCAGAATAGTTGTGAGGAATGTGAGCTGTGTGAAGGAAAAGAAGAAAACCTCAGTCACTTCCTCCTAGAATGCAATGCTCTAAAAAATAAAAGGAAGTACCTTAAAATATTAGACTCGTTGAACAGCAAAAAACAAGAAAAGATTGGCAAAATACCATTTGTCAAAGAAAATCAGGAATTAAACGATGAAACAGTATATATGATGTGAAAGAGTCGACAAGGGCAACTAAAACAAAAATGCCAGCAACCTAACATATTTTAACTACAAACAACGAATTCCATAAAAAAGAATGTAAATTGATACTTAAAGCTTTCATGCTTGGATGTCACAATGACCATGATGGCAACTGATAGTTTGAATATGCTCATAATTAAAAAAAAAGTGAGAAAATTTCCTTAAAATGGAATGAAGAAATTAAATAAGGATAAAAGAAGCGCCGATGCAAAGGTAATACCTCAAAACTAAACTGAACTGAACTTGTTAAGCAATTAAACCGACTCTCTATTTTTGTTCTATTGTAAGAAAACAATGTTTTTATATTTTCGCTCGTCCGTTTCGTTAATCCATTTTCATACTTGCATTTAGCCGTGTGCACTTCTCGTTTTATATCTTTGTAGTTCGAGAATTTTTTGCCTTAATGACTGATCGCATTTGAACCCCTTATAGATTGATCATTCTGCCCTATCTTAGCTCTGAGAAATTGGTTAATCCAAGGCTGCTACCTTTCATATTTTAAAGCGTTTCTAGGAGGAATATATCTTTTTTGAAGAATTTTAATACGGCCACTAAAGAATTAGGTGTTTTTGTGGTAGAATAGGGTCGAGTTCAGTCCTTCCTGCGTTTCTCAGCCGAGAAAGATGACCTCTGTGTGCATGGGAGATTTATAATACAGACAGAGTGCAAATTAACCGAATTTGAGGTTGACCAAATAGTCAGCTTATCTTGTAAGGTTCTGGTACAATAGAAAAATGAGTACAAAATAATTTTACTAATATGCAGATTAATTTTCTTTTTACAAAGGTTAACATAAGTTTTGAAGCAAGCAATGAAACACATTAGACGTACACGAGTCTAAGCGTCTTAAAGGGACGGTCACCGTACACACAAACAAACAATACTGACAGAACGGTTGCTCGAATGACCTTGAGCGTACACGAAGCCGACGATGGAGGCTTAGACTGGAGGAAGGGGGGGGAGGGGAGGAGGCACTTGAAAAGGAGAGTTGCGGTGCGTTGCTGTTTGTCCAAGGGAGTAATCCTTGCTTTGGCGCAAACTTCAAATAATAGTTTCTTGATAATAACTACGAACAGGACGAACTTTAATCTTGCCTTCGAGTTTAGAACACCGAATCGAGACTGGGCGCGTTGCACTCGAGGAGTGGGTAACAAAGAGTATGGGTCAGACTCGTGCAAATTAAACGAGAGTACACGGAACTTGAGGGGTTCTGCGAGGACTTGTGCAGAGTCCAACGGGACGGGACTAGCGGGTACGAACAGGAAAGTGAATATGGCAGGTACTGACGAGGGGCAGGTAGCCAGCGGATACTGACTGGGCTGGCAGGCGGCGGATACTGCCTTCCAATTCTGGCACCGGAGGATTTATAGTGGAGTTGAACGGGGTTTTCTCTCCTCCACCCGAAGGGGAGAGTTCCAGGGTCCAACGCATCGCCAGGCGAGGGTACTCTTACCCTATTAGCACGATCACGGCAGGCGAAACTTTGCCCGACTCTCAATGGGATTTCAAGTTTCTAACAGCTTTCCGAGATGACGGGCTTTCAGGCCCCAATGGCCCTTTGTAATTACGCGGCTTCATTAGCGCAGACAAAAAGGGTCGACCAGGTGTTTGTTCTCTCTCTCTGTTTGAAAGGCGTGGCCGCGCGCATCTTTCTCTCTTTCTTTCTGATCTCTGGCAGTTTTTATTATTAAGGTATTTCTATCTTAGTCCTACTTTTTTTAATTCATCTCTAATTGCTTTGAAGTTTGCCAAAATATATATTGGAAGCTTTCGTGCCTTCCAATGATTAATAAAGTCGTATTTGTTTTTAACTACTAATGAATTGCAATCCGAATTACCAAAAGGTTTTTGAACTTTAACCCAATATATTAAATTTCACTAGTTAATTAAGACTAAATCAAGCATCTTGTTTTCTCTTAAGGGGTGTTTGACTAATTAATGAAAAAATTATAAATAAAAGCGTTCAAGATACGGTTATCAGAATTTTAACTCATCCCGGAAGATTGAAATCACCTACAATGCACACATATTTGGTAGTTAGTTAAATTATTATCGCTAATTATTCTAAAGTCCTCTTCCTATGAATTATTCAGCATTTTGTATACTAGTCCCATAACTAGAAATAAGGTTTCTAGCTAATCTTTACCAAGATTAACTCGATATGTTGTCGATTTAGTACGTCATAGTTGAGTTCATTCTTTCCGTAAAGCAAGACATTGCCTCCTTCTCTTAAAATTCTACCCTTGTTTAATAGTGTTTAACCGGGAGTTTAAAAGAATGTTTTAAAGGCATAATTAATATTGTCGAAAATAGAGGCTCCTCGCAGCCATGTAGCCCGTCGAAACCTCGAATTCAGGTTAGAGGCCAGTTTACGTGAGCAAGGACCGTGACAACCGTCAGAACATTGAACTGCTTTCCGCGATCAGCGAGGGATTGGAATTGCAAGCGCGCGCTTCTGTCGTCTCCCAAGGTCTTATCAAGATATCCCCACGGGATTTTCTCCCATCCCTCAAGCGCCGTGTTCTGTCGTGAAGAGATTCCCCCCCTCCCCTATTTGGCGGAGGCAGTAACGTATCTGGCTGTTCCCTATATATTTTTTATCCCAATAGGGCATCGGCAGTATAGGCCTGCCTTTTACAACGAACACGTCATTCTCGATCGCGCTCCTTTTTCTCGACGAGCGGGAAGCTAGAATTATACCGAAGAATCTAAGCCCCAGTCAATTGGCCTATCCTTGGTTTCGGTACATTTCGTTTGACATGAGTACTCCCTCTCGTTAGTGTTACACTAGAGGTTAAACTCCCGGTGGTTAAAGCCCCTTGAATAACCATCCGATCCCCCGTTTTATCTCTTAAAGACTCGAACCTAAGCGAGACTGAGACGAATCATCTGTGGCTATTCCGGCCAGTCCTCCCTGTGTGTGTTTGTACAGAGGTTTGTATCGCTTCTAGCTTGCCCCTCCGTAGAGCTCGCTCTGAGTAGCGCTGATAGGTTCGGTCCTTGGATACATAGATTACCTTCTGCCATTATTTTATTTAATCTTTTTATTGTGTATAACTCTGTATATATTAAAGTTTATTTTTGTCCCTTCCGTTTTATTTGCCTCATAGCCAGAGCCATCATTAGTTAATATCGGACAACTGCACTCAATCTTTGGAATTTAAAATCCTTCGCACTCGTCCCCCCTTCCCCCGCACTTCTATTTCCTATCTCTGTCGTGACCAGAACAGAATTGAGGTCACACGTTGACCTTGAGCGACCACGCCTATTGGGTAGAAGTGACGTATATGTTAATGTCATTCTACCACAAATATGTTCTGAAAACTTTTTCATTTAATATGAGTAAATGTTGAGAAAAAATATCGTGAGCCATACTTGGTGCACTGGACGGCTGATTAAAATATATTATTCATATGTGGGGCACTTAAATTTCTACATTGAGTAATATAATTTAAAAAAAGATTGATTTCGCTAAATAATTTCTGGAATAAATAAAAATCAGTTAAGACTGAGTAAGGGAAGATTTTACTGCAAAGAGGCATTTGTACCTTAGACCACGTGTGGACACTAGGGTTGTTTGCTACAGATGCAGATGCCTGACAGGTAGGCGAGAGCAGTAGGAGAAGTAAAGAGAATCAAAAGCTCACGCATATAGGCGGTGGAAGATGGCGGACAGTAGTAGACTACTGCAAGTGTTTGTCAGGAGAGATAGAGAATGTGTCTGGTAATGGTTGGAATTTAATCTAGGGCGATTGAGTGATCCTTATCTCTGTGGCTCTCTTACTCCTAGTAGTGAATTCGTGAAATAAGTCAAAAAGAAGGAAGCCTTCCTAATTAAGACAGCAACGGGCAGTTCTTATACCCGTTGGATTACACTTATTTACCCACTTCTTAAGAAATAATTGAAGAATAAATCTACCCTACATTGAATACCACTAGTTCCCGATATGTCATTTTCCTCTCTTCCTTTATCTTTTTTCTGTCTCCCTTCTCCTCTCTCGCTCTCTCTTTTTGTTTGCATGTCTTCGTTCCTAATTTTCGCAAAAGCCTTCAAGTTAAATGAACATCCATCGCGCCAATCTTCTTTTCGACCGCTCTCCTTTACATTAAGGGATGGTGTTGTAAACAAGAGGAACTTCAGAAAACTGTCTCGAGGAAGAGAATAGCTGTGTATATGTATGGATGTGCGTGCGTGTGCGCGTGTGTGCTTACCTAAAACACTCGAGGAAGAATTTACCCCCGAGCGGCTTACGCTCGGCTTCTCCTCGGTAACGAGAACGCAAACATGACTTCTCTTACCAGATATTTCCTATTGTTTGGTCCTTTTTCTTTTCTCCCTCATTCTTTTCGCTTTACTCGTATGTCCCATTTATTCATTTCCTTCGATTTCTCTTTTCGGTTTCGCAGCCTCAGCAGTGAGTGAAGTTATTGAGAGCACAAATCGCCCCCTCCAAGGCCCAACCATGTTTAGATCGCAGTTTTTCTCTTCTTCTTCTCCTTCTTCCATCTGCCTATTTTTCTTTTCATTTCGTCATTTGTTCAATCTGTTTCCTGCTCTTCTATTCCAAATCGGAGGAAAATGATGCCTCACCTATTCCCTACAGGGTGTGTGAAGTGGCAATTTAGGTATTCTTTTACTAAATAAATGAGAGCAAAAGAAACGAGAGTATCTCTCCTGGGTTCCTTGACAAAGGATCCCTTTTCTGGTTTATTCATCAACTGGGTCAGTGGTTCTTATTGGGTCGCGTCCCAATCGCTTCCATGCATTGATTCTCGTCTGTTATGTTTTAGCTAATAATCTCTTTTCCATCCCTGATAATCGTAACAAGTTTAAAAAAATATTATACCCTCAAAAAAGAGAAGGATTCGAACCTGTGCTATCAAACCGACCTCTTTCGAGCCAATGCTTTAAACCACTCGAAAGACGATGCACATTTCACAACAGGGGTTCGAATCCCCACGATGGATATAATTTTATTTAAAAATTTTGCATTACAACGTCGCCGAAACCGTTTTTGATTTTATCACGTAATCTTCGAATGGTAGGAGTACTCAGACATTTTCTTCAACATAAAAACAAAGCAAACAATTATTTACCATTTCCCGTTCACACCTAGTAATTTAGAACCGTAGCGAGTAAAGATGGTTACCTAAGCACTCTTGTGAGAGCATCTCTACTAGTTTGACCTCGAGGTCAAAGCAGCGCAAACATCCTTCACCATATCTGCGCTCTTTGGTCGAGATGAACCAAGTGATCACAGTACTCTAAAGAGGGATATTAGGTGGTAAAGGGTGAGTGAGAGGATGGTAAAGAGTAAAAGAGATAGTTGTAAACTGTAAATGAGTGATTTAAAGATGTAGCTTGCATACGATGACCGCGAGACATTTACGAGGCCAAATTCGAAACATTTATTTATCAAGTGCAATGAATTTTCCAGGCCAAAGGAGAGACATTTACCAAAACAAATTCGATGTATTTATCAGGTCAAATGCGATGGATTTTCCAACACATAAGCGAGAAATCTACTGGACCAAATGCGAGATAGTAATCAAGAAGGTGAAAATACTTACCACGGCAAATGCGAGACATTTATAAATCAAGTGGGATGAATTTTCCAGGCCAAATGCGATGGATTTACTAAGACATAAGCAAGAAATTTACTAGGCTAAGTGCTTTGTATTTAACAAGGCATAAGTGAAAGATTTACTAGGCCAAACGCAAGAAATTTATCTGGCCAAATGCGAAATAGTAATCCAGCTAAAGTCAACATATTTACCAGGACAAATTCAAGACATTTACCAAGACAAATGCGATGAATTTACTGGGACAAATGCGAGCATTTACCACTCCAAAGGCAACGCTCAATCTTGGTGTTTTAGAAGCTTTCAAGATATCGTTCTTCACGTAAACAATTGCAGTCAAAGATCCTCTCTGAATTCATCCTTCGCCTTATCTTCAGGTAATAAAATAAGTTTTATTTATTTCCAATAGTAGTGGAAATAAATTCAGCAGTTCAGTGACTAAACTCAAACCTTTACACTGAAAAGAAGAGCGAGAAGGAAGGCAGGAAAGCGGAAAGGAAAATGGAACGAGGCTTGTTAGGAATTATCTGTGAGGGCACAAAAGAAATAATCAGAATGGAAATTCTAAAAAGAAAATGGGCAGGAAACATCCGAAGAGGAAACACAAGATGAATTAATTATACAAATCATACATCTTTATACATATCAATACCCAGAAGGTGACCTTATATTAGGGGGTTGGATCAAATTTGTCTATAGCTGGAGTAACGTAGCAGGCACGTGCCCTGGACTGTAATTAGTAGTGTCTTGGGTAGGCCTGCTTGGAAAACAGTTTATTGTATTTAGTTAAATACCTATTTTCGTAAATATTAACATTTCCTAACAGTTAATTTTAATTTTTATACAAATGATTTAAACAAAATGTTCACTGCATAACAATTATATTATTATGACGGCAAGAATGTATGCGATACCCCTTCTAAAAGTATCTTAGTTAATACTAAGTTAGACTTGACTTTTCAAACTCTCAAGTGACGTTTATATAAATCGTCTATTAACACACTCCAACACTCCTAAATAATATTTAACTTGTTTATAAATTTTTAATATATTTGTTTGCCGTCTACCTGCAATGTAACAATACATACCCTATGTCGAGGTAAAAAGAACATTGTACGGATGTGAGTGAAGCAGTTAATTTGTGTATTAGAGGCACACATCTTTACACCAATGTTTAGATACCATTGTTGAACATTGAACCGTCTTATACCAGGCACCCTAAGCGAGATCCTCTTTGGTGCTGTCAGCAGATGGTAGTAAATAGCAAAATAGCAAAGAACTACTAGGTAAAAGTTAGTGTAAGTTCTCCTTAAGCGGCGACGAAAGATGCACTTCAACCTGGTAGTAACGCCCTCCCTCAGCATGAGTTGCAATCGTTTTATAAAGAGAGAGAAAACTGGCGTTGTTGAACAGTTACCAACCGATGTTCACGGCCGAATCCACGTAACTAAGGGAAAGATGACCTCATGTAGTGGTTAGCAGAGGCATAGTATCAAGGTAAATGAGGCAAGGAAGAAAATGGGCTTAAATATATCGCCAAGTAATCAAGCCCTAGAAGGGAAAACTGCAATCAACACAATGATGGCATACGGTTAGTATACTAATGGCATGCCATGCCTGCTTACATTGCAGTTTTTCTTAGCATTGTAAAATATAATGTAGTTCCATGTGTGGGTGAAAATGATTCAGTGTACTGCGACGAAAAAAATAAAGATTAAAATACCCAATTAATACAGTTATTTTTATTTCCTTAGGTGAGTGATGCCCTGCACGGCCATATTTTTCACTGGGGAATTCCTTGTATCTTTGATATATCGCTCTCCATTAGCGATTCCATTCATTCGTATCTGCTTTAGTGTATCTCTTTGCTTTCTACTGTTGATGCCAATAAATTCGAATAGATCTCTTGGGTTACATATCTTCTCAATTTTTACCTTATTTTTAATAGCCTCCACTTTTTTTTCCCTAAATAATGGCGCAGCGATGATGTTATTTTCTAAATTTAAAATTTAAAATCCTCTTTTAGTTTGGGTCAATTCTTTAATAGGAGTCTTCCATTTGATCTTTATTTTCGCGCAATTTATTTGTCTATTTCTTATTTTGTTCAACTCTCCCTTGTTTGAGATCTATTACACTACTGTTTCTAGGAAATCTTTGATCACTACTTGTGATAAATGAGCTGAGAAATTATTCGATAACGATGTGTTTCCTGTCACAGAGGTTGCAGTCGACTTAGTATCATGATCAGTTTGGTTCAATTGCCCCTGTAAGACTCATTGATACACCCAATGGGTACTCGGCTATCTATGCTAAGGAAAAGAACGCTAAAACTCTCACCTGCCAGCGTGCAGCAAATACATTAAAACAAATTAATCTACTCCCTCAGACATCGTCACAAATAAGGTCAAATAAGACTATAATCTGCAGCCGCCTTGACCCATGGGTTGGAGGTCACTCGACGGAAGAAATCACCTAGGATATTCACTGGAATCACAATTAGGCAAAAGTAGCCGAAATTATAAAATTTAAAGGCGACACCCAAGTGTTCAATGTGGTTTTCGTGGAAACCTCAATGACAGTGAAATAAAAATAAATGGCATGCTCTTCTTCAATGTTCGAGTCTGCCCCGAGCTGATCGACAAGCAAGAATTTTTTGAACTGCAAATATGCTGTAAGTGTTACAGGTACAACAAGCACAATACCGTGACATGCCCAAACGCGAAGACCCTGTACTGTTCCATGTGCGCACAACAGAGCCACGTCTGGCATGAAAGCAAAAGTGACGTCCAAAAGTGCCTTAACTGTGGTGGCCACCACAGGACTATGTCCATGAGTTGTCCCATAAAGAAGGAACGAGTAAAAATAACCGAAGAAAAGGGCAAGTAAGAGGAGGAAAGAAAGATCAACGCCACCTACCCAAGGGTTGCCAAGGCCGCGGTCGCAGAGAATAGTGTTGTCGCAAAGCCCACTTTTATCTCTATTGAGAACGAAGAAGCGACTAAAATAATATCTTGCATATACTATGCACATATTGCAAACCTGACGTGACTTGGACCCTAATAAAGGAAATGAATAACATGCTGGTAAAAAACGCATGGAGGCAACCTTTTGGATGAAATCTTTCGGGTAAACCTCCAGCCCATTAGCGAGAAAAGTTGCCAAAAAGCCCCAAACCCGAGCAATGCCCTTTCACGGAATCCTCGGATCCAGGTTTTAGCAGCGAGGCAGAATAATAATACAAACACAACCACTGCCACCACTACAAAAACACCTCCAAATTCACGAGTGGCATTCGCCCTGTCACACAAAGGCCTCACAGTCACGTTGTCCAAGTAGGTCCTCGTCGTCTAAAACTAGCGAGCCCAGGTAGATGTACTACTCGAGGATGCTCAACCTCAGTATATATGCTGGCGAAGGCAACCAGTTTCCATACGATAAAACCCAGAAGAAATTGTGGATTGTCTGAAGACCGGACAATTCAAATGAGACTACTCTGATGATACCCAAGAAAAACTCGTGGAAGAGGCCCTATTTCTTGGACTCGTGAAGCTCTCGTGTGACGCTTTTGTTGTTCTTACGGACTCTGAGTTCCGTAAGAAGCCATCCGGCAAGAGGAAGATACCACCGTTCCACAGCCCAAGGAGTATAAATAGAGCGAGGATAAACGTGTACTAACTCAAACAACTATCCTACACCGAGAGAGTAGTGTTAAAAGTTTTCTCGTAAAATTGAATAAAACATTATCAAGAAAGTGTAAACTTACCTAATATGACAACCCCCCTTCCCCTTAGAATTTTACAAAAATAATACGACCATAACATCCTGATTCTGACCTACCGTAGTAGGGGAAATACTCCGTTTGCTACAAAGGCTTGAATCCCACTACCTAACTTTACCACAACGATTAAGACTCAAACAAATCTATAAACAATGGCAGATGTACCCTTTCACCAGAGACCTTTCTATATAATGTTCTAACACTAGTGATCATCTTATTTTCAAACGCCAGAGATACCATTTCACCAGGGACCTACCGCTGCAACTATTTCTCTATTAAGTATTCTTAAACGTTTCCTATCCAGTGATACGCTTTCACTAGAGATCAAAATGTTTTCGAACTCTAACCAAACTCTTTCTTTTCTATCTTTTCAAAATTTTTACCACTATTCCCTCTCTCACTATTCATCCTACCACTCTATCCTTAGTCTCACTTTATCATGTCCAATGTCCAATTAGAGAAGATCCAACTTAAACTCATTAACGCTACTTTGATGTTGACTTCAACGGATGTTGTATGCATGTAGTTCATGTAGTACGCGATTATGATGTCTAGCGCATTTTGTCTCATTAACCGTCCTCTCCCTGACTTTGCTAGCATCCCAGCAATTCGTCACCGTCGGTATCGATTAGTCCAATCTTTATCACAATTTTACTCTCTAAGGCATAACAAGTAGAAAGGGTATCCAATAAACTAACCCTAAGAAACATGTTTGCATCTTACAACTAACGAGTAACACCAAAAAGGAGGCAAATCTATATTTGCTCCAATTTGATCCGAAAATAGAAAACAAATTAAAGTTCAAGAATTTATTTAGCCCATACACCCAACCAGTTCTGAACGACCAGTGCTCCAGTTTTGTCTCTACGCATCCCTTAAATTCCAGTTTGTTTAATCAAACTCTTTAGTATGCCTTCTCTCCATCCCCAAACCTCCACTCTCAGAAAATGGTGCAAATCTTGATTCTTCCGAAAATATGAGTCTTCCAGAACCCTATGTGTCTCTCTACCATCTCATTTGCACACTCCTTTCTTCTTTAGATATATGCTAGTCGAAGAATAGGTTTCCTTCCAGCTCTTCCGTAATAGCAGTCAATTTGATCTAGATACCTCACCGCAGTTGTACGACTTAATTAAAGCTTCTCTGCAACCTCAGCTGTTTTACAACGAGGATTATTTTCAACAATCTACTTGACATGTCGAAGACACGTTTCAGAAGACTTAGGTCGACTTGAACGGAATGCTGTTGATTCCTAGCCCCTTTTATGCATTGTTAAGTCACTCTGTTGACGATAGTAGGAGGAATCCCAAGGTTTTGTGGAATCTAACGCTGGCCCAATTCCACCTCAGAAGGATCAACAATAAGCCCTTTTTGAAAATCAGAAAAGTCTTTTGCTTCTGTTGTCTGCGGCCTGGCTAGTTGCTATAAACAATTAATAAGGTGTAATCTCTAAATAAAAATAATTATATATTAACAAGTTTGATCAGATTAAAGGAGTTTCACAGATAAAACGACGATGAGTTGAAGGGTGTCTAGATATTTTTAATATATATATATATATATATATATATATATATATATATATATATATATATTATATATATATATATATATATATATATATATATATATATATATATATATATATAGAGAGAGAGAGAGAGAGAGAGTTGAAGTGGGTAACTGCTTTTGTGAAGCAGTTGTATTTATGTAGTTTTTGTAACAGTAATTACCTTTTCACTTTCTCCCTTCAGCCCAAGTAGTTTAATGCTTATCTGTTATATAAAATAGGTTTATGTAAAGTAAAGTCGAAAGAAAAACTAAGTCAATATTGGGGAGAACACATAATCCTATTTCACATCACAGCTTATATCAAAATTTGTATTTCTTCTCCACAAATTGTATTATATCTCTCAACCCATCATGAAGAGACTTCAAAATATTCAAAATCTTCAATTGACAGCCAATTTTTTCCAATATCTAAAAAATGCCCTTTCTACTTTATCAAAAGATTTGACAAGATTTCTAAAATTAAATTAGAGAGAGACGTATTCTTTGCCCCCTTTTTCTTGCTGTTGTCTGAGGCAAAAGATCATGTGTACAGTAGAGCGTAAAGATCTAAACGCACATTCACGCAATGGGTCGTCAAGCTCTCCAAGGTTTTGCAGTTTCGACAAAATATTTGATAAAAATTTCTCCTGATTAGATTAAATATATATATTTTTAATTTAGACTCTTTAAAATCCTAAATACAATCTATTATTTCCAGCGTTGCTTTATCACCTTATAAAATATTAAAATGGATTTATATAGTGTAAAAGTGTGAAAAATTCAGCTAATAGTGCAGCATTACCAGGAGACTTATTTTTAGACAGTACTAAAATAGCAAAGTTAAGTTTATTCATAGCAGACACGTTGTGTCGGAACTGGAAATTGTGGCCAAGTTCGCCTTTTGACATGATCGAATAGAAGAATCGGTTCATCAAATAAATTGTAGTGATTCATCCAAGGAGTCATTTGCTCTTTCCACTTACAAATATGATTGCCTTCTCGATCCAAATTTGAGGTCGAACCTTTATTACATGGATTAATAGTTCCTTTAATCCCATAATATATTCCTTTAATATTGCCATTTTCAGGGTCGCTTTGAATTTGTGTGATGAGATCATTCTACATAAACTAATTGTCACACACTCTAGCAGGCTTTAGAAAATAATTGCAAGAAACATGAAGTACAGTCATTGCTGAATGTTTTGAGACTACTATATTTTTTATATAAATAAATTACTGGAACTAATCAAACATTGCATTTTTAGTCGCGTGCGGGTCTAGTCGCGAGCGACTCTACATCTCACTATGTTGGTTGGTGGGAAGGTCGGTCCCCGTTTTTTTTTTTTTTAGCAATAAGATAATACTTATTCAACCGATTCTAATGAAATTTGAAATCTTTATGTTGTTTTAAATTCTCTTTTGAATGATACAATTGACAAAGTTCTCATAAGTTTAGTCTCCAAATTATTTTGATTTGGCTATAACATCATAACTATTCGGCCGATTCTAACGAAATCTGAATCCCTACTGTTGTTTTACATTTTCTTTCAAATAATATAAGTGTCAAAGACCTCCAAAGGTTAGCCTGGGAATTATTTTGTTTGGGCAATAACATCATAACTATTCGGCTGATTCTTACGAAATTTGAAACACTTCTCTTTAGAATAATAAAATTGACAAGGTCCTCCCAAGGTTACTTCGGGAATTATTGAAAGTTTTGAAGGTCGTAATGTCATAAATGAAAATAAGTGCGGGCGCGCGACTTTTTGGTCAGCAGACTTTTTTTTTAGTATACTTGTATCATAATATGAAGGTGAAATATACCAAAATATAGAGACCAAACCTATATATTAATAAATTCATTCAACTGATACAATGCCCATGATTCTTCAAAACTGCTTTAATTCGTTTTTGCATGCTAGAGAACAAATTTGTGATGACATCTTGACTGCTATTGCTTCATTTTTGTTCAATAAGCACCGCAACTACTCACAATCAGATGGCTTGTGTTTATCAATCGCCAATATGAT
Source organism: Ceratothoa steindachneri (assembly GCA_963969495.1). Lineage (NCBI taxonomy): Eukaryota > Metazoa > Arthropoda > Malacostraca > Isopoda > Cymothoidae > Ceratothoa > Ceratothoa steindachneri. The sequence continues at coordinate 76,365,138 of OZ018328.1, forward strand.
TATCGCCCATAAATTCTTCTTTGGGTTCAAATCTGGCCAGTTCCCGGGCCAAGGTCTCAAATGTTCAATGCTCTTTTGAGCCAAGATCTTTGTTATTTCGTTTGTTTGTGACAAGATGCACCATCATGATTAAAAAGACAGTTATCATCCTTAAGTTAGTATTGAACTGTTGTTAAATGGTGTTGATAAAGCGCGTTTTGTTACCATTTTCATTTCATGGTGGTGTCTTGGGGCAAAATTGTTCTTGCTCCAGTTATTTTAGATGAGAAGTGGCCTCAGCCATCGAGAGTGTTCGGAGGCTTCACCATGGACACGATACAGAACTCGTGAAAGCACCCCCATTTTCGTCTCCTAAAGGAGGCTCGTACTGAAGCTCCAAACAGTGGGAAGGAGCTTTAGCAGATTTTAATCATCTGTATGGTCAAATTCTCCTCATTGACAGTACAGGTTTGAAACTTCACCATTATCAAAGGGTATAAATATATTTAAATATTTTTTAGGATTATCCGAAAATTTGCAATTTTCTCATCGCGTTTGATTATCTCATATTCCTTTCCCTAGGGGTTGCCTACAATCCTCGAATTAAAAGAGTACTTAAACCATTCCTTTCCAGGAAGGGTAATAATAAATCCAGAGGGTTAAATTGTTAGCTTGAATAACGATGCTCGGTTTACAGCAAAGGTTTGAATCCAAACCAATTTCAACGAGTATAATAATTAACAAGGACTAGACTGACATAGAACCATTATAAAAATAATCAAATTTCGAGAGGAACAAACAGGTTACAAGTTGTTAGAGTAGTGATGGCAGTATTTTCGGTGCTTATTTGTCGCTTATTAGCGACAGGTACGTCGTTAGCTCGAAAAATTTTCCATAGTGATTCTTATTTCTTCAAAGACAGTTTCATTTTTTCCAACCCAATAAAATAAGAATAGGTTGTAAAAGAGAATGGTAATTTTAAAGGGTTCTTTAAAGTCTGGACACATAGGCAAAATGCATATTTTCAATAAAGAAACTAAACTAAATTTTATTTAATTAAAATATAAAATATAACATCTTCAATGTGATTTCCGCGCCATTTGTTAAGCAAAGTTCGATTTGCTTTGCAAGATTCACCCGATGCATTAATTCCAAATTTTCCATCAATTTGAGCACATTTTTTATGATGTGCTCTCCCCTCAGGCGTCTCCTATCTTTAATTTCCATTGAGTGCACCTTCTCTTTTAGCAGACCCAATAGAAAGAAGTCAAGGGCGTAGGTTTGGTGAACGAGGAGACCATTGAGTACACCTTCTCATTTAACACATACATACATACATACCCCATAAAAAGAAATGAGAGATTTAGGGCTGGTAAACAAGGAGATCATTGGGTACACTTTTTCCTTTAGCATACCGCAGCAAAAGAAGTCAACGGGGGTAAGGTCATGTGAACGAGGAGACCTTTGTTATAATTTATGTGTCCAAACTTTAGGAACACCCTGTTTAATTGAGTTTATTTCAAAATATTTTATTTTAATTTTTCCAAATTGGTACAAAATTTCCTAATGATTTAATTCCTTTTATTCTGCCCAGTTCTCTTTTTTAGATTAGCAAAATCATTATTTGTCCATTTGTAGGAGCATAAACACTGTCCCTAAAAAGTGTAAACGTTGTAAAGCTCAGAAGCCCTCGAGTATCTGAGGGGAGCTTAACTTTTCTATACTATTTTTAAGTTTGTCTTTTCCTTTTTATTGGTTATAGGATATTTCTTATCTTCCCTAACACTATATTTTAATCACGGGATTTTGAGGATGGGTTGAATAATTATTAATATTCTTTTCTCTTAATTTCTATATACAAATTGATCAAGAGCAAATGGTGAGGATCAGAAAATAATAATAGGACTATCTAATTTTTTGCATTTTTTAAAACAAATGGTGAAGTTCATAAAATTCATTAAAATTTACATATGGCTGATTTTCTTCGTATATTTGAATCTTTTATCGAACTTTTATTCTAAAATAGATTTTCCATTTTATTCTTTAACAGGAGGAAATAGTTATCCCTCACTAAAGCCAGTATGTAGAGTAAACTAATAATAATCATCATCATTCGCCTAGTAAAGAGGGCCTATCTGCCAGTTGGCGTACTCATCCGAAACAACCTCCATTTTGCCAGACCTATCATGTGGCCATTTTCCTGTTAAGATATGGCCCCTTAGCCTTTTGGATGCATCATGGACCTGACTGCAAGGTAGCGGTCGTAAAGAGGCTTATTTAAAGGAGTCCTCATCTTGCCTTAACATAGTGTCGTACTAGGACTCATGTAGATTTTGTTTGAGGTATTGGTTACCAGTCCATACTTCTCTACTTTCTGCTGACACTACGGCTGTTTGATCCGCGACTGTTTATTTACGTTTAACTTTGCTTATTTCACAACTACCCATCATATCTGAAGGACGTTCCACAATCCGCCATCCGTGGACGCGCTAGATGGCCTGCACCACGGCCTCCTTATATAATGCTGAATATATTTAGGAACGACGAGTAAATACCTCTGTTCGCCAGGAACAATTACAAAGAAAATAAAATTATAAAATAAAATTTAGATTGGAACAAAAATGCGCTCTTAACATTCTCTTATCTTCATTTTAATAGAATTCCTTTTTTTCTTGCATTTAGGCTTAGAAAATAAGGATACATCTGAAAAAAAAAACAGACCGAGAGTAAATTATTAAGAGACATGGGATGGTTTTTCATATATTAAATGTTTTTATACAAGTTCTTCCTAATAATTGATGGATCGAAAATTTAAAGAGCGGGGATGGTTTTTTTTAATTGAAAGCTTTTATTAGTTAATTATAGGAGTTCATTTAAATTTTGAAAAAATAACAGCCATTAGGGCTGTTTTTTCGTATATTTGAAGCTTTTATCCAAGTAATTTATAATAATTACCATTTTTCTCACCTTATAATAATATTTGAATAATTTCGGTGATATATTAAACATTCACTGCAAATTTATTCCAAGGATAATAGGATAATCCAATCAAGAATGTTTTAAATATTGAAAAAGCTTACTTCAACAATATTAAAAATTTGAGCAGAAAACAGATTTACTTACATGCGTATATTTTCTATTAACTTGCTGAACTTTGCTCCATTCATTCTCACAGTACATCCAAAATTAGTTCTTATTTGTTGTTTTTGTTTTTGCTTGATGCTTAATTCCATCTATATATTTTCCAGAAGGTTAAAGTTTGGGTTTTATGGAAGCCATTCAATTTTTTTAATCCTCAAAACATTTCTTCATTCCAGGAGCCGAGTGGTGTGGATCGTTGTCATATTGAAATTAAAAGTTCCAACTGAACTTCAGTTTTCTTGCTAATGAAAGAAGTTTTTCTTTCAAAACATCGAAATAAAATTCTTTCATTTCAACGATTTTATTAACTCTATCAGCATCATTTTTAGAAAAGGACCTCCATAACAATATGGTTACTTTACAGTGCTTTACGCATGATATGTTGTTACTCCGTAGAAAAGTTTCACCCTAATTCCGCCAAACATGTCTGCTGCAATTATGACCAAAGTGTTGTATTTTCGTTTTGTAGCTCCACTTCCTGTTTCAAATTGTTTCGCCAGTCACCGTGTTACTTCCAGACGTTAACCATACGGCAAAGTTATTTTTACGAAAAGTTTCTTTTTCTCCATCTAGGTAGCTGTTGAAATAATTTTGTGTAGAACTATTTGAACTGCCGTCTCTGAAACATAAGTCGGTTTCTAAGCATGTAATCACATATTTGCTTTTTAACGTGTGGTGAGATACCTTAGACTTACTAACAATGTTACGAATATCATAGTCAGTAAGTATTTGAGCTTTCTTTGAATTCTTGCCAGTAGATATTCATTCGTTTGGATGTTTTTAGATATTTGCTCTGCCATCTCGAGACAATAACACGCCTTATTCATCATTATATTCCTTGGTTTTGCCTATTCTGATAAATTTGCATCTTGGACACAGAGCTCGATTTCATAGCTTATTCTTGGTGGCTTCAATCTGCCAAAAGGCTCCTGAACGATTTATTCGATATAAGGTTCAATTTTTAATGCGTGTTGGCGGAAAATTGCTACGTGTATATAGATCTCTGGCTCTCTCTTTCTCTCATTATATTTATATATGCTAATACTTATTCCGATAGATCTTCATTCCACTTAAAATTTTAATTTGAAATGTAAAACGCTGATGAGTGAGCAGGGTATGCAAATCGGCTAACTCTAGCGTCTTCGGATGGCCTCGAAACTCAGCTTTTACCTGGTTCTGATATTCTTTTTTAATATTTTATGTTTTTTTAATAGCAACACAACAATTGATTGGATATATATATATATATATATATATTAGGTCAAAGGGCAAGTTGTATGCATGTATTATTGAAGTCAACAGCTGTGGCAGCGTTATTAATTCTAACTTTTATTTTCTTAATATTTCCTACAACTTTTTAAACGGGCTCTTCGAGGCGAGAAAAAAAATCCGCGAATGACATTCTTTATTCATAGACGTCTTCGACCTGTTAGGTCATCTTCAGGGAATGAACAGAAATGGAATTATTCACAAATTGCTACACTATATATAGTCTTTCTACGTGAACATAAGTATTACAAAAATATGCTGTCAACAATGCATTGCAGTGCATCCCAGATAGGAAGTATGATTTAAGAAAAATATAGAATGAGCAGGGAGTAAAAGAAAAGGTGAAGCAGAGAATAATAGAAAACAGATATAAGGTCTAGAGAAGGGGAGTAAATGATAAGAAGTATGAATATCTATAGGTGCAAAAAAGAGCCTTCCATGGATGAAATTTTTGATAGAAGTTATAGGAGCCAGTTTTTGTCAAAGTACGAACTGGATCCATGGAACTAAAAGGACGAACATATAGATGGAATGTGTGGATAACTCTTCTGAGTGATGCCTATTGTAGATGAGAGAAATGGTAGAACATCTGTGGTGTCCAAAATGTAAGATGGAATTAGAGACTCAAAGAACCCGCAAAAATGAGCAATTTAAAGTGTTTTATGAAATCTTATAAAGGAATCCTAATGGACGAGTACTCTGAAAAGAGCACTGTCCTCCTATAATAATACTTCTCTTTTAGGAAAAGAAGCAATATACAGTGGTCAAATGAACGCGAGACAAACTACACTTAATAAATTTACAAAACTACCAATTAATATGGAACTCCAAAAGACACTGACAGCACACTTAAAGAAATGAAAAGAACTAATGCTGGATATTAGGATCATTACAACTCACGACTAAGATCAACGCTCTCCTGAAATTCAACATTCGGCCGGAAAAGATTTTAATAAACTTTATAAGATAAATACCGTCAACATTATAGGCGATATATCTCCTAACGTAAAGTAATAAACAGCTTAGTCCTATTTTTCCTAAATTAAGTCATTTCCGTACACAGTTTCCCTAACTAAATCATTTTTTTTTCTGTTAACTTCCCCAAAATTCTAATTGAATTTCTAAAACCTTTAAAGTATAATACATTTTTTTGAAGAAATATTAAGGAAACTATCTTATTAATTACATATACATAATTAAATAACAATTTTAAGATTCTAAAATAATATAAAACATTGTAAAATAAATTAATGAAAGTATGGAGAATGTAAAATAACTCTTTCCTTCAGAAAGGAAGTGTTTAGTGCCCATTAATGCGTACCTTTATGTTAATCAATCTCATTTTGTGCTTAATAATTATAAGAATGATAATACCACATGTGTACCATTACGAATACGACCTTCCAGTAGTAAACAAAAACCTGTTGTGTGCTGTACACATTTGTATTCCTGCTATAATGCTAAATATTGAAAACTGTGGTGCAGTTGGCCAAAGCGAGGTGAAAACGTTAAATCCAACCGTCATCTAAACTATCTTTTCTAGCTCCAATGAAATGCTAAACGGCCTACCGTAGTAAATGCGATAACCAGCGTGTCCATTTTACTTACTATCGCTCTAAGACTAAATAATAATAAAAGTGATTTTTAATCGATACAAGTGCGAGCGTATTTATAATTCCACCAAAACCTGTGGAATTTTGTTAAATGAGACACTCAAATTAAATATTGTAAATTCCAATGGGTGGAAAATTAAAAATACACGGTGAAGTGCAATTGGATATAGTTATTAAGGACGGGAGAGAATGAAATCGGCCAATTTTAAAGATAAAAGGTTGTTGAAAAAAATAATTGGTTAATCATATTACTAAATTAACTTTTGATAATAGAACTAAATTCCAAGCAAGGAACAAGTCTATTTTAATGGAACATCAAATCAAATGAACGCAAAAAAGACGAGATGCATAAGAAATGCATATCCTCACTGTCATTATGAGAAATTGAGAGATTGTAATTATTAAATCATTTTCGCAAAATCTTTTTTCGTGTCAGATTTCGGAAAGAAATTTCTAGGAGCTATTCTCGCGCAAATATACTCATCCCTTTCACCATGACCAGCAATTTTATCAGATGCACTTGTTAATTCGCGAATCAGGCACTCCACCGATTGGGTGTGGGCTGGGAACGATGGCAATTCAAATTTGCTGATAATCAAAGCCTGAAGTTCGGCGATGGTGACATCGCAAGTGAGGATAGCCTCGGAAATCGTGATTGAATCCCAATCGATGAGTTCAGCAATGGTGTTATGCTCACATTGAAGTTGAGGCGAGTAGGGACAAATTTTCGCAACGACCTGTCACCAACCTTGGCGAAGGTCCATAATCTTACTAAGGGCGGAGGCACGGAGCTTTGGATCTAGGTCGCAGAGGAGAGACACGAGCAGAGTTTTTGGGTGCGCGTTCCATGATTTGATGTCTTGCGTTGATTGAGGTAGAGGCGGAGACATTTGATTTGGAAAGGAATGTGATTCGTGGCGTCAAAAATGTGTGGTACAGTTTTGATCTCAAACCAACAAGGAATGTAGTTGGTGACGACGTAGAAGATGAGAGAGTGCAGGTTCTTCTTAACTAACCTTTAAAAAGATGCCTAGAGAGGTAGGTTGCGCCAAGGCGACAGACTAAAGTCAACCACCTCGAGTGGGAAATGGGTACTGGCTTCAAAGTCTTTAGTTGCGGATCAATTTCCCTGCTGTGAATGGATTTGGCGAGTATGAAAAGGTACTTCTGACTTATCTGACAACACTTTATTTGTCATCGGAATTTCTGGTCCATCTGTGATCGAAAAGAACACTTCATCCCATTCTAACTCTTCCACCTTTGACAAAGTCTTCCCTATTGGTCCTCTGAAAGAACTATTGCATGAGGTAGGTCCATCGAATATTTGGAATTGATGACGAATGGCGAGTTCATTTGTAAGGAGGTCGCAAATTGACCAATGAATTTTTTCACCTCGTCGATCCTCACTCAATCTTTATGAAGATGTCTCCATCTCTCCCTCAGACAAAGACATGTAATTTACTGTCACTCACTTCGAGAATAAAAATATAGGCTAAATTATCTCGTTGTGTTTGGAGATCTGAGAGTGGCAACGTCTTAGACGGTCGAATGATATTATTTGATCCACTTCGAGAATTAGCGTGTTTGCTTTCTTTAGCCATTTTTATCAATATATACAATTAATTTTGAATGATAAAATGGATTTACATACGTCAGTCATTACAGTCTTCACATTTTTGTTTATTTATAGGGTAAGTGATAAAATGTGCGGTAGGTTTCATAGAGGTGAAATAGGTTTGTAGGTATAACCCAACAAAGGCAAGACACAGTCGAGAGAACATCGTTATTCTCAAGCTGAAGAAACTGTGCAAGAGAAAACATACGATTAATTTAGACTTAAAAACATAACATGGAACATGCTACAAAATCAAGACCATAAAACCGGATATGGAAACTAGAAAGAAAAGAGGGAAAATGCCCAGATTAAGATCGAGAAGGTGTTACAAAAGTAAAGTAGCGAAAGAGGCGAAGTGCCCAAAACTAAAAAAACGAAGGCCAAACAAAAGAAAAGCACACATAAAAGAAGTGAAATGTCCAGAACTAAAACGCGAAGGAAAAAATAGAAGAAAAGCGTAAATAAAAGAGGCGAAATGCCCAAGTAAAAACCGAATAAAGATCTATAAAAGAAAACGAATGTCTTGGCGTGTGCCACAGATCTCATAGCTGATTGGCTCAGCTCAAATTTCAGGATTTCCATCTTCCAATCAGAGATCGAGTTTAAGATAACCGTGGGTGAATACGACATTTACAAACGTAGCGAGAATCTTTGAGCCGATCCAGGCAATATTATTTCTAATCGCCTCTATGTGTATAATTACTTTCTATTTTCGTTTTTTTCTCACTCACGATAGTACAAATGTTCGTTCTTCTGATTTCTATATACGGCAACTGAGAGTTTTGAATTTGGCTACCCTTAAGAGTTATTCCTAGTTTGCGTTGTTCATTGGGATGGATGTTCGTAGTTGTGGATACTATACCGCCATTGTTAGGAGCCGATTTTCTAGTGCATTCTATGTTTTGGTGGATTGTTCTCCTCGCATTACCATTGATTATAATCAGACTAGGATCGTATTCAGAGTGAAGAAATCCAGTTTACCTGTGGTACAACTAATTGCAGAGCAGTATTGCGTAAATACTAATATATATATATATACATATATATATATATATATATATAACCCAAAGTTTGTACATGCTAGATCTTATCCACCTAACTCCGTTGTGCATAAAATCGAGACTTGTAGCGCTCTAACAACGTTTGCATGTACAAGGCCTCTTTCAATGGACAGATTACAAGTTGCAAGAGCAACATTCAAGCCTCTCTTTAAAGAAGGTATGGTGCGTCCATCAAGTGCACCATGACCCTAGTCGAGTATCATATTATTGGTGATTTTCGCTCCTTGAACCCAATAACAAAACCAGACCGTGATCATGTCAAGAATTCAGAGTATGGTTAATCAGCTGCATGGTAAAGTTGTTTTCTCGCGTTTAAATTTGGATCGATCATATCCATTTGTGCTTTGGGAATTTTTGAGATTGCCGTTTCGTCTTAAAAATTCAAGCTGCCAATTTTATCGCCGTATGGACAATTTATTTCGTGGCTTGGAGTTCGTATTTTCTATATCGGGGACATCCAATCTTCTGAGATAACATAAATAATTGCATAGAACATCTAGACAAAGTCTTCAAAATATTGACTGAGAAACAATCTGAAAATTTCAATGGAAAAATGCGAGTTCGTTGAGGTATCGATATACGGTATCGATATACAGACTGAAACAAGTAAAATTACTAAATCTAATTAATAACAAGAAAAAAGTTACTCACAACCTACAAATAATCAAACAATTGCGAATAGACCAATAATTTTAGATACTACGGAACAGAAAGAAGGATAATTACCAGAGAATGATCGCAATAACTACAGTAATGTGGAATCCGTCTCAAATACTCAAAGGAATGATAGAAAAGCAGACGTTTTTACTCGTCCGGCTTCAAATTGCATTTGCGAAAGATTCTTCATAGAGTTATTTCAAAATATTTATTCTTGTAGCTAAAATTTAGTGTAAAAAAATGTGTTGTATGATTATTTTTAGTTTTAATTCCATGAGCTCCGTTTTATTGGAGAGAAGTCGCGTGGTACATACACACAGAAAAACGTACACAAAAGAGATTTTGTTCTGGATGATGAGCGTCAGCTCTTGCATGCGAACGCTGAGTTAAATGTCAAGAGCTGGCAGAATGTCAAATTACACAAAGAACCTCAGACTTTCTAAGCACTTTAAAGTTTATATTGCAGCCAATAATAAAAGTGGAATAAAAAACAAATATAAAAAATAAATATAGGAAATTTGTGCTTTGCACACAAAAAGAATCTTATACATAAATAAAAATTACACAAAGAACCTCAGAATCTCTGAGCATTTTTAAATTTAGGTGGCAGTTAATGATAAAAATTTAAACATGAAGACAAATGTGAAAGTAAAAATACTTATATTGTGATGCGCGCACACAAAAAATAAATGCACAAATAATAAGCTTTGTTCGCAATGAGGAGGTGCATTTTCTGCGTCCAAACGTTCATATCGCAGTATCAAAATTATAGCAAAACTATTTTATAAAATGAACTTATGAGTACTGTTAAATGCATGTGTGTATGAGACAAAGTCAATTTGTTGGAAAAATGTATTTCTAAATATGCACATTCTCTTGTTGCAATCTAGGCGTACTTGAAGGGGAGTATGTGAGGCCTACATTGTAAGATGTAATAAAAGAGTAAAGAAAACGTAACAAATTAGCACTTTGAAGTGTTTTATGATACCTTATAATGTGTTTACGTCGAACCAATATAACATTGGATATAAGGGAATTCGAATCGATAAGTAGTAGGGAAAAAGTTCAAATGGAAAGTGGTCATATTACCGGATTTTCTTTTGTTTTTGTTTCCTTAAGCTGCTGTGATCTGTGCAAACGAGACAAACTGAAATTAATAAATATACAAAACTTAAAAAATTATAACGAGCGCCTTAAGATACTCCCAGATCACTTAAATTAATAAGGAGAGCACATGCAGGATCTTAGGAGCATTAAAACTCATGACTAAGATCACCGTTGTCCTCAAGTTCAACATTCACCCCGAATAATAATTAGTAAACTTTGTAAGAGAAAATACCGTCAACATTATAATTGATATACGCATAACGTAAAATAATAAACAGCTTGGTCATATTTTTTTAATAAATTAAATCATATTTCTACACAGTTCCTAATTTGTATTCCTGAACTAAATCAATTTTTTCTTTCCGTTAACTCGAGGAAGTTTAGTACCGATTTATAAAGAAACAAAAGACAAGAATATAATATTTTGGGGCGAATAATTATAAAAATCTATATAATAATTTTAAATCAAATGAATGGAGGAGTTCAAAGAGAATTTGTGCTTTGAGCACTAAAAGGTATGGTGGCATTTGGCAAGTATTGAAGGGATGTTTCCCAGACGTTATAAAAGGTGTTTTGGCAATAGTGGTAATTAAAGGATTTTGAAATTGCGCTTCAAAGAAAATATAACTTTATTCTTGAATTGGCCTACTAAAGGGGCAAGCGGAAACGCCGCGAAGTATAGAGTCAAATTTCAGAAGGAATTAGGCGAGTAAACGGGATTCCGTGACGCTAATAAGGGAGTGAATTGAGTTAATGAACCAGGAATGATGAATCTTCATCTTCATAATGAAAGTCTGTCTATCCTTCGGTCTGTCTCTCTGTCTCTCTCTCTCTTTCTCTCTCTCTCTCTCTCTCTCTCTCTCTCTATATATATATATATATATATATATATATATATATATATATATATATATATATATATATAGGTGTGTGTGTGTGTGTTTCGTCTCCGTGGGGCGGACCCAGTCATCTAGTTTTTCGTTATTTCCACTCCTTGGGCCGGGTTTCCGACAACTCTTTGTACCTATTGTGCTTACATATTTCCCATTGATTTAGCTTTATTATAAGGAACCGCTTACTGAAGGTCTCTGTGAAATTTCTCTGGTCAGAGCCTATATCTGTTCAGCTGCTAATAAATGTTTCCAACACACGTATGCTTGTTTGTGTGCAATCCTCGTTTCTGTCCAGGTGGTCAACTTTTATATCTTTGTATGTTCGTGGGTTTCCGCGCAACTCTAACGACCGCTTGCCTCAGATCTATTTGTGCAGTTTAACCCTTATATAGTTTCATTTCCTAATTCTCTTTGGCTCTTTATTTATTAGGCTTAGCATATTATTTCCATTATTTACACACATAGCAATTATTAGGATTTGAAAAATCCACCGAGCGTCGATTTGTAGAGTTCCTCACTGGGTCTATTTAATCTTGCAATTTGGTGCCAGAGGCCTACCTATTTTATAGAACGAGCCCTACACGGTAACCAACAAGCCTAACTAAGAATCCTATCTTGCTTCCCAAGAGTGGTGGCAAAAGTCATATTTTGTAGCCAAATGACTCACAATACGGTTACAATAACTATACATCTAATGGTAGAAAGCGAAGGACACAATGCCGAGAGAACGAGACTAAAAGAAGAGCTGGCTACACTGCTATGACAAGAACAGTGGGATGAGGTGTGAAGAAGAAAACCCTGAACTCAGTGTGGTTCTCTGGTTTAAATGTGGAGAAAATACAATATATGACAAGAGAAAAGGAACAGTCATAGCGATAAAGAGATTCTTGCTGAAGGTTTGGAAGAGCAGAGAAAAATCAATATTTCTTTATACGGAAATAATCGCCATATCCCATACAAAGGGTAGCATAACAATCTGAAGCTTAACCTGAATGTATATATATATATATATATATATATATATATATATATATATATATATATATATATATATATCGATTTATGCATGATCCATTTTGTACTAGCAAAGGAGAATACCATCATTTGCTAAATGTGAAGATTAATGTGAACTTTTTAATATTGTTATTTAAAAATGATAAGGTTAGTGAATTTCTGTGAGTATTTACATATCTGTCTATCCGGAGTTTATGTTTCTTTGGTTATAATTGTAACCACCATGTAATTTACTTTACGAAATAAAGATATTTAATCTCATCTCCCCCTTTATCCCCTAATTTATATATCTCTTTATTCTTTTTTAAAAAGGAAATAATTATTTCTCTTAAAATTTCTCCCGTAGGTACTAGCCTTTCTTGTTAGCCTTGTTTATTCCCGTTTAAAATCAAACGCCTCGCTGGGCCAAAATCTGGGCTAAAACAATAAATCTTTTATTGCTTTTTAATGTTTGGATAAGAACCAACCACGACAATTACTTAAGATGGACTCAATCTTTTAGAAGTTATTACTATAGCCCTCTAGCAAGAACCTTGGCAATATATATATATATATATATATATATATATATATATATATATATATATATATATATATATATATATATATATACGTATTATCACGAGGAATAACAAACCTGCTGTTACAATTTTCCTCACAGAACCTTATTAATAAGACCCAACGAAAAATAAAAAGAGTAAATATAAATGTAGATACAATTTTGAAGTTGTTGTAGAATGTATTAGTGAAATAAATGCATTACTTTGATACAAATATTAGAAGCAAATATTTATAGGTATTTATAAGTTTTTATTTCATATATGTCTGGTATTGTTGTTGTTGCTTTAGAGTGAGAGTCTGATCCTATTAATTATGAAAGACAACAATACCTTAATATTGGTTGAGAGGACTTTTTAATTACCTTATTGTTGAGAGAGTGTCACAGCGTTTAATCTGTTTTAAGGAGAGAGCCCGTTAAACACGTAAAGGACCCATTGAAACACCAGAATTATCTAAAAATAAATTTATATTTTAAATTTAGCAATTAACTACAAAGAAATAAAATAATTGTAATCATCTAAGTTTAACGAAGATAACCTTACTTGAAACCGGGCCTATTAAAGAATCTATTCATGTCCAAATCTAAATAGGCTCCAAGTAAACAAACCAATTGCCGATTAGTTATTTTATAGTGACCCTTTTAGATTAGCATTAAATTCCAATTTAAGCTTCACTCGTCTAACGGTAAAGATGACGGGGTTCACTAGCAATTGTCTCTACTTCAGTTAATTTGAGTACCGTAATAAACTCATACTAAAGTAAGACAAATATAAATGGTCTTTCTGACTTACATGAAAGAAAGGATCAGGGGTTGCCCGAGGTCACTAGATGGCTTTTGTCCTCGCTTCTTTTTCTACGGCGAGCGGCTGGAGATTTTTTTTCTTTCACGAGATAAGTTTGAGAGAGGGGGGGGGGTGATGCCAACTTCGTATTGCAACTTTGCCTCCTGTTACGTTTAAAAGATGGAGAGAGGTGTTGTGCTCTCTAGCTCAAGGAGTGCTCTTCTGGATGCTCTTGAAGCCTATTTGTATCCTAGTTTTAACGCCAGGGGCCCAACTGGTTTTGGGGTATACGAGGTGATTTCTACCGTACTTGACAAATGGAACCTCGTTGGGTATTAGTTCTTCTCCTCTCACTCTCACGGAGCTTGCGCTGTGAGAGTCACTCGAGGGTGAACGGGTTTTCTTTTCTCCAGTCAGACTTATTCTAAGTTTATAAAGGATTCATCGGTATGGCACCGGTACAAAACGTGACGTTTATAAGTTAGTTCGAAATTGTGCGAAGGACCGATCTTCTCGAACTGGTCCTCTATCATCTCTCACTGAATAATCCCTTCTCTTTCTTTATGGGGAATATTTATAGACTGGCGACCGCCCCATCTAAGGGGGAAGGGGCGAGGCCGCAGAGGAGAGAGCGAGGGGTGAGGAGAGGGTGGCACCGCGGTGCCCAATTCGGCTTCTTAATTAGAGACACCGCCAACCGTCACCATCCTTGGTGTTCTGTTTGACTGGCACCGCTTTTTGTGGCGATTTAACCATGGGCCTTCAGATCTCGTAGGTAATTTGATCCTTTGAACGCTGCGTAATGGTATTTGGTGGTAACCTTGGCACAGTGGCTCGCTTCCGACTACCTAAGCGGCGAGGAGATCAAAAAGGGTAGGCTGTTTGACTGTTATTCCGCCGGCTAACGTTCCCACGACTCTCCTCATATGGCTCGATTCTCTTCCTTTCTCCGCAGGTGGAGGGGGAGGGATTTAACGTAAACGTTCGCCTGGCCCTCCGGAAGGCTTTATGTCGTAATTCCCTTACATTATATAATATAGAAATTTGTAATAAATAGCTGGTAGTAAGAGGTTACCTTCTGTGAGATTTTGCTGGACATTTCTGTGAGTTATATGGTCTTTTATTGCAGTTACTTATGTACAAAATACATGATTTACAACATACCATATATATATATATATATATATATATATATATACGCTGCGTCGGGAAGAATTCTCTTATTAAAAACCTATTTATTAAATTATTCTACACCAACGAGGAGGATAATTTATGGTTTGAATTTTATTTTACCTTTACTTCTTGGTATTATTTCACAATTTTTTTATTAATTGTATATTAATGAAGCTTACTTAGACTACTGTTATATCTAGTCTATAACTTTAGCATAAGAGGAAACTTCTGTTGTGTAGTAAAAATTTACTAGACTCATTCTGACTATAGAATTTCAGTTTATCGCAAACCAACACGTTTTAGGTCCTCGTCAACAAAATAATTTTGAAGTTCATCACCAGTTACTAATTTTCAGGTCACTGACAGCCAAATACTTTCCCCTTTATCGCCAAATAACTAACTTCCAGTTCAAACAAGCTAAATAATTTTTTAATTCATTGGTAACCAATTAATTTTGGGTTTATTGCAAACCAACTCATTTTTTTTGTTCATTGCATACCATCTCATTGACAGTTTATCGCAACCCAACGAATTTTTAAGTTATCGCCAGCAAATATTTCTACTTCATTGCCATCCGATTAATTTTTTAGTTCACTGGTAGCCAACTAAATTTCATTTCATTGCCAGCCAACTACTTTTCAGATTATCGCCAGTCTACTCATTGTAGTTCATTGTAATACAGCTCATTAACAGTTTATCATACTCGTAACTGAACTAATTTTCAGTTCATCGCCAGCCAACTAATATTTAGTTCCTCGAAAGTCAACAAATTTTTCCGTTCGTCTCAAGTAAATTAATCTTCAGGTCATTGTCAGCCAACTAATTTTCACTTCATTGCCAACCAACTCATTTTTAGTTCATTGCAAGCCAAATCCTTAAAGGTTTACTGCAACCCAACTAATTTTTCAGTTCCTCGCCATCCAACAACGAGAAGCGGTCAATAGGTTTTGCGAATCGGTAGGGCAAGACAGAGGAAGGGGGATGGTTGTTTGTGAGGTATCACGACAAGTTATGACAAGTCAGAACCTGCAGCCGCACGCTCCTGCTTCGTCTAATTAAGAAGCAGTAGCTGCTCGCCTATCGTCAGTCACAAATTTTTCAACAATGGAGAAGGTTGAGAACCGCGCAGTGATCAAATTTTGAACAAGGAAGGCGAGAATGCAAAAGAGATCGATGAACGCATGGTTGCAGTTTACACCAACACCACCCCTTCATATGCAACCATTGCTTGCTGGCATAGGGAGTTCCGCCATGGTCGTGAGTCCCTTGAAGATGACCTCCGTCCAGGACGCCCGTTAGACGTGACCAACTGGACACTGTGGCCCGCGTGGAGAGGATGATCCTCGAAATTGACGGGTGAAGATCAAAGAAATCGAGCGAGAACTTAAAATTTCACATGGAAGTGTTATCAACATCATCCACGACAATTTTGCCATGACTAAGGTCTCTGCCCGTTGGGTCCCTAGAAACTTCACGCCTCATGATCGACTTCAACGTCTTCAATTCCACAAAGCCAGAGTTTCACAAGCTGCATGCGCGAGTGCGGTTTCGAGGAGCTCAAACATCCGCCCTACAGTCCAGATCTGGCCCCTAGCGACTACTTTTTATTTCGCCAGCTCAAGGTTACACTGCGTGGACGCCGGTTTGGGGACGATGAAGATGTCCAGCTCGCCGTCCGGGAGTGGATTGAGCAGCAGTCGGGAGATTTCTGGTTGTCGGGAATTCGTAGCCTCAGGGATAAGTGGCGCAAGTTCATTGAAGTCGAAGGTAGTTATATTGAAAAATAATAAAACACCTTTCCTCATATCTCCTTTTCTTATATCCGAATTGCCAAACTTATTGACCGCCCCTCGTAATTTCACTTCATTTTACCAGCCAACTAATTTTCAGTTTATTGCCAGTCAACTCATATTCACTTCATCTCCAGCCAAAAATTTTCAGTTCATCGCAAACAAATTAATTTTTAGTTCATTGTTAGCAGGCAAACTCATTTTTAGTTCATTACAAACCAAATCATTAATGGTTTACTGCGACGCAACTAATTTCTATATTATCACCAGCCAAATAATTTTAAGTTCATTGCCAACCAACTTATCTTCATTTTATTACCAGCCAACCAGTTTTTCAGTTCCACGTCATCGAAATAATTTTCAGTTTATCGCTAGCAACCTAAGTTCCAGTTCATCACAAGCACACTAATTTTTTAGTTCATTGTCAGACAGCTAACTACTTTTCAGTTCATTAGAAGTTAACTCATGTTATCTTAACTAAACTAATTTTTATTCCTCACTAGCCAACTAGTTTTCAGTTGATTCCCAGGCAACTAATTATCGGTTTATCGCCAGTCACCTAATTTCCAGTTTATCACCAGCCAACTAATTTTTCAATTTATCGCCAGTCAGCTAATTTTTAGTTCATTGCCGAGTAAGTAATGTTTGGTTTATCGCAGACAACTAATGTACAGTTTATCGACAGCCAACTAATTTTTCAGTTCATTTCCAGCTAACTAATAATTATCAGTTTATTGCCAACAAACTTATTTTCATTTTATCATCAGCCATCTAATTTTAGTTGGTCATGATGCAACTAATTTTGAATTCATTTCCAGTCAACTCACTTTCAGTTTATCGCTAGCCAACTAATTTTTCAGCTCATCACCAGCTAACTAATTTTCCTTACATCACTAGCCAACTGATA
Source organism: Ceratothoa steindachneri (assembly GCA_963969495.1). Lineage (NCBI taxonomy): Eukaryota > Metazoa > Arthropoda > Malacostraca > Isopoda > Cymothoidae > Ceratothoa > Ceratothoa steindachneri. The sequence goes on from OZ018328.1 coordinate 76,382,700, forward strand.
TTTCAGTTCATCACTAGGCAGCTAATTTTCAGCTCATTTCCCAGCCAAATAATTTTCAGTTTATCCCCAACTACCTATCTAATTTTCAGTTCATTGTCATCTAACTAATTTTCAGTTTTTCGTCATCCAACTAAATTTATATTTCATCACCATAAAACTAATTTTAAGGTAATTGTCAGACAACTAACTTTCAGTTCACCTCCAGTCAACTAATTCTTAGTACTTTGGCCAAAGTTCTAAAATCAAAACCTATTTTTATATGCGGTGTATGGGCTTAGTCTGCCCTGAAATTTTGGATGAGTTTTCTAAAATCTTTGAAATTATTCACAACTTTTGTTACCCTCCCAACTCTCAAGTCACGTTTATATATTCTGCCCCAAAAACATTTTCTACAGAAGTAAAAGTTTGGTATCGTTAGGAAATATGCAAATAGATTAATCTTATGCATCTTAATTCAGCCCAGTTAATGGTTCCAGTTTCGTCTCGATCAGCTTAATAGTTGAAAACGTTAAACATATAAAAAAGTATCAAAAAATCTAGAATAATTTATTTTCGACCGCAATCAGCCCTCTAAATGGGATACTGTGAGATATAAGAAAGCGTTTATTTTATATATCTTTTTATGTAAGAGTTAATGATGCCGTCAAATTTGGTAATAACATTGGGCAGCAAAAAAATATTTTGTCTGGTGCCTGGAATATTTCAACGAATTCTTTAGTGATTCTGTTTGTAAGAGAGATAAAAATTAAAAATGCACTTTGGCAAAACATTCATGCAACAAATTTACGCTTATTTGCCCAGCGTGAATATTAAGCAACGGGGGCATCTCGTTGTAGACACGACCAATATTCTTCCACTTTTATAGCGTCTCAATGTCCTCGGTACTGAGTTTCGATCTCCTCGATGTGTCCTGATGGAATCATTCTCCGTGTTCGTTGCTAACATCTCCGAAATTTTCAGGAAAATGATCAAGATGACTAAAATGAAAATGCATTTTGATGCTCATATTCTAGCCAATAGCACGAAAAGTTGATATCAAGTTAGTAACAAGGTCTTTATAGTTTTCACTTTTATGTATCCTAAGGAAACTTTGCACTACACCTACAAAGGCTTGCAAAGCTGATGTTTCATTTTCGCTCATCCTTTTCACGAAATTTGTGTGCTTCAAGAGCTTAGGGATGTGTGGTCCATCAAAAATCCCTACTTCAATTTTTTTCAATCGTTACGCCTAGAAATACAATGCAGATATACTTGAAGCACTCCCCATTCTTGGAAAGAGCTTTGACGAATTTCTTGATCAATCCTCGTTTGATGTGCTCAACTAAAGGTTTTTCCAATAAATTGGCAGCTCTACATGGAGTCATATCTGTTCGAAAAACGGCTAGTCTTTCTTAACATAGTTGTTTACTCGGTCTCTACTGTTCCATATGCATAGGTATTTAAAATAACCAGATTGCTATCCCATGAGAAAATTCACTCTCTTTAAGTCAACCCATAGATGACCTATTTATGATCATGATAGAGTATCTTCTCGAAATCAACTTAATTTATTCACACTTTCCCTTCAGAGTTGTTGAGCGGCCGAGTGAGACAGCTATACAAATTTCCGTTGAGCAGCAATACACAATTTAAACTACGATTAGAGCTATCTATGAAAAGACGCCAATCCTCTGGTTTATATTTATTAATGCCAAGTTTATCAAGAAGCTCACTGACATCTATAGAATAAACCAGCTCTTCCTCTAATGGGAAGAAAGAAAGGAACTCTTCCTGCCGACTCCAGTAAAAGATTTTACGGATACTATTCTCTAGAAGATTTTTATCTTTCAATCTGGAACCCAACAGTTCTGCAGAATTTTGAGAGAGGTTCAGGTCACGAATTAGATCATTCAGCTCTACCTGAGAGTGTCATCTTCAGGTGATGAATCTTCTTCAATTGAAGGCAAAGTTATCTGAGACAAGACACCGAAGAAAGGAACACGTAGTTCTTCACTGTGGGAACCGATCTGTTAGCAGAGGCAAGGTTAAGATATACAAGCCTTTATCGGGTTTAACGGTAAATACACTTCAAATTTGGTCACAAAAATAGCAGTCGTTGACTTGATTATTGTGCTTCCACCATACCATTGGTAGAGACAACCTCATACTTTTCCTTGTCCCTTTACTCCGCTATAGAAAATAATGTGTACATTGTTTACAGACACTATTTTGTGCCCAATATTTTTCTTTGTTTACCAGCTTGACCCCAAAATATGCCATGTATGCTTTTTCAACAAAATTAGTGATGCATTTGTCCACAAACCTAAAAGAAATTTGGAGAATTAACGCAACACCTTCTTGAAGAGGACATTTTGGTCCCTTTCTATTGCTTAGTTCACCGCACCATCTCAAAAACCAAACAAAAGTAAAAGAAATTAGAATTAGGTTAAGTAAAGAACCAAGTGCAGTGGACGTATACACATACATAGTGACCAATTTATAACATAGACTATGACTCACACATAGACTTATAATCATATTGGCTTTGACTCAAACCTAATATATTAAATAAGGATGTTCAATAACTTAAAAGCTAGAGCTGATAGTTCAAATTGAAGGTTATTTTTCGATTCAGGAGACCGATTTCTTACCAGAATGATGTCAATTTACTAAACACCAAAAAATTGTAGACTGAAGTGTAATAATCAAAAGCTAAAATAAGCATAAGATAATAAAACATAAAAAACCGAAACACAGTAACCTCACAACATAATCAATCGTCTAATGCAATCAACCAGCCCAATTAACTTGACCAACCTTTTCAACAGAAAAAAATGCAATTCTTCTCTAAAAAACAGGTGAAACCAAATAATCTGACCTAACATACATAACATAAGAAACAAATAGTAACAAATAAATAAAACCAACAATCCCAAATAACATGATTCTTTGTAACAACAAACTACTCAAAACGATCAAAAAGACCAATAAGCAAGAGTTACTTGGTTTAAAATTCGTCATAACCCAAATAGCTATCAAGAACAAAATAAAATCAACTAACCCAAACAACCTCACCTAAACAAGGTCACACGTTAAACAGTTAAGGATCAATAAATTGAAACTATTCACCTAAAAGAGACAAACAGGTAAAAATCGTCAAGTAAAACCAATAGACCTACACATAATAATCTTGGGAAGACCTTAACAATTATTTCATTCGAAAGTAACTGTAAAATAACATAAGGGTTTCAAATATCGTTAGAATCGGCCGAATAGTTACGATGTTTTTACCAAATAATTCGTGGACTAACCTTGGCAGGACCTTGACAATTATTACATTCGAAAGAGACTTTAAAACAACATAAGAGTTTCAAAAATCGTTAGAATTAGACGAATAGTTATGATTTTTTTTTGCAAATAAACCTATTTAAAAAAGTAAAATTGTTAATATCTGACAGACTGACCGACCAACACACGGATATAGTAACTTATAAAGTCGCGTACACACAACTAACAATTGCTAAGAAGAGAAATCTGTGTTAAAGTTTCAAGGCCCATTTTTTACAGGTGAAAATATTTTCATATTCTATAGTAATAAATGAGAAAAAACGATAGAGCTTATTGACCCAACCTCATTAAAAAATGGAATTGTAGACAAAAGGCTGCTTGCGACTCAATCAAACTGGAGCGGTTAGTTATGCTCACGATTAATATTTATAAACAAGCTCAGGTCGGAATTTTTGGTTGCCACAAGTCAGGGAGGGCTTGCAGCTGGCGTGGTTGCACTTGCAGTGGAACGATGATGGCAGCCGGCGAGAGCGTAGAGTGCATGACAATCCTATCCCTTTCCAGTACGGGCCAAAATAACTATATGTTGCCAGCAGTCACTAGCTACGCAAACTCTTTCCATTTAGTGTAATGGCTAGTGTATGAAGCTCAAAATTGAGAAAATTTCTAAATATTTCGTTGAAAAGGGGCGGCAATTTTTCATGATTATTATCATTTTTTGACAAAAATAATCGAAAATGTTTTTTTTTATCTTAAACCATTAAACTCGAAGACCAGTTATATGAAAACTACATTTAACTCATTTCACGATTGGGGCAATGGATACCTCAATACCAGTCAGAGATACACTTGCAACACAAAATCAACATTTGTTTATCTCTTCTTTTTGGATTAAAAGGTGACCATTTTTTAGTAAAATTGTTATATGAGACAAACCTTAGGCAATGTAAAATAATATTAAACCTTTAATAGAATGGAATAGTCATTGGGAAAGAGCGATATCCCAGACAAAACAGGGTCCCCATCCACGGAAGATTCTTTTGTGCGTTGAGTGTGATATGATTGTCATAATCCATTTTGAACTTCTTAACCTAAATCAGACTACCAACAAAGGTTTACTACCAGTTCCTTTCTGCTCTTTTCAATATTTAAGATATAAATTTTAATACTAGCCTCTCTTCTGGAATAGTAGCCCTCGACTTCAAACACGCCCAACTATAAAGAATCTGACCCTTACCCTAAAACGACCGGGCAAACTTAACCCCATCTCTCAACTTCCATTCCTTTCAAAAGTCCTTGAAATGTTGATTTCAACCCAGATATCTATATAACCTGTCCTCCATCAGAGCTGCTAAGACCTTTTAATCTGATTTTAAGGCAGGACACGTTGAGATAGAGGGGTGGAGGTAAAGGGTCGATGAAACAAGGTCTGCTGACCAAAAGTCGCGAGCTCTCACTTATTCCGATTTATGACCTTACAATATTTAAACCTTCCAATAATTCGCGAATGACATAAGAAGGACCTTTGCAATTATATAATTCAAAAGAAAATGTGAAACAACATTTAGGTTTCAAATTTAGTTAGAATCGGCTGAATAGTTATGTAGTTATTGCCAAATAATTCTCCGGCTAAACTTTGGAGGACTTTGGCAATTATATCATTCGGAAGAGAATGTAAAACAACATAGGGGTTTCAAAGTTCGTTAGAATCAGCCGAATTGTTATGGTGTTATTGTCAAAACCTAGTAATTCCCGGGCTAAACTTGGGAGGACCTTAAAATTATAATAATAATAAGTCTTTTGTAATGCGCTCTTCAAGGCCTGAGGCCTTCCCAGAGCGCACGTTGTGCTGAGATGAGAATGGAAATTCAATGGAAATTCAAGAGGGGTAAAAGGCAATTCTGAAAAGATGCGTTTTCAGGAGACGCTTAAATGTGGTAAGAGAGGGAGAAGACCTGATTTCAGCAGGAAGAGCATTCCACAACTTAGGGGCCCAGATTGAGAAGAAGCAGTCCCCCATTGAGCAGAGGGATGAACGAGGAATATTCAAAAGAGGTGCATGTGATGACCGAAGGGCCCGAGGAACATGGCGTGGCGAGAGGGCAGAAGTGAGGTAAGACAAGGCCTTGTTGTTTAGGGCCTTAAATGTGAAGAGAAGTATCTTAAAGTGAGCACGGGATCTGACAGGGAGCCAGTGCAGTTCATGCAGCAAGGGTTTCGAGGGAGAGAAGCGAGGGCGACGGAGGAGAAGCCGGGTGGTATAGTTATGTACAAGTTGCAGGGGGCGGAGAGAGGAGGATGGCAGATTCACAAGCAAAGAGTTACAGTAGTCAAGGCGTGGGGTGATGAAGGCATGAACAGCAGTCTCAAGACTTTAGTGATCAAATTGAGAGTGAATGCGAGAGAAGTTACGAAGGAAACATAGAGAGGATTTTCTGACATTGCGGATATGAGGCTTAAAGGAGAGATGCTCATCAAAAACAACACCCAGATTCCTTACGCAGTCAGAGAAATTGATAGTATTACCGCCCAGAGTAAGCGAGGGAAAGAGTGATTTAGATTTTTTGACAAGAACAATGGTTCCGACGAGGAGGACCTCAGTTTTGGAGTGATTAAGCCTGAGAAAGTTGGTAGAGAGCCGGTCAGAAATGGAGAAGTAGGCAGCCATGAGGCCAGTGATAGAGTAGGCAAGAGACGTGGGGGATGAGGAAACGAAATTTGAGGGGCATCAGCCTCGAGGTGGAAGGATAGACCGAGAATACGGAGAAGGGAGCTAAGAGGGAGAAGGTAGATACGTAATAGTAGAGGACCAAGGATAGAGCCTTGTGGCACTCCTAAGCGAATGGGGGTAGAGTCGGATTAAACGTCGTCAATCACAACAGATTGGGTACTAGACGAGAGACAAGAGCGGAACCAGTCAAGCACGGTGCCTGATATGCCGAAGAAAGAGTGGAAACGATCAAGTAGGACGGTATGGTCAATAGTATCGAAGGCAGAGGAGAGGTCAAGTAGAACAAGGATGGAGGTACAACCCCTGTCCCCGGCTCTTTGTAAGCAATCGGACACCTTGAGAAGGGCCGTTTCTGTGGAGTGACCTGAATTAAAACCAGATTGATAGGTTTCATCAATGTTACAGGCCACCATGTGACTGTTGATGCGTGAAGCAACCACTTTCTCCAGAACCTTAGAGGGAAAAGGAAATTGCGAAATCGGGCGATAATTGGAAGGGTCAGTGGGGTTCAGTTGAGGCCTTTTAAGAATCAGACGGATGTGGGCACATTTGAAGGAAGAGGAAACAAAACCAGTTGCAAGTGAAGTGTTGAATAGGTGAATAAGCGTTAGGAGGATGGAAGGCAGAATTTTACATGACAGTTTAGGCTGAAAAATGTCCTTTGGGGAGCCCGATTTCTTAGAACGCGAGAGCAGGGTTGTAAGCTCCAACGCAGTCACAGCGAGGAAAACGATAAGCGGCTGAGGCGGGAAGTCCTGGAGAATGGCAGGAGTCCAGAAAGAAGGCTGAGGGAGACAAGCACGGAGGTTAGTGACCTTATCTGCAAAGAAATTCGAGAGAGTAGCAGGGGAAATAGGTTGGGAGACCTGGGTTGGGGAAGTAGGACGGTGAATAAGCGTTAGGAGGATGGAAGGCAGAATTTTACATGACAGTTTAGGCTGAAAAATGTCCTTTGGGGAGCCCGATTTCTTAGAACGCGAGAGCAGGGTTGTAAGCTCCAACGCAGTCACAGCGGGGAAAACGATAAGCGGCTGAGGCGGGAAGTCCTGGAGAATGGCAGGAGTCCAGAAAGAAGGCTGAGGGAGACAAGCACGGAGGTTAGTGACCTTATCTGCAAAGAAATTCGAGAGAGTAGCAGGGCTAATAGGTTGGGAGACCTGGTTTGGGGAAGTAGGACGGGAGAGCAGGCGGAAGACGGTACGGGGATCATTCCTATTATCAGTAAGCAGATTACTTGAGTAGACTTCACGAGCATATTTTAATTTCGCCACGTAGGAAGCTGTCGCAAGTCGGAACGCCAGCGAGAGAGGGGTCGTGTCTTGCCCACGGGTGCGAGCCTTTTTAAGGACTCTTTCATGGGCACGCATGGACTGCCAAGCACGGAGGAGTTCCATAGATTACCAAGGGGCACGGTGACAACAGGAGTTTGAAGGGGTGACAAGGGAAGAGTGAGCATCAAGACAAGTGAGAAGGGGTTGCTCCAAATAAGAGAGGCCACAGCATTAGATAGGGAGGGAATATCAATGGAGGCTAGTCGACGGAAAGGCTTAGGATTATGAGACAGCTGGGGAGGTATATGGGATAGGATAAAGAAGTTGAAGTTGATAAGGAAGTGATCAGATATAGCATTGGACAAATTTGTAGTCGTCAAGTTGGAAATAAGACAGTCAAAGATTACAAGGTCTAAAAAGTTATGGTGAAAGTGGGTAGGGAAAGAAACGTGTTGGGTGAGGGAGAAGAGATCAAGGATGTCAGAAAAGGCTTTTAAATTAGGATTGTGGCCAGGAAGGTTAAAATCACCGAGGATAAGCAGAGAACCAGTGGGGGAGAGGCCAGCCAGGAGGTTACTAAATTTATCAGGAAAAAGCTCAAGGGGAGATCTGGGGAGGCGGTAGAAGACTAAGATAGTTAGAGAGGGGGTTGAATCAGAGACATTGATGAGCGCCTCAAAAGAAAGAAGAGGGGAAGAGGGCAGATTATTCAGAGGGAAGGAAGCACTGTGAATGAGTGCAACTTCACCATCGCGAGAGTTACGGGAGGTATGTGAGTGTACGTAACCATCAGGGGTAGTGAGATTTAAACAGCAAGCAGAAGGGGCAAGCCAAGTTTCCGTGAGTCCAAGGAGAGTGACTCGAGTGTTAAGGAGCAGGTCATGAATGTAGTCAGCCTTCTTCGAGAGGCTTCTGACATTGAGGAGAGACGCTGAGAGAACGGGTGAAGGGGCAGGTGAAGAAGAATCAGAGCTAAGTGTAGGGGCTTGATTCAAGTAAAAAAGTTTTCTAAGAGCAGGAGCTAAACGGAAACCACGTTTAGTCTGGCGGCGGGAACGAGAAATTCCCAATGCATTAATGTGAGTAAGGGTGTTTTGAGTAACACTGGTAGAAGTTCCATTGAGGGCAATAATCGTTAACCTATCAATAATAACACAAATTAGTTAACTATATAAGTAGAGTGGCTAAGCGACTCAATAATGGGAGAAAAGCAAATTAACTATATAAGAAGAGTGGCTTAAGCGACACAACGGAAGAAACAACAATCAGGACAAAATAAAGAGTAATCGAATAGTGTGAACAAATAAAATTACGATAGAAACAAGAAACGAGGGAAAAATAGTGACGAATCAGAATTGTCTGTCGGTGAGGAGGGGGGTGAGGGGACGCGGGGGCTGGAAGACAGAGCGGAGGTAACAACGAGGCGACTTGAAAAAAAAACACGTGGGTGCGAAAGAAGCAGAGAGAAGAAGAGAGGCGAGGAAAAGGAAAAAAAATAAAAAATATATAAATGACAAATAGTTACTTACTGATAAGATGAACATGTACAATAGCAGATCAAACACACAGAGTTGGGGGAACACAATTCAACGATACACTCGGGCAGTCGACACAAACGAACGAACGGAAACTGGTAACAAGTGTCTTACAAAGCTAATGCAGGCAGGCTAGTAAACAATACCTAAAAGCACAAAAAAGCAACACAAAAATGGTGAAAACAACATAACGGGTTTCCAATTCGTTAGAATTGGCCAAATAGTTATGATGTTATTACCAAAACAAAAAAAAACGAGGAGAGACCAAACGATTGACAGACATAGTGAAATATAAAGTCGCCTGCGACTAAAAGAAGGTCTGCTACCCAAAATGTCGCCTGCTCTCACTTATTCGGATTTAGGACCGTACGAGCTGCAAAAATTTAAATGATTTCCTGAATAACCTGGAGAGGACCTTAACAATTACATCATTCTAAAGATAATGTAAACGAACATAAGAATTTCAAATTTCGTTACGATCGGCTGAATAGTTATGAAGTTATTGCCAAATAATATCCCCGGCCACACTTGGGAGGACCTTGGCAATTATATCATTCGAAAGAGAATATTAAAACAATATAAGGGTTTCAAATTTATTCTAATCGGACTAATAGTTATGATGATATTGCCACAACAAAATAATTCTCGGGTTAACCTTGGGGAACCTCGGCAATTATATTATTTGAAAGATAAAACAAAACAACATAAGGATTTCAAATTTCGTTAGAATCGGCCGAATAGTTATGATATTATTGCCAAACCAAAATAATTTAAGTGCTAACCTTGAGAGGACTTCGGCAATTATATGATTCAAAAGAGAATGTAAAAAAACATAAGGATTTTAAATTAAGTTACAAACGGCCGAATAGTTATGATGTTATTGCCAAAAGAAAAAAAATTCCCAGGCTAAACTTGGGATGATTTTTGAAATTATATCATTCGAAAGAGAATGTAATACAACAAAAGGGTTTTAGATTTTGTTAAAATTCACCGAATAGTTACAATGTTATTACGAAAACAATAAAAAAGCAAAACGGGGACCAACCGACTGACATAGTAAGACGTAGAGTCGCCCGCGACGAAAAATAAAGAATGAAATTAGTGTTATTAGGTTGCGAATGGCTTACTACGTCGCCTGATCATCGTCGGTTTCGCGCAGTATCTACTGTGTCATCCTGAGACCCAAGAAAAACTCATTCAAGCGAAGTCTTAAACAGCCCGTTTGTACTTCTCGCCACGCTACACACAACACTGAATCAGTTTTCCAATATGTAACGACACATTTTCACCGGGCGGCAGATGTTGGTCAGCTGACATCATTCTGGTACTTCTCAACCTATCGGTAGCATTTGGCACTCTTGAACACACTCTTCTTATTTACAGCTTTTGTGAAATACTAGGTTTCTCTGGAACTACCATTAACTAGTTTCATTAGTATTTTTATTTTATACTCAATCAATCTTTATTACGAAATAATACATCTTGGTACGCGGGGTGCGTGTTAGTTTTCCGCAAGGTTCGGTTCTCGCTCCGCTTCCGTTTGACATCCATCTTCTTTCGCTTAGTCTTTTTATACATCTTCTATCCTGATGTCACGCAAATCTTTTTCTCCTTTTTCACAGTCTCTTGGAAATCTACTATCTTGTTTGCAGTGTTTTTTTGTTGATATATATGTATGTATTGTATGTAGACTCAGCTAAAAATCTTGGCATCACTCAATTTCTCAATAAAACTTGAATTAACACATATAATTCCGATCAAAATTGTAACATTGGATGTATGATTTTTAAGGAATACAGAATTTGACAGAAAAAACGAAGTTTTAATTTATCTTCATTTTTTTACATTCTTTAAATAAAAATCCTTTTTACTTACAACATGATCTGCCTTTTTTTTGCAAAATAATTGCTAGAATTTTTATCTAAAATTTTATCGTTAATATCCTAAAGAGGTTATGATACGAGTATAAAAAATTTTCAGACCAAATTTTATTAACGTTAGTTTTTTTCATTTTTAAATCCAGTCCTCACAATTTTTTAAACAAGCAATGATTCAACCAGCTTTAAATCCTTTATCAATTGTGATTAATATGGCTCTGGACTGCTTGAAGTTCATTTTGAAATGAAAAAGCATCATACCTTTCCGCCAGGATCGAATGCAATAAAAAATTATTCGAAACACTTAAAATTCTGGTTGGTACAGTGATGAATGCTATCAATTGGTGTGAAGATAAGTATACTAGAGGGTAGATAAACAGTAAAACAGACCAAAAACACTTCAAATTTCCAAGTATAAGTTAATCTAAAGTGACATCTCTCCGATACTGCAAGTTACTGCTCCAGAAATGGCTTAACAATTAAACCGTACCGATGGAGAAAACGTCTATGTCACAACACTAAAGGTTGAGGTGGAAAATCTGGCTATTTTATTTAAATATCAGTAAAGAAACTTCTGTTAAAATAATGTTCTAGAGCAAAGAAGTCACCTTGGTCTAAAAAGCATAAAAACTTGTCAATCGGTGAATGGAAAAGTGTTCTTTGCATATAAGAGTACCATTTTGAAATTTGTGTCCAAACGTATGGGATTTGAAAGGAGGGGGGAGAATTAGTGAGCAAATGGCTGCTTACTGTATTATACCTACAGTGGACCATACGAGTAGCTGATGGAATGTGATAGTTTAGGGTTCTTTTCTGGTGATTCATTATAGGATCTTTATTTAGACCACCATAACTATCATTTAATTTTGCAGTGACATGCTATCTCATCAGAACCCTTAAAATCGGGAGACCTTTTAGTTTTGCAACAGGACAATGATCCTAAGCACACGCATAGATTGTGTCAGAGTTATTTAAAGAAACAATGGGAAGGAAAAGAAACAATCATGAATTAGCCACCTCAGTCTACTAATTACTATTCAGGATAGCATATAATCCCATGAGTTCGATAGGATAGCCTATCTTATCGAACTCCTATGGGGTTATCTGGGAAAACGAGTTAGAGAGAAGTACTAGCAAAATGTTGGAATGAAATTCAAAAAGAATATTTGGTTAATTTGGAAATAGGATGGCAAGGATAGATTTTGTTGTTATCAAGTCAAAATGTGGATATTTTGATAAGTCAAAAAATAAATCTGGATATTTTGTTACATCTTCATATTTACATTAAAGTTTTCTATAATTAATCTACTGTTTCATTTACTTTCGCCTTCATGTGTTAATTTCTGTTTATTTATATAAATTGGTGTGTGGGGGCGAGTATTTATGGTCAGTAGTGTAAATACAGTTCAAAAGCCTTCGTGCTGTTAAATTGCTGGCTAATTAATAAATAAAAATCTTAAAATGGTAAAGAGTACTGATATATTATTTAGTTAAATAATTAATCCATAATTTATTATTGACCTCTCACGCCTCCTATATTCATCTACAGAGCGGAAACCGAGCGACTAAGTCCTGTTTCTGCGCTACTACAGCTTTTAAACAGAAAAAAATGACAAGTTAATATAAAGAAGAATATTTTGATGGTGAAATAGTTAAATAACCTTTAAAATGACTATACTTCTCAAACAAACCACTCCATGTTATACACCCTAATACTTTTAAATGCACGTGTATTACTGAATCAGTTGCTGTTGGCAGCTAGAAACAACGTCTGAACAAGAGTAAATTAACCACTGCCTAATATTTCTTGCGTTGACCATTAGTTTCTAGAAACTAGTAGCTTCTATTGGTATTAAATCAGCAAGAGCAAACATCTATTCGAAAAAGGTGAACAAAATTGTTATTCTTTTTTCAATCATTAAATTTAGAACTACCAAAGTGCATCCGAATAATTCAGCAAAAACATTTTAAGTAATCAAAGAAAAAACTACAGGAAAATGAGGGTATCATATTAAAAAAGATATTGCCGAGTAGGGTTGTCGAGAATAGAGACTTCTTGCGCCATGTGGCCCCTAGAAACCATGAGGTTAGGCACTAGTTCAGTCCATGTGAGCGAGGACCGTGAGAACAGTCAGAATTTCAAAGTGCTTTCTGCAATAAGCGAGGGATTGGAATCTCAAACGCGCGCTTCTCTCGTCTCCCAGGGTGTTAACAAGAAACCCCCGCTGGAGTACTCTACATCCCTCAAGCGCCTTGTTGGTTCTTGAAGAGATTCCCTCCTTCCCCTTGACTGGGGCAGTTACGGTTCCGGCTGGTCCCTATATATTGATGGTCCTAATTGGTCATCGACAGTATAGGCCTGCCTTTTACAACGAAACACGTCATTCTCAATCGTTCTTCCTTTTCTCGACGAGCCGAGAGCAAGAATCATACCGAAGGATCTGAGCCCCAGGCAATTGGCCCGTCCTTGGTTTCGGTACAATTGGTTCGGCACGAATACTACCTCCAATTAGTGGTACTACTAGAAGTTAAACTCCCCGTAGTTAACGTCACTCGAATAACCATCCGATCCTCAAACCCAAGCCTGGCTGAGACGAAGCCTCTGTGCCTACCCTGACAGTCATCCCTGTGTGTGTATGTACAGAGGCTTTTATCGCCTTTCGACCCTCCCTCCTGTATAGCTCGCACTGAGTAGCTCTGTTAGGTTTAGTTCTTATACACATCGAGTATATATTGCCATTATTATATTTAATCTATTTATTTTTTATAACTGTGTAAATATTAAAGTTTATTTTTGTACCTAATTTTTCCTAAACCTCATAGCCCGCAGCCTTTATTAGTTTAATATCGGCCAACTGTACTCAATCGTTTGAATTTAAATCCTTCGCACTCGTCCCCCCCCTCCCCTCGAATTCTATCCTCCATCTCTCTCGTGAGCAGAGTGGAGTCAAGGTCACCCGTTTGACCTTGAGCTTCCACGAATATTGGGTAGAAGTAACGTATCTGTCGGGGTCATTCTACGACCTAATATATATGTATATATATATATTGACTGGCGTCAGGTTTATAGGGTGTTTAAAAGGTTCCTTTTAAGGTCTTTTAAAGGTTTTTAGACTGAAGACTTGGCTATTGAGAAGGTAAGCAGAAATATTCTTGCAAACTATTTTTCCCATTGGAGTGTGTACCTGCCTTTATACATACCATGTGTAAGTTTTTAGACTGTGCTTCACATTTATCCCCCCCCCAGTGTAATTTTACCCTTTCATACCAAAGAATTTTCAGTACAGTTTTGTTATCGGTGTTGTGAGCAAAGTTAAAGGCTCTGGCGTTGATTCGAGTATTTCCGACTGCTCAAAGGGAAATTATTATACCGAGTTAATTCGGGTCGACAATTGTATTACGTTTTTATTTAAAAAACGGTTAGTTCGAATTCGTAACCATCATGTCTTCATTCGACCAATTGAAATTACAAGATGAATCGCTTGTTTTATCCGGAAAGGCCCTTCTGTCCTATATACAAGAAGAAGGGAGAGTCGAGAGAGCGTAAATAAGAGACAGAGAACAATGAGAGAACGAGGGAAAGCGGAAGAAAAAAAGAGAATAACCAGAAGAATGAGAACGCATCTGACAACATGAACTGGAAATGAATAGAGTGAGGATGGAAATGATCTCCACCAACTCGCGAATGGAGGTCCCACAAACTGCGTCAGCGAAATTCCCCGCTTACAAAAAGGAGAAGATTTTGGGTCCTATTTGACACATTTTGAAAAGATCTTCGAGTTTAACCACTGGTACATTGAATCGGATGGTGTCGGTAAACTTGTACCCTTATGTTCTAAGTCCCTAGATATTTTTATATCACTTCTGCTGGAGGCAACGATCGATTATTCGACGTTGAAATCGGAATTGTCAGCCGCGTATAACATGAAGCCCGATTTCTACTGCGTTAAATTTCGTCACTCCCGAATAGAGCCCAACCAAACTTTTCGACAGTTTAGGTATTCTCTTCAGAGACTTTTAAACTTCTGGCTTAATTCTTTGAAAGTTCCCCTTGAGTATGAAGCGTTAGTCGACTTCATTCTGAAGGACCAGCTTATGGCTTCGCCTTCTTCGGAGATTCAATCTTTTGTGAAGGACCGGAGTTGTTCAACTTTTAAGGAATGCATCAAAGAAGCCGTTGTATTCGCCGCGAGCCACAATTGCTAACCTAAGGAAGAAAGAAAGTCTGATCCATCGTCCCCAAAGGTAAAAGTGGCAAACAAAGATTTACCCCTGGGACCCTAGCAAGTTTGTCAAGATAACTTGCCCCTCCAAGCCCAGAAATTTTTATTCATCGGAGCCCCGTGACGTCAAGCCATTCTCGGCGAATCTCCCTTCGCTATACTTCCCTAGGAGGCCCATCATGTGTTTTTTCTGCGGTATTGAAGGACATTTGAGGACCAACTGCTCTCAGAACTCACAATTACGTCCTAGTTCTCTCAACCAAGTGCACCAAATTTGTGCTTCCCCCGCGTCACCACCGCCACTGGCCATCAGGTGAACTTTTTGTTCGAGAAGAGCTTCCCAGGAAGCTTGAAGTTTGAGAACGGATCAGTAAACGGCTGCCGGGTCTCCACCCTTGTTCGGGATACAGGGTGTACATGTATTGTGGTCTCGGGCGAGCTGCTCCCCCCCACCCTCGATCGCTTCAAACTATGATAAGTTTGCGGTAGTACATGACTACCTTGGGCGTTCAAATCGATTCCTCATCGTGAAATGCCTTATTGATTTTCCATATTACACCAGCTGGGCAGAAGTAGTGACGGCCCCCATGAATCTCTGCGCTGTTCTGGTAGGACAGTGAACAGAGGTTACTTCTACCCTTGTGGTTCAACCCTACCTCCCGCGATCCCAAACTAAAATAGAAGCAGGGGCACCCGCTCCTCTTGAATCCCCCTGCGACTGCGAGTTTAGCTGCTTTCTGAACAATGAATTCGCTAAAGAGCAAAAGGACTGCGATGCACTCCGCCCCCTTTATACCAAAGCTCATAATAAGGGGCAGGAGTCTAACTGCGGAAATAAAGTCGTTTTCTACGTCGCAAAGAACAATCTCCTGTACCGCGCCTACTTAGAAAGTAATATTTCCGAGGCCCATGCATTATGCATCCACCGTTTGCAGGTACCCATCATATTAAAGAAGGCCCATGATTGTCTTTTCTCTGGCCATACTAAAACGTCTCAGAGAATCCTAAAGTATGTTTATTGGCCCGGTTCGGCAATAAAAGTACAGCCACAAAATGATGTGTCAGACCAGTTCCGCTGCAGAAGGGACCCATCACACCTGAACCCTTCGCTCGTGTGGCAATCGACCAGATTGGCACCATTGACCCCTTGGATCCGCTAAATCCAGTGCGAGTGGTTTGCCCTGAACAGGAAAAGGAGTACCCCTTGCTTACCGTGCCCAGCGCTACCGAATTCCAATCGTCTAACTTAGACGTTAACGCCCAGCTGCCCCCCCAAGTGGAAGAGTCAGCTGCAGCAGTTACTAGGTCACTTTGGAGGCGTGATTCCAGAGATTCCCGGCTGTGCCGCTTAGTTTGAGGATTCTATTATTTTAACCACCTTGGAGCCTATTAGTTCTAAGCTGAGATCCTTAATGAGATCTGCTTCTTTCTACAGCAGCTTCGTCCCCCATTTCAATTCTTTTTCGGCCCCTTTTGTGTAACTTGTTGAAAAAGAAGCCCCCGGAACACCTTGTCTGGTTTCCATTAGCTTTCTGCCGATTCGAACAGCTTAGGAGAAAATTAGCTTCTGATCCTATCCTCCGGCTCCCAAACGCAAAGAAGACATTTGGTATCAGAACTGATGCCAGCAATCAATGGTTAGGATGCGTTTTACTACAGTATAGCGATGATGGCGATATTTACTCCGTCACCTACGATAGCCGTAAGTTTCTCCCGCGCGAGAAAAATTATACCGTCATTGAAAAGGAGGCTTTGGCCATTATATGAGACTTATAAAAATTTAGAATGTATCTATTAGGTAAAGAGTTCCTTGTAGATACGGATCACAAACCCCTTGCATATTTGCGAAATGTAAAAAGCGACAATGGTCGCCTTATGCGCTGGAGTTTATAACTACAGGTGTATCAATTTAAAATTAATTATATAAAAGGATCCGAGAATTGTATTGCGGATAGCTTGAATAGGAACCACTTAAAGCCTACCCCAACTAATCTAGCATAATTTTTATGCTTGCAACTGTTATGTTTACTTTTGTTCCTCTTGTTTAAAATGTATATATTCGGACAATAAGTCTCTCTGTTCACAAATGAAGAACGATCCTGTTAACCTTTGTATCGTTGGGTCAATTAATTCCCTGTATTTTATTTCCCTTTTGTATCTTTTTGTATTGTGTTTTTTTTAATCTTTTGTGTGTATTATTTTTTTGAGGGGTGTAGCTCTAAGTCGTTATCAACCTTAGGTGATCAACTCCCGTTTGAACTAATGCTAGTTCTTGTAGGCCTTGTGTTCTTTTCGAATTTATTTATTCCTTGTGTTCATGGATACCTTTTGCACTTAAATATGTCCGAGCCACTAAAACGCGGCCTGTTCAAGGTCAGGTATCTCACAATTGTCCCTCCTCGATTGAGGTCGACAAAATTTGAGACTTTGAACACCCATCCAGCGGTTGTCAGATGTCACTTTATTTTGAAAGTAACATCTTGAAAATGGAGTAGTTGTCGAGAATAGAGGCTGCTTGCCGCCATGTGGCCCGTCAAACCTACGAGGTCAGACACGAGGTCAGTCCACGTGAGCGAGGACCGTGAGAACAGTCAGAATATCGAAGTGCTTTCTGCGTTAAGCGAGGGATTGGAATCTCAAACGCGCGCTTCTTTCGTCTCCCAGGGTGTTGACAAGAAACCCCCGCGGGACTACTTCTCATCCTTCAAGCGCCGTGTTGGCTCATGGAGAGATTCTCCCACGCCTTTCCTTGACGGAGGTAGTTACGGTTCTGGCTGGTCTCTATATATTGTTGGTCCCAATAGTGCATCGAAAGTATCGGCCTGCCCTGTAAAACGTAACACGTCATTCTCGATTGCGCTCCCTTTTCTCGAAGAGCCGAAGGCTAGAATTATATCGAAGGATCTTAGCCCCAGTCAATTGGCCCGTCCGTGGTTTCAGTATATTTCGTTTGGCACAAATACTCCCTCTAGTTAGTATTATTACTAGAGGTTAAACTCCCCGTGGTTAAAGTCCCTCGAATAACCATCCGATCCCCCGTTTCATCTCTTGAAGCATCCAACCCAAGCCAGGCTGAGACGAATCATCGCCTCTCGACGCCCTCCCCGTATATCTCGCACTGAGTAGCTCTATTAAGTTCGGTTCTTATATACATCAAGTATCTATTTTTTTTATTATTCTATTTAATCTATTTATTGTGTATAACTATGTTAATATTAAAGTTTATTTTTGTACCTACCTTTTCATAAGCTCGGTTTGATCACAACGCCTCAAAATAAGCTGCTAATGATAAATAAACAACCTTGACAGATTTATTCTTGTATCTGTTAAATAGCAAATATCTTTAACAAAAACATAGAAAAACATTTTTAAAAACAACTAACTTGTTAAAATATTAAATTAAAATTGAGTAGCAATTGTCCTGCAGCATGAAAAAGCTTAAATATTTTTTTCTCTCTACAAAAGTCCGTTTTGCCTCTTTGCATATTCTACATATGCGCTCTATGGTTGGCCAAATTACATTATCCAATATACAGCTGGCAGAGGATCTTCAAGTAACAGTCGATCCATAATATCTTGGTAATGGTGCAGCCAAAGATTGCTTGCAACCACATGATGGCGTCACCTGGCAACCTCACACCGTTATAGACCTACATAGTTGGCAGGAACCGGAAAGGCAGAATCATTTACAAACAATTATCAGTTGAAATAGACACAACGCCTTCGCTGCCACCCTAATAACCATCCACTCCAGTAGTTTGAGTGAATCATAATTCGAGAATGTGTATCTAAAATACAAAATGTCTAGTAATCAGTGATTTAATATATATTAAATAAGAGACATCAACCAGTTAAAAGTTATTCAAGTTTAAATCAATAAGATTGTAGTACAAACGAAAAGAAACAAGAGAAAAATCCAAGGGTTTTCGTGTTTACACTTTTAGGGGAAGAGGTATTCTTTCTTTGCCCTGAAAAGGTAAACTCGTAAACACTTGGGCTTCTCTTTGCATAATTTCCCTTCGGGATATTTGAAGCATCTTAGATCACAAGCACATTTGTGATTATTTCTTGTAAGCAACTCTAAAGATAAGCACCCCAGAAAGTTCCAAGATGGTAAGGTCCTTTTACCAGCTTGGGATTACCTCTCACTTAACTTTACATTTTGTCGAACCAATAAGAACTTTATGGATTTCTGTCAGAGAATATCATCACAAAAGTAGTATATTTGAGTGTTCATGCAATATTTCTTAGTTTTACATTATTTTCATTTTTTTTTAAATTTCAAAGATATGTTGCTCCATCCAATAATATGAAGTATTCGAAACATTTCTTTTAATACTTTTTGAAGCAATTGTTTAATCAAGATAGAGGTTTGAACATTGACCATCCTACCTTTGTTTAATTACGAAGAAATTCGGTGGAAAAAATCGATTGTCTAGAGCAACTGCCCACAACTTTAACTAAAATTTTGAGTTTTCTGTCACTTTAAGCTTATTGACGTCTCCTCTTGTATTCATTTTACTGAAACCTTTGTCTAGTAACTGAAAAATTTGTTTTTTTATTTCTTTGTATTTGCATTCTACTTTTCAATCCTGAATTCATGGTTGAAGAATTTGAGACAATAAAAAAATATTGAGAAAACTTAACATATCTTCAAGTTTGGATAAAGTTGGCTTTAATGAAAACAATAATAGAGCGTTCACGAACTGAATCTAAATATGTTAAAGAGGAAGTTGGTTTATTTGTTCGCTATTATAACCCATATTTCCGAACCGATTAAAATGAAATTTGATTGTAAGGTATAGTTCTGTCGGCGGAGGTTATAAGGAATGTTTTATTACTCCCGCAATATACATTGTCCCCTCTGGAGGGCTGAATATCATAGTTCTGAAAACTCATAGAAGGACCTGGAAATCCATATTGTTTATAGAGTCAAAAGTTGTAGCAAAACTTTGAATAAGGGAAATATGACCATTGACAAGGTTAAAAATCTGACCTCCGAAACTACTAAAGCATAGATACAACAAATACTGATCGATAAATTTCATATCTAATTTTTCCCTCGTACAACGCTAGGTAAGTAATCTAGTATTTAAATTATGACTAATTCCTTGTGAACAAAAAAAATTCTTGCTTATAAGTTCATACATTTATTGGGACACAAAGTTTATTTGTACGGTGGTTTCTTTGAGTTACCTCGGATTTTTTTTTTTAAATTTGTTTCTTATTCTGGCTTAATCTTGTGCCCTGAAAATTTAAACACGGAATTTCCTGGGCTTATTTTATTTCCTCTGAAATATGTAACTATCTTAGATCACGTTCAAATTTTGTTATTGTTTCTTTCTTATATATATATATATATATATATATATATACATATATATATATATATATATAGGTTCTATTGAAGTCCACAGCTGTTGCAGCGTTATTAATTTTAACTTGTATTTTCTTAATATTTCTTACAAGTTTTTTAACGGTGTCTTCGAGGCGAGAAAAAACATCCGCGAATGACATTCTTTATTCCTAGGTGTATTTTGACCATGTTAGGTCATCTTCAGGGAATGAACAGAAATGAAATTATTCAAAAATTGCTACATTATATATAGTATTTTTACGCGAACATAAGTATTACAAAAATTGGACAATCATGGCGCGGGAAATTTCTAAGGGGAAACTAAGCGCTACAAGAAACAAAATTGTAAGGCTCAGATTATCTGACTATTCCGATCTAGTTCTCTGGCAAAGAAGGCTGAGGAAAATCAAGTTTGAAAACGTCCTTCTTTTAACGGCGGTCAACTAGGGGACGCCGAGATGTCGGGAGTATGGTTTCCGGCTGAAGTTGCACGTTAATTGCCGCTTTCTTCATTTGAATGATGATAGCTTCAGCCATCCGCAATCTTCCGAGATTTTGAAGTCTCAGGATGATGGAGGTGTCCTGATTCAGTTTTTCACGGGTTAGGGTTGTGCCATGAGATTAAGCGGGTTTTTTAATCGCGTCATCTTGAAGGTGAGCTGTCAGTTGCCTTGATAGGGTTATGGCGGTCACGCTGATGTACTTTGAATTGCGGTGTTTGCAATCACCGACTTTGCACGAATATTCGTACACGACTTAGTCTCCTGGAGTTCGCTCGTTGGAGGGCGACAGCTGTTCTTCATGATGCAACTACTTGTTTTCTTCGTTTTGTAGTATATAATTAGATTAATATAGTTTTTTTGCGATACATAGGTATAATTTTAAATTTATCTTTATTCGTTTTAATTTTACCTTTGCGTTCATACTCGTTTAGATTTTATATTTCTGTTGCCGTTACTCTGGCCTGCATCTGAAGGTTCCGGTGAACACAGGGAATTAATTGAGTGAAATCATCTGCATATTGTATGTTCACACAGCTTTCGCTCCTGGGGGGGGAGAATGTCCGAGGTATACACTGAGTATAGCGAAGGATTGAAATACCCTGCTTAAACGAGGCCCGCATTAAGCTTGAATCTTTCACCTTGGCAATTCCCCGTGTTTATGTATGCATATCTTTCCATGACGTAGTCGCATAAAATTCTTTCCAAATAGTTGTTCATTTCCAGATTTAGAATTTTATGTTGTATGCCTCTTTGCCAGACTTTATCGAATGATTTCGATACGTCCCGGCATACAGTGTCCATACTGCATTTCTCTCCTTTCACTTTGCTTATTTTTTCTGTAATCACGCTGAGGGCGAATTGTTGATTGTTTCAGAGATTGTTTTCTGTGAGATATTTATTTAATCTTGTGTTCAGAATTTTTTCAAACACCTTCCCGATGAAGTCAAGAAGGGATATAGGTCGGAAGTTTTCGACCTCCAAAGGTGGTTTTCCCAGATTCAGGATGAATATCATTTTGGCTATCTTTAAATCATAGGGGAAGTATCCCGTGTTTATACAGGCGTTAAACATGTTCCTTATCCATTCGACTATATTATCCGGTGCTTCTATATATTTTTTTATTGTGAGGCCCGATTTCTGAGGAGCCTTTTGTTTGAAATTTGAAATGGTATTCTTTAATTCCTCGATTGTGATTTTGGCGTTAAATCCTTCGTCCACATACCGTTCCTCTTCTACGTAGTGATATTGGAAAGTCCTCTCAATCCGTTCATTTAGTTCATCAATTATTTGGTTTTCGAAGTCTATATCGTAGTTTTCGTTTTCCTCTTCGCCGATGGTAAATGTCGAAGTATGGCCAAGTGTACGGGAATATGCGCACACAGGCTCTAAGGCAGGCCAAGCAAGGCGACAACTGTGATTGTTCTAAGAGTGCGATTTGAATAGATAGCGGCAGCTGCGTGACCAAGAAATATAACAAGCACAAGACAAAAATAGATTTTAATAGTTCTTTTGATCCTCGAGAGTAAAGTAGGGAAAACTTGGGTGAGGGCTTAGTGACCTTGATTACTCACGGGGGGTAGCCACAAACCTGCAGCGGGTGGGGCTACTTTCTCGAACTTATGTTTTGCGAGATGCGGGCCTCTTGTCCTCAGGAGGTCACCGAACGAACTTCAAAGGGGGAGGGGGTAGATGACTTCTTCACACTCGGCTTGAACGAGCTAACGGGCCTCTTGTCTTAAAGAGGTCACCGAACAAACTTCGAAACGGGGGGGGGGGGAGAGATGACATCTCCACACTCGGCTTGAGGGAGCTAACGGGCCTCTTGTCCTTAAGAGGTCACCAGAAGAACTTCAAAGGACGGCTTCTCCAATCCTTGATCCGAAGGCAGATAAGAAAGGCTGACGTTGCCTCAGGAGACTCTTTTCCCTGACCCGAAGATACAGGTGTGATGTTCAACTCTTCCGTGGCTTGCGACCGTCACTTACACTTGTTGGCAAAGAGCTCGTTGTTTTTCACTCCTTTCGGGGAAGTCTCATCTAACCAAATCTGTCTGTAATCCTGGAGCGGGTGCATATATACCCGGAGGTCTCCAAAACACGGAGAGAGATTGAGACATTCTCTAACCTTCGTTATCGGCCACGACAACCCAAGCGTCTCCTTGCGGTGAAGTGTCAAAGGCAGGGATCAGCAGGCCAGACGGGCGACCAGCGGCGGGATTTCTAAAAGCGGTTCACGGCGAATCCTACAAAGTAATCACCCGACCCAAGGATGGGGGGGGGGGGGGGGCAGATTGAGACAGCCGGGAGGTAGCCACAATTTTAGCGTCATGCCTCGGTGTAAATTTTGCGGAGACCTGGCGGCGAGTCCAAAAAGGGTGAGGTCGGAAGGGGGGTGGGAGTAACAGTTTGCTTTCTGTCCCGAAGTAATATCTTAGGAGGAGGGGAAATGATATTATTCTAAGGGATACCTCTACACTCCTTCCTATCCAAAGACATTTTTACAGCACAGGACACTTTGGAACGAAAAAAATGTCTAAAATAATTTCATTAAGAGGGGAACTTTTAAAGCTACAAATTTAATGTTTACCAACAGAAAAAAACCTAACACTACACGGGATTTACACATGTGTAAACACAGATAACTTAATCTATACATACTCACATTCAACATCAACAAACCCCCCCAAAAAAAGAAAAATAATATATACAAAAATGAATCAAACCCGAATTTTATTATACACTCAGGTTGTTGGAGGGAAAATTCTATAGGATTTCTACTCAAGCTATGGGCTAGTCAGTTGTCGGTACCTTTAACATACATCCTAAACTTACGAATAGACCACACTATGGCTAACGCTTCAAGTTCTATTGCAGCATACGCCTTTTCACTATGGGTCAGCTTCCTGCTAGCATATCCTACAAGATATCTCACTCCATAGTCATTATATTGGACGAGAGAACAACCTCTGCCATTCTGGGAGGAATCGGTACGAACACTGAATGTTTTATTAGGATTCGGGATCTCAAGATAGGGTCAGAGATTAACTTGTCCTTTAACTGGTGGAAGCGATCTTCCGCGGAAGGGCTCCAATTGACTGGGACGGGGGCCGTTCTTTTAAGCATGTCGTTAAGGGGCGAGGCTATGCAGCAAAATTCGGCACATCACGACAATAGCATGACACGGGAAAGCTTCCCAATAAGGCAAGGAATTGAGCCCTCTCAATAGGGGCGAGATTGGGGTTTACGTTCAAGTCGGAGTGAGGCTCCGCCTGGGAAAAAGAAAGAGACGGCAGGGGATACTTATCCTCTGCTTCTACGGGGATCGTTTAGACCAGACACACGGGTTTAACAGGATAGATGTGTCCCTTGCTTGACGGGAGAAAAATTAGACCTATTAGGCTGATTGAGGCCCGGGCAAAGGTTTTGGGCACTCTCGGGGACTTTTGAAAGGGGGCGGGGGCTACACGCAATTTGGAGGTGACCTTAAAGGACTTGCAGATGTCGATAATTTCTTTGGCCGCCCCTGGCCAAAAGAAATATTTAAAAACTCGCTGTGCCGTTTTGTTATGGCCGAAATTTCCGGTCATTAGGCCATATTGAGCCATCTTTAGAACGGGTTAGATATTCGTTCAGGGCACACACAACGTCTTGGTCGGGGGGCTCTCCGGCTTAACAGAAGAACGATATAATAACTCATCATTCACTGTGTATTCGATCTCCCGATCGCCTTGCACCGTTTCAGTCTCCTTATTCCTTTCTTTTTCCCACAGGAGTTGTAATGGGGGGCAATTCTTCGGCGCCTCTTCACATTGAACATTGGTGGTGAGGTCGATGTCTGGAGGCAATAGGGGTACCGAAAGTGATTCATCCTTATCGGCCTGGGCCTTGGTAACGACTGGCTGAGAAATTGGTTTTGGGAAGAGCTGCGCGCTTTGTCTAATGAGGACTGAGCAGAATTTCATTAAGGTGCGACTACGTCGGCCTATCCGGTGAAGTACTGGCACTGAATATGGCACCATACCACTGGGAATCTGGTAGCACGACCTAAAAAGTCATGCACCACCTGAACCTGTTATGCTGTGGACTTACGAGGGTTAGTAGTTTGTCAGAAACAACTATACAGGGGGAACCTGTATCTCTAACGACGGTTGGACTCGAGAAACATTTACTGAGCCATTTTCAAACTGGAGCTCACTGGGGGAACTCTCGTTGAACAGGAAATTTATCTGTTGATCCGGGGAAGAGAGAGCAGGGGCTGCTGGCGATGCGGCTGGCGGATTAGGCGAGAGGGCAGCAGAGATTTGGTCGACCTGGTGACTCGACCAGGTCCTCAGTTAAGAATTTGGGGGGCAATTATAACTTAACTGCCCAGGGATGCCACACATAAAGCATACAAATGGTCTATAGGGGTAGTTGCTAGGCGAGGAGGGAAGTAACGGGGGCTTCACGTCCTTTTTCTCTTGCGGCGAGTCAGGCCTGTACTTGCTAGGCGCCTGCACTTTTACGAAGCCGTTGTTGCCCTTGGATGGGCTTCGGTTAAACCCAAACTTGTGCTTGGGCGAGGGAGGATGATTCTCCTTGACCTCTTCGGGGTAGAGGTCATGACTGAAAGAGTAAAGGTCGGCTTATTGCACACACTCCTTGAAAGTGGGCGCTCTTCTGTCCGCTATGAAGGCCATTAGTTTGTGGGGGAGGGCCGAGTTCAGTTGATCCCTTAGAATGAAGTTAGCTCGCGACTCGTAATCATTTGATACTTGGACGGAATCTAGATAAAATTGGAAATTACGCCGAAGCATGATTCCAAAGTGTCTGTAGGTTTGGCCTGGCTGTATTTGCGTGGAGCGGAAACTAACCCTATAAAATTCTGGATTCATGTTAATAGCAGAAAGAAGTTCTGCCTTTAGGGTTCAATAATCAAGAGTGGCCTCGGAAGGGAGCAAAATGAATATGTCGCGAAGACGAGAATTTAATAGTGGAAGTAACCGGGTGACGCCACCTTATTCTAAGTGCCAATTGTTGACTTCGAAGATCTTCTCGAAGTGCGTTAAATAATACCAAAAATCTTCTCCCTTCTTGTATGCGGGGAGTGTAAATTTCGGGCGCTTGAGCCCGTTTATTTTGAGATCCTACGGAGCTTATCTCGACGTGGTCACGACTTATCTCTCTCTCATGCTGCTTATTTCTTTCATTCTCTTCTGCTTCTCTCTGTGCTTTTCTTTCTCTCTCTCTTCTGCTTTTCTTAGTGCTTTTCTTTTTACCTCTTCTCTTCGTGCTTTTCTTTCTTCCTTTTCTCTCTGTGCTTTTCTTTCTTCGACTTCTGTTTCTCTCTGTGCTTTCCTTTCTTCTTCTTCTCTTTGTGCTTTTCTTTCCAAACATTCGTTACGTTCGTCTCCCTGGACGTAAGCGATTAAATATTTCCCAGATAAGCCTAGGATCTGCCCTTGCTTATGAAAGCGTTAGAATGAAGACAGCCTGGATATACTAATTCCGGTTTTTGCACACGAAAAGCTGTCAGAGCTATTGAAGCTTTACCCCAAAACAAATATAAATTCTACCAATGACAAAAATTATTAAAATTCCTATTAAAAATCGGGCAAACTCGGGCAATAGGTTATTGTTAGAAATGAATCATTAAAATCAATAATTATTTATAGCGACCATAGCAGAAAAACCGAACTCACTCCATTAATAAGAAAAACAAAAATATTTTTGCTAACAAAAAAAAATCATGAAGTGAGCATGAACCAGCGGCTCAAATTTCAAACTGAGTCCTGAGTTTTTAGCTACTAAGCAGTTAATATGTGCACTAGGCAACTATCATAAGTCCTTTTCCATTTATCTGGTGACTATCTACAGGTTTCATCCATGATGTTTCCTCTTCATTATTTACTATGGTATGATCAAAGAGATCTTCAAGTTGGTGGCGCGTAAGAGGATCGCTATTTAAGTTCTTGGAAGAACCTTCATGCCTTGGGAGATTTTTAAAGAGATCATTTCTCCAACAGAAGGCCGTACAAGCTTGTTATCTAGTTATACCACTCGAGGTTTTGTTTTTGTTTCGTTTAAATCCTCTTATACTCAATTTCCACTAGCTCTGTAACTGAAAGGGTGGGCGCCAAGGCAAGTCTTTTTCGGGATAAACAGAGTGATCAGAAATGAATGGAATTTACGCACACAGTCGTAAATTCCCAACCCGTGTATTGGTTATAACAGCCTAGCTTCTGATAAGTATGACGCATAAATAGAGCGAACTACATTTCCAACTGCCAATGTCTGCTTCCGCCGTTAAAACGGAGGTGCCACTGATCATAATTTGCAACTGAATCATTTGGCATTCCATGTTTAGGTTGCTTCGCGCTGTGTTTGGCTTAACGAGGTACCAGTTTCATCCAGTATGTTGGCACAAACCTATGGATTCAATGGGCGGGGACAAGTTATAGAGGTAGCAGAAAATATAGTGAAAGCAATGACGAATTCACAATGAAATAAGACGCTAGTTTCGGTTTTGAAGTTTTTGCTTCGAGAGGAATCTTCAGCTGTATTGCATCCAAGTTTTCCTCGTTAGTAGGGTAATACAATATGGCAAGTTTATGCAGATAGAAAAATTGACAAGGGTATGTTATATATCCCTTAACCTTTTAATTTTATTTGTTTATTAGTTAGGTTCTTGTAAAAATATTTGAATTTTGTTTGGTATTTAAGGTCTTTTAAATAAGTTTGAAGTTTGTTAGTTAAGTTCTTGTAACTTTGTTTGGTAAGCTGTTAGTTTAGACGCTAAAAGTGGGGAACTTATTAACGCTAGGTTGTTAACACGGCAGATAAAAATGATAGCCAATCACTTACCGTAAGAGGGATAACTTGTTTGCTGACGTCGCTTATGTACCTCTGAAGACAAACACATTTACTGGTCTTGTAGAGGGCATTTAGTTATACATAGAGCCAGGGGAGGGGGAGTGACTCAGTTTGATTTCCCATCCTCCCTGTCCCCAAGCATGGGATCTATTCCGACGCCCACTCGCGACACGAGAGACTATAAACTGGAGTCTCATGGGATTGTCATCAAAATTCAATGCTTTCACGCAAATGTGAAGGCCAGGTCGCATCAAACAATGCTGTGTATGTGTGTGTGTGTGTGTGGCTGGGAATTTTTGTTTTGGCTTAGTAACCTCAGTAAGAATCTAAGACAACAATTTGGGTGTCGACAAATATTTCGATTGATTTAAAGGAGTTTGTGTATCATCCGACGAATTGTGGAAAAGTTTAAACTCATCAGTTCTCAGCAGGAAGAGTTCGATCTGAAGGGGAAAACTTTTGATTTGGAAACTATTAAGTGGGAAACATTTTACCACACGGAATAGATCGAAAACCTATAACATGCATGGGTCGCGACGCAAAAGATTTAAGTTGAATCGTACTGTCGTCTTCTAAGGCGAAACGAGAAACTTTCAAATCACCCAACTTGACTAAATCGGAAGAAATTGATTTCCCGTTTTAATATAGGCGCCATAACTTCACTCACAATGGATTATCATCGGGTAAGAAACTACTGTGTGAAAGTTAAGTTGAGTTTGATGTTTGATTTGGGAGGCCAGTTTCTCCCCAGAAGTGGTTCTTCCATTCTTTCTACAAACATTTCACCCCGTCCCTCCCCAGCGCTGTTTTCCCCGAAGTTGCCCATAGAACGAAAAACACACTCATGGAGCCAGTTAAATCTTCAAGGGTTTTTTTTTCACCCAACTCGGACGTTAACTTAGCTTTGCCGAAACATTTTCAAAATTGTGACGACTAATTTGGGCAACTGTGCCAAATATCATATCAATATTTACAAAAATGGGAGGTCTAATCAAAGAACGACACCCACACACACATACCAAGAAGCTTATTAATTCGTATAGATTACAACTGCATAAAACCCGACTGAAAGTACTAACATAACCAAAAAAAACATTTGGTCGACAAACATTTCTAAATTCATTGAGTGGTATACAGCAAAACAAATGGCATGGCAAGTTCCTAGCTCGGCTTGGGCATCGGTTAGTTGATATATGAAGGACCAAGTGTTTTGGGGGCGCAACAAAAAGAACAGGTTAAAAGCTTCGCGGTGATCGACGAAGGCCGAAGGGAGTTAAGTCAAGTTCCATGTTACAAGTTATTTGTTATGTTAATGTAAAATGTGAAGCAAAGTATTCGAGGTTCTGGGAAGTAAAAAGTTGAACTTATCCTATTTATCTATACAACTACAGAGTAAATGCATTGCAAGAACTCGCCCTACCAAAAAAGGAAGAGTGAGAGCGAATATTTCCCCAATTGAAGAGGGAGTTATGTCCCCAGAGATTTTGCGTTCGTTTGTACAATTGTCGAAGTATTTCTATAGCTTGAAGACTAACAGATCCAATGAACTCAGAGCTCATGCTAGCCGAGTGGATACGGTGTTGATCTTTAAACGTCGTGGTACCGGGTTCGATTCCGAATCCCGGCATGAGCGGACACAAACGTCAGCGCACGTAGAGATCTGGCTACCGATTGGTGGACGCGCTGTGATCACCCTGTTTTCGGGTGGGTAAATCTTACACCTCTCACCTCACACATAGCCAATTACAACACTGCTTTCTTTCCTCTCCCGCCTTCACAGCACAACACACACACTCTCTGTTCCAAGTAATCCTGCCGATGGGTATCTATTTTCACGTACCTCTGACGCGGAACAGATCCATCTCCCCCGAGGCGACGAAAGCTTCCATCTGAGCGCTGTTTGGTGTCAAAAACATATTACCTCCATATACCTATCCCCAAAAGAGGACCGGCTTCTGGGGCCCTCGGGCCGACCAGCGATTGTCATACTGAACCTTATGTAGATTTCATTATCCGGTGGGGTATCCTCCTGGATCAAGGAAGGATTGGCGTCGACTAACTAACTAACTAACATCTAATGAGATCTATAAGTCGCAAATTCCACAAAAGTAGGGAAGTAGTGAGCTTAATTTTAAAGGAGTCTCTCACTACTGTTAGTAATGTAATAAGGTGATGCAAGATGCGACAGACTCTTCTCTCATGTTAGCACGAACATCATCTTGACTCTCTTTCACAAATCATGTCTACAAACAACCTGCTAACGAGCGATAAATGGAAGACGAACAAATCCAATAATCTTTGTGAGTCGCAAATTATACATGAGTAGAGAAATAGTGGGCTGAATTTTAAAGAGGTCCCTGACTACTGTTACTAATGGAACAAGGTGATGCTCGATGAGATCTTTGACTTTACCATGTTTTGGAACGACATTCTCTCGCTTATGTTAGGCTATACATCAACTTGCGTCTCCTGCACAAACCATGTCTACAAACAACCGGAGAACGAGAGGTTTACAAACAGGCGAAGAATCGCGTTTATTCGATCTTCTTTTTTGCTCTTCTCAGGGTCCTTCGGATCCCCTTTTACCTCCAAACTTCTACTCTATCTTCCAAAACGAGTTGATACATTTGAGTGTGCCTTCATTGGATTACTTATCTGCCCCATTTCTCTCATCAACAATAATATCATATAAAACGAGAAGAATTTTCTACTTTTACATCCCTGAGAGTGGATGGGGTGGGTGGGGTACCTTCTGCAGTCAGTTACACCTGGCACCTGGACGAATGGCAAGCCATTCCGACACCAGAGTCACTGGGCAGATTTAAACTTGATTGAGACTACCTTGGCTATATTCCTTCTTAGCCCTGGCCGAAATTCACAGGCTAGTCGACGACCAGGTTTCGTCCACTGATTCATGGCTGGGGTCCCACAGGAGGGAGCATCCCTCCTTCTTGGTTCTGGGGGGAGCTGATGCTTTTTAACATGCCTGCCTTCGCCCCACCCCTTTGCCCTTCCCCTGGTCCATCACCAACCCCAGCAGGGGGGAGTGTATAGCAGGGTAAACTCTGCTGCAGCTGACATCTGAAGGATTATGTGTCCACCCTGGCCCCAACACCTTCAGTTTGCCTTTCCTGCCCTAATACCTACAGGAAGATCTGTGTCTTTACATCTTCCACACATTTTCACTTTCTCTTTCTCTCTCTCTCTTTCATTTTCTTTCTCTCCCTATTTCTCTCTTAATCTCTCCTTCTCTCTTTCTCTCTCTCTCTCTGTCTGTCCTCGGTGCTTTCTTCACTCGGTGTGAGGCGGCCTCGTTGCTATTGCGCTTTAAATATAAGTAAAAAACAATATTCCCCCCCCCCCTGTGCCAACCTTAGCGGGAAGGTGGGTATCCACCGTCGTTCGGTTGGGCTCGTTTCAGGGAGGCTTCCGTCTCGAAAGAAGTGACCATCGAGGAAACGAGTTTGGAGAGACGCTTTTAGGCTCTGTTCGTTGCGATTGGGCCCAATCCTAAGAAGGCTTAGATTTAGAGGAATAACAAAGGAGTACTAATAGAGGGGTAATAAAGGAAGAATAGAAGATAAATAATAGAGGAATAAAGAAGCAATAAAGGAGGAATGAAGGAGTAATAAAGGAATGATCCTCTGCACAAACTAATCCAATGTTTAAAATAATTATTTGGTTCCATCTTCTTCTTTCTTTCCACAGACTCCTCTCCCTAATGTGTGGTTGGGGCGCATCAACGCTTCTTAAGAACCACCTGCTTTCTCCTAACCTCCAACGCCGCCAACCAATTCCTAAGAGGTCATGTTGCCTTCATCGCGATGAGGCGTGATGTGGTGTAGTATCTCGGCCATTTAAGGTACATTCATTCAAAGATGGACCCTTGCCCCCCCCCCCTACATTCACACCAACCTTTCACAATATCCTTCTCTTCCATCTTAAGAACTCATCCACACGGTCAACCCAACCACCTTTTACCCCCTCTTCCAATCGTTCGCACACCCAAACACTCACCTTTCTGCAAGTATATTTCCTTGCATTCTTCTTACCTGGCCACACCACCTCAGAACGCATTCAATTTCAACCTCTTCTTACCTACTCATTTCTCACTCTATCTTTAGCATGCCAAGCATCTCTCTCACGCTGTCCATTTGCATTCTGTTTCTTTAAGTCTTCCTTAAAGGAAAAAAATCTGGAATGGTAAAAGGTGACTGTGTTTGCCAAGAAACATAACCTAAACGTGAAATTAAGCGACCAGGGAAGGCTGTTCTTAGTGTTTCCATGGTTTCTCTCGATATGTGGTGTTGCCGCAACTTGTTGAAACCACATACCGCGCCTATCTAAATCTTTCAGTTCTGGCAATAAATAATCTTGTATCATTTTTAGTCGCGTGCGACTCTACATCTGACTATGTCGGTTCCCTTTTTGCTTTTCTTTTGTAATAAAATTGTAACTATTCACCCGATTCTAACGCAATTTGAAGCCGTCGTGTTGTTTTTTACTCCTTTGCGAATGGTATAATTGCCAAAGTCCTCCCAAGGTTATCCCATGAATGATTTTGTTTTGTCAATAACATCATAACTAATCGGCCGGTTCTCTTTGGAATAATATAATTGCCAAATTACTCCCAGAATTAGCGAGAAAATTATATGGCAATAAACACTTGATCTTTTCTTTTATTATGGCGCATTTTCTTCTCCTCAGTCGGCTGGCTGGACGGCCGGTTCCTCGAGTGAGTAGCTAATCAGATAGATTTCTTAATTCTATTTCTCATACGTGGGAATCGAGGGATGGGATTACTTTTTATGTTATATTTATTTGGGTACTTTGGTGGGCCATAATAAGAGGAAAGACCCCTCACCCCTCCATTCCCACATTACCTTAAAAATGATATATAATGCAATATGATGCGATCGCAATAGACTTAAAGTAAAGCAGACCTGAAAGTAAGTGAATTGCTGGGGTAATTCTGAAAGTAGCTCCTTAATAGTATTTTTTAAGATTATTGGAATTTACTAATAAAATTATATATATACTTAATATTTTAAAATGAACTTAATATAAAATATAATGCGAGCGTGCATTAATTGTAGGCCGCCAGAAAAGATGATGTTATTGGTTTATACATGTTTGTGATGTTTTTCAAATCGGTTAATTCTTAGAGTTGCCACGTCTGCTTTACCAGATTGGCGGTGCACCGTCTGCACGAGCGAATGTTTCAGTTGAGTCATAATTCCAAGTTCTGTCCTGTTTTAGGTTTCAACAAGCATCCACTGCATTTATTTGTTGCGCTGTTCCTAAGTGTTTGTTAGTTCTCTAACACCATAGCTTTGTTGTTTCGTCCTCTATCACTTGCACCGTCGAAAGACACCTAATTACGAGAATACCCGCCTTTCTTGAGCGGATAATTGTTTGCAAGTCTTATTGCAGGTTAAAACGAACCAAGGTGAGTAAATACTTAATTTTATTGTACTCATATTCTGGTCTTCTTTGCAAGCATAAAAAAATAACCATGAAAAAATGAAACAGGGATTGGAAAGGTTGCAACAGTCATGCTTCCTTCGATGCAAGATTCATAGATCAGGCGGTAAATCTTGCAACGATCTAGTTTTAGTTGTCCCTAAAATTGTGGTTGCATTTATATTCCTTGTTAAGTATGTAATTAAGTGAATTAAGTTCGTATTATGAGAACAAACAAAGAGACAAAAATATGAACTTTAGATCCTTGAGGGGATGCTAAGCCTATTTACGCTGCATTGTCAAAAACAACGATCTACGAGTAGTTGTAGTTGTCCCTAAAATTGTGGTTGCATTTATATTCCTTGTTAAGCATGTAAATAACATCATAACTAATCAGCTGATTCTAACGAAATTTGAAACCCTTATGTTGTTTTACATTCTCTTTCGAATGATATAGTTGCCAAGTCCTCCCAAGGTCAGCCCGGGAATTATTTTGTCTTGGCAATAACATCATAACTATCTGGCCGATTCTAACGAAATCTTGAACACTTATGTTGTTTTACATTCTCTTTCGAATGATAAAATTGTCAAGGCCCTCCCAAGGTTAGTCCAGGAATTATTAAAAGCTTTGTATATTCAAAGGTCATAAATCAGAAATAAGTGAGAGCACGCGACTTTTTGGTCAGCCGACTTTGTTTTGTAAATTTTCCCTGTTACTGTCACTGTTTTTCCGTCAGCATCCTCGAAGAAGTAGAGACCAGTTTCTCGACATGGTTATACCGCATCAGACCGTAAATTTTGTGCATAAAGAGGCTGCTGGTATATTATCATGGGTTTTCAGCACACCAGTTTATGTAATTTTGTTCATTCATGTATCCAGTAATGTAAAAATGTACTTTATTTGAAATGATTAAGCGCGAGGTAAAAGTTTCTTTTTTGATAGGCTGCAAAATATAATTTTTGAGTTATATGAAAATTGTATGGATGAAGTTTCAGTTCCTTTTTTAGGATTCGTCGCAATGATATACGAGAAATTCATAATTGACTGAAACCTATCCTAGTTGACGTTTGTGGCTGTCATTGAACACTGTTTAACATACGATGAATGAATGACACCTGCATTTCGCACAGATCTTGGTCTACCAGACATTTATTTATCGCTTATAGACCTGGATTCTCTGAACCTTGATACAATTGTAAGAATGCAATGTCTCGAGGGAGTGGTTCGTTGAATAATGACAATTCTAAAGTCCCTCTGCACAGTGACAATTAATCCATTATGTTCGAAATTTTTTGCTACAATTCTTGTTCGCTCTTCTTTGAGAATTTTGCAAAAATCACTTGTGTATTTTGGAAAATGTCATAGAAAATATGATGCAAAGAATGCGCATTTGTTTTAACAAAAATAAAGAAAATTTGACGGATGTTAAATTCAAATAATAAAACTTTAAGATTTCCTCTTTGATTTTATATATGACTTAGTTTTCTAACTTTATTATTTTTTGTGTTATTAACTTTGAAATATGTGATGTATTTCTCAGGCCATCCTTTACTAACACCAGGTCAACAGAAAATATCCAAATGTGCAGATTGAATCCTTCCATCACCATTCCCCATCAATCTCCCACCTGTTTCCTTATTCACATTTGACCTCACCACACCCATACCTGACCCCAATCCTCAAAAAGGTATCTCAAACCATTCAATCCAGCCATTTTATTTCTACATTAAATACATTCTTAAAACTAGCCACAATGGTTCCTATATACACGATTATGTCTTCTTCAGATTTTTGAACCATACATACACTTGTCATATCTTATCCCTTGTTTCTTTCAGTGCAGATACTTCATCTACACACCCTACCTTGCTCACCCCTTATGAACCCTAAATTATCCTTGCCTGCATTTTCGCCTGAATCTTTCAACACACTTATCAATCACCCTGTATATTTGGCGTTCACTTTTAGCTTTAAATGGTACTATTACAGTATTCTTCCATTCCTTATCTACCCTTAAACCTTTAATGTCTGATAACATCTCCACCCGATACATTACATAACAGAATCACCCCTTTTTAGAATCTAAATCCTCTACTTCAGCTGCTTCAGCTTGATTTCTCTCTAATCTTTATAATGAGTTGCAACGTAATCAAGATTTTATTCAATTTATTACAAATCGTAATCTGCACATTTGATCCCAAGTCTCACCAAGAAATCAAATATGTATTTAGTCATGTCAAAATTATTAAATAAAGTTACCAATATAAATGAAAGTTGACATTAATATATATATATATATATATATATATATATATATATATATATATATATATATATATATATTTACAAATAATTATGCTAAGCTAATCTGTTTAAAGGGATTTTGCAATTCAGTACTTACTTGACCGAACATAATTCCATATATGTATCTTGATCAATTGGAGTAAATCTTCTATCTTAAAATTGGGACGCCTTTAAGTTTGTTAATTCCGACCGTTGTCTTAGAGGATTAGTTAAGCAGAAACAACTGCAGGGAAATTATATGCCGCATTAAACAGTTTTGTGGTTTGGGGATCTATCTAGATGTATTTTAACACGGGTATCGTTTTTCTGGAGGGTGGAGAAACAGGCAGAGGGTTATGTCACTTGTTCACTGCTACTGCAGTCATATGTCATTTTTGGAGTGGATTTAATTTATTATAAATCTTCAATTCATCGTTATTAGTGCATTGTGGTCGTCATGCAGGATATACGTTTTAGAATGGCCCATTTTCAATTCGAATTCTTCTATCTTCCATTTGAGTACTGCGATCAAAAAACTTAGTCTCTACCAAAGGGCGCTCATATTCTGCTGATCGTTGCCGCTGGGTAGATTCCAAGGCTAAAAACGCTCAGATAAATCGTTCTTATTTATGTGGCTATCCTCTCTTAACACGTCGTGCCACGAACGTCCTCTTGTGATCTATATCATTTATATAACGATTTGGATTGGTTGTCGAAAATGTTTGGCAATTCTTTTAGAAGAATAGGAAAGTAATATTTCGAAATGCCTTATGCCATTCTCTCCCTGATACCTATCACCTCTGTTCATTTAGTATTCAAAATATAAGGAACAAAATACCTAAATGTCCAATTTCCTGAAAATACTCGTAAGTTTCATGAAAAGTAGACGGAATATTGTTCCAAATTTACCTCTGACATTGTCCAAGTTTGATGCCATAGAAGAATAGATATAAAAGTTATGCTGATAGCAATGCGTAAATATTTAATCAAAGTTTTCGTGCCTTTCTGGACTAATGCTTTCACATGGAGGGGTGGGTCTAGCTCTGGACTCTTGATAGAGTTGTAACCAAAGCTATCCGTTTTATAAACTGTCCAAGAGTAACCTCGTAACTTGACTCTCTTGACTTCGGCCGTGATTTCGGTTCACTTTCCTTCTTCTAAAGGTATTAATTGTTTAATGCTCCAGTGAACTAACCGCCTGTATGCTCCCACCATTATCCAGACCATGCAATACTAGGCAGACTTCTAAATCGCATGTTTATTGTATGACTACTAGGAACTCAAGAATGGGTCGCTTTGATGATACCCTCTTTCCTCAAACCTAGAAAATTTAGAACTCTTTATCTTCTTACTTTCCTATGTTTTTCCTCATAACTACGATCTGTCACGTTTTAAACAAAAGTTCTTCTACTTTCTCCAAGACCCTGAATACTGTTCCATGTCTCTCCTTTTCTTTGCTAAATCTTATAGAGATTTAGATTTGAGCCAAGTTTTAAAGTGGAAATTGTTCAGTGCCAGGTATCATCAACATAATAAAAACAACAAGAGAACTATATGTATAACTGAGGGCTCGAACATATCTTCGGCCGGTGGACTTCACCGATTTCTCGCATTCTTTAGTATTCATTTTATTCTATTCATTTTCCAATATGTGCTAGAGATATTCACTTATGTCGCTTGCCTACCCATAGCCTTCTCAGCGGGTATGTTTCAAGGGTTTCTATTATAGTAAAATCAGGGCTCTACCCAGGAAAGCTCAAAATGTCAATATTTTCAGTATCTAAAACTGCTTCACCGTCTTTCACGAAAGCAGCTCCGTACTCCAGATGTTCAGAGAAATTGAACCACGTGTTCCTGAAGCAAATTTCTTTATAACGCTGGGCTTACTTTGCTGCAAAAGTGAAGGAACTTGCATAATCCACCGCTTGATAAATGGCCAACAGAATAAAGCTCCCACCTCCAAATTTTACCATCTTTTCATGCATGTGTGCCTTATCCTTCCACCTCTACGAAGCCTTAAAAGCTGTTTTCCCTTCAAACCTAGAAAATTAATTTACTTTCGTCAATAAGAAGACACTTTCTTACTTTTTAGCCTTCCACAGGACATGCTCAGTAGCAAAGGTCATCCTAGCCGCTTTCTTCATTTTAATTATGAGTGGCTTCATATTCGGAAAGCGTACTGTGAGTCCTTGCTCTTTCAATCGACGTGAGACAGTTTGGCAAGAGATCACTTTCGTGCTCATTTGCATTGTGCGATCTTCCCTGGGTTTGGATATTTAGACGGCGACCAGTATTCTTCGTGGGCCCGCCAAGGAATCGGTATCATTATAGAGCTTTAGTATGCATGAAATCACTATTTTTTTGATTGATTTAAATACATAAAAATGTCATATAGTGTCATTACTTCAATCTTGTAGTGGACAACCTGCTTTTTGAGGGATTTGTTGACCTTAAATTGTCTTGCCATCTTGATAAATGAGTAATACCATCAGTAGTAGTGCAAAATACACGTGGAGCCCTGTTGCCATACATAAACTACGAGACTTACGTGTAAATGCACGCAAAGTTATAAGTTATCGCTCTCTAGGTTTGGCCGCAATCTCACTGCAAATCTCAAAAGTCAATCCACCAATGAATGAAAGATCCTTGCTATTGTGATCCTGGGCCATTTACCGCTAAAAATTGCCTTATTGAGTTGCTGAGGCGGAGATGGATTTGGAGATATTGATCCAAGCGTTTAACATGATAAGTGTGAGGAGGTGGATACAAATAAATCCTGGAAAGTGAAAGGTAATGAATGGCCTTTGGTAGTGGAGTGTTTCATCCAAGAGTTTAAAAGAGTTAATGTTTGATGGTGACTTCAAATTAAATGCTGGACAGCGTAAGGTAATTAAAGGTTTTTGTTGGTAGAGATGAGGGTTAAATGTACAATTTATTCATTTCCGTCGTGTTACTATTGAACAAGTGCGATGTCTTAAGTATCCAGGATGAAGTGTAAATGAGAGTGGTAGGATGAAATCGATTGCGAGCAACAGGTTTTAAGTGTTCATGATTTGAATGCGGAACTCAAGAGAAATAATGCTAAAAAATTCATTAATGTCTTTTTCTCCGGATCTTTGAGTCGGAATCATGGGTTTGAGCAGGTTTGACCAGGTGAAAAAAGTAATATTTACGTCAAACTTCGTAACAAAGCAGGGGGCGTTGAGCCCTTGGATTAAATAAATCTGTGGATTTACTTGAGATGCCCTTTCTACCCCTCTGTTAGATGTTGGTCATCGTCCAGGTACGTTGATGGTTAGGTATGCAATGAACTGTGAAATTTATGGTTACGTTTGCGATCTAGACACTAGAATTCGATTTAACCTCTAGTGTATTAAGTTTCAGCTAGAAAGAATAAACTAAACTTCCAAAACTACTCTACTTTCCTAACCCGAAACTTAAATAGAAACTACTGCAGACCCTAAACTTGACCAGAAATTTGACGGTAGACCAAAAGGTTGTTTTTTTTTCTGCCGATAATATAGAACATAATTTACAGTAACCATTAGTTGCGGTAACCAGTAGCAGTCTATGAAGAACTTCAAGCAAGCAATCTTGAGAGAAGGCAAGGGCACCGGAAAAGGCAAATACCCTTGTAACTGTCCAACATTTATCTGAAAATCTAGGATCTTACCCGCCTCTAGTAATGAGCAGAACGGAAGTTACCCTCATACACTTCACTTCACTAACAAAAGAATAAAAAAATCTTTTAAAAAGTAACCGATATTAACCGAGGGTATCCCCCTAATTAACAACTCCCAAAAGTTTCTTCTAAGTGAAACAATTTGCTTGTGTGATAAAAATACGAATTAAAAGTTTCTAAAAAAATATCGTATGAAATAAATGTAAATATTTTCTTAATTAAAAAAGTTAAATATTAAAAAGAAGTTAATCTGCGAAACAAAAGTTTCTGGATGTTTCTTCAACCCTAAAACATTATTTTGGGGCGTTCATAAAGTTAGGATTTGATCCAATTATATTTGCAATGGGAAAGGAAATCTGCACTGCAAAGAAAGATAAATGGGAGTCAAAGAAAAAGAAATGCAGGTCAAAGAAAGAGAATTGGAGGTCATGTTATGAAAGTATCTATGCGCATCCGGACAGCACACAATGGAGAGGAGTGGAATCGGTTTTGAGTTGAACGAGTTTATTATAAGAAAGCAGTTACTGGAAGGAGAGAAGAGAAAGAAGGAGTGGCAAGGAGATTGATAGTGTGGCGAAGTGTAGTAGTGGTTAAAACGGAGCAAGATGTAATTAGGCATGTATGAAAAAAGAATCTTGATAAGTTCTCGCACGAGTTTCTGTTTCATTGTGACTGTTTCTTTCAAATGAAAAGTGTAAGGATGCCTTCGTTGTCTCATGAATATCAAAAAGGTCATCATTTGCAGGTCATTGATAGCAAGAGCTGCATGGGACGTTGTACCCTAGATAAAATAAGGACTAATTTGACAACAGATTTAAATTAATAACATTATTTGATAAGCGTTAATTTGATCACTCAAAGGAAGAACTGCAAACAGCCCTGGCAGAGCCAGGTGCTGCCATTCAGGACCACCCCTCCCACCTGGTGGCCTGGCAGTCCATCGGCATGGCGGCTTCACCTTAGACACGGCGTAAAATTGATAGAGTGTGAAGAGGAAAGGAAAAGGGATGTGTGGAAGGTATGGGTGGGGATGAAGCAGGTTGTTAAAAAAAAACGACCACGGACCGGAGTTCAGGGGTTAGGCAACATTGTCCCCTCCCCCTTCAGCCCCGATCCGGGACGGTTGGCTGAGAAGAAGGTCAGCATCTACCCTGTGAAATCAGAGGCTGACCGGAGAAAGTTGCGGGAGAGGTTTTATGAAAAGTGAGGAAACAAGTGTTTTGAAGAAAGGAGAAGAAGCTAAATAAGTTTTGGATATTGTTTAAGGATGAAAATAAAGTTTTCTATGAGTATTTCTTGTTATTTAAGGCTAAACATTTCTTTTCCATCAGTGTTTAAAGTTGTTTAGGGCTAAATAAAGTTTTCTATGAGTGGCTGATGTTAGTTAAGGCTAGAAATAATGTTTCTCAAAATCGTTAGATGTTAATAAAGGCAGAAAATAATATTTTTCCTCTGTGTTTGATGTTTTTAAGGCTGAAAATAATGTTTCCTATGAGTTTACTATTGTAACTAATGCTGAAAATAGATTGCTATTAGTGAGAATGTAGCTTAAGTCAGAAAATAATACTTTCTATGAGCTTTTGATAGGGTTTAAGGCTAAAAATGTTTATCAGAAGTGTTTGAAGTCATTTAATGTTGAAAATAATGTTTAAGATGAGCATTCCAAGTTTTTTAGGCATGAGAATAATGTTCTTCTTGATTGCTTGATGTAGCTTCGAGATGAAAATAATGTTTCTATGAGTGTTCGATGTGTTTAGGCTGAAAATAATGTCACTTATGATAGTTAAATGTTTCTTATAAGTGTTTGATATTGTTTAAGTCTGAAAATAATGTTTCTAATCTGTTTGATATTGTTTAAAATTGAAAATAACGTTTCCCATGAAGGTTATATGTTGATTTAGGCTGAAAATAATGTTTCCCATGGGTTCCTAATGTGGTTTAGGACAGAAAGTTTTTTTTCTTAATGGTTTGATGTTTTTTAAGGCTGAAAATAATGTTTGCGATGTGTTTAGTATTGTGTCTAAGGCTGATAATAGATTCTCACGAATGGAAATGTAGCTTAAGGCAAAAAATAATATTTTCCAAGAGCTTTTGATATAGTTTAAGGATGAAAATAATTTTTAACATGAGCGTTTCATGTTTTTAAGCATAAAAATAATATTCTTCATGACTGCTTGATGTAGCTTCGAGATGAAAATAATGTTTACTATGAGTGTTTGATGTTGTTTAAGGCTGAAAATAATGTTACATTTGGCTATGAGTGTTTGATGTTTTTAAGGCTGGAAATAATGTTTCTAATCTGTTTGATGTTGTTTAAAACTGAAAATAATGTTTCCCATGAAGATTATATGTTGATTAAGGCTTAAAATAATGTCTTAAATTAGTGTTTTATGTTGTTTAAGGCTGAAAATAATGTTTGCCATGGGTATTTGATGTTGTTTAATGATGAAAATAGTTTTTGTTCTGAGTATCTGATGTTTTTAAGCCATAAAATAATGTTTACATGAGCTTTTGAAATTGTTTAAGGCTGAAATAATGTTTCCGATGAGAGCTAAATTTAAGACTCAAATTTATGTATCCTATGAATGTATGATGTTGTTCAAGGCGGATAGTAATGTTGCACATAAGTGTTTGTTGTTGTTTAACGCTGAAAATAGTTTCCTATGAGTAGTTGATGTTGCTCAATGTTGAAAATAATTTTTCCCTTGAGTAGTTATGTTTTTACGGCCTAAAAATAATGTTTCCTATGGGTGTTTGATATTGTTTAAGGCTGAAAATAATTTTTACTCCTACTGTTTGATGTAGTTTAAGGCTTAAATTAATATTTACTATAGGCGATTGATGTTATTTAAGACTAAAAATAATCTTTCCCATTAGTGTTTGGTGAAGTTTGATGCTTAAAATATATACTTTCTGTGTTTGATGTTGTTTGAGACTGCACATAATATTTACAGTGAAAGTTTAATGTTGTTTAAGCTGGAGCATACTGTTTTCCATTAGTGTTTGAGGATGTTTAATGCTGAAAATAAAGTTTCCCATAATTGTTTGATTTTGGTTAATATTAAAAATAATCATGAGTCTTTGATATTGTTAATGGCCGAAAATGTTGCTTCCAAGAGCGTTTGATGGCTTTTAAATAATTTCTCTTTCGTGGAAGAATTCGGTGGTCGAAGGCCATTTACACTTGTCTTTAAGAATATATGCTTGCACCCTTCAACCTAATTAACCATTTAAGATGAAGATGTCCATATCCTTAAATCAAACGTAATTATAATTAGTGAATGATTAATTTGACCTTGTCCTAACCCCTGTTAAACATTAAAGAAAATTTTGAATTAGTAGCAACTCAGTAAGAGAAAATAAGTATCTGTGAATCACAATTTAACAGTTGCACGACAATTGGCTCACTATTAAAATAAAATTATTATCACGATCCACGCCTTGAAGACCTGATTGACATACTTTTCTCTTCACACAAGTTACGACATATGATGCTACATGTTGAAACAGAAAACATTATGCAAATCTATTTTAACAATGCTTCAACGCCTCATGATTAAACACCACTAGCATAAGTACCCGAGGTTTCCCTGTATAAAAAGTCCTGTCGCAAATAAATACAGATGCAGATTGTTTAGAATTCTTATATTGTAGCACAAAAATATCTTTACTTGCTGATTATTATTCTTATTTGTGTGTTGAAGTCAGATTCAGGATAGTTTCGCACTCTCCTTATCATATAATATCACACAATACCATATAACATCATATAATACTATTTAATATCATATACTATACTTACAATGAGCAAACATTTCACCGCTCACGCCCGGCAGTTTACGCACATGCGTGAATGACCGTTAGTTATAAGCGAACAACGCTGTGGCCTCAGGGACAAATAGAGCGTCCTATAGGTACATATATTTATCAGCTGGTTTCATGCCCCTGCTGGGCTTACACCTCCCTGAAAAACTTCCACTGATCCAGGTCGGGCGCAGGAGTAGTCGCAAACCCTACTACCTTTAGTTCTCATTTGGA
This sequence comes from Ceratothoa steindachneri, assembly GCA_963969495.1. Classification (NCBI taxonomy): domain Eukaryota; kingdom Metazoa; phylum Arthropoda; class Malacostraca; order Isopoda; family Cymothoidae; genus Ceratothoa; species Ceratothoa steindachneri. Next base: position 76,425,781 of record OZ018328.1, read on the forward strand.
ATCAACAGTTTAACTTCTTTAGAATCAAATCCACGATGTTCTGTAGTGCATACCACTCCCTCTGATGAGTAATCACACCTAGTTTTACCATTGGCTATTTGCTTGTCCATGTTGAGTGTTAACTGATGCTTCGAATAGCAAATGAGGATATAATTTTTACTGGCGTTTTCTCAGAATGCTCAGAGACGATGCCCTTCCTATCATTGAAAGCTACAATGCCAAAAGCTTTAAATCTTTTTACACATATGGAAAATAAATGCATTTAATAAGGATCGTTTTATTTTTATTTATATTTTGGTGGATTTTAGATTTCGAGATTTCTTGAGATTTAGCTGTTTGTCTTTTTTTATTTCTAGATTGTTGCCTTTATATTTATAAGATAGATTTGTCTTTGCCAGAGAGCTTTTGGACTAAAGTCGAAAGGCATAATTATTCTTTTGGAAATAAAAAATGCTGAAATACCATAAAATCATTTAAATTTGGCGAGAAAGAGATAAGAGAATGAAGCAAACTAGAGAATAAACAAGAAAAAGAGAATCTAAAACAAGAAAAAGATGTGTGGTTAAATCTTTGTGAGCATGGGATGAGAAGGCATTCAAAGACATCTGAAACATATTCTGCCACACGACAAAGCCCCTTCGAAGTATAAATTTGAACTCCCCTCTCGAGACGAAAACCAAAGCCAAAATGGAAATTGACTCGAACGAGGTCTCCCCAAATAAGGAACCATTTCACTCCTCTTCGTTCTTTTTGCCAAATTCTCCCAGTCTCTTCGTTAATCCTGGTGCCGATCTCTCGTCGTCAAAGTGCCAATCTATCCGTCTCGTCTTGCGCCTTTTGGCGACTAACAGAGATTAATAAAAACCCTTTTGACGGATAAAGCGGAAAAAGATAGAAGAGTAAATCAGTGTTTCATTCTCTTTTATGACGTTTTTGGCCAATTTGCAAGCTAAAATCTTAATTTAATTGAGAAAAATCAATTGAAATGGGTAAAATATTCGGAGGGAAAAGATAACTCGATTACCAGAGTAGTTTAATAGGGAGGGAGGAAGCCTTTAGAGGGGCAGCCACCTTTAGGCCCATCTGGATTCTGTAATTTAATGGTCAGAGGAGACGTTTACATTACAAGATGTCCACACAAATTCTCTTCTCAAGGTGTCTTCACTAAATGTATTTTTTATTGTGAGAAAAAGAAGAAAATGCCGTAACCAACGAGGGTACTCATGCTCAGTGGAAAGGCAAAAGGTCGATAAAGAGAAGGAAGCGTAAAATATATCAGAGTTGACAAAGGCTGCAGCTGGAAAGCCTCGTCTACTGAAACGGAAATTGATATAGGCTTCATGCTGTTCATACAATGAGTACAAAAGAGTACAAGATGTACAAACAGATTAAAAAGTCTAAAAAAGAGTACAAAAGTACAAATAGTGCCAAAAAGGGGAAGGAGAACAACATTTTACTGGTAGAAATGGAAAGAAAAAAAATGAATTTCGATGTGGTAAATTTATTAAGAAACTTAGGGTGGTAAAATGGCCATTATCAAGCGGGTTATTTAATCCTGGCAATTATCTTGCCACATAGAGTTGTGTGTGCATAATTGATCCACAGGAAAAATGAAACTCCAAGCCAAGATACTTTGTAGTACACGGAGAATTTTGAATTTAGTGGATTCTTCAAAGGCGCCAGGAGTTTTCGGTCGCCTCGTCGCCACTGTAATTTTGTTTTTGCGCTGAGTGGCAGTGAACCCCCGCCTAGGCGGGGGTTCACTGCCACTCAGCGCAAAAACAAAATTACAGTGGCGTCATGAGCTTGCCTCCCATTAGACGGATATGCTGATACACGAGGGTAAGTACTACCACACGCATCTTCAAACACATAGCTACTCACAACACCACTAGCATTTCCACCCAGCCTTCACAGCAACACACCCCCGAAACACTAAAAATGAGGTTTCCGAGGCTCTTTCCATCGTACTCCCAGCCTGACTCATCCAAGTCTTCCTTCATCCTCTGCATCATCCTCAGATTGACACCCAAACACTCGGAGATCTTCGCAATGGAACTCCCAGGATCAATACCACACATCACAACTTGCTTTTTGAACATTTTTGGAGGAGTGAAATCAACCATGGTATTATTTCCTACCCAGACGATGGAAAATTAAGTCTACTATGATAGGAAGAAGAGCGAACCGAGGGACATACTCGTACCTTCCTCATTGAGCCTTTTAACCCTTCAACATTGACATCTGGGGCTGCGAATAACATCGATTATAATCTATCAACGGGGTTCGAACGAGGATTAGGCTACCAATTTATGCACGTGACCTACTTAGTCCTCAACTTATTGTCGCATCAAACTAATACGTTTAATTTGTTCCTTTTGTTGGATTTTGGACAAATTTCCAAAGTATGGCAGAATTGAAAGGACGACATTGCTACCTCTTTTCTTTGCTCGATTCGAGCTTCAATCGATGGTGTAAAAGATGTGAGGGATTCTCTTTATTTGACCGAACCGTTCTGATGTAGGTTGTGGATTTGGGACGTAGCAGCCAGTTATGAGTAGCATGATTCGGCCTTGAATCTCTAATGGAAAAGAATGCTGCTTTCGGTACATTCTTGTCTTTTGAAAAGTCCCTGTCCTGTTTATTAAGTGGAGGTTCAGTTGTTTTTGGTGCCCATATTGTCATAATGTTTATTCATTTTGTGAAAGAATATTTACTGGTTACTTAATTTTATTTTTTTAATTTTAATGGTAAAACAATGTGGTGGTTGGAGCTCAAATGTTTAGGGGAAAGTTTAGGTTTAAATGAAAAAGACCCTGCCAAATTTATAAAAGATCAGCATGATAAATAAGGAGAAATAAAGGAATTACGAGAAATAGAGTTTAAAAGATGTAAGCAAAAAATAGATAAAAGGGGTACGCAATACTATAGAGACAAATAAAGCTTTCTTTCAATTTTCCAAAAAACCTAAGCCCGGTTCTTTAGTTTTGGGGATCGAATGAGAAAGGGTGTAATACGAGCATAAACAGCTAAAGTGATCGAATCATTCAGATACTACACCCCACACCGAACACAAACCCCCTATAAAGGAAAGGAGTGTAAAATTATTATCAGAGATGGTAGAACTAGCAGATGCTTATGCCTTAGTGAGTAGTCTCAACGCATCTAGAGTAACTCCAAAGAAACGAGCGCAATAGCAGACTAGCAAACCACATTGCACCCCCGGCCTCACATAATTAATAAATGTTATGGTTTCGTCTTAGATATTGGTGTTTATCGCTCCCTGGGAGAATATGACACCTCTGCTCCCTCCGAACGCTGGCGAAATTAAGGGAGAAAGCTTTGGTCCTGTCGGCTCCACCAATGGTACCGCAATTAAATGGGGCCGCGCCTTCTTTAAGACGGTCTTGGGAAACCAAGTTACAGCGGAGGGAGGCTGTTGCATGCTGGGGAAGTTATATTTAATCAACCTGTACTAGCCGCCCATGCAACAACTAGGAAGTGCAAGTTCCATCGGAACTTAGCCTCACGTGAACTACATCCGAATGGGGTGGTTGTTCCATATCCACTTATTAATGACTCACTATTCTTACACTCTCTTTCTCTTGCCATCAGAACCCAACCACCTTCGAGTCTGCAACTAACAACAGGGCCTATGGAGGGTCGCAGGTAGCTATTCGTACACCATCTCAGGCTTAAATCCATCCTCAGAGATATGGGTTGTTCGTGCGTTATAATTTCTGGGTATTTAACACTAAATATTCAATTAATGGGCACACAACTTGCCATAACATGATTATTTGAAAAAGAAACATATCTGCTATCTTCAAATTTTATCTTGTATCTCCATTTGTCTGTTGGTTTAGACTATGAAATCCCTTTTTAAGTGCAGTGACATCCTCATAAGTAACTCCATTTTCATTGTGCTCCTTAAACTTCCTCTGTGTTTCACTCGGTTTCAAGTTCGAACCCGTTCTCTCAGCGTAACAACTCGAGGAAGCGTAAAATGTACCGTTAACCTTCAAGAAATTCAGCACACTGCAGGCAAGGGTGGATTCGGCCGCTAGGCAACCTTGTTAAAATCAGGGCAGTCTGTGCAATATGCTGCCTGGCACCTTGTCATTAGGCTGAGAACACGATTGGCCTCCCTAGTTTCAATATTATAATTTGCTACTAAGTAGCCTACAGCTCTCTATATTTGTAGGTGTCTGGATCAATATAAAGAACTCATAAAGTAGAAAAAGATTCCTACCTATAGTATTTACTGGGAAACCTGAACAAGTCAACCGAACAAACGTCACCTATATTTTTACACAAATTATGGCTAAGTATTTTTATACATAATATATTTAAACTGGAAGGCAACAGAAATATTTATGTTCATTCAAAATACGAGGAAGGGTATTTCCGTACTAGAACCCATTTTTAGTAAAGTTTAGACAATTTAAGAGCAAAAGTAAGGATAACACTTTATGAACAGCCTAAAAGTTTAATAGAATTCAACTTCAATATATTCAGGACTCACTACACGCAAAACACAGAAACATGGAAGAAAAAACAGAGCGTTTAGCTTAGTTACTATGCGCAAAATGAAAGTGAACATTAGAGTTAGAATTTTGATGAGTTTGTATAAAAAAGTTCAAGGAAGGCAAAGGCTTTATCATTGTCAACCTAATTAGGTGAATCCAATAGATGGCAAAAGGGAATTAGCAAGAAAATGTATATCTTTTGAATTAGGCCTCAGACAAATGCCATCATATTTACACCTATACCAAACAAATGGCTAGGGGTCTTGGTTCGAAAGATTCCTTATATAAATATACAATTCTATGTCGGAAGAAGGAAGTAATTGACTGTATAATCAAATTAATGTTGCCTTGAACCTACAAGCTCAGTTAGTAAGAGCCAGAATAAGTTTAGTGCATATAGTTGAAATTTGGCAAATTTGCAAATAGTCCAGCGTTCTTTGTGGCTTGCATCTATGCCTCAATTGTATTTTAGCCGTTATAAAAAAAATACTTTCAAGGGTTGAGACACATTGATTGCTAAGTTATATACAATTGTATAATAAAAAATATTTAGGAACTCTATTAATTAAGAGTTTAAAATAAATCTAAAGTCGAAGTTAGTGCTACTATACTCATACTAGCTGTAACATAGTAATGGAGCGGTTTGTTATATAAACACGCTTACGATTAATATATTATTAACAAGGTCAGGTTGGAATTCTTCCTGGCTTACTCAAGTCAGGGGACTTTTAGCTTGCGTAGATGAAGAGATTTTTTGAGGTTGAGTGAAAGCTGGCACTAGGCGTGAACGAGAGTGGTAGTAATAGCGTTTTTATGTCACTTGATTCTTCCTCCACGTGCCTGCCAGCTAAATAGGCCCCGAAAAGAGTGAGACTGCCAGGTGTCGTCCTCATGGGGTTGCCAGCGGTCTCTGTCTGCCCCTGTAAGTTCCAAATACAGTCGTTAATAATATTTTGTAATTATAATTTACTCAGAAGCTCATCGGCATGGGTGTAGAAAATATGTAGAAATTTGTAGTGAGAACTTAAGATTCTTTTGCATCAAACATTATACGTCAATTTCCAAATTCTTTTCATTAATCTTTATGGAGCTCACGTTATTATTATGGCAACAAAATTAGTAAACAGTAAATAAAGACGTTTTTGAAGATTCCTTTAAAATTAGATTAAAGTTTTCTTGTTTGTCTTCTGCACTGCTAGGAGAGCCCAGCCCAACATATCTCCACATTTTACTCTTTTGCAACCATTAAATTATTTCAGGAAATCCTATATAAATATGATATCATCTTAGTTAACCATTTTGTTTCTCATGCATGGTTTTCAATCTCACATATTCTTCTTTATTAGTTAAAAAAAACAAAAGAACTTTTTCAAATTTATTGGTAAAGCAAAAACAATTAAAATCAAACTGCTTATGTAAGGGATCTTATAAAGCATATTTTCATTCACAAATTTAGCATTTAACATAATTCTAAACAGAAAAAAGAAATATAAATCACTTTTAATTTAAAAGTGTTAAACATAAACTGGGTTGAAGACTATATGTTGATACCCAATAATTTTTCACAAGAATATGACATAGGCTTAGAATAGACTCACGAATATTAATTTAAACAGAAATATCGCTAATTTTTTTTTTTTATAGGATTGAACTATTTACCGCTAACCCCTAACCACCTGGAAAGGAACCCCAGGCCTTCAGAAAGCCCCAATTCAGGAACGGTGTTCTAGCCTGATGGTGCACTTCATAAGAAAAGGGAAGTACATATAAAACTCGATGAAGAATTAACTTGTGATGAATTGCAAACTAAACTTATACATTTTTTGATTAAGTGGAATAGGCCGATGTATACAATACCTGAACAGTACACCTTAGATAAGAATTGCCAAGAATCAAAGAGTAAGACAAACCTTAAAGTGAAAAAAAAGAGTAAATTACAATAAAATGATCAAATTTTTATGTTTAAACGATGCCTCAACCTATCAGTTTGTGTTTATTTCACTTTGGAGAAATAATAATTATTCAGCGAGGCAATAAATAAATATCTGATTAGCTTTTATATACTTTATAATAGTATCGACCACTCTAAAATTTTTAAAGGCTGAAATTCTTCAAGAATATGTGACATTAAGTGGAAGTAGTCATTAAGGTATAGATAATAATGTTATTAATGATGGCATGTCCTCAAAAAAGAAAAAAAGCTAGTTACGAGTACGAGAAGAGAATTGAAATTTTAGTAATTTTATTCTCCAGTACCCCAAATTGCGACTTTTCCATTAACTTAAGCTCCATGACTACCCTATTTTATAGAGTTTACCACCTTTCGAAATCCCTTGCAAATATTTACACTGAGCTTTGATTTCTTAAGAATTTCTTTCAAAAAAATGTTCTCCTGTTTTCTTTTGTAGAAAAATTAATATAAGAGTTCTTTACACGTATATATTCTTCACAGGCTCTTTGTTTCAATGTGCCAAAGGACACTAAGTATTTTCTAGACCCTGTTATCGGAACATTAAATATTGATTTTAAAAGAAAAATGAGTAAACTGCTTTACTCATCTTGCTTCTATCAATCAAAATACAATTTCCTCCTTTTTCTCACCCAAAGACAGATTTACTTAAAAGTTGACCAGCTACTCGTACGTTGTTTATCCATTTACTCGTCCGAGGTGCCTCGGCAGAACATAAATAGGCAACACCATCCGTTCACTGTAGGGCAGGTTCTGCTCCCATATGGGTATTAGTGTTAGGACCAACAAACTCTTGAACCCTAAAAAGCAATCTGCTATTCATTTTCATGCTTTTGCAAGCAAGTTGAATATTTCATTCTAAAATTTCAAAATAATTGACAACCAAAAAAACGAAACATCAGTCAGAATTATGAAATCAATCCATATAAAAAATAGAATCGCAAATCTCAAATATGACTCCACTGCTTACCCACTTTAAATGCTATAACCACAAAATACTATATCTATTGTTGCCAATTACTCTTTCTATATTATCCATTTCGGTGTTTTGATCTTAAAGGATATAGGTAAGCGTGCATTTGAATTGTTTTCCCCGTTCTGTAATCATTTATCCTCCAATCTAAGTCCGATTTTTTTGTTCTGAAGTTTAAATGCTTATTTTCAACTATGCATTATTATATTCAGTCACTTTTAATTTCGTTAACCTGATTTTTTACCCTTTACTTTGTTATAATCGAATGTTCTATCCTCCACCCTTTTCTCTTAATTGAGATTTAATTTTGCCTAATTTACTTCCTTGGCATTTTTATATTTTGATATTCATAAATTGTGAATTTTTATTGTCTCCTCTTCTATAGTGTAAATGTAGCTGAAGATGAGCACCCGGGCTCGAAATATTGGAAAATTAAACAAATCATGAACAGTATCTTTATTGTCCTTGTCTTTGTGTGTTAAACTAAAGATTGGTCTATACAATGGCAACACGTTAGAATATATATATATACATATATATATATATATATATATATATATATATATATATATATATATATATATATATATATATATATATATATATATATAATTATATATATATATATATATATATATAATTATATATATATATATATATATATATATATATATATATATATATATATATATATATATATATATATATAATTATATATATATATATATATATATATATATATATATATATATATATATATATATATATATACTTATAATTGATTTGTTCCTTGGGAATATGATATGTAGAGTAGGAATATGAAGACCGAAGTGATTACACTAATGATTTATTGGCCAAACGTTTCGGACCTTCACTAAGACTATCTTCAGCGACTGTATCGACTAATGAGAAGGGGAAGGAATATTAACGACAACAGTTAAAAGAATGCATTAAATAATGGCTAAAAAAGCGGATGAAGACAAGTTAAAATAATAAAATTGACAATTATTAGAATTAAAGTAAAAACACAAATATCAATAAAGAGAATTAATTGATACTATCCAGTGTAATTTTGAAAAATTATAGAATTAAGTGAAGTTATTACATAAACTGACTTGAATATCAAATATTAAAGGTAACTGGAGTAAACAACAAAATAACCTATTATATTAAATTATAAACATAAAAACAAAAAAAGGCGAAAGCAATAGTGAATGAATTAAACAGAGGGACTAACCTTTATCGTGGGAGTTGAAAAATTAACTAACTAAAGATATAAAAACTACTAACGAGATTTGTTCGGTTGGTTGGTTTTCTAGTTAATGTATTGAAGTGTTGGTTGGTTATATAGTGCATAGTTTAATTGAGGAGGAGTAATTATTTAGGTTTGGATTTATTTTATTGATGTACAGGGACTCTAAGATTTTCAAATCGAGAGAAGTTAAGGCTGAAGATATGATGGTAAATGAATCAGAATTAAGAGGATGATGGTGATACTTAGTGTGTTACCTGATGGAAGAGGCTTCAGGTTTAGAAATGGGATAGCAGTCATATGAATCAAACCTAAGTGCTTTACGATCCTGCATTTGAGTTGTAAGCCAGTTCGACCTACATAACGACTGTAGCAGGTCGTACATGTATAATTGTAAACTATACAGGATCGCAGGTCCAAAGGGATTGGCTCCTTATGGAGAAAGAATGAATTCAACGATACAGGGTTGGAATTTATAGAAATGAATTGGCATTGAGGGAAATGATTGTTGAGGGTAGAGAAAAGGAGTTTGTTAAGCTCGGATGTCAAATGCTCGATATAGGGTATTTTAAGGAAAGCTTTCTGCTTATAAACAGTAGTAAGTAAGGGTCGAGGATAATATATTTTGGAGAGAAATTTGGATACTAACTGGTCCAAGTTGAAATCGGGGTAACAATTAAATTTGAAGAAATTCCTTAAATAAGTCAGTTCTTCATGAAAAGATATCCAGTTAGAGCATATATGGTAGGCTCTAAAAATTTGGCTTTTAATGCTGGATAATTTAAACTGACTGGGAGAGCTACTAAAAAATGTGGACTCAATCTAGTTGTGGTAGGTTTTCTGTAAATGCATGTATTATAAGACGAACCTATTCGGACAACGTTGACATCCAAGAACGTAAATTTGCTGTCCTTTTCTGTTGCCATAGAAAACTTTATTTTAGGATGTTGTTGGTTAATATAATTGAGAAATAAGGGTGCATGATCACTGGGCTTAAAAATTAGAAAACCCTCATCTATAAATCTTTTGAAGAGAATAAGCTTGAATTCTAGAGGACACTTGTCCAGCCACCGAGTTTCGTGGTGACACAAAAAGCTATTGGCAAAGGAGGGACCCAGTGGAGAACCCATAGCTATGCCTTGGTGTTGTAAATAGAGCTGGTTTTTAAAAAGAAAATGGTATTACTCACAGCTAGCTTTAAAAGCTTTAGGAAAAGTTGCTTAGTTAAACCCAATATTTCACTCGTATTATCAAAAAGAGTACCTGAAATAATATTAATGGTTTCCTGTACCAGAACATTAGTAAATAATGAATCAACATCGATTGTGGGCATCAAAGAAGAATTCCCCAGACGGAGATCACCAATATATTTTGAAAAATCGAAAGAGTCACGTAAGGTGAAGTGATTGTGTGTCAAAGGATCAATAAGCGGAACAATATACATATATATATATATATATATATATATATATATATATATATATATATATATCAACATCATTTTATGAATTTGCCTTTCACTGTTGAGATAAATCCTTTCTTATATTTCTGAATTTTGTTGGACTTATGCTATTTATCTGCATTTTTTAGCCTCTTTAGTTGCGTGCGAGTTTAGTCGCGAGCGACTCTACATCTCACTATGTCGGTCGGTTGGTCGCCATTTTGCTTTTTTTTTGTTTTTTGTAATAACATCATAACTATCCAGCCGATCCTAACGAAATTTGAAAACTTTAGGCTGTTTTACATTCTCTTTCAAATGATATAGTTGCCAAAGTCTCTCCAAGGTTAGCCCAGGAATTATTTAGTTTCAGCAATAACATCCTAACTATTTCTGCCGATAGTATTCTAGACTAGACTAGGCTATTATAGGCTAGGCTATACTAGGCTAAGCTATGCTAAAATATAATGTAAAGGGTCTTTCAATAAGGTCGCTCAATTTTTAAATTTAATTAAAACAAGTTGTGTGTGAGATATGCACTCAATTTATTTTAAATTTGAAAGTAAATTTATGGCATTAAGTGTAGAATATGACGTCGTTCAAATGTCCGCCGCGGCTTTGCTCGGTGGAACTTATTCGGGAGGCCAAATTTTCGATGACTTTGTCGCATAAATCTGGCTGAATTTGCTGGATGGTGTTCGTTATGTTCACTTTGAGGACATCAACTGTTTCGGATTATTCGCATAGACCTGTGACTTAAGGTAGCTCCAAAGAAAGTAGTCTAATGGCGTTAAATCGCATGATCTCGGTGGCCAGTTAACGTCGCCACCGCGCGAGATGACCGTGCCCTGAAATCGCTGGTGCAAAATGTGTATCGTGGCGTGTGCAGTGTGGCACGTAGCGCCGTCCTCTTGGAACCACATGTCGTCGGTATCCATTTTAGGCATATAATTTAGTTAAGGCCACAAGAAGTTGCTTATCATCGATCTGTAGGTCTCGCCGTTGACGGTTATGGCAATCCCATCTTCGTTCTCAAAAAAATACAGACCGGCTATAAAATACTATGTTAGGATAGCATATAGTATGTTAGGCTAGCCAATACTAAACTATGCTAGACTAGAGTATAATGGGATATTATAGGCTATACTTGTCTAGGATAGTTAATGCTAGGCTAGGTTATACTATGCTAGGCTAAGCCATGCTAAGCTATACTAGGCTAGACATGGCTATACTATGGTTAGGGTAGGCTAAAGTATAATAGGCCAGGGAGAGCTATGCTCTGGTATGCTAGCCTATGTTACGCTATGCTATGTAATATTATGTTAGGCTACGATAGGCTAGCTAACCAAGGCTATAATAGGCTTAGCTATGCAAGGTTATTTTAGTCTACGGTATGGTCTGCTATACTAGTCTATTATATACTAGTCTAGGCTACAATATGATACGCTTGGCTATATTATGTCATGTGTGGTTATTCTAGGATAGGCTATACCAAGCTAGCCTATAGTATGCTAGGTTTGGCTAAACTATCGTATGCAGCGATATATTGGCTAAGCTATGGTAGCCTATGCTATCTTGCCTATACTAGGCTAGGCTACTCTAAGCAACGCTAGGCTAGGCCTTTGCATGCAATGCTAAGCTATATCTAGTTAGGCTAGGCTAGTCTATAGTAATCTAGGTTACACTAAGCAATGGTACGCTAGGCAAGGCTATACTAAGCAAGGCTAAGCTATGCTAATCTATAATATACTAGGTTAGACTAGGTTCTACTAACCAGGTTAGGTTAGGTTATTTTAGGTTAGGTTACGATAGGCTAGGCTATACTAAGTTAAGGTAGGATAAAGTAGGCTATACTATGCTAGGTTATACTAGGCTAGCTAGATTATACTAACCTAGGCTAGGTTAGGCCCGCACAGTTAGGCTATTCTATTTGGAGGCTTGGCTATACTAGGCTAAAACAGGGTAGGTTATACTATGCTATGCTTGGCTATGATATGCTATGCTATACTAGCCAAGTTTAGGCTAGGCTATGCTAGGATAGACGACGCTATGCTATATTATTCTGTGCTATGCTATACTATGCTATATTGTTCTGTGTTATGCTATACTATGCTATAATATACTATGCTATGTTATACTGTTATGTTATAATAAGCTGTGAGTGACATAACATTGCTATATTGGGCTTATGCAATGCTGTGCTATCCTCTACTATGATATGCAATAATATTATATAATATACTATGATCTAATTTGCTATGGTATATAATGCTATACTATGGAATAGTGTACTATTCGTGTGCGTCAATCTTTCCACGTTCTAATTACATAAATGAGGGGTGCTAAAAAAAATATTTTAATATAATTTTAGTTCAACTTGGTCAGCTACTTAAAAGTTTAGACTTATTTTTGTCATCTTGGGGAATTAAATGACTATTATTATATTAATAATTATATTTATTTCACTTTTCTTTCTTATTTCAACTTTGGAAACATATTCATCAGTGTGCTGAAGATTACGTGACCTTCAGTACTACCATCTTAAAGGTGGGATTTGACCTACAATTGCTTTTAAAATTATGACAAGACTGGCGACATTCACACATTTGAAGGCCTAAATTGAAAATAGCAGAGTTGTTGCCATCTCAATTCCAAACTCTGGTTGACGTTCTAAATGTGTATGTGAGAAGTAAATTCAAGAGTCACAATCTTAAACAGAACCAAAAGAACTGGGCGCAGCCCAAAAACATACCCTTTGGGAGAGGAGAGCTACAGGCCGAAGACACTTTCATTACAAAACTAGAAAACCTGTTGATATCCTCAGGCGCAAGTGTAAAATTGTTTTTTTGCTGTGATTTAGCTGACTTGGTTGCAAAAACGAAACTCAAATTAATTTAAATCCCCTATGGAGATGAACATCTCTGTTTTTGGACCACATCAGGTTTGCTTTCGAGATCAACTTGAGTAAAATAGACAAGACAAAAAGTAAAAGCGACAAGAAGGTGAAGGAAGTAGTATTGCTTTCTATAATTAGGCCAATGTTTCAATTCCATCAAGTCAAATTATTTTCTCTCTTGAAGAAAATGAAGAACAAATAGCTGATCCTCAAGATGGAAATGATTGAATTTATGAAGTGACATTAAAAATACCAACCACATCTTCAAATTCCATTTAAAAGCAGCCCGGGAATTATTAATTGGGGGCAATAACATCATAACTATTCGGCGGATTCTAACTAAATTTGAAAATCTTATATTGTTTGACATTTTCTTTAAAATAATATAATTACCAAAGTCCTCCTAAGGTTAGCCCCAGAATTATTTTGTTTTGGCAATGGCATCATAACTATTCAGCCTATTCTAACAAAATTGGAAACCCTTAAGGTGTTTACATTCTCTTTCAAATGATATATTTTCCAAGGTCCTCCCAAGGTTACTCCATGAATTATTGAAAGTTTTGAAGATCGTAAGGTCATAAATCATAACAAGGTAGTCCACACAACGTTTTGGTCAGCAGACGCAGTTTGAAGATTATCTCTCTATCTTATTTTGGGGCTTCCTTTCCTCGTCTTTTATCAAATGGAGTTTAATCGTTAATTTTTATACTCCATCACTCGTCCATCTTGTCACCTTGCCTGCCTCATTCCATTTCATTTTTCTTATAGTTTTCACAATATCTTTGAGTTTGGTTGGTCCACGTATCCAAATGGCTGATTTGCTCTCACGTAATGTTATGTCTATCCTATTGTATCCATGGGCTCTTGGTGTTGTTCTAAGTTCGAATATCATTTTTCTGGTCAGGTTCAAAGTTTCTGCTTCATAGGGAACAGTTCGAATTATGCGTTGGTTGTATACTTTTCTCTTAAGGCACAGGAGCATTTGGCTCTTGAAGATGATACTTGCCTTTCCGAATACCTTCCTGACTAGAGAGATTTGGAGTTATTTCTTGATCTTTTCAGGTGACTTTGTAATCTGTTGACCCAGATAGATATATTTGTCTACCATTTTAATTTGGTCGTTGCCAATTATGATGTCAGCTTTGTCGAACTCTGGTTGGTTTATATGACTTTTGTTTTTAGGCCTACCTTTTTGACTCTTTTACACATTCTTTGACTCTTCTTGTTTATCAGCTATGATTACAATATTATCGGCGAATCTCAGGTAATTAAGGTTTACCTTTATGATTTTTACATAATTTATTTGTTTTATCAGTTTAATTTCTTTAAAATTTCTTTCTCACAGGACAAGAATAATTTCCAAGAGAAATAGTATCTCTTTGTTTTTCACCTTTCTGAAATTGCATCCTTATGCCATCGAATGTAGTATCTGCAAATTTGTTATGTGTTCTATGATATTTATGTAAACCGGATTTATACTTTGATGTTTTAATGCTGTTATGACCGTTGTGGTTTCTTTCTATTGAATCATACGCTTTTGGCTATTATTCAAAAACCAAGTAATGAATTAAATTAAACTGAGTTTTTTCAATGCGCTGGTGGCAGGTATGTATATGGTCAATCGTTGAAAGAGTCTTTTCTAAGGCAAAATTGTTATCTCAGTTGTTAGTCATCTAGTTGGTTTTGTAGGCGGTTGGTAATAACTAGTGAAGAGTTTATAAACACAATAGATAGCCTGATTGGTCTGTATTTTGTAAGGTCCGTTTGAACACTTTTTTTGTGTAGATGATTATTATGGCATTGTCCCAGTGCTCCTGAATCTTGCCTTTAATGACATTCAGCGAAGAGAGAGGCTAATGTGTCCACAATGACATCTTCAGTATCTTTCAGCAAGTTCGAAGTGATGTTGTCAAGACCCGGTTGGTGCTTTGTGGCTCTTATTTTAATTTATTGCAATTTCAATATATAATTTGAGAACAGATGGGATATTATTGGTTCGTTGTGGTTCGGGATGGTGTTGTTACTTCACTACAACTTTTTATATTACTGCTTATTACTCCTTATATATATATATATATATATATATATATATATATATATATATATATATATATATATATATATATATATATATATTAGTGTAGTTGGGTAGCAGTCTTTCTTGAATGCAAATTTTGTTGAAGACCATTGTGTATTTTGTCCTTAATTAATTTCCTTTGGCAACTTTCTCTTCTTCTAACTATCTTTTTTATTCCATCTTGTAGATGGTGGTAACTTGTTCAGTATTCAACTCTTTTTTAAATGAATGTGTTTGGTAAAAAACATAGTTAGAAGAAGAGAAAGTTGCCAAAGGAAATTAATTAAGATATTTTTTATTTATTGGATATTAAATTTTGGATTGGAATGAAAATTCGCACATATATTCTAATAAACATGGTCTATCACTGTACATAACGATTTTAAAAATCACTATCGTAAAACAACATTTATTAGTAAAAATAACAAATCGCCCTATGCAAAAGTTTTCACACGATTTGTTAATATTTCGTGACATAGCTTTTGCTTTGTTTTACAGCCTCAAGTCTTCTTCTCTAGTTTACAATGAGCTTCCTGTACGAACTGGCAGGAATTTTAGACCATTTTTCTTGGTAAAGATCTTTTAATTGTTGAATATTTTGAAGATTATTAAATTCACTCGACACCTCAGTTCTATTATTTGATTTATCTGCTAACAGGCGGAAATAACAAAATTTGGGGACCAACGGCAATAATAGGTTAGTTTACAGCCTGTGGTTGCCTATAAAAGATGGATGGCCACCTTGTATATATATATATATATATATATATATATATATATATATATATATATATATATATATATATATATATATATATATATATATATATATATATATATATATATATATATATATATATATATATATATATATATATACATATATATGGTGTATTAGGTAAATCGATACAAATTGTACACGGAAAAGAAAAAAGGAAACAAGTCTACAAGAGCCTTTGCTTTTTGCTTAGCATGTACCTAAGAGCAAACGATGAGCGCTTCGATTCCACGAATGAATAATTCCGTCGAGGCGCATGGCATAGAAGCCTTTTGCCTAGGACTGGATGTTGCCATCAGAATAACTGGAAAGTGATTTCGATAATCGAAAGAGAGCAATCACTTCCAAAGCTGCATTCCAAACGAAGAGTCGCGACAAAAGGTGCAAAAATTGTTAAAGATTATAACAACAGAGAGAGTATAACATTTTAAAGAGGAATTGCCTATACTATAACTTAAGTTATTAAAAATAATTAATCAATCTTATTTATAATTTTTAACTTGAAAATAAAGTTATTTAATTATATTAATTTAATTTATCGTTCCAATTTCCCTCGGAGGCAATTGTCCCGGAGGCCTGCTAAACAAAGCAATTTATTCCTCTGAGGTTTTACAAGCAAATAAAACGATATACATAAATAGTTCTAAAATCAATCGAAATTGCCAAAATCTGTCTTCACGTCCTTCACGAGGCAGAACTTAAACTGGTTCCATGCCCTTGTTAGGGTTCCTTGTCAATAGATGGCATTACATTCCTAATGGCAGCCCTTAGAGATCCAGATGTGTTGTGAGCTGCCTTTTTGACATCCATCTCAACAACAACCCGGACGAAATAATATAGTAGGTTGTAGACTGAATAGCCGAGGTGATACAAATCTGAAGACCAGTGGTGTGGGACGTTGTATCTTCCTTGCCTCCTTGTGTACAGGACCAGAATCTTACTGGAAAACGTAATGCCTTTCTGCGGTCACGTAGTCTAACCAATGCTCGACTACAGTGTCTAGCACTTAGTGGTAAACATCCGCATTGACCTTGAGTTCATGAGCAAAGATTTGAGGTAGGTATAATATGACCCACACTTCTTACCACACCCAGAACCATCAAAGAACCACCAAATTTGCTCCTATGCCAGTACTCAATTCGTCCTTATTTTCATCCCCGTTATACTGCTTTTATTACATTGTGAACGAGGTTCTTTAGTGAGTTAAATAATTTTACAATCTCGTTCACGCTTCTACCGGAGCGGAGGGGCGCGAGTAATGGTTACCGTTTTGCAATTTCCTCTAACATTCTCAGAAGAAGCCGCATATGCGACTTCATTATTTGGTATCAACTTGTCCTTTTAATATTATTTTAGCACTAAGTAAAACTTATGGTAGAGCAATTTTTGTTATACCATCTTTATTAATAAAGATGGTATAAACAAAAATTGCTCCAGCATAGTTTTAAATAAAAAATAAATTAAAGATACAACCAACACCGAAAGCCAATTATATATATATATATATATATATATATATATATATATATATATATATATATATATATATATATATATTGTCGTGGAATGTCCAGACTCTCTCAATAATATAATAAGGGTATATATAAGTTAGTAGAAGATAAAGGACCCACCTCTAAGACAAGAAATCACCAATGAGGAAGTAGGAGAGGGATGGGTAAATTCACATTAAGATTTAGCTATAACAAGTAACAAGGTCAAACAGAGGGGCAGAAAGAGTCAATAACAGAGCCAAAAGGGTTAAAACGATTAACAGATAAAGCGATATTCTAAAGAGGGAGATTAGGAGAGACACGAGAAGTAAATTGAAATGAAGGGGAGAGAAACAAGGAGAGAAGAAAAGAAATAAAATAATGTTAGTACAAAATCAATGCAATAATTAAATTGACAAATCAGGTTAGCATAAAAATGAAAATTGCAAAAAAGAGTAAGAACATAAGTTAAAGCCATTTTCGTTAAGAATGAGTTTTTTCATAACAACATCAATTTTAAAAAGGCAAAAGGGGAAATGTTAAAGTTATTAAATTTGCTTATACATGAACATTCAATAAAATTTCTTTTAATTGAGTCATTTGAGCGAAAAATAAATTTTGATGAATTCCAATTAATTAAGTGGTTATTTTCGGACATATGGACAAAAAAACGCACTATTATTTACAGCTATACTAACATTGTATTTTTGCTGATTAATACGGACAAATAATTGCTTTCCTGTCTGTCCAAAATACTTACTTGGACAAACAGAACATTCGATCGAATAGAGTTCAACAATATTATTACAATTATTTTGAACTAGAATGTTTTTTTATAGTTGTCTTGTATTTTAAAGCAACTGAAATGTTAAAGTTTTTTAAAAGATTGGGAAGGTCAATGAAACAAACAAAGAAGGGTAAAGCCAAAATGTTTTTAACATTAAAAGGGATAGCAGGAGTTGTATTATAGAACGTCTTTTTTGCAGAGAAAAGAAAGGGATAAGGGAAACCTAGTTTATGGCCAATTTCAAAGATATTGGAAAATTCAGAATCCATATATTCAGGAGTAACAACGCCTAAAGCCTGTAAAAACCTAGAAGAAAAAACGGAACGTTTGACTTTGGGACTATGAGCAGAGTAAAAATTAATATAGGAGTTTGAATTAGTAAGTTTGCGATAGATGGAGCAAGACATTGCCTTCATTGCAAACCTCACGTGCTACTTTGTGAGCTATTCATTTCATATATATATATATATATATATATATATATATATATATATATATATATATATATATATATATATATATATATATATATATATATATATATTATATATTCCTTTTGGTGGTTTTCATCGAAGTCGGTTTAAGATTCGACCTTAGCCGGTTCGTGAACGGGAAGTAGTTAAGAATTTAATGGGAATGGTGTACTTTTTAATGGTGGGGTTCTTTCAAAACAAATAATTCAGAGTGCAAGTTGGCCAAAGATTAGCAAGTAGCTGTTACTCGTTTAGGGTTGCAAGAAAAAGACAATAATAAAAATATTCCTTTACTAACAAATAAATAAATTTTAAATATGTACAGGTACACGGTTTAAAAGGAATGATCGTACATGCGAAATTTAACTGTCGGCACGCGACACAGGAGCGATAAAATAAATATGTAATTTGTGGTCGGGTTCAGATCGGTGATTAAAAGTGGATTTTAATCAGGAACTCGCACAAAGGATGGGACTGTTTGGGTAGACTAGATTATAGAATAATCTGTAGGCGTCAAAGATTGCAACAGCTTACGTGTTCGAGGAATGGAAGAGCCGGTCAGGATACGATGACTGTAATGGGGAAGCTGGGTTATCTCGCGGGGTGGATGAAAGAATACACATAGTTTGGCCCTTGGAGATGGAAATCATCGACAAATACTCGCCGATTGACCATGGCAGGGTTCACGGATGTCGATTTATCCTTTGTCCTCGAATTTAAATCGCCTGTGTCTTCAATCGCGACGGGTGAGCGTGTCCTTTGCTCGTGCGCGGTGATAAGCGGGAAAGTCCTGGAGTCCTCCACGCTAAACCAATTCGGGGGATTTTATAGGCGCTCGCTGGTGGCTGAGATGGCCTGGCGGAAGCCTCCACGACTCGCGCGATCTTGGGGAAAGGCAGCGACTCCTTCGGGGGAACTGAAATAAAGATGGCGTAGAATGTTCGAAGAACTTCGATCTATGCTGGACGGAAAGAAGATGGCTGTGAGGATATGCGAGACGATAAGAATTTGTCCATAAGTAAATGCAGCTGGAGTGTAATAAAACGGCGTGGACCGCATCCTCGCCGTAGATCAGCCTCACTTCCAACGTTCCATGCGGTGATCTCGAGACTACGTGGGTGCAGAAAGGCACATGGTGACCCTTCTACCTTATTCTTCTACACCTATCCCATCCTGGAAGATGGCACTTTCGGAGTTGGGGGAGAAAAGTGACATCCCCTAAGACCAATGACTTGGGGAAAGCGGAGTCTTCCACGCGAGTGGTCAACGGCGCGGAGGGGGAAGTAAGAAAAGGGAATTCCTGACCTGACGTCGAGCAGGTGTACAAGCTAATTACAACCGACTGCGTGTACATATGAACGAGAATTAAGAGGGAACGTAATAAATAAATGAAAAGGATATTTATACACTAAGCGATACAAAGCAAAGAAAAAAAATTAAATGGATATTCAAAGATAAATCCTACACAAATGACAGGAAGATTATGGTAGTACATATACACATATAGTGGTCCTGGACCAAAATTCTAAATACTAATTTTATATATACAATGGCGCTGTGCGACCTAGACGTACGCATCCTCCCCCTAAAATAATAACTACATACACAGAGAAATAATTGTCCTTTAACTTATATCTAGCTGGCGGTTACATTATATACAAAATAGACAAATGGCTATGGAGCAATTACAATTTAGCAGGGGTCGTCAACCAAAGGATTACGGCTAAGGGTATCGGCGATAAAATTCTTCGACCCTCTTATATACAATATCCGATACTGAAATTCATGCAATAATAGGCTCCATCTCATTACAGAGGCATGCCAGCGGGCGGTGATCGGTCTCTATAACAAATTCTCGGCCTACCAGTTACAGTTTGTACTTTTGAACGCCCCAAATGATTGCTAAAGCTTCCCTTTCTCTTGCTGCATAATTCCTCTCGCGTGGGAGTAATTTACGACTCGTGTAGGCCACAGGATGATTCTCACCGTCATCTACGTACTGAAGAAGGACACAACCAATGCCCTCGTTGCGCGCATCCGTTCAGATCTCGAAGGACCTACTGGGGTCACGAAACTTCAGGATGGGGGCAGATGCTAATTTCCCCTTTAGCTGATGGAAATGAGCAATAGCGCTCGAATTACAGACGATGCGCTCTAGGAACTTCTTCTTGAGCAGTTTACACAACGTGGCGTTTTTTTTTGTTGTTTTTTTAAGAGCTCATCTGGCGACCCCCTGCTTGGGCATTAGTCGCCGTATTAAAAACTGCCTAGTACTAGGCTACTTTAAAATCGAATGCAATAACACAAAAAAAAACAACTGAAACAACACCAAAAATTTAAAAAAGAGAAAAGGAAACGAGTAATAAGCAAGCTCCTGCGTCGGGGGGGAGGTCCTCCCGGCGCAGGAACGTGCGACCTATAAGGAACAAAAACAAAACAAAACAAAAAACCTGCTTAAATAATAGGGAGAAGGCCGGCCTTCCTCAAAAAGTCAACAAGTCCACCAGTCAATGTGCATCACACAACGCGGCGGCCAAAGACCCGAAATTGGGGACGAACCTCGTATAAATTGAGGCAGACCCCATGAAAGAATGAAGCTGTTTCTTTGTACCCAGGAGGGGCATATCAACTATCGCCCAGACCTTGTCTCCTTAGGGCTTTAGTTGGTCGTTTTCAAGGGCAATCCTAATCTTGTTTTGCTAATCACAAGAATGACACAAAGCTAACCCTTTCTTCTGTTCCGAGTTTTTAAATAACTAAGAGAATTTGAATTTAAATTTATGTCAAATATATTCACCATTTGGCTCTCAAGTTTGTTTTTAAAAGAGTTTAAATTGTACTTATAAGGTATTATTTGTATTCTGTATATTTATTGTATAATATTTCAATATAATAAAGAAAATTTGTAATATATGCCTTACCAGTTTTTTTTCACAATGTTTTAATGTACAATGTTTAGAAATGCTTCGTGGATTCTGTATTTTTATTGCATAATATTTCAGTAGACAAAAAATTGTAGTATCTCATTAAGAACTTCCATTTGACTGCGGTTCTTTCATCCTTAAATACGGTTTCCGTACATTGGGACTTGGAGAATATTTTACCCATTAATTTCATTAGAAAAGTACACAGTTAATTTGCGCATCTGGTACATATCGATAGTTATAGTAAACTAGAAATAACACAGTAAATAACAAATTTACCTTAACTCAAGGAAAATGTTTAATAAGAGGGGATAAAGTTTTATTTATAAATTACTTTGTTATAAATTCTATTTTAAGAGAAAAAATCATATAGAAGTCTGAAATAATAGATTCAAGCATTTGAAATGGAGGCTGAACTCGAACTCGAATCGAATTCAAATCCAAATCCATATTAAAAAATCGAAAAGCTTAAAAATTTGAATCGAAAAAAAATATAGAGAATAGATATTCATTTTAGTTCCCAGCCCTGGCATACAAATATATAATATAAAAGGTTGAGTAGGTATTGAAGAGCCACCAGAAGTAGATGCATCTGCGTTTATTTTCCTTTCTACAACCTTTCGAAAAAAAAAGGTTTAATGTTCAGGCTAAAATTGAAGATTGGGTGATTGGTTTTCAGTGAGGCAACTACTAGGTTATTGCTATAAAATTGAAGAACGATTAAATTACAACGAGAGTATAAGACTATCAAAGATAAAATAACATAAGATAGTTTAATTAAGAACAAACCTAAATATTAAATTACTAACAATATTTGCATAAAATAAGGTCAAAATTAAAGTTAACTCGATTAAATACACAACGTTAGTTAAAAAAGAAATACACTATCAAAAAAAGGCTTTAAAATAAATTATGAAATAAAAGCAATTTTGAAAATAAGTTACAAATATATTGTCACTATTTTTTATAGACGAAACATCTTAGATCACATCATGGAGAAAGAGTACTATATTTATTGTAAAAACTGCTATTTATACGGTTTATATTTTTATTTATACTGATTTTTAATAGGTGATATTTCTTGTTCACAAAATATTTTGCTTATGCGCACCTTCTAATTCTGATGAGCAGAGAAATTAGCTCCAAGAGACCTTAGAGTGCTGCTGATGTAGGAGGCGCCAGTATAACTGAGGCATTTAAAGCAATAGACATCACTTCCGCGTTCCAAAGAAATAGAATTATTTAAGATAAAATACTTCCTATTGTTATTCTGTTAGTAAAAACTATTTTTGGATTAATTTCTGAGAAAAACTTTTCTTTTAAAGCAATCATCTAAAAACGCCATTTTAGAAATTTCCAATTATATTGTCATCTTGGAGACATTTATGGAAGGTTGAAGGGGGTTTATATGTTTATTCTAAAAGGTTTTGGGGACTTTATCATACACGGAAGGGGGAAATAAATTGTTTCTAAAATATTTTTTGAGAAAAACAAATTCATTGTGAAGGGCAAATTAGGTGGTCCTGAGAGTGAAAACTTCTTTGTAATAATGTTTTTATAGTAATTACTTTCTATTTAAAATCGTAAAAGCTAAAGTAATTTAAACTACGTTTTGTGAATTGTTTTTCGGTAAACAGAATTATGAAATTTCCCTTGATCAACATCCCGTTTACCAAAAGATCAAGAAAAAGCGTTTTTTATTCGATTGTATTTCATGGCGAATTTGATGCTTAAATGTCAATTTTTTATATAATTTTAGAAAAGTTAGCTATGTGCAGCATCTTCGAAAATTGAAAAAGAGTCACCCACAAAACCACGAAAAGAAGATTTTTATTTTAAATTAGCAGAAATCTTTTTGTCATCGAGATGTCTCATGAAGAAGTCAGTCGCAAGGGCCCCATGGGAGATTTCATGGTTACGCCAGTTATCAGGTAATAGACTTTATTAGTAAAGGTGAACCACGAGTTCCACAAAGTGAATTTAAAATTTTTTAATTTGCTTCGAGCTAATTCATAAAATGTCTGTTGGGAATGAAATACATTATTTATATTTATAGTGTATTTGAGAATACTGCTAGAAGATCTTCCGGCAGAACCGAGGTGTTACTGTTGATGCTCAGGGCAAAGAGTGTGACACTGAGAACACTTTCCTGCGGGACACCCTCTTCCTGCTTCTTTGGGCCGGAGAGGACTCCTCCAACCCGTACGCGGAATCGACGATCTCGCAAAAATTCAGATATAAACATTGGGAGGCGTCCCCTCCCCCCCATCGTTTGGAGAGTCTCCATGATACCAAATCGCCATACGGTATCATAGGCCTTTTCCAGATCGAAAAACATCGTGGCGTAGTGCTGTCTACGAAGGAAAGCCTCGCAGACGGCAGTTTCCAGTCGGAGCAGAGCATCCGACGTGGAGTGAAACTTATGGAAGCCACACTGTGCTGAAGACAGATGGCCTCCGCTCTCCAGGAAAAGGGCTAATCTAACATTCACTAATTTCTCCATTAACTAGCATACGCAAGAGGTTAGAGAGATTGGGTAGAAAACGGCCTGAGTAGAGTGATCTCTCCCCGAATTGCGAAAGGCGAGCACAGTAGTGATTAGCCAGGAATCTGGGAGGAGATCCTCCCCCCATATGCTGTTGAACAAATCTATCAGAAAGGCCATGCCTCACTCACCTAACTGTCGAAGTATGGCGTACGGGACATCGTCCCGACCATGGGCGGTATCCACGCACGAAGCAATAGCGGAGCGACACTCACTCACAGTAACCTGTCGTTGAAGATTCTCCGCCTGTGCAGGTAAAGTCCAGCCGGTGGCCTTCAGCCACATCATGACGTGCATTGAATGCTGGCAGAGCAGCATCCCGGCTAGAGAATGCGGAGAAAGCGGTCGCGAAGGATTCCGCCACGGACACGGGGTCCGAGATTGCGGTCCCATTCTCCTGGGGAACGGGATGGGGTCCCTGCCAGAACTTGCCTGGATTTCTTTTGACTCGCTTCCACACCTCTGCTAGAGGGGTTTTCCCAGTCAGTGAAGACACGTTTGGCCGCCAAGAAAAGCGGCGGGCGTGCTTCAAAATATACCGGAACCTAGCCCTAGCCCGACAAAATTCAGCGACAGTGAAATCGTTCGGGCGGCGCTTATAGCGCATGTAGGCATAACGCTTCTGATTGAGGGCCGTCTCAAACTCGGCCGATTACCATGGGAGTGCAAAACGGCCAGACATTTTGGTAATAGTAGTCAAGCCTGCGCCGATGAGGTTGCAGGAGAAGAACTCAACGGCCTCATATACCGACCTAAACTCCTCGACTGAGATAGAGAATTCAGTCATTTCCTGAAATGCAGGCCAACACGTCCGCACCAAGCACCACCGAGGCGGGCTCTCAGGCGGCAGTTGCTCTGAAAATGATATTTGGATGGAAAAGTGATCACTACCAAGGTGGTGATCGACCACCCCTTAATCATCCGAAGAGCACAAAAATAGATCAAGGCAAGAAAATGAAGCGGTTCTTAGGTAATGATGCGTAAACTCATCCATATTTAGGACACCTATCTCAAGCTCTTCGATCAGATTGGCCAGGACTTGTTTCCTGAGATTTATTAAGTAATCTTCCCTGAGAGGATGCCTGCCGTTCAGATCTCCAAACAAAAGAAGGGCCTCGGCAACCATGCCACGATGCGGCGGAAGTCCCCTGCGTCGAATTCAGTTGACGGTAGAATGTACTCAGAAGTGATAGTATACTTCCTATCCAGGCGAAGCTGCACAGCCACTGTCTGAAAGGAGGTATCTAAAGTGAAAGGAAGAACGGAGGTATCATGCCGGGTGTAAACAACGCATCCCCAATCCCGGTCATCTCGTGGTGGTGGGGCGCAATACCCTTATACCACGGAAGGGTGGGCAGGGCGCACGCGCCTAGCATAGTCTCCTGCATAAAAATGGCTAACGGGGAACGGGACGAGACGATCCTCCGCAGCTCCTCTCAGTTAGCCTGGAGTCCAAGGCAATTCCATTGAATAAATATACCCTTTATTACTATCTCGGAGGAGACGCGGGGACCCTCTTCAAACAGAAGACACTCACAAGAATGGCCGTACGCTTCCCGGAGGCAGAACGCCGGGTGCTGTTGGCCGGACAAAGCGCTGAAGGCGCCTTCGAGGTCTTATTGGGGAAGGTTCGGCTCACCATGCGAGTCTTTTCCTCCCTCCGCCTCGAAACCTTAGGCGGGTGTTGCGACCTCGGGGGCGGGGGGGCTCTCTTTTCGAGGAACCACGATTTCCGAGCGACCCAGCGCACCAGTAGGCGTGGGCGAAGGAGCCGAAGCTCCTTTTTTGCAGTCCTCCTTTCGGGAGACAGCTTTAGGAACCCCGGAAGATAACCTGATGACCAACTTCCGGGGTGTTGCCTCTTCTGAGTCTAACGACTCTGTGGAGGCGCGTGGCAGTTTCTCCTCACGGGAAACGGTCACGCTGAAGGAAGGGGGAAGGTCCCTGGTTTTAGCTAGGGCTTGGTGTGAGCCTATTTGCCACCAGCTTTACCAGAGGAGCGCCAGGAATGAGTATAACCCGCAGAAGGGCTTTGAATGGGTGCGGAAGCAACCGTGCTCGTTGGTCTGGATGGGCCAGGAGCAGGGGGTGCCTTTCTAACAATTGAGGCATAAAACGTCCCAGGCAGAGCCGAGAGTGCCAGGTCCAATTCCTTAGCCTCGCAGAATGAGAGCTGATTCTGCGCCTGAACGGCCAGGATTTCTTTATCAAAGAGATATGCATCACATTGCTTCTAAAATAGCGAGGTGCGGCTCTCCCCAATTTTCACACTTGGCCACACACGATTTATACTTATCGTGTGCTGCCTTGGAGCAATTTACACAGACTTCGGGTGACCCCGACTTTGCACGTCTACAGAAACGATTTTTATGGCCGAAGCGGTGACAGCAATAGCACCACCGCGGCAGTGGCACGAGTGCCTTTACGCGGTCGCGGTACTAACTTGCACGCACCGACTCAGGGAGCTTGTCACAGTCAAACGTGACGAAGAGTGTAGGGGTGGGTCTCGAGGCTCCTCCCTGTTTTATCATCACACGTTCGACCTTGACCACCCCATGGTCGGCCAGCTCTAAGGTGATGTCCTCTATCAGGTAGTCAACGAGTTCCGTAACATAAACTACTTTCACTAAGTTCATGGTAGAGTGCGGCGTCACACTCACCAAGGTGCTATCAAGTGGCCGAAGAGCACTTATCTTGGCCACCTCGGAGCGATTCCACGCATTCACCAGTAGGCTCCCGTCCGAGAAACGGGTCACCTTCGGCTCTCTACCAATTACACTAGCTAATCCTCTCCTCTGATGGATCATGTTTCCCTTCGCCAACATGGTACCATCAGTGGAGCGAATGACGAGGAAGCGTTTGAAGCCAGCGGGCTCGAAAACGCCAAGTAACCTCTGAATGAGGAGCCCCGATGTTATTGAGGCTCCACCATGCGCACTTTTAGTCTTAGTCGGGGGCTCCGCACCCATGGAAGGTCACTTACCAAACTGGTAGCAGACCCATCCGTCCCCGAACCCCCGCGGATGAAGAGGACCCCCGAGTCTTTTTTAGTCTTTTTCTTATTTTTTTCGTTTTAGGAGAGGAGGGAGGGGAATGAACCCGCTTCTCTCTTCCGCCGGCAGGAGCTCCCAGGCCAGATGGAACGGCCTCAGCCAGGTCCTTCTCCGAAATGGAGAAGCTCCTGGCAGTCATAGACGCACCGGTCGGAGGAGATCCCTCCCCACCTTGTACTGCTTCGGAAACCCTAGCCGTTTGTGGAGGACTTTGAATAGGGGCGGATTCGGATTCGGTGCTTGGCGCCGAGCCCGGATTCCTCCCCATGCAAGGCCCTACCGTCTTAGGCTGGGTTGCCACAAGGACCATGTCTACCTCAGGGGGGCCTCCAGTTGGCCATCCCCCCCTCTAGATATCAGGGGTGCCGTTGGCAGTATTGTCACTAGTCAGCTGGTGTGGGGAGGTACAGGCCTTGACCCCGGCAAGGTTCAATATTCTTGCCAGCAGGTTTTTTGAGCTGAGCGACCGCAGGGGCCTAGCTTCCCTCTTTCCCCTAAGGGGGTTTGCCCTACCGAGCCGCTTTCATGGGGGCAGTGGGCAATGGGCTGCCTGCTGGCTTTCTTGGCAGTCCCCTTGAAAGAAAAGGAGGGACTGCCGCTGGTCAAAGGGAGGTGCCCGAAAGCACCTCCAGAGAAGAGGGGAGAGGGGAAGTCCCCTGCGCAAGCACAGGGGAGGAACCTCCATTTTTTCAGTGGAGCTGCCCGAGGGCGGCTCCATCGATGGTACAGGGGTAATTTAAGGAGGGGGGACTCATCATTGGGCATGGTGACCCTCTTTTTATTACGGGATGCAACAGCTCATCACCCCTCGCAGTAGCCCGCACTGCAAGGGGTGCGTACAGGCCTGACAGAGCCAGATGCTGCCATTCAGGACCACCCCTCCTGCCTGGTGGCCTGTCAGTTCATCGGCATGGCGGCTCCACCTTAGACACGGCCTAAAGTTGATAGAGTGTGTAGAGTAAAGGAAAAGGGATGTGAGGAAGGTATAGGTGGGGATGAAGCAGGTTGTTAAAAACCAACCACCCTAGACCGCAGCTCAGGGGTTAGGGAAAATTGTCCCCTTTCCCCCTCAGTCCCGACCTGGGACGGTTGGCTGAAAAGACGGTCAGCTTCTACCCTGTGAAATTAGAGGCTGACCAGAGAAAGTTGTGGGAGAGGTTGTATGAAAAGCGAGGAAACCGGGGGGGAAACACAAGTGTTTTTAAGAAAGGAGAAGAGGCTAACCTGGGATCGGACGGGGTGCTGAATCCCATCAGCTCGGAAGCTGGGGTCGGACGGCGTGCTGAGTCCCGTCAGCACGGCAGGCACAGGCATCAACCGACGAGACCAAATAACTGACGACAAAACCGATGCTCGGCCATGAGCTGGAACCGAATGGACGACGACGAGGACGACGACTTAAGAACGTTGTGTGTGTATTCATAGCTGAGCTGATTGTCGTCTATCACTCAGTAGGGAAGACTAAGCTAGGCTTTTCTTAGTATTTTTGTCGCCTGTGACCTCGTTTCCGGTCGCAAGATGGGATAGCTATATTAAGAAAAAAGAGTAATTGTAATTCAAGGTCATACATTTTCATCATCTGATTCGCGGGATTTGTAAATAGAGTTCTCTCAAAATCACTTTCCGCGGCATTTGAGTTCCAATAACCCTCGGTGTATTTTGATTTTTACCAATTTAACTACTATTATTACATATTTCTATGTAAGCTTCTAGATTTTTATCCACATCACTGCAAAAAGTATTCATGTAATTATAAGTAGATCATCATCATCATCATCACTAACTCTATAATTTCATCTTAGTTTGGGTATGACTTATGTTTTTTTATTAAAGTTATTTCTAATAATTCTTTTATAATATCAAAAAACAAAATGGTGAAGTTCAGAAATAAATATAAGTATCGAAATATTTTGAATTTTTTAAATCCCAAAGAAAATTTAGCAACGTAATATTTTGAAAGGGGGAAAATTTAGTTTAGCTCCTTTTAAAATTATTATAATTGGCGAAGTTCAGAAAATTTCTAAAAATTTAACCATAGCTGCTTTTTTTTAGATATAAAATTTTAATCTTAGTAGCGAAGTGCAAGCCTCCCCCGTAGGGGGAAAAGGCGAGGCCATTGCCTGGTTTATTTATACGATAGTTGCATTTGGTTGAATGGAAACCGTGAGGAAGGTAGGCAACAGAGGAGCCAACAGAAGAAATTACTTGTTGCATTATGATGGCTATGAAACAGAAAGGACGACAATTTCTTTTCGTTGTTGAGATTAATCGGATTATGGATTAAATCGCTGCAATTTGTTTCCTTTTTCGAGGCTTTCGAGATGACACATGAGAAGGGCAGACTCGTATAATAGTTCGTTCCATTCTTCTCTTTAACCCTTTCTGACCAGTTAAATAAAAAATCAAACTTTGCTCTCTCTCCAATCACCTTCCCTTCTGCAGAAAACGCTCCTAATCCAGATTGAGCAGTTGAATATTTCCCCCTGCACCATAAAACGCCCCCTCGCTACCCCACTTTGCGCCGGATGAAGTCAAATACTGTCAAGTTGAGAGGAAATTTATGCAAAAACGACATCAGTCGACTGTTGAAATCCTGTGACATTTTACGGCACGAATTTTGAATTGATTGAAGATTCTTGCGAATTTGGAGGGTGGGGGGCAGGGAGCGGGGACTAAGAAGCGAAACGCGTTTCTTTGGGTTTGCAAACTAGGGTGAAAAGGATCATTTGAGAGAGGAATGGGAACTGGTGCTCGTATACCAAGCCATAGAGAGGAAATGGCAAAGAAAACAGAAATTCTTTGGAAATTATGCCATTGGGAAAGGACATTATTCAAATGCTTAACATTCTGAACACATTTTATCCGATGGAGTTTGAATGGAAAACTTATTGACAAAATTTCTTCAGTTTAAATGCACTGTATGAAGCGACGGTTTACAGTTACTGTGTATATTATTAATAACCTCATTCACACAGTATCAATTACACTTAGGGGGAAATCTTCAGCAATGCCATGCAATTGATTAAATAGAAGGAAAGGGGGAAATCACCAGCTTCCTAAGTCATGTCAATGAGTTCAATCCAACCCATTAAGCCAGGCCTAACATCTTGGCACTCGCCTTGGGGGGGTGTAGCACTTACGCAGCGTAGCCCCCCCCCCCCCCCACTGCATAGCTAACTAGATGCACCGGACAAAAAATCTATGCACCTGCTGATCCAAGTCCTACTTTAATGGAGAAACTCTGGTTTCGATAATATAAAATTGGATTCATTTTGGACGCACCGAAAACACTACGCGAAGAAATGGACCAAAATAAAAATTAAATTAAGCGTCATCTGACAAATAGCTTGAGGAAACTTTTTTACTTATAAAATAGTCTCAACTTGGAATTCTCTACGGCCATTTGTAGTTCAAAGCACATCGATAAATAGGTTTAGAAATAAATTGAATGAACACATATTTACTTATTAAAGCACACAAAATTAAACAATATTCATTCAACTAATTTTAAGTCTAAAGGTCCTCCCACGACCTTCTTACCCTAGCTTCCACACTTTTCACGACTAGCCAAAGAGCGGATCTTAGGGATTTTGCTAGTTTTGATCCCATAATTTTGGTTCGTGGCTGAAATTGAAATTTCTGGAAGTAAATCTCCAGGGAATTAAAAGGGCACTTTCCAGCGAAGACTAGTCCCCTCCTTTTTGAAATATTTATTGCTTTTTTCTATTGTAATGCAGCATTATTATATAGTCCTGCTAATTAATTCTTTGGGATACTTTTATGTTTAGAATATTTCGTATATTTTAATTTTTTATAGCGTGCGAGTCAGGTCGCGAGCGACTCTACAAAACACTATGTCGGTCAGTCGGTCCCCGTTTTGTTTTTGTTATTTTTGTAATAACATCATAACTATTCGGCTGATTCTAGCAAAATTTAAAATACTTATGTTGTTTTATATTCCCTTTCGAATGATATTATTACCAATGACTTCCTAATGTTAGCCCGGGAATTATTTTGTTTAGGCCATAGCATCATAACTATTCGGCTGATACTCTGCTAGACTAGACTAGGCTATAATATGCTATATTTTTTTAGGCAAGCTTAGAATAGGCTATATACTATGCTAGGCTATGCTGAGATATAATGTACAACGGTAAGATATACTATGCTAATTTAGGCTATAGAATGCTATGCTAGGATAGCATAGAGTATATGTTAGGCTAGACAATACTAAGCTATGCTTGACCTAGCTATAATAGGATTATATAGGCTATACTTGTCTAGGATAGTTTATGCCTAGGCTATGTTATACTATGCTATGCTATGGTAGGGTAGGCTAAAGTATAATAGGCTAGGGAGGGCTATGCTCTGATATGCTAGGCTATGCTAGGTAATACTATGTTAGGCTTAGATAGGCTAGGTAACTAAAGCTCTAATAGGCTAAGCTATGCAAGGTTATTCTAGTATAGGGTATGGTATGCTATACTAGTCTAGGATATACTAGGCTAGGGTATAATAAGATACGTTTGACAATATTAGGTTAGGTGTGGTTATAAATCAGAATAACTGAGGGCACGCGACTTTTTGGTCAGCAGACCTTGTTTTCCTGATATTTAGTTTGAAATGATTCCGTCCTGTTTCTGAGTGCGTCGGATGCTGCCTTTGCCTTCCAACCTTGTCGCGCGAGATCGGAGAACATTAAGCAATTGGACCGGCGCCCAGGAGGCACAACCACAAGGCTCCTAGCGAAGGGAGATAGACGCCAGATTACCGAGACCTGAGAAAGAGTGAGGACTCGAGACCTGAAACCCCAGGTCTTTGTTTTCAAATGGGTAAATATCGATTCGGGTGAAATTAAAAATGTGCCGCTTGGCTGATCCTTTCGTGAATCTCTTTTGTGTGGGTCTTGCTTTCGCCAACCTCTTCTCCAAATCCCTTTTCAACGAGATTCTCAGACTAATAATTGCAAGAAGCGAATGTTTTATACTCTCTCTCTCTCTCTCTCTCACACACACACACACACACACACACAAACACACACACATAAACACACTCTCTCTATTTAATCTTTATCTTTCTTTCTCAGAAATTGCAAGAGTCGAATTTTCGTACACAACCTCTCTTTCGCTTACTCTCTCTTTTTCTCTCTTTCTCTCTCGTGAAAAATGGACGGATATATTTCTGTTCACTTACAAGAGAACTTAATTCGGATCTCATAAAACCTATACAATATTTATTCCCCTCCTTAAAATAAAAAAAAATGTAAGGGATTTAATGGTCGTGTTCCTGTTTAAGTTTAAAAAATTAACGATACAAATTGATCCACGAACGCAGGTCGATAGAAGGGGCAATTATCCAAATTACTTTGTGCCTACTAATGTGTTTACCTAAGAGATACGTTAATCACTTTATGAGATACACTTAAATATTGGCTAATTATTGTATCAAGTGCTGAATTGAACAGAAAAAGGAAATATAGCAAAAGAATAACGTCCGAAACTTAAAATTCTAGACAAAATATTTTAAAATGAAGAGAAATTAGAAATGAAGTTAGTTGCTAAACCAGGAAAGGAATGATTGCTCTGTTCACAAGAAACCTGACCATCTAAGCCAATTTCAATAAACAATATAAACTAAATTAGAATCCAGCAATATTACAGTAGGCTTTGACGACCTTTCAACACATCGGTAGGCTCCGATAAGGTGTATGTTAATCAGTCATTAAAATAAGGAATTTCAGCAGATTAATTTGTAGTAAAAGAAATAAAATTTTTACAAGAAAACTATCAACAGATAAAAACGTAAGGAAAAAGCACAGGAAAAGGAAAACGGAATCACATTTGTACAAGTTAAACTTATCACCACGCTCTTTTAATAAAGCGAAAGATTAATTCCAAGAATATGTACATAATGGAAAAAAAAATCATGGCTAAAATTATTTGAGAATCACTTCTATAGTTTTTTTCATTTTTTAGAGTAAAGCTCTTCTATATGGGTTCGGGTATGATTGGGCTTGTTTCAATCGGAAGCTATTTTCAATAAGAAATTTAAAAAACTGTAAGTATATGGAGTCAAAAATCTCTGCCTAATGACTTGATTAAGATTGATAATTACTTCTATTGTCCTTTACTTGATAGCATAAATAGATCAACTCAGGAGTCAAAATCTCCCTGGCAGTTAGATGATAAGTAAAAAGGGCATTCTTTGAAAGTGGGAGACGAACGTGACTCACGGAGATCGCAATTTAATGCATTAAACGAAGAATAAACGTGACTCCGCCCCTTACTACTTGAGTTTACTAATATCCACAATATGCAGACGCCGTTTGTATTGAAAACTGTTCAAACATCAAAGCCAACACTGAAATAAAGGAATTACGCAAGGAAGTTCAAGATCTTAAGGCAATCGTAAACAAACACAAACAATCCAAATCAAGATAATGCGACTATATTATAAAATGAAATATTTCCACCACCACTACCTTCAAACAATCTAGACGACGGATTTAGACCCCCCCCTTTCCCTCCCCAGCAGATATAGAAAGGCTCGCAATGATATTAATCGGATCTCCGGCTCCGCCGTTCCTCTAAACAACGAATTTGCTGCTTTGGCAGAGGAAGCTGGTGATGACGAGCCCCCAATCATTCTTTACGGTTACTCGTTTTCAAGAATTCTGCGCTAGAAGACATTGTAAGAGAAGATGGTCTTTCATTCCAGGAGGTGACATAGACGATATTGCGGCCGCCGTTCACGCTGAAATAACCGTTAATGAAGAGGAAAATATCATCATAATGGGTAGTTGAAACGATATAGGGGTACAAAAGCCGTCGAAAATCTTTAGTAAATACAAATTGCTACTACAAAATATAATAAATACTGGCATCACAGTACTCTTTGTTGAGATAGTGCCTAGAATACGATGGACGGACTATGAAACAGCTCATTTCAAATTCTTGGTTACACAATACTAAACAAGGATATACCTACGAGAAGGAGGTGGTGTCTTGTTTTACTTAGAAGGCAAAATAAAATACGAGGTTCTAAATCCACAACCCAGCTAGTCAATCTGGTTAAAAATTAGCAATAAACCTTTTCTTTAGTTATGGAATTAGTATACAGAACGCTGAATAGTTCATTTGAAAAGGACCTTACACGAATTAATGATATTAATTAAACCAATATTAACATAAGTTAGATTAGAATTACAAAGATGTATGTATTGTAGGGGATTTCAAACTTCCAGATTTGAATTAGTATACGATAAGTCTAGAGTCGAATAACCATATCTTAAACGAATTTTCAGCTAATTATCTGCATCAATTTTTCGAACACCCTACAAGGGAAAACATGAAGCTTGATTTAGTTTTAAGTAACAAGAAAACTTTAATTGATAGGCTTGAAGTTGAGGAACAAGTCGGAAATTTAGATCACAACTCATTGGTATATAATATCAAATATGATTTTATTAATCAGAGAAAAGCGCAAAAGGTACCTGTATATACTGTAAATTAGTAAACTTCCAAGCCATTAGAGATGAATTAAAAGAATGGGATTGGCATAGACAATAGTAGTAAAACACTTGCTTCGGCTTACAGCGTCATCATACATCGCATTAAAGATCTTCAGACTTTATATTTTTCTAATAAAAACGGTTTAAAATATACAATGGACAAATCTTGAAATAACCAATTTCTTAAGACTGATAGAACAGAAACCTTCAAGTGATTAGAGATGAATTAAGAGAATGGGATTGACATAGATAACTCCGTAATAAAACATCTGCTTCAGCTTACATGGTTATCGAAAATCACATTAAGGATATTCAGACCAGATATATTCCTCGCAAAAATTGTTTAAAATATTCAAAGGACCAAATCCTGGATTAACCAATTTCTTATGACTGATTAGACAGAAAAGATCCCTTTATAAGCGGTTAAAAGGCAACAGTCATGAGGGCAAAAAGTGACCAACCTCCAAATGCAGATAAAGAGAAAATTGAATGCAGCTCTATCTATGACGAAAATAGATTAGCGGAAAGGTCACACGATAATCCGAAAGCATTCTCTAGGTACTATACAACCAAAAACAAAGAGTCAGTTCAAATGCTAAAACCTAGCCACCGATTAGTAGAAAATGTTCTCAAAAAGGCGACAAGAATATACTGAATTTAAATGAGAAAATCATAGAAACCTTCAATAATAATATCTCAAAAATAACAGTAACGGGAGATGATGTAAAATATGCAATTAATAAATTGAGTTCTGATAAAGCTAGCGAGGTTGATGAAATGCACGTGCAAGGTATTAAGGAAGTTAAGAACGAAATTTTTGCTCTATTCACTTTTCTATTTAATTACTTTCTGGAGCCAAATTTTGTCCCAAGGATTGGAAACTGGCCAATGTTCTTCCTATATTCAAAAAAGGTAGATGTAAGAAAAGAAGAATTATCTACCAGTAAGCTTAACTTCACTTATATGTAAAATAATGGAGTAATTATTGATTTAAAATTACACAATCATTTGGAGGGAAATCAACTTTTAATAAATAGTCAACATGGTTTTAGGAAAGGGAGGCCTTGTGTCACTAGTCTGATCACATTTTATAGTATGTAGCTAAAGCTGTTAATTCAAGTTATAAATAGTTGTGATATCTAGATTTGTCTAAAGCCTTTGATAAACTTCTGTTCAATATCCTTCTTTCAAAGCTAAAAGCTATGCATATCCATGAGAAAAAGATAACTTGGATTAAAATTTGGTTGACAGATCGTAAGCAGAAGGTAACTTTAAATGGAGTGACATCCGGCTGGCTTCCGATAACTAGTGGAATTCCTTAAGGTTCCGTTTTGGGACCACTACTCTTTATTATTTTCGTAAACATCTTAGGCTCTGGAATGAATTGCTGAGTAAATTAATTTGCTGACGATACTAAACTTGCTTGAATATGTTTTATGTACACCTCGAAAATATAATGATAAATTTAAATACTATCACCAAGATACCGAGATTATAGAAGTAAAAGAGCAGGTCGATCTACATAATTGTTAAGATAGACAATAAATTAAATTTATCCATTCAATACATTGCAATTAGAAATAAAGCAACAAGAGTCGCATCATTTATCAGGTAATCTGTCTCAATGCGTAAATCAGAGACGATGATAAAATATTAAACGTCATGAGTTAGACCTATAGTAGATTATGCTGCTCCCTTCTGCTCTCCACAATTAACTAGAGATATAGATATTATAGAACAAGTACAGCGTCGCTATACGAAAATGATAATGGGAATGAAACATCTTAGCTGCAATGATAAGCTTAAAAAACTCAATGCTCAATCTCTTTTCCCTCGAACATAGAAGGAAAAGAAGAGATTAAATGAAAAAAAATATTTAAGAATATACCCGATACTGCAGAAAAGCTTTTTAATTTGACAGGCTTGACAGCGACGCGAGGACAGGACCAAAAGATGAGGAGGTGGAAATCTAAAACTTCAACGGGAAAATTTGCCTTTAGCAACCGCATTGTTGAAGTCTGGAACAATCTACCACAAGAAGTCCTAAGCGCCCCAAGACATAATAATAGGAGAAAAAAAGGGGTCAGCAAAAAGCTAGCCAATAGCTTATACGAGGTAGCTGCTGTTTCCATTACCCAGTTCAGTCCCATCTAGCATCCAGATCAATTTGCCTATCCAATCTATTCTTAAAACTCCACATGACTATTGAGCTTTTATCATTCATCTATCACTCGATTCGTTAACCAATTTCTACCAATCTCTTTCCTAACCCTAAGCTTTCCAGCTTAAACCCATTGCTACGTAGCTTATTTTGGTCGCCTAAAATAAGAACCTTACCCATGTCTCCCCTCTTATAACCTTTTACTTACTCGAAGACCTCAAGACTCTTCTGCATTCTAACTTATGAATATTTAGACTTTTAAGCCTTTCACCATAAAGCAAGCTCCTCAACCCATGAATAATCATAGTTATCCTTCTTTGCAAGGCACTCAAGCAAACCAATATTCATCTTATATTATAGTGAACAAAAATTGCTCCGCATAGTCAAGATGAGGCCTAAATAATGCCAGGCACAGTTTCAGAATGACATCAGCACTGATATTATTTACACTGTTCCCAATAAAACCCAATACCCTATTAGCTCTATTCCTAGCACTTATACACTGCCTTCTAGGTCGTATGTCAGAACCTACCAGGACACCTAAGCCCCTTCGTATTCCAACCTTCCTAAAACTCTCCCATTCAGCTTATAATTATTCATTGGATTATGTAGACGGATCCACTAAAATAGTAGTATTTCCCCAACTACTAAGATATTACTTCTGGAGAGAAAGCGAGCCATTACTCCCCCCCTCAGACTTCACCCTTTTTAGACACATCACCAGGTCACTGAGAAATTCACACCGAGGCATGACGCTGAAATTGAAGGCTACCTCCTCGCCGTCTTAAATTTCCCTCTCCCCCTGGTCGGGAGATTACTCATCTATTTTGTAGGTTTGCATCGAAAAACTTTTATGGCTCCAGCCGCTGGTCGTTCCGTCAGACCCGCTGATTCCGGCCTATTACACTTTCCCGTAAGGACACGCTCGATTGTCCCGGCTGATAATAAAGGTTTAAGAAGGCCCCTCTCTCTCGCTAATTTGGAGGGATCCAAAAATATATGCGCCCTCCCAAGGATTACCCACATATTCGGTTAGACAACGCTTCCCCGAACACAAGTTCGATTCAACGACGCTCTCTCCCGAGAAGTCTTTAGTGACGGTCGCAGGACACGGAAGACCTGAATATCACACTCGTATCTTCGGGTCAGGGAGAATAATCTCTTGAGGCAACGTCAGCCTTTCTCAACCGCCTTCGGATCAAGCATTGAAGAAGCCGCCCTTCGAAGTTCTTCTGTGATCTCTTGAGGACAAGAGGCATAATACCTCGCTCAATCCAAGTTTGAATAAGTCATCTCCCCTCCCCCCCATCCCTTCGAAGTTCGATCGGTGACCTTTTGAAGACAAGAGGCCCGATAGCTCGCTCAATCCAACTTTGGAGAAGTTCGCCTGCCCTCCACCGAAGTTCGTCCGGTGACCTCTTGGGCACAAGAGTCCCGTGTCTCGGTAAATCAGAGTTTGAAGAAAGTAGCACCACGCTCTTTGGATTCTTGGCTACAGCCGTGAGTAACCAAGGT
This sequence comes from Ceratothoa steindachneri, assembly GCA_963969495.1. Taxonomy (NCBI): domain Eukaryota; kingdom Metazoa; phylum Arthropoda; class Malacostraca; order Isopoda; family Cymothoidae; genus Ceratothoa; species Ceratothoa steindachneri. The sequence goes on from OZ018328.1 coordinate 76,464,151, forward strand.
CACCAAGACCCTCCCCCCAAGTTCGCCTCGCTTTACTCTCGTGGGTCAAAGGAACTAAATCACTCACTACCCTAAATCTCCAATTATAATCATTTAATAACCCTGGTTACACAATTAGTATTCGGAACTTAATTCCGTCCTATTCATGTACCTATATATCCATATTTATTCTGCCCCTTTTATTTAGTGTATTAAAATCTATTTTTTTCGGTGTGTTTGGAATATTCTTTGGTCAGCAGCTGCAGCTAACTATTCAAATCGCACTCTTAGAACAATAACTTAATTCCGTCCTATTCATGTACCTATATATCCATATTTATTCTGCCCCTTTTATTTAGTGTATTAAAATCTATTTTTTTCGGTGTGTTTGGAATATTCTTTGGTCAGCAGCTGCAGCTAACTATTCAAATCGCACTCTTAGAACAATAACAGTTGTTGCATTGCTTAGCCTGCTTTATAGCCGGTTTGCGTATATTCCCGTACACTTGGCAATACTTCGACATAAAGATATATATATATATATATATATATATATATATATATATATATATATATATATATATATATAATTTGGTGTCAGGTGTGGGGTCTTCCTAAGAATCCTCCCCACCTAATTTTGAAACACTTAGTTCAATTGAAAGGAGCTGCATTACCAAGAATATCTGAACACCAATATATTAGGACAATTTTCTTTTGATTAACGGGTAACAACCAATTTTTAAGCCCATTCTTGTGTGATGTGTCCACAGTTTTCCTAGTTCCTTAAAAAAGGATACTAGCTGAGCGGTAATAGTAACCGCCATTTTTTTCCGTCGTGAGTCAGATTCCTTCGTTAGTTAATTTTGTGTGTGTCTGTGTGAGTTCGCCCGATTTTTACTAGGAATTTTTAATAATTTTGTCGTTAGTAGAATTTACATTTGTTTTAGGGTAAAGCTTCCATAGCTCTGGCAGATTTTTGCGTGTGCAAAGGCTGAGAGTTGCATATCCGGAATGTCTTTATTCAATCGCTTTCATAAGCAAGAGCAGATCCTAGGCTTATTTGGAAAAGATTTAATCGCTTACGTCCAGGAAGAGGAACGTAATGAACGTGCGGAAAGAAAAGCACAGAGAAAAGAAGAAGAAAGAAAAGTACAAAGACAAGCAGAAGAAGAAACCGAAGAAAGAAAAGCACAGATTGAAGACGAAGATCAAAAAGCACAGAGAGAAGTAGAGCCCGAAGAAAGAAAAACACAGAAAGAAGAAAAAGAGAGGCAAGCACAGAGAGAAGCAGAAGAAAGAGAAATAATTAGGCAGCACGAGAGAGAGAGATAAGCCGTGAATAAGTCGAGATAAACTCCGAAGATCTCGAAATGAAGAGGCTCAAGTGCCCTCCTTAAAACTCCCCGCATACACTCGGCACTAAATTGTTGCCGAGTGTCAACCTTAGTTAGAGATAGAGGTTGCACTTGTATAGTAGTATCAGACAAGCTACTACCCACCGTAAGCCCCCAGCATAACAGGTTCGCATTGGTGCATGACATTTTAGGTCATGCCACCAGGTTCCCAGTGGTACGGTGCCATATTCACTACCAGTGCTTCACCAGATGGGCCGACGTATTCACGGCCCCGATAAAATTCTGCTCGGTCCTTAACGGACAGAGCGCACAGCTCTCTCACAACCCAATTTCTCAGCCGGTCGTTACCAGGGCCCAGGTTGAGAAAGAAGTATCGCTTTCGCTACCTCTATCATCCACAGACGTCAATTTCACCACCAATGTTAAATTTGCTAAGGCGCAGAAGAATTACCCCACATTACAACCACCCCTGCGACAAAGAGCAAAGAAGAAGGAGACTTGAAACGGTGCGAAGCAATCGGGAGATCGAATACACCGTGAAGGACGTGTTATTATACCCTTCTTTTGTTGAACTGGAGAGTCCCCCAACCAACGCATTGTGTGTGCCGGGAATGTATATTGCACCCGTTCTAAAGATGGCTCATGATGGCCTAATGGCCAGACATTTTGGCCATAACAAAACGGCCCAGCAAGTTTTCAAATATTTCTTTTGGCCAGGTGCGGCAAAAAAAATTATAGACTTCTGCAAGTCCTGTGACCTTTGCCAGAAGGACACCTCCAAAGGGCGTGTAGCCCCTGCCCCCTTTTAAAAGACCCCGAGAGTGGCTGAACCCTTCGTCCGGGTCTCAATCCACCTAACAAACCCCATTCGTCCCCCTTCAAGCGAGGAACACTCCTATATTTTAACCCTCGTCGTTTGCGCCACCCGTTTTCCAGAGGCTATCCCCATGAAGAAGATTGACACCATTTCTTGTCCAGAGGCTTTAATCTCAAGTTAAACAGCACCCTCAAAATGGTACTAAAGAAGGTGTGCCACGACCAGCCCCAAAAGTGGCATCGCTACCTCCCATAGTGTTATTTGCTTGTCGCGATGTCCATCATAGGACTTTGGGGTTCGATCCCTTTAAGCTGTAAAATGGATGTAACGTCCGAGGACCGATAAGCATTTTAAAAGAATTGTGGTCCAATTCTAGAATGGATGAGGAAATTAAATCCTCTTACGCTTACATTTTAGACCTGCGAACGCGGTTAGAAAAATCTGCCGACATCGCTTTCCAAAACGCCGATGTAAATCTGGAGAAATACCGCACCTACCTTGACCTAAAATCAAAGGCGCGTTCGTTCAAACCGAGTAACGAAGTACTGCTTTTGCTTGCCTCCGAAGCAAATAAGCTCCTCTCCCACTGGAAAGGACCTTTCCCCGTTTAAAAGCCCCGCGGCCCGGTAGATTACCTAATTCAAACCCCCTCCGGTAATAAAATCTACCATATCAACCTCCTAAAAAATACCACTGCCTACCTTGCCTAAATAACAGTCGCCCTAGACGAAGAAACCGTCTTCGAAGCCGCCTATCCCGTTGAACTCTTGAGACTGGTTCAAACGGTGTTCGTAGAAGCAGACGATGAGTATCCCCTGCCGTCTCTTCCTTCCCCACCAAGCGGAGCCTAACTCCGACTTGGGCGTAAACCCCAAACTCACCCCCAACGAGAGTGCTCAAATGCTTGCTTTATTGGAAGGCTTTCCCGACGTCATTTCAGAATTCCCGGGTTGCTTAACCCAATTTACGTATGAGATTGTCCTCACTACTCAAGATGCAAAAAGAACCAAGCCTTATCCCATACTTGTACATTTACGGCCGACTTACAATGCATATATCGAGAACTTATTAAAATTAGGAATAATAGAACCCTCCTCGTCCGATTTTGGCTCCCCCATTGTCATAGTTAGGAAGCCTGACAAGTCGTTTAGGATGTGCGTCGATTTTTTCAAATTAACACAGTTTGACGCGGAACCGATACCCTTAATCGACCAAAGTCTTCATGCCTTTAAAAACGTGAAGTTCATCTTCGAGATCGACCACTGTAAAGCCTACCACTAAGTGCCGCTTTCAGAGCGATCAAAACGCTTTACCGCCTTTGCTACTAAAAAAGGGTTGTTTCAGTTTACTTGACTTCCTTTTGGGTTGCTAACTGCTTGCGGAAGTTATAACCGGACCATGCATCGGTTGTTAGATGGCCTTTCGAATGTGTCGTTTTATTTCGATAACGTGTACATCGCTACTCGTACCTGGGGCCAACACGTAAAATCTCTGTGCGCGCTTCTATCCCGTTTACGCGTACACGGGTTCACGGTAGGTCCGACAAAATGTCTCTTCACCTATGACACTATTAACTACCCTGGCTTCCAGGTCTGTAGGAACCAATTGCTTCCCCAAGACGACAAGGTAAAGTCTATTTCGGAAATGCCGCTCCCCCGAACGAAGAAACGACTTCGTTGCTTTTTGGGATCCGTGTCATTCTATCGTTGTTTTGTGCTGAATTTCGCTGCCATAGCCTCGCCCCTTAACGACATGCTTAAGAAAACGGCCCCCGATCCAGCCAATTGGACCCCTTCCGCGGAAGATCGCTTCCATCAGTTAAAAGACAAACTAATCTCTGCCCCTATTTTGAGATTACCGAATCCTAATAAAAATTTCGGGGTTCGTACCAATGCCTCCCAGGATGGCCTAGGTTGTGCTCTCGTCCAATATAATGAGATAAAGGGGGATATCCTGTAGGATATGCTAGTAGGAAGCTGTGCCATCAAGAAAAGGCGTATGCCACCATAAAGCTCGAAGCTTTAGCCATAAGGTGGTCTATTCGTAAGTGAAGGATGTATCTCATAGGTAAAGAATTTATTGTCGAAAGTGATCACAAACCCCCTGGCGTACCTAAAAAAGGGCAAGAGCCAAAATCGCCTTTTATTGCGTTGGAGCCTACTACTCATAGAGTACAAATATCGAATCATGTATGTTAAAGGCACCGACAACTGCCTTGCCGATAGCTTGAGTAGGAATCCAATAGAAGACTCCCCTCCAACAACCTGAGTGTATAGTAAAATTTGTGTTTGACTCATTTTGTAATTACTAGTTTCCTTTTTTTTGCCTTGTTGATATTGTGTGTGCGTATATATATATTAAGTTATCTGTGGTTACACATATGTAAATCTAGTGTAGTGTTATATGTTTTCTTTTCTCTGTTGGTAAACGTTAAAATTATAGCTTTATAAGTTCCCTTCTTGATGAAATTAGTTGTAGACATTTTTTTCGCCCCAAAGTGTAAAAAGTCTTTGGATAGGGAGGGGTGTAGGGGGATCCACTAAAATAGTATTATTTCCCCACCTCCTAAGATACTACTACGGAAAGAAAGCAAGCCATTACTCCCCCCTCCCCCTAACTTCACCCTTTCTGGACTTGCCACCAGGTCACTGAGAAATTCACACCGAGGCATGACGATGAACTTGAAGGCTACCTCCCCACCGTCTTAATCTTCCCTTCCCCGGGGTCAGGAGATTACTCATATATTTTGTAGGTTTGCCTCGAATAACTTTTATGGCTCCCGCCGCTGGTCTTTCAGTCAGACCGCTGATCCCGGCCTCTTACACTTTCCCGTAAGGACACACTCGGTTGTCCCGGCAGATAATGAGGGTTCGAGAAGAGTCCCTCTCTCTCTCCCTGTTTTGGAGAAATCCGGGTATATATGCACCCTCCCAAGGATTACCCACAAATTCGGTTAGACGACGCTTCCCCGAACAGAGGTTCGATTCAACGACGCTCTCTCTCGAGAAGTGTTTAGTGACGGTCGCAGGCCACGGAAGAGCTGGGCATCACACTCGTATCTTCGGGTCAGGGAGAAGAGTCTCTTGAGGCAACGTCAGCCTTTTTCAACCGCCTTCAGATTAAGGATTGGAGAAGCCATCCTCTGAAGTTCTTCTGGTGACCTCTTGAGGACAAGAGGCCCGATAGCTCTCTCAATCCTAGTTTGGAGAAGTCCCCCCCTCCCCCAACGAAGTTCGTCCATTAACCTCTTGAGGACAAGAGGCCCGTATCTCGCTAAATCAGATTTTGGAGAAAGTAGCATCGCCCTCTTCGGGTTCCCGGCTGCACCTCTGAGTAACAAAGATGACCAAGATACCCCCCTCCCCCAAGTTCGCCCTGCTTTACTCTCGAGGTTCAAAGGAACTAAATCGCTCACTACCCTAAATCTCCCTTTATAACCATTTAATAACCCTGGTTATCCAATTAGTATTCGGAACCTAATTCCGTTTTATTCATGTATCTATATACTATATTTATTGTGTACCATTTATTTAGTGTGTATTAAAATATTAAAATCTACTTTTTTCGTTGCGTTTGGAATATTCTTTGGTCACGCAGCTGCAGCTAACTATTCAAATCGCCCCCTTAGAACAATAACAGTTGTTGCCCTACTTAGACTACACTTTGCCATACTTCGACAGATTACACCTACCTATATGAGGTACGCAACACTTGCTTATGTTAAATTCCATTTTCGATTTCACTGCTCATTGAGATAGTATGGTCTATTCATTTTGTAATACCCCAGCATCAGTGTCAGAAATTATGAAAACCAACTTTCTTACATATTTAAAAGAAAATAAAGTTAAAATAGCTTACAAATAATGAGGGGGTTCCACCCAAATTAGCCTTATTCTTGATAGGGCCTACCAGGTATGAGCTTTTGTCTCCTGGTAAGTTACAATAAATTGTTTGTTTGTTACCAGCTTCTTCCATTCTTAATGAAGATTATATACCCGTGAGAAATTGCCATTTATCAATCGAATTTTTCACTACGATTCCCGAAATTTCTTATGATAAATTTGTAATCAGTGGTCTTGGCCTCGCAATTCCTATTATTGTTCTTCCAGATTAATAAGATTGTGGAGGACTTATGTTGATATTCATTTCTAGATTTGATTGTTTCTTTGTTACAAATATTAAAAGAAGTATTTCTAGTTTTTTTTGTTGAAAGTTGAATGAAGTTACTTTGAAATTACAAACACAATGTGTTATTGTTCTTCTAGTGGCAAATTTCGAACAGAATTTGTATTTGTTTAAGAAAAGAATAGATTTTTTGATGAAAAAAGAAAGTTGACTGATGTAGCTAACGAGAGAATTATCAATCTATGAATATACAATAATGGTCATACGTAATGGGGATCCCCCCCCCTCATTTTTTTACTAAAACTGCAATTTACGAGGGATCTTCAAAAGGTCTTGGTGCAAAATGAAATAAATATATATTAAAAATTAAAATAACACAAATGTCACTAATATTTCTCAGCATTTGTCTCCATTTAGGTCAATACACCGTTTAAAGCGATGTTTGCACCTAACAATTTCCTCTGTGAAGAACTTGCTTTCCGAATTGCACCATGCCTTGACTTCACATTTTGCCTCTACGATCGATTGAAACTTATCCCTTTTAAATGTTCCTTAAGCTTAGGAAACAAGACTTAGTCCGAGGGGGAAGGATCAGGGTTATAGGGTGGATGAGGTATGATTTGCCATCGAAATTCACTCAAAGTTTCTCTCGTTAGCCTTGAAGAATGGGCTGGAGCATTGTCATGATTGAACATGACTCCTTTGTGCAAGCTGATCATCCCGCAACGCTTACGGCACCCAACGGAGAAAGCTCACTGAGACCAAGATGCTCTGTTAAAATTGCATCTGCTGATCCTTGGGAAATATCGACTTCTTTGGCAATAAATTCAACGCTAATCCTGCAATCCTTATCCAGAGGTTTTTAACCGGTGGACACTTTTTCTGCATTGGTTGATCTGGATGGTCTCTCTTCTCTTTCGTTGTCATTAATGTCTTCTCTTCCTTCTTTAAAACGTTTCCTCCACCTCAAAACAGTGTGGTGTAGACTCAACCATGCTTGAAGAAATCACAATAGCAGGGGATTTCTAATCAAGTTGATACCAGCTTTGATCTCAAAAGTTTGCTTCTCCACGGATAAAAAAGCTAATTTCTGGTAAGCAGCCACTTGCTATCTGAAATGCTTAAGATGAATAAATGACGGTATTTTAGGTATCAGCACAAACCAAAGATTTGATCAAACGTGTTTTAACTTGAAAATTTTCGATAATTTTTTAAATTAAAGGCTTGCACCAAAACCTTTTAAGATCCTTCGTACATATAAAATCCGTATCAAAATTGCGACAATTGATTTATTATAAATGTTGTTTTTGTTAAGGAATACGGTTAGAATTTAGAATTGGGTTTTATCTTCAAATTTTATTTCATTAAAGTATCATTTTTGTTACATCACGATCTGTTATTCAATTTTGAAGAACTAATTCCTCAAATTCTTATCAATAATTCTATCGTTAATATCTTAAACTGGTGATGGTAAATAATTTTTTTAACAAATTTCATTGACGCTTATTTTTTAATTTTTCAGTAAACCTCATTACAAATTTTTAAAGCCTAAATGTTTTAACCAGCTTTACCTTGACTTTCATCTGCCTTTATTTGGGCCCATGAGGGCTTACAATCAACTTTAGAATCGCAAAACTTAACTTTTCGCAATGAAGGAATGTCATAGGAAAACATATCCATATACTTTGAAATATAGAGTAAGGAATGCTATCAAGAGGTTTGAAGAGAAGGTTATACTACAGGATAGACAACGGCCAGAATGGCACAGAATGCTGTAAAATATACTGCAAAGTTCATCAGAGCAGCTTCATTCCGAAACCGCAGTTACAGAAAAGGCTCAGCAATTAAAGAGAGCCGAAGAAGCAAACGTCTCCTCAACTATGGTGATGAGGAGCATAGGTGGGCGCGATAACCGATAAATCGATAATCGATAAATCCAAAATTATAATACAATATATATAGCGTTATTTTATAATACAATAGTAAAAATATTTGAATACTGTTTCTTAGTTTCTTACCTGGTGAGGCTCTCCTTCATCTACTCATAGGTTCTGAGGATCCTCCTTACAGCTCGAAGATACATATTTCTGCCTCCAAGGCCGGCGCGGCTCGCCCCTGTGCTAAACTGGAGCCAAAGACTAAACTGAAATTATCGATTATTGTTAGTTTGGAACCAAAAGTATCGGCGATACCGATTAATCGATAACGCGGAAAAATATCGGATAACCCGATATAGTTATCGCGATAACGCCCACCCATGATGAGGAGGATTAAAAAAACTGCATGTTTTGGTCGAGTGAAAGCATAAAACTCTGTTGAGATGGTGTAATAGAGTAAAGAGGGTTTGGTTAAGCTAAAAACATCAATCTTGAAAGAAGAATTAGTGAAATATGGTTCTTTAGACCGATGAGGCCATTGTTAAAAAATTCTATTCCAAACGTAGTCTTTTTGTAAGAAAGGGAAGTGATGAACGAATGGTTATTTAATGTACTGTTACTTTAGTGAAGCAGAGCAGGGGTAGTGGGAGTAGTCTAGGACTCTTTTGCTGACGTTTCTCTAAGAGATCTTTATAGAGTATAAAATATATTGCACAAATATGTCTATCATTAAATTTTAATCTGGAACCCGTCTTATGGGTTAAAATTTTATATTGCAGCAGAAGAATGGCTCTGGCAGGCCCAGACTATGTCGTAAGTAGTGGGAAAAGAAAGAACAGGAGAGCTTAAAACCATGAATTCCTTAATTTTGCTTTAGCCTTCTCGCTCCCACCATCACTCCCTGCAGGAAAATATTGGTTACTGCCCTCAGTTTCCATCCATCAAAGAGGATGCACGAGGTCTCCCCCCCGCCTCCTCTTTTCTGTATCTTTTAAGCACTTGCCGCCATTCTATCATCAATTTCTACTGTACTCTCTTGACATTGTTTTTATAAATCGTTTTACTTGTGTCGTTTCCTGTGAAAATTCCTGCATCAATCAGAGCTGCTGTTGTTATTGTGCAGTTAGCATCATTCATATGCCACGGCTTACACTAGCAAAGGCAATTTTTGGAATCTCATCATAGTTTTTATGTAGCTTAGTCGAAGCTGAGGGCTCAGGGTCAGTTTCTGGAAATAAATCAAATTCAGGGCCAAACTAATCTTCAGCACTACTTCGCTCCATTTTCAGATCGTCATCACCATCAGCCAAAAATCTCAATCTTCCTGGCTACCAAGTCTGTTTTTGTATCATTTTCTTCCTTGCTCCTTCTCTTTTTTCTACCTTTTTTACATCCACTTCCTTCAATTTCTTCACTTGTCTCTTAAACTGTGGCATATCGGAGCTCCTAATTTGGTGAGTTCCTTTATCTGCAACCTTTGCTTTCTTTCCCTTGAAGTAGGCTAGATGTTTTAAAGGAATATTTTTGATCCTGCTGCATTAACAGTTAAGGTAGGCTTGAATGACACAACACTCATAGCCTTCCCCTTCGCAACTGGTAAGCTGACACTAGAAGTCAAAATATCACATAATTTGTCTAAGCTGCCAATGGAATTATATTTGTCTTTAAGTTTGTCTTTCCTAAGAGAAAACTTCACTACCTAATTCTATGAGCATAGAAATAATGGCACCATTTTCTTGATAATAGGAGGCTTGAAAAGAGCATTAGGTTGGCTCTCTAGACAAATCAGACCAGATTAAATTGCCTTAACCAGCTTATAAGTAAACTTGATTGTTCCTCCTGTCATCTTTACTTTGTTCCCTCATGTACCTGTCTGTCATACTTCAGTATATGCAACACAGTAGACAGTTCAGACTACAACTGCTTCCGCCTAGTGTCAACAAAATGACATAGAAGCGAACTTGATTCTGTTCTTGTTCTGCTTTGAGCCCTTTTTTAATGAGTCATACTAAAATAAAAACAATAAGAAAATAATTAAGTATCACTGCAAACAAGTTATGTTAAAATATTACAAAAGTATTGCAGAAAACTGCCAAAATATTTGCATCACATATACTTATGTTGCCTTACAGGTAACTCGGACTATTAATAAAGTATTTAAGTGAAGACACAAAACTTACCACCTTTACAAGGAGCATTTGTTTTTTACAAAGTAATTATTATTTCCGCAACAAGGAGCTGCGTTGTATACTTACGTCCTTCAATGGTCCTTATTCGTGCAATTTATTATACATGGCGGTATATAGCGAACTGTATGATAATTGCAATTATGAGGAATGAAACCTAATTTTCTTTGAATATTTAGCTATTTATATATTTTATGAATTAGTTAGAAAAAAGCTTTATAGAAAATATTGTGAGCAAGCATCATGTATTTGTTGAAAAGACATTTTAAGGCGAGGAGAATAGCAAAATGATCAACAAATTCAACAATAATCAACCTCAAATTTATGTAGGTTAGGGTTATCCAAATTAAACTTTAACTTTCGATTTGTTTTTACACACTAAAATATTTATCCTACCTCTTGCTTCACTGATAAGCAAATATACAGTATGCTGTACCCTAATGGCTTACGCTTGACAATATGCTATAGATTATAATATATGGGGTTCGGGTCAGGAGAGATGGCTGACCAATATTTTGGTTATCAAACCCTTTGGTTTCGGTAGTAGTTTTGGTACTGTGTGCCTGTGCTAAGTCCGGCTGCAAGGGAAATTGGCATCTCCAAAAAGATTGTCAGAGGAAGAAAGCATGCTTAAGAATTTCTTGGTAGACGGCAGTGTTGACTTTGGACCAACAGTGAACTACCATGATCAGATAACATGGCATTCCCACCCCAAATAATTTGAGAATGAAGAAAATACACACTGAACTTCAAAACCCTTGGATCTGTACCTCTCCAATCTTCTTCCAGACTCTATGACCTTGATTTAAAAATGACAAGGAAACTTTACTTTTATCTGAAAGGAAAACTTTAGACCACTGAACAACGGGCCAGTTCTTTTTCTCTTTGGCCTAGGTAAGGCACTTGTGACGTTGTCGTTGGTTCAGGAGCTGCTTACTATTAGAAATGTGGCAGTTGTAGTTTCTTTCCTGAATACGTCTGTGCGTAGTGGTTCTTGAGGCACTAAAACCCTCCTCAATCATTTCTTGTAAATCCATCTCAAGTTCTTGAATCGACTTTTATTGACAATCTTCTCAAAGCTGCTGTCCTCCGTGTCACTCCAGCACCTTTTCCTGGCACACTTTCGCTTCTAGTCAACTTTCCATTAATATACTTTGATACAGCACTCTGTGAACAGGCAACATCACCAATCACCTGTAACTTACCCTTACTGTGTAGGTTGTTGATGATCGTCGTCTAAACAACAGTTAAGGCAGCAATTTTCCCCATGATTGTGGTTGCATGTAGTGAAATAAACCGAGAAATACACGTTATTTATGCAATTTCAATTGTAGTAATATATTCCAACTCGAAATTAAATATTCATATGATTTGATATACTAGATTTCTAATTTGCATGAACTATAAGTTATAATCATCAACATTAAAACATAGTAGGTTTGGAATATTTCTCTTTATATTTAATGAATATATAATATATGGAAGTTTATTTTTTTAATTAAATTACCTAAATTAACTTTTTAACGATATTCTTATTTTTTCAACTACTTTCATATATGTTTATCTAATATAATGTAGAGTTTGGATGCTTTAAATGAATTTTATATATTCGTTAAAGGTAAATATTTATTTTGACGAATACGTGATTCGTATCTGCCATTTGTTTAAGATTCACAAACTACTACAGATAGACAAAAGCTCACCTCTGCCAACAGAGTTTGGCGAAGGTTATGTGATGGGCCATGTATGTATGTTGTTTAACTTTTTTTTGTCGGTCTGTTTATGTACAAAATATCTCAAAAGCTTGATGGCGGAGTTACAAAAAATTGTAGCTGGCTGGTGCTTGTGAGAAGAAGGGATCGATTAGATTTTGGGGTGAATCAGAATCCGGATGTAGCTTCTAGATTACTTTGTTTCGATTAGCATTGCGAGATAAGGTATTTTCTGTGCCTTTTGGTGAATGGATGTGCCTTGCGAATTTTTCTAGTTATTAATGCAAAGGGTCGGTTTCTAGTGTTAAGGAATTATATGGTGTTACTTAATCTGTCGTATAGCTAATTCGTAGTAGAATTATGGCTTCATTCCGTCCTCGGGGAAAAGTACTACTAACAATGGTGTAAGTTGAGGTAATCCCTCTGAGTTCTTTCTAGTTTATAGTTTTAGTGATTTTAGAAACTTACCAATTTGATGTATGTACCACTATTATGAACTTACTGATTAATACTTAACATTTATTATTTGGATACACATTGTCAAATACAAAACTCAACTTACAAATCTATTAAACTACCTCAAATGGAAAGAGATTCTGCCAATTATAAATTGGATTAAGTTATTGGGACCTGCATAAAGCGCATATTATGAGGAGGCAATGGTTTAAAGGGGAAAATATTCTGAGTATCGATCTTTCTAAAGAGATGGAAGCCAGTCTCTTCCCAAAATTGTCTTCTCTGAGTTATTAATTATGGTTTTCCCTCGTTGTCTTACGTCTTCCTAATACCAAGGAGAATTTATGAAGACATTTCCTGTTCAATATCAATCCAACTTAAAATTAATATCAGATTGTCTTTTTAGCGTCATATCTAGCTTTGTTATCGTTGTTTGTTTAAAAATATGTTACTTTCGACCATTCAATATTCTTATCCCCAATTAGTCATCTCTTGGAGTAGATTACATTTAGCAGCATAGTTTGGGGTGTGAGGATCTTCATAGACGCACTTGCATTCTGGTGATCTTTACCATGATCGATGTTTTTATGTCACGCCACCTTATACCTATCGCAAGGTGATCATGGCCCCTCTGGAAGTTCCCTAATGATACGGTGAGTTATTTGGTTATTGGTCAAGGTCGCCCTACATTGGTGATAGTTATCTTTTCAGGTTTTAGCTCCATATGGCTTAGTTAAGATAATTTATCTAATGTTTTATCCACTCTTCACAAAAATTTAAATTTTTATCAATAAGTTCCTTTTTTAACATTTAACATTTGCATCAACCTCAAGATTTCTTTTGCATTCTTTTGGTTCTCGTATTTACAAGTGAAGGGATAATTTTAGTTACTCTCTGCTATTTTTACTCACCTGTTTATTTATTTATTCTCTTCTTCTGTTTTACCTTCCCCATTCTTGCCCTCTTGGGGGAGCTTACTCTTATTAGGACTAAACAGGTTCTTTCTTACACCCTCTGGGACTTGAATTTACCTTTAAGGATTCAAGGACATTTTTAAAAAAAATGTATTGATTTCTACGAGAAGAAATAAGACCATAAGAAAAGAAGGAATCTGCAAAAGGCTAACCTATAGCCTATAAGAGGCATCTCCTGTTCCCCTGCCCAAGTTCAGTACCATCTTAGCATCCTGATCCATAAATCTATCCAGGCGATTCTTAAAGCTATCTAGAGAGGACGGTTCTACCGCAAGAAGTAAGGCCTCAGCTATTTTGAGCCGCTTCAATGCATTCAAGTTCTTACAAAGAGAGTAAGAACCTCAACGACCTCTTGATCCAGATCTAGAAGAAGTGTGATAGGAATAATAAATTATATTAAGGGGTCTCTTCCGACCCTCCTCTCGCATCATAAAGTGAACTGGTGCATTTGTAGAGTTAAGTTTTGAAATTAAAAAGAAAAAGAGACCCACAAAGGAAGGGGAACCGGGGAGGTTAGAGTAAGTTTGTATGTTCCTAATTGACACGTAATTCTCTGCGCCCTCAGTTTATGGGTCGTTTATCCTTGCTTAGTCATCTTAGAGATTACAGCCACGTTCCCCCCGGAATGCCCGACTCCTACTTGTTGAGGGTCCCAGTCAAAGAGAAAATCGCCTTTCCCGGTACGCGTCCCAGTACCTGGACGAGCGTGGTCGCTACCAGTTGTCCCCTGATCTCGGAACAAGTTATTGCACACTTACTATGGGTCATTTCAGTTATTGGAGGATTTGTACATATTATCAAGCCCCCAGAGGGGCGGGCCTCCTTCAGACATCTGATCATGTTTTATCTTTTGTTCTTTTTGTTGTGGCCTTAAATTGTTGTGTTGTTTGTTTTTTTGTGTTCTTAGTTTGTAGGTTTTACTGATAATTTTCCCGACTGTTTCCTTGGGGGCAGGCGCTAGATAGACGCTTTTTATTTAATGGCAAAATACAGACAACTTCTCTTGACTAACCTAACCTAACCTCTTTTCTAAGATCCAAATAAGAAGTATAGGCAATATTATAAGGACATTTTAACGCTAACGACCCATCTCACTTGAACACTAGTAAAGATAAGCCACCTCTTGCTTGGCCTTGTAAAGAAGGATTTTTAAAATTTCTTAACTTTATCCGAAATGACGAAGCATCAACAACTCCCGTCCAGGTACTTTAATATTCTTATTTGACCTTATGTTTGACCTTTTTAAGATCTAAATCTGTGTCCCCAAAATTGAGAACAGGCCGCTTAAACATTACTAAAACTACTCCCATCCCACCCTATTTATTTTCCTTGTTAAAAACAGGGCGGGGCATCATTTTGCCACTTCAAATTCCCTTAAGATTAAGGAGTTCTCTGACCTGTAGCATCTCGTCCAGACAGGGCTCATCCCTGGATAGAAGGTCAGCACGAACAAATTCTTGCAAGCATTTATATATTCCATGTCCGAGATACACTTAGGAATCCAATCATATTAATATGTGTCCTTTTCCATGCCAACATTATACAACTCTTCAAAGTATTCTCATTATCTATCTTTGACCTGCTCATTGATGGCAAGTAGCCTGCCATTTTTTGTTCTCAAAGTTGGCACTCGTATCCTTCTCCCGGTTCTTCACTCGTTCCGCTTCCTTTTAGAAGAGCTTCCTGTTCCCATTTGGATCCTCATTCAATTTCTTGTCCCGGTTTGGATCATCTTTCATCGTTTGCTCAAAGACTTTGTTTAATGCTTTCATACTCTGTTTTTCTTTCATTTTAATCTACCGGTATGCATCCAACTACATCTCCCTGACCTCCGCATCTGAACTACTAAGCATTGACAAGTACGCTTTTTTTGCTTTCCACTGCACGCGTCTAATAGTCATTCTTCCACCTTTCATCATTTACCTTGCTTTTTCCAGTTTTGTCACACTAAACCACAGCCCTTCACTACCTCTTACAACTTAATTTATATTTTTCCACATTTGCTTTATTTCTATGCTTGCCCTGATTTACCATCTTCGATTCTCCATCATTCTCACATATTCTCCCATTCTCTATGAACCAATTAAATTTCAATTTTGATTTTCTCTTCCTCCTTCCTTCTGTCTTTTCGTCCATGCACTAAACGACTTAACCTCACGCAGCACAATCGAGTGATCATAAAGTCACATACCTCTTACCACCCACACCTTTCACTTCAATACCTCTCGCAGCATCCTCTTTCTTGCTAGACACAGGTCAATCATACTTTTAACCCCGCCTCTCTCTCTCTTGTTCCTCAACTCTTGCTTATTTATGCACATTTCTGTGCTGAAAGAATGTATTTTATACACTTTCCTTCCAGGATAGAACCCCACTACCTACTTTTTATTCATTTAAACCTCTTTGAGTGTACCGAATGTTCCAGTTTTTCCTTTTCTCATTCTGTCACCTACACCATGCAACAGATTTCCTTTCCCAAATCGAGGCAGCAGTCACCACACGTCATTCCAGAACGTCTCTTTATCAGTTTCACTTCTCTCCTTACACGGTCCATACACTAAAACCATGAACAGCTTCCCTATTGCGAATTTCTCAACTTCACTCACATACTTCTCTAATTTAGTATTTAATAAAATTTCTCCGAACATTTGATTATCGACCTTAGCATTTCTATAAGAGAAATAGTTACCACATATACCTCTACTGTGCTGGCCTGGTACTTGATTCGTGTCATTATTCTGGTATCATATGTGTATTGAAATCAAACCAAATAGAAGGATCTGCTTTGTTTATTTCTTTTCAACTTTTATGCACTTCAATTATATCACCTCTTAAGCGTCTTTTGTCTACAACTCTTAGTTACTATTAGTTCTTATTATATGTATTATTTTAGTATCCATTTGTAGTACTTTTTCAAATTTTACAATATCTTTTCTCAGATATGTTACTAAAGCTGGGAAAATTACTCCAACTGTGCCCTTACGAGAGCAGTATTAAAAACAAAGATCACCTGTTCACTCTTGTAGCTAAACTATCGCTTAATATATCTTGGAATCGTTGGGGCTTTCTTTTCTATCTAACCACAGTGCTGCCTAAACTTAAGATTATTGGACACACAAATACCCATCGATCTTTTTGGAAATCATTCACAGTTATTGGTTTACAAAGAAATTGTAATCTGTCTGGTTCTTTTTGTGTAAATGGCATGCATCACTTTATATCTGTCAAATTTAATGTCATTTTAATAATATAAAATACCTGGCTCACTAGTTATCCCCTTACTTAGTGTTAACTCGTATGCGAATATGAAGATTTTTATAAAAAATCCACGTTCATATCGTTAATAGAAATCATATAAAACAAGGGTCCTAGGTTCAAACCATGAGAAATTCCTCCACTTCCAGGAATCCAATTTTGATCTTGTCATTGATGACTCCTCTCTGTTTGTGGACAGCTGAGCCAAATATCAGTCGGCCTAATCCTAAGGCTCTAATTTTGGAGATTGATTTCTTTTCGGTGCCAAGTCAAAAGCCTATCAAACCCCGAGTAAAGAATGTCAGGTGACCTCGCACTTCCATAAATTGTTTGTGTAATGCAAAGAGTAGAAGATTGGTGATACATGATCGTAATTTTCTAAGCTATGTAGTGAGTCTCTTATTAGATTTTCACTTTTAAATGACCTATTATTTCTTTCTGCAATTAGGCTATCAAGCAGTTTCCACAGTACTGAGATCGAACTTAATAGGCAATAATTGCTAGCAACTTTTTAGCATCCATTCCGAAATATTGGTGTTACTTAGATAAAATCAAGTTTTGTGGTACTAGACCACATCAAGGAATAAGTTAAAATTATACGCTAGTTGTTCCACCATTGCTTCTTTCAATTTCTTAAGAACATTTGGCACCATCATGTTCAGTCCAGATGATTTATCTTATTTCCTGTAGCAGTACTTACATCATTGACTGCATTTAAATGATTCTAAAGACTATATTGACTAAGTACTACTAGGCTTAAGACTATTTAGTGAACAGTGATGCAAAGTATTCTGGTAAAGTATTACCAATATGTCTGTCATGGTCTTTCAAATTATATTGTTAATCTTTGATTTACCCTTCAGTTTTTTAACGCCTTTCTACTGTTAACTAAGTCGAAGACTTCTTTTGGTTATTTCTTTGCGATTTAAGGCTACTCTTCTCTCCTCATTTTGTTTGGCTCTTTAAATTACTGCTTTAACTTTTCTCCTCTTTAGTTTCAAAGTCGGTTTAATTGAATATTTTATCTACTATATCTCTTTCTTTACTCTCTTTTTTATTTATTTTTATAACCATTCAGGATGATCTATTTTAACAGTATTAAAAAAGTTTGATGAGGTGAATTCGGATTGTTAAATAATTTTATAAATCATTTCAAACATTATTACTGTTTCTAACCACAAAGTTTACGCTTACTTAGATTCTCTTCCAAACATATTAATTTAGCTTTCTTGAAATCCTATTTAGCATTGTTTGTGTTATCTCTATTGTGGTACCTCTAATTACTTCAAATATTATGAAATTGGGCTTGGTTTTGCTAAATCTCTCTTCTATAGTCACATTGGAAATAAGTTCATCGTCTGTAGTTAATATTATATCTAGAATGTGTTAGCAGATTTTCGTCATTAATGTTAAGTAATCTCTGCTTTTCAGAGTTAGCATTTACCGTTGCCCACATTTGATTAGTCAGTTTGAATCCAATAATTCTTGATAACCTTTCCTTTCTCCCATTTTTCATGAATTCATTAAATTGTATATATCAAATGATTGATGCAATCTCCGGATAATACAAATATAAATAAATGCAAGCATTCCCCATATTTAATATTTTTGCTCGTCATTCATATTCAGTGTCAATATTACATTTTATATGATGGAGTTTTTCGTTAAATGACTTTTGGTTGTATGCTCTCGACTATACCTTTTTTGTTTTAGTTTTAATCAGTGTAACTATTTTAGTGTAATTGTTAATTATGATTTCTGTTCTAAATTAGTTGCTTGCGGCGCGACTGTTCAGCAGTATGAACTTTTTGTAAATTCTTGAATATCCAGATGTGATATGCATGTGCATGTGTGAGAGAAATTGCGGGAGTGGGTGTGCATTTCAATTTGCCAGTAATTTTCGACCAATTTTGACATCTTTCTCTCTAATTTTTGAAAAAAAATGGGAGGCAGCTAGCGATTACTTGCAAAATTACGGTGCTCTACCACAGGTTATACTCTGAAAAAAAGCTTCGACACGCTCGTAGCATTGTTCTGATAGTTTACAGGTCCGTTTTTTTGTTTGAATTTGAAATTTCTGAGTTGTTCATCTTACCTTTCGGAAGGGATTATCTTTACTTGGTCATTTTGGGGAGTGATTATCTCTACTTTGTCATTTTGGGAGGGATCATATTTACTTGATAATGTTTGACGTTATAAGGTGAAATGATATCGGTAAATTGCCTGTATCGGAAGATGCGACATAAACAAACGTTCTCCTTAAAATGGTTCGTAGGAAATGTTGTGTTTTTTAAGTGAAATTACTACAAACGATTTTGAGGAGAACCCCTTGAAATTATTTCGGCCACAGGTAAAAATATATAACTTGATAAAGGTTTTTTGGCCATTAACCAAAACATATACGCGCACGTACACCTCATATTCTCCTAATTGGCTCTTCGACCCATGCCAACAATCAAGAAAAGTTACCACCACCCATCGGGAACAACCATGTACACAATAAAGAATGGAAAACTTATCGAAGATGCATAGAGAATAATTGGAAAAAATTAGCTAACATGGAGGACTGGAAGCCAATAAATTGAATATTGGGAAAGAGTTAGCTGCGTCAAGATGATTCGCGCTGGTCATCAAAATGTCGACATCATGACGGGTATCGAATTCTCTGTGACAATTGTAGAGGCTGTAAGACGTGACATGGGTAGCTCCAACGAAGACTACAAGGCAATGGTCAGCAGAATGGAATACAGCAGGAGTTCTGACGGCGTCCGGAGAATTTCCATGACTTCCCCGGCCCTACTTTCTAGCCTCTTAGATCCCACGATTTTAATCCCATGGATTATAATGTGAGTGTGTGTGGGAGGAGGGGAGGGGGCAAAGACACTAATCACTCTGCCTGCAAACCCAAGAAGAAGTCGGTGGCCAAGATCAAGGAGTTGTTCGAAGATTTTCCCAGGGGCACAGTGAGGATTTGTAAGACGTCAGTAACAATAGAAAACTTAAAAATCATAGCCAGCATTAAATGTCCGACCACACTCAGGATCGCACAATATATATATATATATATATATATATATATATATATATATATATAATTGTGAGAGTTATAAACTATTTTAGCATTATCAATATCAATATGATGAATTTCATTGGGCATATGTAGAAATAAACTCGAGGAGAGGGCACCACATCGCATATCTCATTTATGTTCATTTATTCTCTTGGAAAATCTGCTGCTTTCACCGATATATACTTCATTACATGATTTACAGGGTATAAAATAAACTCACTTTTCTTTATCGATCGATCTATTTCTTGTATAAGCTATTTATGATCGTATTCTCGTACTGAAAGGCAACATTGATGGTTTTGGACCTTGCCAACTTTTTGAAATTGATTAACTGGGGGGAGTAGGGGAAGGTAGCATAATTTTTGTCATGTCTGTTTTCCTTCTAACTAGCTGTGGAGTAATAGATAGGCGAAACTTGTTTTCACATATAAAATTAGTCCTATTACTGTGGTTTTATCTCTCTCTATATATAGTCATTGTCAAAGGTTATGGGACTGATATATATATATATTTTTTATTTTTTTCAGTCGTTTTAAAAATTTACTTAATATGATTAATAATGATCATATTTAATTTAAAACCAAAAGAAAATAAAACAGTAAATTCCTATCCTGAATCAAAAGCCGCGCTCTGGGCCTGTTCGGGTGGAAGGTGAATTTCAGTCCCTGGAGCATTTTCTATTCTATCAACAGGATAAAATGATGACAAATATGGTGTTAATTAACTGATGTTGTGTAATTATGATCTATTTTGTAATATTTTGGTAAAAATAAATGTTTTGAATCTTTTTCAATTCCAGAAATGGTTCCTTACAAGGACTAGCGCAAACTAGTGTCGCTCTGCACCAAAGTGACCTGAAATTCGGGAAGATAGTTGGTAATGGTATTTCATCAAATAGCCAAATGGTCTTCTGGACACCCAAGTCCTTCAAATGGACGCCAAGATCGCTTTCTGGTAATGTTTGAGCTTAATGATCGGTGTGCTTCAAGATCCAAGCTTACTCGGAATTGGAAAAGACCAGGTGTAAACGCTTCAGCACGAACTGTGAAGCGGAGACCTTTCGACATAAGTCTCACGTTAAGAAGGGATTGAATAAGCCTCATCTCCCCAATACAGACCTTATGGATAGGCTCCAATTTTGTAGCAAATAAAAATAATGGACTGTTTCTGTTCCATGTCTGGGGCTGCTTCTCATCGAAAGGAACAGGAGCATTAAGACGATTGGAATTTAGTTTACTAGTCTGACTTGGGAGTGATTATCATTACAGGTTCGTTTTGGAGGGGGATTATATTTACTAGTGTGACTTGGAATGGATTTTCTTTACTTGATCCTAAACTGAAAACAGTCAGTTTGCAACTGCATCTTGAAATGAGCGATCGCTTGCCAAGCATTTATTGAAATCAAGCATCTTTACCAACCTCAGCAATAACAGGTATAAGTTCAGCGACGAGTCCATTGTTTCTTGTTTTTTTTTTACAAATTTGTGAATAAAACGACTATCACCACTTTGAAGAACCTAGAAACAATAAGCCTCGTGACTAGAGGGAGACCAGCCGTGGATCTATATGTATATTCACATTTATCTCCTGATTTTTAAGATTTGATCTACAATCAGGGTGACCAGAAGTCCCGTATTTATAGCATTCGTCCCGGGTGCCGTATCAACCACTCCGGGACGCTTTTTGTCCCGTATTTTTATTATTTGGATAAAAAATGACAATTGACAATAATATTACTTAAAAAATTACAATATACTAGTAAAATTTTGCAAAATGGTGGGTAAAGGTGGCCACCTAAAATTGGCTACGGTGGCGTGATCGCCGTGTGTTCATTACTCAGCAGTGCTGCCAGATACAAGGAAACTTTTACCAATACCGGGAAACAAGGAAGAAAATTAAAATATAAGCAAATTTTAATTCGATATCCAATGAAGTGGCAAATTGATAAATATTTCTAGAGTGGCAAAACTACAGTTATTTTAGGTATGTACTCATCTCCAATAAACAACAACAAAAGCTCAGTGCACTGCAACAAAATTATGTACGAAGAATTATAAGGGAGGAGGGATATGATAATTTGGGGGTTGGAGGACCGTACATTCTTGTGGTACGCTTCGGCACAGAGGGGAATTCGTTTGACCGAGGCTTGGTTAACCAAAGGTGTCTTAGTGATCGGGGTAAGAAAAGGACTGCGAAAAGAAGCGTCAAAAGAAATTAACTTTATTCTTAAATTGGCCTACTGAAGGGGGCAAGCGGTAACGTCTCGATTTATTTGCGGTCAGTGAGTATGTTTCTGACTTACACGAAGTATCGAGTCTAAAGTCAGTAGGATTTAAGCTAGTTGACAGGGCTTCGTAACGCTTTGACTTAATAATCAAATGAATTAACTCTTGAATATTGACTTAACTGCCCAAAGTGTCTCTTGATTACTATATATATATATATATATATATATATATATATATATATATATTGTATGTCGTCTTCAAGGGGCGTGATCTTGACTTGTCCGTGGGGAGGATCCAGTGATCTAATTTGTTCGTTATTTCCACTCCTTGGGCAGCGTTCTGTAATCTAGTGTACTTGTTGTACCTACATATTTCCCATGTCTAAGGGGTTATTGAGAACTCTTGCTTGCTCCCTCTTCTGATAGGAGCCGTCTACATTCTTAGTCTCTACAATAAGGCGATGAACTCAGATGAAACCTCGATCAGTTTCACCAGTGCTACCCTTAGTTCGAGGTAGAGGGTCTTGCAGAGCTTTCTTTTTTCGGGGGCCTTTTCTCCTGGGATGATCCCGAGGGTGACCCTCTTAGTGAGGGTATCCATTTCCTGCTTCATCCTTACTATGTCCTCTTGTTTTTCTTTTTATTCTAAAATAAAGGTGTAATTATTTTTGTATTTTTGGATGAACTAAGAGTTGTGAGATCTGGTAAAGGAGGTATTGGTTCGAGAAGGTTACTTGGAAAACTTGAGTGGGCACCCCCGTCCATTTTTCAGTTAGTCTCCCGCTCAGATGCCGTCAGCATGATGGGTGATGATGGATGGATGGGATGGATCTCGAGTGTATGGGTCCATTAAAAGGGACATCAAATGTCAAGCAGTAATCCCCCCAAAATACATAATTTGAAATATAAACTCGTAATTTTATATGGCTTCTTTTCATTTCAAGTCACGGTACTTCCTGTTGGTGATCCTAATGTTCCAGACCTTGAAGCCTGTATTTCGATAATTAGGTCACTTTTTCCTTCTTATGGAACATTTGGCTCTTAAGTCAATTTGGTGTTTTGGCACTGTATAAGTAAGGAGACTCTCAGGTTTGTTATTCAAATCTGACAAGCAACCTAGCTAAAAAGGGAGGGAACTTTTGATGAATGGCATACTAATTTTGGTGATGGTTGTGCAATGACTGCCATCAAATGTTATGATACTAGATCTGTTTGCCTCACTTCTACTTTTCCGAATTCTTAGCCAATTGATAACAGCAAAAGGAGAGATAGGAAAGCCAAAGAATCTGCAAAAGAGTCAATTCCCAACATTGTGAAGTTCAACAATGTACATATGGGTGAGGAGGATCTGCATAATCAGCTAATTTCATACTACCGAATGTCATTCAGATCCAAGAAGTATTATAAAAGATTCTTTATTCCATCTTTTTAACATGATTGTTGTGAAATTTTGGCTATTCTATAGGATGAGTGCAAAAAAGTTAGGTATAGTATCAAATAAACAAACTTCTTTATCTCTTGCCAAAGAGATAATAATGAGTAGGAAGGATTGGACTAAAACACGAGGAAGACCCTTAAATGAAGTGAGGGTGGAATTTCAAAGGAGAGAGAATCTTGGGAAATCTACAAAGCCAATCCCGGAGGAGATCATTAGGAAAGATGGGGTGAGCCATTTTATGCAATAACATAGTAACCTGTAAAAGACCTAGATTCAAGAGCCAAGTAAATACAATATGTACAAAATGATGATTTCATCTATGTATTAATAAAGATATAGAGTGCTTTATAAAATTCCAACAAAGCTAAAATGTATTTTAAGAATTTGTGCAGTTTTTATAATATTTTTTTATAAGATCCCCAGGCAATGGCTTCGCCACTGTTGCCCTATAGGGGGAGCTTGCGCTTCGCTACTAAGATTAAAATTTAAAATCTAAAAAAAAGCAGCCATGGTTAAATTTTTATAAATTTTCTGAACTTGGCCATTTATAATAATTTTAAAAAGAAACTCTAGACTAAATTTCCCCCCTTTCAAAATATTACGTTGCTAAAATATAGTTATAGAAGAAGATATATAAAAATAAATTTTCGGAACTTCACCATTTGTAATTCTTTGGGTTTTAAAAATTTCACAAAATTTCGATACCTATATTTATTTCTGAACTTCACCATTTTGTTGTTTGATAATATAAAAGAATTATTAGAAATAACTTTGATAAAAAGGCATAAGTCATAACCAAACTAAGATAAAATTATTATTCAAATACTCAAAAAAATCCCCTTCTTAAATTATAGAGTTAGTGAAGTGATGATTAAATCTTTTTTACCAATGCATATTTTTAATTATTAAAGTTAGAAAGTTTATTTGTAAAGCTATTAAGTGATTAAACTATTATTACAATAGAATGTGCATCTAAATGAGTTTATTTTATCATCTTATTGTTTAATTCCCTTACAATTTAATCATATTTAATGCTTTACGTGCCCAAATTGACATTTTGCTGTCCTTTTCATAAAGTAATTAGAAACTAGTAATATGACTTTTTATTTTTTATGCAATAAATGTAGCCATTAGAACTAGTCTAATGTATAATATATTTTGGATCCCTTAGTTAATAAATGGGCAGTAAAGGGTTAAGTTATTACTCGGTTGAGTTTCGAAGATTAACGCGGGGTCACTTTACTAGTTTCGTATGGCATACATGTGTGTAGTTTTATTAAAGCACTTCTTACCTGCTCGTAAGTTTGAAATTCACCTCGGTCACATACACTTGAGAGGAATTCTCCTGCACTAAACAGTTGAAATTTACATTTCAAAGCTCTTCAAGTTTTAATATCCACTAAATTCACACAATATTATATTACAACGCTTAAAATAGATTCAGTCGCCTCGACCTCCGTTTCAGTGACAATCACTTAATTTAAAAGACACTCGCTGCTAAATATGGAATACACAATCACATATGTGAACATTTTATATTACTCAATATTAATGCAAATATGATTGATTTAATTAGCATTCGGTGGCAAGGATTATATAATGCCTCAAGTCTAAAAGCACAGCATAAAAGAATAAACATTAGAGCGCCTAACGACGCCTGGTAATCACCTTTGAATTCAAAACTAATTCTAGGCTTGTCGAATTGTGAATACTAGTAGTTGATTACAAATAGCGAAGTGTTGTGGCTCCCCTATCATTAGAGGGGGTATAGCGAGTGAAGCCTCCCCATTACGAAATAATGACTTTTAGGGTTCGAATCCTTTGTGTTGTCAGACGTTGTTAGGTGCTCCAATGTTCAGTGTTTATACGCAGTGCTCCGCCCCAAATGGGCAGAGCTAGAAATAGAGTCATAAAATTTTCTTAAAAACGGTGTCTGTGTATTCAAAATTTACAAATAACACTGATAACTGGAGTAATCATCTCGGATGATTGCTCCGTAGAACGGCCAGACAGCAATAACATTGCCTTAACGGCCATGTTATTTTGCCTTTCTATATTAGTACTCTTATAGCGCATAATATTGCCGGGAACAATCGAAACTGTGGTAAATAATGCCAAAGAGAAATCCCAAACACTGAAGGTAATAAGATGATTAATAAAATTCTAAAGGCTTTAAAATAACCTTCTGAATTATCCTCTACTTTATTACTTTATCACTAACAAAAATTATAATTAATTTATTTATCACTAACTTCAATGTAATTAATTCTTTAAAACGAATTGGATTTAAATGGTACTACATTCAAAACTATTGAACAGTCATAATTCTCGTAATAGTATCAAAAAGAAAAGCATTAACGGCGAACCAACTTGAATGAAATGAAATCAAAATTAGCATGAAATTTGAGTGAATTGAGGCTTAACATTTATAATATAAGAATGTCGAGGAATAGGTCAACTCCCTAGACAATACGTCTATATATACATATATCTATCTATTGGTTCAGAGGAATTAGATAAAAGCCACGAGAATAATTTTATATACAGTTATATATATATATATATACATATATCTTCTAATGTACGTACGCGTCCTTCGATACGTACATTAAGTTCACTTCGTAAGAGTAATCGTTGGCTACGAGGTATAAGAGTGCGATTTTAATACAGGGGCCGATAGCGTTTAATGAGTTTACCAACTTGCAGTTCAAGGATATATTTAAAGAGTGAAAACCAAACATATAATTTTAATAAGTCACTAGTTAACATATATATATATATACAAACAGGAAATTATAGGTAAGGTAAATAAGGAATATTCTGACAGAATGGAGATTAATTGGCAATCGGGTAACGTTAATTATTCGTTAATCAGCTTTTAAATGGGATACTATAAATCGGTTATACAGATTCCTTTACGGAACATTTATATGTCGGAAAGTGGGTCGATTAATTGGAGATACAATCAAGGGTCGTTTTACCTTAATGGGGTCACCTCGAGGAAGGGAATTCCTTTAGCAAGTCGGCGCGGCGAAATGGAGACGTCAATGGATGAAGGGGGAGGGGAACCAGAAGACGAGTTCACGATCCTCCTTGAAGACGGATGATGGCACCTCTGCTGCAGGCTAGGTGCAACCTCCAAAAATCAAGACTCTGACGCGGCTCAGCGCTAAGTCTCACACGGGAAACTAGAGATCATTGAGGTGTGGGGGATGGGTTCCAGATGAGACGAGAGGAATCCAGGCCAATCCTTTTGAGACAAAGACGATTTGAGGCTTTCTCTGAACAGAGTAAGCCTTCACAAAAGAGATGGATCTGCCTGATAAGATCCAACCTTGATGGTATAAGCGAATATCAGGGACTTAGGAAAACAGACACACGATCTGAACCGAAAGCGACGGATTTTCAAACTCAATCTGCCGATATTCGAAAACCCAGGGTATTTATATGACAGCCATTTTTTTTGGTTTCTCCTCGTTGGCAGACTCAGATGACTGGCTGACCATTTCCGGCGGCCAGATGGATTAGCGTTTGTTGCCTGACCCAAGTCTTAATGACCTTTACGATATGGGTGGGAAACATTCGGCTAGCAGTTTCCCGACTACGGAGATTAGTTCTTCCTAAGCGAGGTAAAAGCTTTTACCGCCCAACTTAATTAACTGCACCTGTGAGGCGGCTGCCTCCCTTCCAAAAATTGCGTTTTTTTCCGACACGAAGGGAAAGGAAAAAGGGCATCTCGGCCAAAACCCATCAGTATTAAAACTTCAGCCAGCACTGAGGCCGTCAAGGTACAGAATTTGCTCCGTTTGATCCTAGACGACGGATAAAACTTACTCATACATTTAGGTTAATTGGTAATTCATAATTAAAATATATATAGTTTCATGTAAAAGCAATACCCCAATTTAAAATAACGAATCAATCAAACGGAGGGACAATCCAGGAAATAATAAAAAAATCAATAATGACAACACGTATATACAAGCAATAAACTAAAATACGGGCGTAAGCACAAAAGCATAAAAATAAATTTTACATGGACGAGCAACGAGTTCGAATATATACATAAACGTATAGGATGTATGGAGTTTTACCTTGAGGAAAGAGGGTCCTCTACTGGATTCCAACTAAGACTGTCTGATACATAGTTTTCACTACCTTTTAAATACAAAATTAGGAATTGATATTCCATTAATAGCATACTCCAACGCATAAGCCTTCCGTTTTGGCTTTTACAATTTCTTAAGTACGCCAGAGGACGGTGATCCGTTTCGATCACGAACTCCTGACCTATCAGATACATTTTAAACTTCCGGACTCCAAAAACTATTGCCAGCGCCTCAAGTTTTATTACTGCATAGTTTCTCTCGCGCGGTAATAGCTTCCGGCTTGCATAAGCGATAGGATAGCTATTCCCATTTCCTTCGTACTGCAGCAACTCGCACCCGATGCTATCGTTGCTGGCCTCCGTATGGATTGCAAACAGTTTGTTCGGGTTCGGGAATGGCAATATGGGGGCAGATATTAGTCTATCCTTCATCTGCTGGAAGTGGGAAATTGCCTTGGAACTCCAAACGAAGTAATCTGGGGAGTTTCTCTTAAGGAGAGAGTTCAGGGGGGACGCTAAGGCGGCAAAGTTGGGGACGAAGCACCCGTAAAATGAAGTTGAACCAAAGAAAGAACGTAGCTGCTTCTTAGTACAGGGAAGGGGCATATCTGATATGGCCCTGACCTTTTCTTGCTGGGGCGCTATTTGATTTTCCCCAATGTGAAATCCAAGGTACTTGATTGTGTCGTAAGCAAAATGACACTTGGAAGGACCCATGGTCAGACCATGCTTCCGTAGCCTATTACAGAGGGAACGAAGGGAAATTAGATATTCATCTCATGTGCGTGTAGCTACGTACACATTCTCAAAATAGAATAACACATTGTTCAGACCACCTAATTACTACAAGCAGTGACCTCAACCCAATGGGAGGCGCTTAAATTCCATAAGCCTTTTTTTCTGTAGGGAAGGCAGTGTATTTCTGAACACTATCCTTGAGGGGAATTTGATAGTACGCCTTGCATAAATCATTCTCAGAAAGTCGATACACATTTGAAAGGTCTCGTCTGGCTTCCGAACCATAACAATGAGGAAACAGTAATCTGACGAGGAGGGTTCGATTATTTCTAATTTTAGTAAACTTTTGTCCTCCGCATTGAACGCTGATCCCAAATGAATGGGTAGGAGGTAAGCCTTTAACAACGAGGATAACTGAGCTTTCAGAACAGGTCCTAGGTGGGGATTTAGATCGACCTCCCGGGGGGGAGTCTTTATACGATCCGGGAAGCAACGGGAGAGGGTAGTCATTGTCAGATTCTACGCACACTGTCTGGAATAGGTTAAGAGGTTCGGGGGGTGGGGGGGAGATAAGAGGCTTCCGTCACAGCCTATTCGTCCAGCACAACAATATTATTGATGCAGGCGCGGCAGTTGTAACGTTTGAACATGTTGACGTGAAACAATTTGTTACCGGCGTGCGTTTGGATGCGGTAGTCCACGGGGCCACGGGCTTCGAGGACTGAAAAGGAGCCTTTCCATTGAGAAAAAAGCTTATTTGTTTCTGGGGGCAGAAGAAGCAAGACCTCGTCACCGGGCTTGAACTGTCTATCTTTTGACTTAATGTCAAAATGGGTCCTGACATAGGAGCGGGGGATACATAGCGAGCGCGTAGGGAAGTGGTTAGCAACGGAACAACAGCTCACCCTCAACGAGGATTCACGCTCGTTGGCCCTCGACTTTTCCCACAAAGGCTGTAGAGAAAGACACTCATTCTGGGCCTTTACAACAGATTCGTTGTTCAGAGTCTCGTACTCGGGAGAAAAAGGGGGTTCTAAAGTCACTGAGGGGTGCCTTATTCTTTATGGCTTGGGCCCTCATGATGGCGGGCTGAGCAACGGGACTAGGGGGAAGCTGCGGGCTTTGGCCGACTAATATGGCGCAGAGTTTAATAGGGGCTGCTACGGCGTCAGCCCAACCGGTAAAATATTGGCATTAGATGAAACAACAGACCACTAGGAAGAGGTTGGCTCGTTCCAAGTAGTCGTGGACTACTGCAAATTTATGGTGGTCGTGGTTCACTGGGAACAGCAACTTTTCCGATACGCCGATGCGCGTGCACCCCATATCTATGACCGGGGTTGAAA
Organism: Ceratothoa steindachneri; assembly: GCA_963969495.1. Lineage (NCBI taxonomy): Eukaryota > Metazoa > Arthropoda > Malacostraca > Isopoda > Cymothoidae > Ceratothoa > Ceratothoa steindachneri. Next base: position 76,493,814 of record OZ018328.1, read on the forward strand.
CCCAGGAACCATTAACCGATCTGGTTTCAAATTCAAGCCCACCGGGGGAGCTCCTGTTAAATAAAAAAATAACTTGAAGGTGCCGGGGAGCTATTCGCTGGTAAGGAAGCAGGCGTTTCGGGGCGAGCAGACAGAGGAGAAAGAGAGGCGCTTACTTGGTGGACTTGGTGGCTGGGAGCATAGCAGAATTGAAAATTTGGGGGACAGTTCATCCTCACATGCGCGGGGGTTCCGCAAGAAAAACAGACGATGGGTTGTCAGGGGTAATCCGACGCAGGGGGATAAAAGACGAGGGAACCTGGACCTTTACGAAGTTTGGAGCGTTCTCTGGGTGAAATTTAGGAAAGTGGCCTTTACTCTTGGGGGGGGGGGGTGACTCTTCTTGGTATCTTTAGGGTAAAGATTATGATTGGCTTCGTGCAAATCCGCTTCTTCGATGCATTCTTTGAAGAGAGCAACTGGTCGTTCCTTCACGAATACACGGATTTCAGAGGGCAGCGTAGCAATAAATTGATCCCGCAAAATGAAGTCGAACAGAGACTCATAGTCGCCGTTTACCTGGGCGGAGTCCAACCAAAACTACATACTTCTTCTGAGAGTGAATTCATGTTGATCGTAGCCAAGAGTTCGGACTTAAGGGTCGAATATTTGAGGGTAGCCGTGGCAGTTAGCCCAACCGGTAAATTGAAGCTTAATATTTATAACATAAGAATTTCGAGGAATAGGTCACCTCCCTAGACAATACCTCTATATATACATATATGTGTCTATTGATTGGAAGGAAAGAGATAAAAGCCACTAGAATATGTATATATACAGTTATATATACATATATCCTCTAATATACGTATGCGTCCTTCGCTACGTACAAGTACATTCACTTCGTAAGAGTAATCCGTTTATTACGAGCTATAGGAGTGAAATTTACTACAGGGGCCAATAGCGTTTAATGAGTTTACTAAGTTGCAGTTCAAGGATATATTTAAAGAGCGAAAACCAAAAATATAATTTTAATAAATCACTAGTTAACATATATATACAAACAGGAAATATAGATAATGTAAATAAGACAATTCCGACACAATATAGATTAATTGGCAATCGGGTAACGTTGATTACTCGTTAATCAGTTTTTGAATGGGATACTATAAATCGGTTATACAGAGGGAATATTTATATGTCGGAAAGTGGGTCGATTGACGGGAAATACAATTAAGTGTCGTTTTACCTTAATGGGGTCACCTCGAGGAAGGGCAATCCTTTAGCGAGTCGGTGCGGGAAAATGGAGACGGACAATGATCGTGACTCTCCGCCGAATATCCTGACGAGGATGAAGGGGGGGGGACCAGAAGAAGGGTTCACGATCCTCCTTGAAGACGGACGATGGCACCTCTGCTCCAGAGAAATGCATGTTCCAAAAATCGAGACTCTGACGCGGCTCGGCGCGAAGTCTCACGCGGGAAATTGGAGATCCTTGAGGGGTGGGGGGTCCAGATGAGACGAGAGGAATCCCAGGAAATCTTGTAGGGACGAAAACGATTTGAGGCTTGCTCTGAACAGAGTAAGCCTTCACAAAAGAGATGGATCTGCTTGGTGAGATACAACCTCGATGGTATAAGCGAATACCAGGGACTTGGGGAAACAGACACACGATCTGAATCGAAAGCAACGGATTCTCAAACTCAATCTGCCGATATTCGAAAACTCAGGATATTTATATGACGGCCATTTTGGTGGGTTTCTCCTCGTTGGCTGACTACTTCCGGCGGCCAGATGGATTAGCGTTTGTCGCCTAACCCAAGTCTCAATGGCCTTTACGATGCGGGCGGGAAACGTTCGGCTAGTAGTTTCCCGACAACGGAGATTAGCTCTTCCTCGGCGAGGTAAAAGCTTTTCCTGCCCAACTTAATTAACTGCACCTGTGAGATGGCTGGCGGATATTCAAATTCTTTCTTCTTTTATTTTTCTCTTTGAATTCAGAGATTAATCCACGTGGAGTTATACTTAGGAGACTTAGAGAGGGAAGGAATTCATAAAACAAATGAAGAGGGAATTCTTCTTGGTGCCCTTTTCCTTACAAAGAATAATGCATAGGGAGCGTCAACATTATTTATTAAATTTACATTGCAATAAGGGAGTATTTTTTACTCCCTTAATTAATTTTCAACAAAGCCAATGTAGTGCATCGTAATATTTATTTACGAAACTAGTTTCTGTATGAGTGACAAGAAGTAGTTACAATGAAGTAGGCTAACCTCAAAGGTCTTACAGCTTATTCGAGGAGATTTCCATGGTTTTTATGCCTATCTCAATGCATGCGAGTTGTCCCAATAACTTTATCGCAATGTTCTAAAGCGATAGGGTACGTATAAGTTTGTCTAACCTATTTTTAGACCTATTGACTCTTGTACTTTTCATAGCATATTCGGGCAGTCAATTTCATGCGTTGACTATCTGATACGAAAACTAATTTCCACTAGCCTTAGTGGAGAATCCTCTAGCCTCTGATTTCTATCCATTCCCACGCGTTGGATTTTAGTAAATTGTGAATAGCTTCCTATAATCCAGATCTTTGATGACGCTAAAAATTCTGTTACCGGCGATTAGTTGCATTCGTACTCTTCTTGTTTCTAATGAAAACAAGTTGAGGTCTGCCAAACTTGTCTCAGCTATTTGTCTGAATGATTGTATTAATTTCCTTGCTCTAGCCTGCACCTTCTCCAGCCTCTGCACGCACTTCCTTAGGGAAGGTTACCATACCTGTACACAGTATTCAAGGTGTGGCCTTCTTAATAAATGAGGTTTACCGTGCCATCTTAAGTCGTACAATGGAAATATACAAAGACGTCCAATTTTAACACAAAAATCATATCAATGTCAATAATACACTGAATTTAAGGACATTAACAATATCTTTTGAGGTAAGGTTTCGTCCCAAAGGGCTAAATTTTATATTGTCCAACCGGTTGATTTGGGGGATTTCTTTAAATAATGTGAATTTTATCTTAGGAAAATCGTTTTAAGGTTAAATTATTATGACACGGTTTTAATTGTTGATATGAATATAAATATAATCGATGTAGGGCAGGTTCGCTTGACATCACTTTTTTGTTTGTATCTCCGTCTCTCCTACATAGAAAAAGGGGCAATTAACGGAGTTGCATGTATTTAACTTTACAGTTGCTGCATTATCTTTGGATGGGAGGGGAGGTGAAGAGGTGATTTGATGAAGGGGCATATCGAAGGAGCTCCCGAAGCCTTCTTGGAATGGGACGCAGTGTAAACATAATTAGCAATTCCCGTAAGTGGGGGGAAAACAACCCTTGTTTGGGCCTCAGCGGGCTTCGGAAAAAGACTAGGAGACAAAGCACCCTTGTTGCTAATCTCCTTATGGGAGTTGACTTCGAAAAGCTAAGGGGTAGTTTTCCTGTCTCTTTACTGAGAGTCGACAAAGTCAATAAATGACTGGACTCTCTTTGTTTTTTGTGAAAAGTGAAAGCGGATGACAGAGTGTTGGGTGTGTAGTTTCGCTGGAACCAGGATCAGCTCTTTGTAAATCCGTCATAAATGGGTGACACTCGTTGAGGTAGAACCTGCTGAAGCGTTCCTAATGTGTGTGGGAGCCAGAGTTTACATAGGCCTATGGGTTGGGGGGGTGGGGGGTATTATGAGCTTGAAAGATGATGGATCACTTTGTTGGTCACCAGATATATTTATATTCCCCCTCGTTTTGTGATCCTCTTTGTTATTACGACGCTCCCCATAAGATTGTTGGGAAACGTTGATCGTTAAACCAGATATGGGTGATACGATAACGTTCCGAGAAATTATTACCTGACTCCAAAAGGTAATGATGAATATTTGGGGCTGGGCGATGAGTAAAAATTCTGATATTATTTTGCCTTCGAGCAAAATGGTGATGAAAACCAGAAGGCTGCAGTTATATTTATTTAGTGGCTTTGGGTTGCAAATGGATGAGGAGTTCGAATTAGATTGATTACACTGGTCTGCGTCAAAAATGTACCTTAGGTTTTCTATAGTGTTTCTTAATAAAATTGACCTCCTAAATCCGAATCTGTCATCCGTTTTTCTCTATCGCCTTCAGTTTTTGCGATACAGGGGGTGATAATAATTTTATAGTTTATACATCTCCTATATTACATCAAATTTCAATAGTTTTTGCACTGCTCTATTCGCAGTAAATTTTGTGTACATTTTAAGTAATTATGCAAATAGGTTTATATTTTTCAGGTTAAAAATTGCTTAGCATTATAATAATAAGAATAATAATAATAGTGGTTAAGTTAAAAATGAACAGAAAATGTAAGAATAGCTCCGACAGATTTTGCTATGTTTGCGGCAAAGTGACTTTTCCCGAGCAGCAAAGTACAATCCCTCCAGTAATTAAATCTTTATATCATGCATATTTTAGAGTAAGGCTAAGAGATCAAGATAAAAGTTTTGCACCACATATCTGCTGCAAGGGATGCTACATAAGTTTAAGACGCTGGAGTCAGGGCGAACAGAAGTCCCTCTCTTTTGGTGTTCCCATGGTGTGGAGAGATGGCAAGGACCACACTACGGACTGCTATTTTTGCATGATAAATCTTAAAGGTGAGCATTGTATCAAGTATTTAAGCTTTCTGTATTATACTGGCTCCTGAAAATGTCATTATTATGCAAAGACTTAGCATAAAATTCAAAACTAACATAGTTCACTTCAGCATGAACATATCCTTTACTAAACATTTATGTACAATCTGCAACTCCAAATCAATTCCTTTATGTAATATGCAATTATATTTTTCACAGGTATAAATAAGAAGAATAAACATAGTGTGGCATATCCGGATGTTCCTTCTGCCATCAAACCCCTGCCCAATGGCCCAGGAATTCCTATACCTTCTCCCCTTGAACATATAGAGGTACATGAAGAGATTAATATGGAAGTTGACCAAGATTATGACACATTTGAGTCTTATCAGGTTTCCACACATGATATGGTCGCAAGACCATTCACTCAAGTTCAGTTAAATGACCTGACCAGGGATCTGGATGTTTCAAAGGCAAATACACAACTTCTTGGCTCTTGACTTCGTGAAAGTAATCTTCTCGCTTAAGAAACAACATTTAGGGGGGTACAAAAATAGAGAACAAGAGTTTCGAAGCTATTTTTTACAGCATTCTTCCAGCTCTTTAGTATACTGCGCCAATATTAAAGGACTTGTTGAGGCCCTTGGAATTCCCTACAACCCATTAGAATGGACACTGTTCATAGATTCCTCTAGTAGAAGTTTAAAAGCTGTGTTACTGAATATTGGTAACAAGATAGCTTCCGTTCCTATAGGCCATTCAATCCAACTTACTGAAAGTTATGAAAATATGAAAAAATTGCTGGATGCAATAAATTACTCTAGCTATAAGTGGAGGATATGTGGTGACTTAAAGTTAAGATCATTTTACATTTGGCATTTCTAAGCTTTTTGATATTGACATTTTCATTTTTAATTGTTAATACTTGTATACACCTTTTGGTCAACTTACATTTTACAAGAATGCAAATCTGGAAATCATGAGTCATTTTTTAGTTATATTTTTTGTTGAAGTGTTTCCCTATAGGTTAATGCATCCTATTGGGTTAATGGGGAACTTATCCTAATTGAGAAGGTATACAACACAACTCAATAAACTCAAAATAAGATGTACATATATCCAATTAGTTCCAATACGATGATTTAATGCATCGGCATACAGGATTTTTCAGTACATATTCATATTCTTATTGTTTTAAGAAATATTACTTTGAATTTGTTTTTAGAAATATTACACTGAATTTACATACCGTGTTAAATTTTTTTCAAGTAGTGTCTCTTACGCTTGGGACGCAAACAGGCTACACGAAGCATCCCTGTTTTCTATGTTTATGGGACAGTCGTGCAGATAGTATGCACTATGAGAAGAAGGTTTGGCCTCCACGAGAAGCATTTAGAATTAGATCAAACAATGTGATAGCTGAACCTTTAGTGCCTCCTCAAAAAATAATCCTCCCTCCACTGCATATAAAGCTTGGCATAATGAAAAATTATGTCGAAACCCTTAATAAAGTAGGCCAAGCTTTTAAATTTCTTCTTCAAAAATTTCCACAAATCAGTGACGCTAAGCTCCATGGGGGAATTTTTGATGGACTTCAAATCAGGAACTTAATCAGCAATTTGATGCATCAATGAAGGACATAAAAAAAGATGCCTGGAAAGCTTTCAAAGCTCTAGTTTACAATTTTTTAGGCAATAAAAGAAGCCTAGAAGAATATGTTGCCCTGGTCAATCAGCTCTTAACAAGTCTCAAATATTTGGGAGCTCGAATGTCTATAAAGATACACTTTTTACAGTCCCATCTGGATTATTTTCCCGACAACTGCGGGGATTACAGTAAAGAACAGGGGCAAAGATTCCACCAGGACATAAAAACAATGGAATCCAGGTACCAGTGTAAATGGAACGGAAACATGCTTGCTGACTACTGTTGGTGTTTGAAGCGTGATGCACCAGATGACAGGCACAAACGAAAATCGTCAAGGGCGTCTGTTCTTCGAAATTATAATTATTTTATTTTTTGTTTATTGAAGAAATTATAGTTTACATACGTGTATTCCTGTTTATATGATATAACAGTAATAATGCATTATTAGATAAAGAAAGTTTTTTTTTTTTAAATTCAGAAAAAATGAGGTAATCTCAATGAAAATGGTGTATGCTGTACTGAGAAAATCTGACCTGATTAAACAAATATACATTCATTTTTGAGCTCAGGAGGTTGGATTCCTTAAGAAACCACAAAGAAATCCTGGGGAACATAAAAAAAAATTTCAAACGCAGGCCTGTGTTATCGATTTCACGAGCTTATCTTTGATAATGCTTAGATAAAACTCCCTTAAAATTCGTGCTTTCGTACGATGAATGAATAAGACTCCTCTTGATTTAAGAGCAGTTGCGATAAAGCTATCTTCTAATGCGGAGTAAATGATTTAATTGGTATGACCCGAGCGATATGTGAAACTGCTCCTCGAAGTGATTTCTCTCGAATGAATGATTTCTCTCCTCCTCGATTTGCTTGTTTTATACTTGGACACATTTATAAACCTATATATATATATATATATATATATATATATATACAATACTTTGGAAAACCTTTTCTCTCGTGTGAAAATATACTGAAACGGTGAAATTTGGTCAAACGCTTGAGTCTATCGGTACACAACATAACATGCTTTAAAAATAATGATAGCACGAATTTCTTGCAAACTTTATTCGCCTACTAAAACGCGAACAAACATTTGTAGTATTATCATTATTTGTTTGATTGTTCACATTAGATTCTGTCTCAATGGTATGAAACACGGAATTTGATGGAGGATTAACGACGTCTACTTGTTGCGGGTTGCATCTTGAGTTGAATTTCTGAATCAGTGTCTTGCATTTTTCGGGGATGTGTGAAAGGTCATTTTAGAAGATAACTTGGTGCATTTGTCTACTAGAATTCCTTGACCATAGTCTACCAAAACATCGTAATGAGCGAGAAAATTTGCTCTTAGAATGGGTGATGTTATGTCCGTGACTACGAACATCCAATTGAAGGTACGGCGTAAACTGGGTATGACTATGACTTCACTATGTACTTTTATCTTACCACCGTTGGCTGTAGCAATATTTACACTCCAGCTTTCTCATTTCGCAATACTGTACGAGGTTGATGTGAATAACCGAGAGGCCTGTGCCAGTGTCTATAAGGAATTCACTTTTCTTTCCATTTAATTTAATAGCGACATTGATTAACATTGGCATACCGGTCGTCGCATTAATTTCAGCACACCTTACTAATTTTCCGAGGGAATAGGAGATGAGGGTCTAGATGATGGTAGGATTTCTATATTTTCTCCCCGTTTAGGCCATTTGCACCACGGCCTGTATTGTTTCGCCTCTAGACCAAAATATAAATGGGCTCGACATGCTAAAGGTTTTTCGATCGATACGAAACGGTTTTAGTCCTAGCGGTAGGCTATCATTACGATTATTTGTAAATTTATTCGTGCTAGTGTACGTGCCACTGGGCATTGACCGCAAATCCTTCGCGTATTTTACATTACGATTCGAATTATCGCTTTGCCTATTGTAATTACTAGTATTATCTTCGCGAATAGGACAAATGTTATTGTTACTTACATGACCATATTGAGGTTTATTAAACGGCATTAGTTCGTCCGCCAATTTTCCTATCTGCGTGTGTCAATTCTTTCTGCGTTGCAATGATCGGATTGAACGAATTTATGTCTCACCAGATCTTCAGCAACGCCGACTTGGAGTGGCATCTTCTTCAAATCTTCAAGTTTCACCAATGGTCATCCGTGGAGTGGAGATGAAGCTATCAATTTTTCGAATAATTCGGGTTTAGGCCTTTTAAATAGGCTGCTAACCTCAGTCCTCAGTTATGTATCTTTCTGCGATAAAAAAAAACTGCATCAGGGAGACGATCGACTGTTTCCGCTGGTAGTGCTGCAACAGTGTGGAAGAATTTGGTGTCTGCTTTGGTTATCTTTGCAATATGGAATTGTGCTTCCACGATTCTGAACCAACCAGCTACCGCTGCGTCGTTGAAAACCGCAGGCTTGACAACGATGGAGTTTGCGGCTTCTTCTTGGAATATTTGTTCGATTGTTCTTGAATCTATCTTATATTATTTTTATCTTACTCGATTTTCGATCACTAATATAGAGTCACTAATTTATAAGAGGTGGGGTTGGATGGTTTTGTAAGAGTTTGGAAGAGTTTGGATGATGGATGGATCACTATGTTAGTCACCAGATATATTTATAATCCCACCTCGTTTTGTGATCCTCTTTGTTATTACGCTCCCCATAAGATTGTTTGGAAACGTTGATCGTTAAACCGGATTTGGGTGATACGATAACGTTCCGAGAAATTATTAACTGACTCCAAAAGGTAATGGATGAATATTTTGGGCTGGACGATGAGTAAAAATTCTGATATTATTTTGCCTTCGAGCAAAATGGTGATGAAAACCAGAAGACTGCAGTTCTATTTATTTAGTGGCTTTAGGTAGCAAATGGAGGAGGAGTTCGAATTAGATTGATTATCGATTTCACGGGCTTATCTTTGATGATGCTTAGATACAACTCTCTTAATGTTCGTGATAAATGGATAAGACTTATCTTGATGTAAGATCAGTTGCGTAAAAGCTACTGGTATGACCCGAGTGATATGTGAAACTGCTCCTCGAAATGACTTCTCTCGAATTATTTATCTCTCTCGAATGATTTGTCTCGAATGAATGATCTCTCTCCTCCTCGATTTGCTCGTTTTATACTTGGACACATTTACAAACATACAGATATATATATATATACAAAATTTTTGAAAAACTTTTCTTTCGTGAGAAAATATACTGAAACGGTTAAAATTGGTCAAACGTTTTTTTTCCGACTTCCTTAACAAAATAGAAATATAATATTGTGGTTGTAAGTTGATGCTCACCGAGTGTCGTTACGATCGAGCTAACCTATTTTAAGGTTCCCTATTTAAACTACAGAATAATTAGTCTCATTCACAGTTTACCTTTTTACCGCAACTTTGGTCTTTTCGTGAAATCAAAATGGGAACGGTTCTAAAATATTCTATTATCAGTTACAATGTTTTATTTGAGTTTCCTTTTGTTTCGTTTCACACACCTAAATTGATTTACATTGGCTAAGTGTTCACATTACTACTTTATGGGTTTGTGTGTGCACATATTGTGTGCACCACAAGCCTTGAAGGGCAAGGATCGGTTGGGGCTTTTCTTAGCAAAGAGGCAAAGACGGTGCCTTGTCGCTCATATCGCAAGAGAACTCTCTCCCGGCCTCTGGATACAAAATTTGGTTTAGGTGATGGAAATCTAGGACCTCGTTTTGAAAAGATAGGATTCGCATTGTTTAAAGGAAGCATTGTTACAACCAGCCACAATTGATTCATTTGGTCGAGCACGGCATGGATTCATCGAACACGGCCTTAGAACAATATATATTATTTTTCGGTTGACCCTTCCTACACGTCGCCATGCTTTATTGTATGGCCTGACAGTTCTATAATATACGTATCTACGGTATGGGCAAGAATAACTCCACTCAAATGCGATTCCATCCAGCACGCACCGACTCACAGAACCTGTCTAGGTTAAACGTAAAGAAAAAAGATCGTAGTCGATCTCGCGAATCGTCCGTCATTCTTGATCTCTTGTTCAAATATGACCACTCACTAGTCGGCCAGCTTTTAACAATGGCCTCGAAAATTATTCGAGCAGCTGCGTATTATAAACTACTTACTTCATTTATGAATCTCGGTGTATAATTTGGGAACACTCCATCGAGTATCCCAAAAGCATCGAGTTTGGAACTTTTGGCGCTTATCAGCCATAATAAGTATAAATCTAGATTCTGAAATATGATATTATACCATAACCGTGTAATCATTTGCAGGAAAAAGTAGAAACCGAAAAGAAAATGATACAATCACTAGGAATCGCGTAAATCGGAATTCTCATAGCAACAAACTAAATTCCAATTCCCGCTTGCTCGACTAGTGTGGAGCTTTGGAACTGCCGAGGCATAATTATAAGTGATAATGAAAATGAATTATTAAGTGTAAAGAAAATGAGGTGCTGTTTTGAGGGGAGTGTAATAGATGTCAATGGGTCCTTGGTGTGAAGAGAAGAGAACTGTGATGAGGAAATAGGATGCGATCGTGTATCTTTTTGTTTTATGGGGTTTGAAGGATTCGGAGAAGACCAGAGTTTCCTTGATCTTACGAGGGATTCACAGTTGCGCTATAGTGCAAGCTCAGAATATTGTCATTTGCATGCATGCAACAGTGCCAAGACGTGTAAATGGCATGCCCATCCGATGGGTATTCCTAGCATGGACCAGAAATTAATTAACTTTTATTTGAAAAAAGAGAGGGATACATTACCAACCACCGGGATTATTTGGGCTAGAAAAATAATGAATGGATTGAGAGACATTAAAAAAAGAATAAATAACGGGATGTCCTGGTTTTTATTGGGGAAGGGGGAAGTAGAACACTGATCTGGCTATTTTAAATTAAGAAAACAAACAACAAGAAAACAAAAATACCAAGAACAAAAGAAAAACAAAAACACAAAGAAATGCTCAAGCCCCGGAGGGAGGCTGACCTTCATCCTGCCCCTATCCATGAATGATTCGAATAAATAAGTTTCGTTTATTAATGTAATTTTCCGATAACAAAAAAACATTAAAATCATATCTTTACCGCCCACTAAAATCCTTTGGCGGACGTTTTTTATACCTCTTTGGTTGCTCATATAGTCATCATGGTAACCCTTGAACATTTTTCCCGCCGTTCCAATGCCTACTTGTTCTCGCTTTGTCTGGCGGCCTCCTTGTCCTCTCCCGTTCCCTTTTAATGTACAATGTTGTTTCTTCTCAAAAGAGTTCCTAAAACGACGTGGGGATACGCCGTTATGCGATCGTAGTTCAATTTAATGAATTTCAGGTAGTGACGCAATTTTTAATATCCGGCATTTTGGGTCTATTTGTTCAAAAGCCTGTTAATCAATGATAATTAATTAAGAAACTTAAAAGAGAGGAGGGTGGTGTATCTAGCAGCGTCAAAGGGTAGAAACATAAATATTCCATGTGTACCTGCCTTTTAAACACTCCAAGAATGGATAAGGGATGGAACGTATGTATGTTCCATTTGGTCCACTTTGCATTCTACAGCAAATGCTTGAACATGACATATAAATGCCATTTTATGGCGGTCATTTGGAAGCAGTGTGATCAAATGCAAATATTGGGGGGGTAACCTTTATACATAAGGCGACTCGGAAGACAACCTCGTAGGAGACTTGCTCTTGACCGCAATCAGTGGTAGTTCTGGGAATTCCTTTGCCATGTGGTGGCAAGAAATGGCCTGCGGCCTGTTGCTATCAATTAAGATTATTGGCAGGAAAAGTAAAATAGGACAATTTTTTTTTTAATCTTGATAGAATTGGGCAACTTTGACCCTTTCAGACTGCTCTTTTATCCTTTAAATTAAGAGGGTTAATTATAGTACTAAATCCATTTAATCCTAACTTTATCAATGAGTTTTGTTCCGAATAAAACGATGAGAGATGGTTTAAGATCATAAAAATCAATATAAATTGCTATGTAAATTTAAAAACGAAGGAAAATCTTCATTGGAAAGATTAAATTACTATCTTCCTTGAGGATTTTTTCCTTTTTTATAGAGAAAAATAAAAGAGTGGGAATTATTGCCCATAATATTGGAACAACAAAATCGACAATCTATCTCCTGGAAGCCGTGTTTATAGGGGGGCAAAATTCACGTTGGGGTTAATTAATTATCGGAAGGAGCAATCTCAAAAAACGGAAACTTGAGGTCGCAAAAGAGGAATAGAGGAAAATGGGGAAGAGATTTAAGAGACCTGTAATCTCTAGAGATTCCAATATGCGGATGGAGTGGGGATATTTAGGAGGGGCTAGTGTTTTAAAATTCTCAAGAGAGATTTCAGTTTTATGCCATGTTCCTTTATCGTTTTGTTCCCTTGCTGGTTTTATTGCTGATTCCCCGTGAGTGGAAAGTCGTGCTCGAAGGATCTTCACATTATTTCATATATAATTGGGATGGAAGATCCTGGTAAATGGCTATGATGGAGCGGCGATTGCATTTAGGGAAGGATTTATTAACAATGAAACGTTGTTTACTATTTAGACTGTTAGCGAGTGGAGACCTGCGAGAAATATCCTCCTTACCTATTGAAGTTATCTATTTATTTACGTTACTATTGTGTTTCCCAAGGAATCATTGCCAATTTGGTATCACATAGATAATTGAAAATAAATTAATGTCTTTTACTGGTAGGGGAATGAAAATTAGATTTAAGGTACACAATTTATTCGTTGATTAAAACAATTGATGAGGACAATTTGTATTTACGACGGAGAAAGCCTTTAATTGACTGCATTAAGTATTTGATTCTATTAGAACTAAAAAGATCAACTTTTGTTCTGTTCAGGTAGGCTTTAGGTAATTTACGTCTCTGACATAAGAGACATTTTAAAAATGTTTATAAGTAGAAGATCTATTGCGAATTATATCGTAATTGAATACACATTTGAGATACAATCTACCTACGCCCTCATTTGTTTGAGAAATTTCGATACATAGACACCTTGGATCAATCCAACGTTTGCCCTATCTCCCTTTCTCCTTTTTTAAAGATCCTTCAGAGCCTGCCATATTTTTATTATAGTCTCTGCCATCGTAAATATGTGTGGCTTTTTTTATTAAATCTTCTGCCCTGAGTTCAAGATTGGTTACAATACTGTGACGGTGGTCGTTATGGTTACACATAGTCTACACCGAGAGACTGATGACGGCTTTCCCTCCATCCTAGTACGTCTTCATCTAACGATGTCTATGACACCTCAGCGATGCCCTTAATGGTAGACGCCTGTCGAGAGCGCTTTATACATATAACACTATGAGACCACTAGGAACATGACGACACGTCCACTCACAACCGCTGCTAGCAGACCCATAAATTCACAATAATTGGGATATGTAATGCAACAATAGCACCCATTTTGTCACTTGATAGTTTTTTCTTTCCCGCCATTATTGGCTTTCTTAAAATACAGGACATTTTGTAAAAAGAGTTGTTATTTTGTGAACATACAGTATGCGCTGGAACTTGACGACACATCCACTCACAACCGCTTCTAGTAGCCAAATGAGGGATCACAAGCCCAACAAGCCGCATGACTGATATACAAAACGCAGTTTCCCTCAAGTTTATATCTACATTAGAACAGATTTTACAGCTTTCTGAAATATGTAAAAAATACATGTGTTTTGGATGGTGATGGGATTTTTTTTTGCCGGCGCTGTAATTGAGATGGAGGATCGTGGATAAAGGCTATGTAGGAGCTGTGACTGCATCATTGCGGTCAGTATAGCAAGGAGTAGCCACCTTCACACTGTATCGGTAGCTACTCATTGCTATAGCAACCGCGTACCACCATTGCGTACGGTGCAGTTTACCTTACTAAGTGCAGTCATGAATGTGCTAAGAGTACCATTGCACTTTTGCTTTCATAAACGCAAGTGGAGATTTGTGTTGCCACAATGTTGCACTTTTTAGGGAATTGTGGCATCTTTCCTCAAAATTTGAAATAAAAAGTAGATAGAAACGAAACTACCATGCGCCTCTTGGTTAGGACAGAAGCCCCTGACAAGATAATGAAACCAACATAGCACAAATATTAGCATGACGATCACTGGAGAATACGAGGGTACTTGGAGGTGGCCATATGAGCGGGGAGGGGGAAAGAGGGTGTTATTATGTGTGTTGATACCAAAAAGCAAAATCAGGTAAGAACTTTTGTTAACCCAAATTGAAGTTGACCCATTCTGCGTAGTTTGGTAAGTGGCTCAAAATACCCATCATCAGAATTCCCAGGAACACAACTGAAGCTTGTGTTTTTTGATGTGAAGAATGGAGAGGCAAAGCAGCGGCGTTGTGATTGTCTAGGTTTGTTGGTTTTATCTCCCCCTCTCTGCAAGTGTAAGCACAGCCTGTCTAACAATCGGTGGCTGCATCTTTACGTGCGCTTTCGTTTGTGTCTGATCACGCTTGGGATTGAACCCGATATCTTGACGCTAGAAGTCCAAAGCCGAATCCACTGGGTTAGAGAGAGTTCCAGGGCCAAAACAAGGTCAAGATACAGTTGTTTACAGTTTACTTCGCTAAACTTCATTTAATTAGTCCTTGAAGCAATTTGCTTATGTAAGGTTGAAATTAATTCTGTTGTCATGGGTGCTTTTCCACCAAGCCCTGGGTTCTTGCAAATTTAGATACAGTGTTTAATCAATCATTATCAACACCCTTAGATAAAATCAATAAAGAATTTAATGGAATCATTTATATAAGGTAATTGGACATTTGTGCTAAATGAATTCAGTATATTCATAATATATAGTTGTCGTGGTATACGGCCGATTATGTATGTACGTTTGTTCCGTACATGAATCACTCTGTTTCTTTATTCTTTAAGAGGGATATATTATTATTTATTTTATCTGTTAATTTGATTCTTTAACCAAGGAAGACTTGTATTATTATATATCTATTGCCATGTGCAGCGTTTCGAGGATTCAATTAAACCTCTAGAGAAAAAATCTACTTTTAATTACATAAAAATGAAATATTAAAAACTTTAAATCTACTAAGGATACAATAAGAGGTCTAAATAAAAATAACGACAACCAATGAATACTACACGATGGTTGACGCAAAAATTTACTTTAGTACGGAATGTTAATTAAAGAACCTAATTAAATGGTAATCTTTTCACCTTTAAACTAAGTGACGTCAGACCGGGAATGACTTTGACCGAGAATTTCGTTGAGTTAAGAAGGAAGTTGAGGCAAGGCGAGGTGAGTGTGTCGCAGACGAGAGGCTGACTGGAGAGAACAGGCTGACCTCGAGGTGAGTAAAGAAAGGTGAGTGGATGCTTCTTGACCTCTTGATATAAACGAGGAAACAGAGGATGTATGATTCTTCCAATTCTTGAGTTACACTCGTGGGGCTTCTCGATGATGAAAGGTGACCAAGAGGTGAATCCTTTCTCGAGCAGAACTTTACTTTGGTATTCCTCAATGATGAGGTATATCTCTGGTTTTATTCGAAAGATGATCTAGATAGGGGGTTTCTCGATGATGAAAGGTGACCAAGAGGTGAATCCTTTCTCGAGCGGAACTTTACTTTGGTATTCCTCAATGATGAGGTATATCTCTGGTTTTATTCGAAAGATGATCTAGATAGGGGTTTTCTCTGACAAGAAGGGAATGAGAGTGATTCTCTATACCGATGGCCTACTTCTGATGTGACCAAAAGAAACAGCCTCGGGAGGAATTTCTTCTTCTTCTTAACTCCCGCTCGGTTCCATTTTAATGCCTGGACTAACGCGGGTACTCGTCTTCTCTCGATCGCTGACTCGATTCTCTTCTTTTTTCCAGTTTGAGGTATATATACCTCACTTATCTCCTGAGGGAGGGGAGGGGAGGGCAGATGAGTGCCCAGGTTAAAGCCTCTCTCCTAGGGCATTACTTTTCAGCGTGGTGACCTTTAGCTCTAATGGTCTCTTCTGGTTTTCGTCGGAGAGAATGAAATTTCGTCTATTTGGCGAAACTAGACCTAAAGAATAGGAGGGGACAGTGAGCCTATTCATAAATTTTTATTCGAAAGGCTATACCACCCTCCTTTGTTTATACTAACAGGTTACGAAATCTTCTGATTATAAGGTTTCCTTGGCAGTACTATCGCTGATTGTTGTGCCAGCGGGGAAAAGGGGGAGGGGGTTAAAGTATCGGCATATATGCCACGTAGCGGTTGACGCTGTGTAACCGAACTAGCGTCTGTTTTATCCTCGCGATATAGATTTTCCCACAATAGTCATTTACTTTTAATTATTAAAAAAAATAATTCGATCGCCTTTTGTGCTAATTACAGCCATAATTCTTCGTTGCATTTTCCATACAGTTTTGTTCATTTGTGCTTGTGGCACCTATATTGTGGTGTTCTATTGGATTTAAGTCTCAGCTCTGCAATGGCCACTCCAGAGGGGTGGTCGTTATTTCTCCAAACCTTTTCTTGGTGTAGTTGGATGTATAGGTATGGATATTGTTCTGCTGAAATATAACTTCATTACTTGGTGTTTAAATGTAATTTATGGATAGATGGTCCTAAGAGTGTGATAACATGGTATTCTATGTTGTAGAGTTCATTCTTCCCTGTGACAGAAATATCTCCCCAGGCCCTGATGAAGACATGTAGCCCAGAACCATGATAGAACCTCCTCCATGTTTCACAGTTTGTACCAAACAAGAGGTGCCCTCAAAATGATACAAATCTGCACAATTGTTACAAAAATTTAAATTTTTAAATAATTTTCCTATAGGATATATTGGACTGTAATTAAATAAATTACATTTTAAGCAACAACACAATCGTCTTCTTATACAGCTGATAATTACTTTCATCTGACCATATAACTTTAGATCGTTATTTATCTGTCCAATTATTGTGATTTTCGTCCCACTGAAAAAGGTTTTTGTTCTGTTGACCTCAGAAATCCTCGGTTTCTTTCTCGCTATGCATCCTTTTAGACTATGAACGTTTTAACTCTCTTTTTAATTAATCTGGGTGATATTTTTTAGCTTAAAGCTTCATTGAAGGCACCAGCAAGTTCAAGAGGTGTTTTTTTCTGCGATTCTGTAATTAAGCCGGAATGTTAGATGTCTTTTCTAGGTGATGTAGGACGTGATGTAAGAGAATAAAGCTCTCGCTTTCTTGATATCGTTTGATAGTGGTTTTAACAGCATATTTTGTACATTTCTTTATTATTTTTTTTAATTTCTACTTATGGTAACCAATGGATATGGAAAAGATCGATTTGTTATCATTGTGCTTCTATAAATTCTTTAGTTTTAGTCATATTACTTATTTAGAATGATATTGAATACACAATAGTCATAAATTTAAGCTGAAACCTTAAAAATATTGGTTAAATTTAGATATATGAAACCTTCGATTTTATTAATTACACACAATTTAATAAAACATAAATTATTACGAATAAAATTTTATAGGTATTCTAAAATGTTTGCTTATGTTTAATACATAGACATTTGAGGCATACTTTATACTTTTAGCCAAGAATTTATATCATTTGCATATAAAAAAATTGTGGTCTTGCGACAGATTTTTTAGCACAACACGCGCTACTAATAGTATTTTTCTAGGTGTAAAACAAATTATTGTAGGCCTGTTTTTTTGCTTTCCTAAAACTAAATTAGGTCCACTTTAGTAAGATTCCACTGATGCCTTGGAGATGCATCATTAGTAATCGTTAATGAGGCCCTCATATGATGTCATGTTGACTCTCACGGAATAAGCTGTAGAAATAAATAAATAGACTAACAATATCACACTAGAAGATGGTTGTAGAATAATATAAGGAAGCAATTACTTGTGAGGTCGCCACCTCCAATTTACACCGTGACGCAATATGAAGATATTAAAAATCTCAAAGACAACTGGATCTTGCAGTTCCATCAGTAACCAGAGAAATATAATTGCATTAATGAATATGTAGGGCATCGCGAATAGTTCTGTACCTTAACAAAAAATCATAGATGTAGCAGAATGAGGTCAAATGGCGACCACGTGCCCTTTTATACCCACGTGGCTCCTGAGATCACAGAATGTAGCTGTGAAAGTATGGCTGAACCTGGGCAAGGAGTCGGCCGACGCCGTTATCACATGCCCCAGCTGTATTTGCCTAGGGACCGATATCATCGTCTCCCACGACCACCGCTCCGCTAGCATTCTGGCTTTCCGCTCAAAGATTGAAATCCGTTGGACATTTCAACCAACGTTATCACAATCTCCCCTTTACCCGGAGGAGTCGCCGACTTTTCCCCAAATTCGTGCGAGTCTGGAGCCACCTCACCAGGCGCCTATATAACGCTTCGACTGAGTTAAGAGAGCAGCACTGTTAGACTTCTACCTACTCCGGCGAACGAGCTGAAGGATGCCCCCTCCTCCCATCCCCCAGCGGGATTTCGATTCGAGTTGAAGCTTTAATCGATCCGTGAACTCTGCCATAGTCAATCGGCAAGTATCCCCACCTGTGAATTCTGCTATAATCAATCGGCAAGTTTCCCCATCTGCGAACTCTGCCATAGTCAATCGGCAAGCTTCGACATCAATGAACTCTGCCATTGTCAATCGGAAAGTACTTGACAAGGATTCCCGATTCATCGTACCCCAACTAGCCCCTTTTCGGCAACGAGCACGTAAGGTAACCGTTGCCACCTGCAGATTGATCTTGAATCTGACTCACCCCGTTGCTCCATTATTTGTGTGAACGCCCCAGTTTAAAATCCCCCTTTAAATCACTAAACTGACTCTGACCTCTTTAATCCCTTAATTAACCTACCTGTATCTCGTGTGGACCTTTAACCCCGTCTCGGCGACCATTCCCTTTCAACCCAATTTGTGTGTAAATATAAATATCATTTTGTTATTATTGAAGATATATTTTCGTCATTGTCTTTCTTTTGCACATCCACCGCGTACCAGCTACCTGTTAATCTTTAGCCAATTTGCACTCTGAAATATTTGTTTAAATGGACCCCGCAAAGTTAAAAATATATCATCTCCACTGGACTCAAAACAATTTTCCCCTTCACTAACGGTCTTCAACCAACTTCGGCCCCAAGCCCCAAAGTAACTACGTATATATAAATATAGAGTCTGGCCATTCCACGACAATAATCAAATTATAATTATTATTATTAATATCATCATTGTTCATCAGATAACAAGATTTTAGACCATCATATTTCAAGTCATCAAAATGGTCTGAGAATCTTTCTTTTTTTTCTATTGCCGTTCCTGTAGCTTTTGAACCTAGGGTCTACTAATCACTGATTTGTCCAATGGGATAATAAAAAAGTGCTTCAATGATACTGAAAAAACTAAGACCAAAAGGAAATTAGGAAGTCTTGTGGCGGATTAGATCCTTAAAGTCAACACCCTGCGAAAGCTGGCCTAGATTACAATGGGCGACGAAGAAAACAGGGGTTTTATCACTGGAAAATAGATGTAAAAAAATGTATTTTCAACCTTTTACATCTTTGCTTGTTTAAAAGGCTAAATATACGAAATGCAATCGTAAAGAAGGGATATCAAAACTGCTTCGCTTCGTATCAGGCATACGTTTAAGTATTAAATGAAGCATAGGCAACTTTCATTTACCCATAAGTTGCTTGGTTGCAGCATTGGAGACATTTTGCGACCATAAAAAAGTAAATTTTAACTTACAGGTCACTGATTTTCTTCCTTTCTAGATCCATGTCTTTCTCCACTCGTTTCGTACTTTTCAGTGAAATTTGGAAGCATTTTATTTGTATTATGACTTATCAAAGGAAAAAAGCCCCACTGAATCATCTCAAACAAAAAGAGCTTGAAAAAACTATAAAAATGTTCTGGTAGACATCCCAAGATTCATAGAATAAAAAAATAATTAAAATAGGGTAAAAGGCGCATGGAAAGGGACAAGCGAGATGGATGTTGAAGGATTGCTGTCCACAAGACAGCAATCAGTGTTCATCTGCAGCCCACGTGGAAGAAAGCATTGAGATAGGGACATTCAAGTTCAGCGGACTATCACCATCATCATGTCTAAGCTACTGCAGAGGTCAACACACTAGGGCAGGAAGGAGAGCGCAAAGCGAAAACACACTCTTGCTGTCGCTTATTCTACGCGATAGGTGGTGTGGTAAAGGGGTCTGGTTTATTGCTCTCGTAACTCTTCAGGGGCGTCTATGTCTTTATCACGGGTTTATAATTCGCTATGTGACGCGCAAGATTCGTCAATAAGGGCGTCTAGAAAGACCGCGAGGGTAGGATTCATATCGGTGAGACTGCGTTACGTAGCACACAGGGGCATAGATGTCGATGGTCGCAATATAATTCGCAAGAGTCTGCTAACAAAAAAAGTATTTGAAAAATGGTTATAAAATAATGATGTTATCGAGATGCAAAAATGTGTCAAGAAAGCCAGCAGGGAATAATGGAGAGGAGACTGACTAGGGATAGGAATCTCCTACCACTTACCCTTTTCCGTGACAAGAGGCAGTCATGGGTTGTGGTTGGGAAAAAAAACTTAAGGCAAAATACAGACACCCGTAACAAGTAAATATATACTCAGTTAATTAAATAAATACCTTTATTTTTCAATTCAAAGAGTGAAATACATTTTGAAAAAAAAGTAGATTATGTATTATTATTCTGTGGACTTCAACTTAGCGGCTTTTAAAGGTGCATTTTTTTTTTTTAATTAAGGTGCTATCTGGCGACTGCTGACTTAGGCATAAGTCGCCGTTAACAAACAGCCTAGTTCTAGGCTACTTTAAAAAATTTGAACAGGAAACAACAATAAAAAGAAATAAGAATAACAATATCAAAACACTAACAAAAACAATAACAAAAACAACAAAAAAAACCTGGTTAAATGAAAGGGAGAAGGCCGGCCTCCCCCCAAAAGTCAAAAAGTCTACCAGTCAATGTGCACGCACTCGTCCCGAGTACAAAGGACAGGCGGTAGCGACCCCGCCCATCCCGGTACCGGGACAGGTAACGTGCGCGAAGATCACCCAGACTAGGACATTCGACAAGAATGTGAGGAACAGTCTGGGCGACAACGCAGTCGTCGCAATACGGCGCAGGCGAACGCTCCATCAAATAGTGATGCGTCACACGAGTGTGTCCGATTCGGAGACGACAGAAAGCGACCTCAAGCCGCCGCGGCATTGGGGGATAGGTCCATGGGAACAGTCGCGGCGCAATGGCACGCAACTTTTAGTTCCCTTCGACCGTCTCCCATCTTCTTTGCCAAGCAGTCCGAAGAGCTGCCCGTATTCCTGCCATGTAGTCGGTGTGAGGAAGAGCGAAACGCTGGTCCGGTCGCAGAGTCCTCACGGACTCTTTGGCTCCTTCATCGGCGCGCTGATTCCCCGCAATTCTTACATGTCCAGGAACCAAGCAGAAGATAATCTCGACATCTGCCCGGCTCGCCAAAACCGTGGCGTCACTGATATCGCGAACCAGGAGGTGCCGGGATTCCAATGCCCCGAGAGCACTCAGGGCACTTTGTGAGTCGCTACATATCCCAATCCGGTCTCCGAACAAGGCACGTCGCGTAATCTCCCGTACCGAGTGATGTATTGCCACCAGCTCGGCCGTGAAGACAGACGCAGCGCCTGGTAGAGCCCCGCTGACTTCAAACAAAGGGGATACGGCGTGGAAGCCGACTCCCTCTTGGGACTTGGAGCCATCCGTATACACTGGCACGGTTCCAGCGTGACACGATGTGTGCTCCAAAAAGGTCGAACGCAATACTCCCGGCGCAGTACAAGCTTTGGGAGCAGAGGCGTGGCGACAAATAGCCAAATGTGGGACCCTTCAGAACCAGGGGCGCCACCGGCGCGAGAGCTATATCTACCTCTCGGAGTAGTTTCCTGGCCCTAAACGCAAAGGGCTTAGGGTATGGCTAGCGTCTCTCGGCGGCATAGGCACCAGCGAGATCAGCTGCGGATGCAGTGAGAGCTGTTGGCGACTGAGGGAGGCGCCGGGCTCGCGCGTACAGGTGAGTGATGCACTGCACGCGGCGCAGAGCGAGTGGCATCTTCCCAGCATTGACCAACAGGCTCTCAATGGGGGAAGTGTAGGAGGCACCGGTCGCAAGACGAAGGCCAGTGTGGTGGATCGAATCCACCTTCCGCAATATACGCTCGGCTGCGGATGCATAAAACTCGCATCCGTAGTCAAGCTTCGAACGAACAAAGGATCGATAAAAAAGTAAGGCAGTAGCCCTATCAGCGCCCCAAGCGCTGACGTCACGGAACGGAGAATGTCCATGGCGCGGGTACAAGAGACCCTAAGGCTGCGAATATGAGCCTCCTAGGTGAAGCGTGTTCGAATACAAGACCAAGAAAACGGTGCGACTCAACCACATCCAGGCGCACCCCATTAAGAAACAAATCTTGGTCGGGGTGAAGCCGTGGATGGCGGCAGAAGTGCACCACCTTAGTCTTGGCCAAAGAAAACCGAAACCTGTGCGCTTCGGCTTAGCAAGAGACGCGGTTCAATGCCTGTTGGAGTCGACGCTCCAGAGTTGCCATCTGGGCCGCGCCAAAAGAGATCGAAAGGTCGTCCACGTAGAGCGTGGCGAGAACATCTTACAGCAGCACCGAGGTGATGCCGTTGATGCTCAGGGCAAAGAGTGTGACACTGAGGGCACTTCCCTGCGGGACACGCTCTTGCTGCTCCTTTGGGCCGGAGAGGGCTCCCCCCACCCGTACGCGGAATCGACGATCTCGCAAAAATTCAGATATAAACATCGGGAGGCGTCCCCTCGCTCCCATCGTGTGGAGAGTCTCCATGATACCGTATTGCCATGCGGTATCATAGGCCTTCTCCAGATCAAAAAACACCGTGGCTTAGTGCTGTCTACGAAGTAAAGCCACGCAGACGGCATTTTCCAGTCGGAGCAGAGCATCCGACGTGGAGTGGAACTTGCGGAAGCCGCGCTGTGCGGAAGACAGATGGCCTCCGCTGTCCAAGAAAAAGGCTAATCTAACATTTACCAATTTCTCCATCAAATTGCACACGCAAGAGGTTAGAGAGATTGGGAGAGGAAAAGGGATGTGAGGAAGGTATGGGTGGGAATAAAGCAGGTTGTTAAAATCCAGCCACCCCAGACTGGAGCTCAGGGGTTAGGGAACATTGTCCCCCACCCCCTCAGCCCCGATGCGGGACGGTTGGCTGAGAAGAAGGTCAGCATCTACCCTGTGAAATTTCTTGCCTGTTCAGAGAAAGTTGTTGGAGAGGTTGTATGAAAAGCGAGGAAAAAAGTGTTTTGAAGGAAGAAGAAGAGGCTAAGCTGTGGTCGGACGGGGTGCTGAGTCCCGTCAGCACGGCGGCCAGGATGGCAAATCGCCGCTCCCCTTACGGTGTTTTAAAGGTGCAATTTGCCTAGGCTTTCTATAAGTTCTGAGGTTACAGTTTTTGATATTTCTTACCATATTTAGCGTATTAAATTCAGCAATTCCGGACCTGGTCCTGGTTTTAAAGACTCTCCTCGTAAAGTCTTGTCAACTATTGGAAATATTTCGGAACTGACTCGGGCAAAGAAGTCCTTTGTTGTCGTTGTCATTTTAGCAGGATGGCAGAAAGCCCAAATTTATATGAATAAACAATTTTCTTTTTCAAGCCAGGGATTTGAAAAAACTAGTAGAAGTCCCTCTTGAATGTAAATATATGTTTACGAATTGATATTGCCAACACACAACCAACTCTGACATTCCATCCTTCAAAATTGCTTCCCACACCATAGCTGAAAAGCCATCATCTTTCGTGTTGGTTTAAATCCCTTTCTGTCAAACTTCCAAGGGATAATCTCCAAGCCTATACCCACCCACTGTCCAAAATTGAGTAATCCTTGATTAGTCAGAAAATAACATAATTTTGTGTCAAATTTCAGAGTATTGTAGCTCATTTCTTCAGCTCATTAATTCCACTATTATTAGTAGTAGTATTATTACCTGACAGACTACAAACCCTTGCTGGTAGAGCAGAATGCTAGAAACCCTAAGGCACCAGCAGAGAAGACAGCCTCATAAGGAAAAACTAGATAAAAAGAGAAGGAGACAAGAGAAAGACACACACAATTTAACGTCTCAGCAGGAAGGAATGAGACCAGTTTTAAACTTTTGAATTTCATGAGATCCAACGACAGGACTAGGGAGCTCATTCCCTAACCTGGTAGTTGCTGTAATAAATTTAAAAGTGGCTTCCTGCTGGTTGCACCTCCATAATACCAAAAGAGAACGCAGATAATTTACTGCTGTTCATGGATTGATTTGCAATCTTCCTGGCACTTCAGAAGCTTTTAACGGAGTGTTGTTCTCAAAGAATCTTTGAACAGCACGAATGCATCTTTTCAGAGAGCACAAGTCAACTATTTCGCGTCTCTGGTAATTTTGACGATTTTTTTAATTGAACTATAATTCATTTAACGAAAGAAAGGGGTATTCCAAGATTACTACCAATATTTCTTTGACACCTCCCCCACACGCCTCAGATTGACCAACAATCCGTCCTATTTGAAACTTGCAAATGTCCTCGTAATTTTTTTTCTAAAGATTTTTAATAATTAAAATATTAAACTGTGAAAAGATGGAAAAAAATTACTTCTTGTAACATGGCAAATAATCGGTGTATTTTTGTTCTTACATGTCTCTGTACAAGTTGGTGTGTAGAAATATACCTCAAAGATCAATGAAACTGTTTTGAGTGATGTTGGTAACATGGAAATTAACTATTTGGATAATGAGTTCCGAGCTTTCATCATTACTCGACAGAAGATCGTGTAGAGCAGGGGTGGGCAACATTTTAAGTGGGTGTGCCAATACTTGACTAAAACACAAGTAAAGGATATAAAATTAAAGATGTTCTTTTTATTCATTCCCAACCCTTTATGATGCATAAAAATTACAAGGAAAAGAGTAATTTTACCTAAAAATATACATATTATATTATATTAGACAGAATTGAATCGATATCCTTTCAAGCAGAAAACAACAAATCCAAACTAGAGAAAGAAAAATTGTGGACCTTTTCATTTATTTACCATCAATGAGACTTCTGCTGCTGCCTCACTGATAACATAATTTATAACAGGTTGTACACAATGCGGTTGTATCTATATAAAATAAATTGGAGATACATTTATTTAGTTTTCTTAAGTTAAGCATTTGGCTTCGCGTGCCGGTAGAATTCGTTGGCGTGCCACGTTTGGCACGCGTGCCAAAGGTTCCCCACCCCTGGTGTAGAGACTATTCAATGAAATTTGGCAAATCCTAGATGAGATTTATGGAGGCTTATCTTTTGTGTTTTGAAACAACAAAATAAGGAGAAAGCAATAAACTTCACGACCGACTTTAGTAGACTTTCACAAGGCATAAGTAGTAACCCATCACGGTGTAAATTGACCTTCTTCAATGACGTTTCTAGCGCTATAACAAACTAGAAGCGACTCAACACTACCATTTATGGAGATATAGGGGTAGTTCTCATCTGCAACTTTCTTTACACTAGTTTAAAACCACCTTTTTTCATTAACTGTGTTAAATGGCTTACAGAACGGCCTACCGGAATCCCTTAAGATATGACTGAACTTAATTTTACTCAGGGGATTTGGAAATCCAATCGCTTGCTTTCCTATTTAGGAACTTAAATTGTAAATACTAAGACTGAATACTAAATGCAAAGATAAAATTAAAACTACTCGATTCCAATAGTTTCGAAAACAATGAAAACGATAATTTAACAAAAAAATATTTACCAAGCTATGACATTAACATTGTTAAGACAGTAAAAAGTAGGATACCCCAAATCTTGGAGAAGAAGTCCTTGGGTGAAAATGCCGAGCTTAGTGTAAGTTGTAACTGGAAATATATAACAGATTCCCGATGAATTTGGCGTGGTTTGTGTGATCTGTGTGGGTAAATTCAAACAAGAGTGGTATCTCTGTTTGCTGGTGTGCAGAAGAAGGCAGAGAAATGTCCGTTGTGCTAACTACTAATGTGGCGCTTCTGGTTAAAATTTAATACCATATAAAATTTGTCTTCAACGCCAGTAAGTTTTCCGATCGTTGTACTTGAGGTGCATCTTCAAATGAGCCATTGCAAATTTAAGACTTGGGTATACCCAAGTCTTCAAACCGAAGAATTGGTAAGTCTTGGTAAGTCTTCACCAGAGGGTGTATGGATCCGAACAGTAGTGTTGATTTGGTTCCGGGCTTAAATGAATATAGAAGACGCTCCCACAAAAGATGTTTTGGTTAGAAATCTTGTTTTTAATTCTTTCTCCTGTCATTCTCCCTTCTTGTGAATGTCTGGTAAGGAATGGCGTGTGATGGTATTCTTTTGCAGAACTTGAAGATCAATTAATGGAGACAAACCCACTTGAATATTTTTGACCACCTAATAATAATATGTCATTTTGGACGACAGAGAGATTAAGTTCGTCTTACTAACCCAAGACCCAATTTATCAGTAAATAAAGTTAAACATGATTGATGTTGGTCACTAACAAGAATATTGCATTAATCTCTCACGTGAAGTGTAGTAAACGCAGATTAGAAATTGTCAAATTTTATTCCACATTATAAGGAAATAACTTTTATCCTTTGCCGAAGGAAAATTCCTCAGAGCAATAATAGGTGATAAACACGAATGGAGAACCTCGGCTAAAATGAGCTAGAAATTATGGTCTTGAGAAAAGTTCTCAAAAAAGGATTTTTTGGGTAGGATGTTCTTTGGTATATGTTTTAGGACATAATCGCACCCTGATGTGATCCAAACCTCTCGCCGCTATCGCAAAGGGTTCCCCACCCATGCAAAGAAATAGCGAATCCAATGGGGCTTGAATCTGGTGACTAACAATCCCTGATTCGGTTTAATTACGCTCTCTGTGCGGAAAAAATAGTTCGTTGTTCCGGTGTTGAACAAAGGTGGACAATTAAATTTACTTTCTATAGGCCTATCTGAATTGTTTGTTGCCTTTTATTGGTCGCTGAAAGGACTATTTACCGAGTTATTAAAACTTGAAAGTAGTATTTTTCGATCTATCGAACTATTATTTGGCGCTGCTAGCCCTGGTGATATGACGTCATAAGTCTCGGGTGAAAATAGAGATAGGGCGCACTGATTCAAGAAATACCCATTCCCTACATTGATGATTACCCTAACATTTAATAAGACACTGATTTAACTAGAATAGAGAAGGTTAACGGTAGTTAGTTATTTAAAGAGGTTTTTAGTTTTGGTAAATCTGCAGATTAACGACTAATATTCACGCGAGAAAGCAAGCAGGGTTGTATTCCAACCGTCCCAAAGATCAGCCATTTTAATTTTCTATTTCAAATATTGTTTTAATTTTATATTTAAGATGACCGAAAGTCTTGTCACTCACTGTTAATATCGTTTATTATTTTATTTCAGAAGGGTGAGACGGGCTCCTATAGTTTGGAAGAAAGGCTGATTGCAAGGGCATGGGCACGTGATCGTGTGCATTCTGGCAAAAACATGTGTTTTATATTTTATTGTTCCTTTATTCTTCTTATTCATGTTCGGTAGGGGTAACAACAATTTCTGACAACCCTCAACATAAGGGATCGACTTCAACGGGTCTGTTATACGCTTTCATGACCTTTGATTCCGATTCTACCTTAAATCGTAGGTCCACCCGTACTGAGGTTTAAAATGCCGGAAAAGAAAGTGGCTTAGGTCTTTCTGCCCCAGTTTGGTTGTTTGCGGAGAATCTCGGTATCTTGTCTGTTCCATTCATACGTCCCTGCCAATCTATAACTTTGATCTTCACTGTCTGTGTCGTTTTGCCTCCACCTTTGTTTCTCTTTGTGCACCTTTAATTGCGTATATTTGTGTTCATTTATACATCCTTGACCAACTAGTTTGTATAGAGAACTATTGTCCTTTCAACCCTCTTTGACACCTATCACATAATCACATCTTTCTCACATTTACAATACATCTCTGTAGCCTTTATTCCCTTGATGATTTATACCTATGCTTTCTAGGTTTAAACACCTGATTAGCGACCATCAACGTGTGCAATTGTGCTCAGGCTATGAGTGAATGGGAGAGAGACCTTTGGTATGACACAAGTTTACAGGAATACCACAACCTTTACATATCTGTTACACTAGGAAATGAATGTGAATAACATTTCCGGTGCCCAGATCATTACATCTCCAATTGAAAGCGTGTTTTTCCTTGCCCTAAGACAAGAACCAGCGGGGTCACCCTGTGTTTAAAATTGAAATAAGAGGTTTATAAAGAAAGTAATGAATGTATGGCAAGTAAAAGTGTGTGGATGGTAGTGAGTTCGAGTATAATTATCTGATGCTTGCGACTCTCATTAATGATACTTGAAACCAAGAAGCTAGAATCATCGAGGGCATCTCACCCATGAAATTTAAAAGGAGAAACCAGAAAATAAGAGAGTGGTGGTGAAGATGTTTGAAAGATAGGCTACGCTATACCGGTAGGCGTTGAAGGCGGGAGGGTACGCAATTCTCCAGATTCTGGACGCGTAGCTCTCTCACACCAACTCACACACTGCAATGACGTCAGGTCGTATGTATGTATGCCATACATGGGGCCAGATATAACTGGAGCGGAGCGTTGTGAGTCGCCCGAAGTGAGATCCTCATTTCGTTTCAGGAGTGGAGAGTAGTGGAGTGTGTGTGTGAGGGCGGGGAGGGGGGGATCTATGTAGAGAACACTAAAAGTTACCGGTCAAGTGAAAAAACCCTAAAACGAAAAGTCCTTTGATGAATAATAGTCTCTAATGGCCAATAAGTTTGATAAAATAAACAAACGAGTGTTTGTGAATATTCAGCCTAATACTCGATAACAACAAACACTACACTTCTTCACTACATGATAGAATTAAATTCTTCTTCGTGTACCAAATATTTTGGCTCTTGAATACCATGTCGAATAATACAATGGTAGTAAATTAGTTAGAACTTTTGATTTGGCCAATATTGAGCCCATTTGGTCTTTTTGGAAGCAATTGTTTTAACTTTGATTCCAGGTTCATCCTAGTAAATCCAGGTTCATCTTGGTAAATCCAGGTTCAGCCTGGTAAATCCAGGTTTCACCCCCTGTTTCAAGTCTATTCATTTATATCAATTTCATTCACATCCAAAGGATTCCAAAGATTAACAGAAAGGTTGACTGTTTCGTCTACATATTCTCGTCGCAACGTTTTTGACATCCATCGCGCGGGTTTCTTACTTTTAAATTATTAGTTAAAATAGAGTGAACAGATCGACGAGACATAACTAATTGTCTATTATTATTATTATTTCACCTCAACTTCAATTGATGAAAGACGGACAGCAACAATTGTTTTAGGAATTGATATTGATTGCTTTCCATTCAATTTGTTTTTATTAGGAAATTCCTGGCAAGTTTCCAATCTTTGACCCAGTCCCACCGACTGATTTCTTAGTCCAGCATCTCCCTAAACTTTGGGAAAAGCATCAAGTATCTGCAAAACCTTTAAGGGTGGTATCCAGTGTTTTCTGTGGTTTCTATTTAAGTGTTGTTGGAAAATTAATGCTCGCTTTCTTCTCGAATTCTTAAATTTTATCATGGAAATTAGAGCTCTTTTTATCCCCTGAAATCACTGTCACCTGGGCTGCGTAAGGCTTAGCTTGGTCTAAAATCTAGGCTGGTCCAAATTAAATGTAAAAAGAACTCATTCAAATTTGATTTAAAATTAATATATAACTTTTCGTGTTCCCCTCGTATACATATTTATGTGCGTGCAGAGACCGGGTGTGTGCGTGTGATTGAGAAGTTGTTTAAATTCACGTTATTGGAAGTCGTGCACGATGTTGGGCTTGGAATTAAATCACAACTTTTCGCTCCACTTCTCTGTTTTTGGAGGATTTAGCTCAGCCTCACACCCGAGACGTAGCTTTGTTCTAAGTTGTCCACCGTCATTAAGACAGGACGAGTCATCTGTTGGGCAGCGTCGCTTTCATCCTGATCACTATTTTGTGACACCTGAAAAATACGAAACAATGTGAAATGAGGTATGTAATGTATCAAGAATTTTCACTGACCTTCGTCATTGCGAACGTTAGATTCGGTTAATGGTTTTCTTATGTATCTCCTGATCTTAATTTAAAGACAAATTATTCTTGCAACCCCCCTACCCCCCCTGTGGGATATTCTTAAATTGTCTCCTGCAACCAAAATTCCAGGATAATGGACGACCATCATTCGGGGTAGACGCAGAGAAGCGTCTCGAAACACCCCATTTTAGCATTCATTCAATGCAATACCCCCTCCTTTGGTGGTGTCATAGGCCCTTTCCCCCAAATAGGCCCCCCTATTGAGGTGTGTAGGGCTTGAATTTGTCCATTGTGATCCCGTCACAAGCTTCGCCCAATCAGAGGCAGCGTTGGAAATCATGATTTGAGCAACGAGGGCAAATGGCTCGCGTGGAACCGCGCGGCTCAATCGCGGACGGGGCGGATGAGAAAGTTCGGTCCCTTGTTTGTACATAAAAATACGAAGCAGAAACCAACGAGGGCACTTCCCCCAGAAAGTTGGTAAGGGGAAATATGCCAAAAAAAGAGGAAGCAAACATGTACGGAAGATCTATAACCTCAGATCCTGCAGCGGAAAACTGGACTATGAGAAAAGCAATCCTCCAGATGTCACCTACAGCATGATTGATATACTACTCCTGAAGTGCATTTGTAGGGCCTCAGGAGGGTACGAACCGAAGAGATATGCAGTTTTAGAAGGAGGGGTGAGGGGGAGGCGAATGTGTGATGAAAGAGGAGAGGAAAAGAATCGATGGAGACAAGAGACCAAAGAAGGGATCTTTAATTTTTGCATCCATCTTCACTTCCTCCTCGTCTTCCTCCACTCGTCTTTCCTATCACGTTCAAGTCATCCCGTGAGTGTATGTTTGTGTGTGGAGATAGGAAGAGAGAGTGGTGTATCAACTTAAGCGAGTGAATGAGAGCAGGTATGGAAGCCAAAAAGGGAAATATGCTATGGTGAAAAAGACCACCCTAACGACACATTGAAGAGTAACGTGGAATATGCAAACAAATGTCCAAAATGACATGGTGAGGTGGAGGTTTTGGTGAAAAGAGAAGGAAGAGGCGGTTGCAAAGATTTCCCCGTCTTTTTCCTCATTCTCAGACGTCGTCATCATAAATTTAACCCGCGAAAATTCCCGCCAATTTCGTGATAGAAAAAAAGGGAAGAAGACCCCTTCCCCTTCTTCTCCCGCCCCCCGACACCCGGATGACAAAACCGTGCATATAGAACATAACCCTCCCACCCTCACCCCCTACGCTGTGTTGGGGTTAGCCCCCCCCCTCCCTATGAAACCGACTTTGCAAAGAAATTAGGAAGAAGATTTTTCCGCTTCTAATTTTATGATCTCGGGAAGAGGGGCGACGTCTTACTCTGTCCTCGTGTGAGTGGCAGCTGTCAGTCATGTACAACAATGGAGCTGTGCATTTTACACGTGTACGTACTTTCAACGGAGTCCAAGGAAAACCAATGAGGGTTTCTCCAACGGGGATTTTGTTTAGGGAAATACGGGAGGGGAGGGGCTCTCGCAGTTGAGACCTCTCTAACGGATAATGAAATATGCATAAAGATCAGAAGGACAGTTTCTGGCAAGTCCCGAGGCCACAGGAATCAGGTCCTTGTTGTGTGTGTGAGAGGAGTGGGGCTAAGGGGTAGCTGAGTGGAAACACCGCTTCTGATTTTAGCGAGGTTAAGCTAGATTGGGTGTGATAGGTTGCCGGATGGAGTCTGATTCGGGTGAACCCCAGGGCCACTGCCTTACCTGTAGGTCCCGGGGGTTTAGAGCCCACGTTGATCAATAATCCCACGCCGCTCTTCACAAAATCACGG
Source organism: Ceratothoa steindachneri (assembly GCA_963969495.1). Classification (NCBI taxonomy): domain Eukaryota; kingdom Metazoa; phylum Arthropoda; class Malacostraca; order Isopoda; family Cymothoidae; genus Ceratothoa; species Ceratothoa steindachneri. The sequence continues at coordinate 76,526,027 of OZ018328.1, forward strand.
AATTGGAGCTTGCGCGGTCGCTACAACTTGTCCTTTGTAGCTGGAACAGTTCGTGCTCTCCCGTCTGTGTGATAGTGAGGTTCTTGGGGGAGGGAGGCCTCATCTTCAGCATTTAGTAGGATGGTTTTGGGTACATTTCGGCCTCCTGATGGGGGTGCAGCTCCCTTCTGCTGGCGCCTGAACAAGCCTTTTTTTATTTGTTCTATTCTCTCGTTGGTGTTTTTTAAATTATCAGAAAAATAGATATATTATTTTGGGGGGTGGGGGGGAGGGAGAGATCATGCCCTTGTTGAAGGTCCCAATGACAGCTTAAATTAATAGGGATGGATGTATTTTCTAACGTTTAATACCCACTTTCACCCTTTGCTGGGTCTAAACAGGCTCGAAAAAGATGGGAGATTTGAAAGAGTGGGGATGGAGACGACTGTAGAGAGCGCGCCACCTTCTCTTGGGGCATTGGGGTAGGAAGGGTGCGCTGTTCATCAAGGTTTCATTTGTAGCGAGGTTATTGCCCCTCTTACGCCATCCCCCGCAAGGAGGGTGTAAAACACTTACCAAGTTCTTTTTCCTCTTTGTCGGCGAAGGTCCAGGGTTAGTAATGTCTTTTGCCACTAACCAGTGAGCAGGGAACCTTTCGTAGCCCAATGAACGGCAACCTGCTCCATGATCGATGGTAAAACTCTTACCACTTTCTTTTCCCACTCGTTTCGCATCAGGGGAGTGTGGAAATGGAACGCCATTCTCGGGTGGAAGAATGAATATGTTGTGTGTGAAGGAGGGGGAAAGAAAATCGGCGGTATTGTGATTGGCTATGTTTGTGATGACGTAGGTAAGGAGCTGCCTTTCCACACGGGCAAGCTCTGAGCACACCCGCCAATGGGTGGGCGACTCTTTCCGTACGCTGGAGTTTTGTGTCCGCTCTCACTCGGATTCAATCCGGTGCCTAGGCGCTGGTAAGTAAACGCCTTATTCATTAGACTAACGAGAGCCCCACTGTGGGAATGCGGATGACAAGTTTGGCTCTTACGATCGTTAGTTGTTATTTACAAGCAAGGAATCAATTCTCCTGATTCTTCCATACCACTTGAAATATAGTGAGTGACCGCAGTACTCAAAAACAGGGATAGAGGGTGTTAAACTTAAATTGAGTCATTCCAATCTACACCTTCTTCAGGACGAACAAAAATCACCAATGAAAATTAATGCTAGATTCTTATTGAATTAACTCGACCCTCAAAGTCACAGAATTTCAGATTAGTTAACACCAGGGGTTAAACCCTTTGCCTCTTTCTGTACGTCCTCAAAACAAGATACTAGTGTTGGAATTCATCCACACAGTCACACATACAACAAAAACCATTTTTTAATGGCTAATAACATATCTGGCCTTTCTCTAGATGTTTGAGAACATAATTTAATGAATCTTGAAATGTTATCTAGAGAAACTTAGACCCATTCAGTTTTAATGATTAAAAAAGATTGGGGGGGGGGGGATACTTTTACACTCTTTTGGTTATTTTAACACTTTTCATTACGAAATTTTTCCGTATCAGGTAAGCCCAACATTTAGGGAGGTCAAGGGTTGTTATTGCTGTCCCTTCATCTTTAACCTTTTTAGCTAATGTTATTCTCTCTAAATTATTATGGGTCTTTCTTAATAAATTACCACCCCATTGGTCTGACATGGTCAAGGAAATCCTTACAAACCAATTCCCCTTGTAGTAATCTCTTTTCTTGATTCTGGTAGTGTGGCGTAGCACTATCCCATCTTGAATTGCAGCTCTGCCCCCATCATAGAGCACTAAAGAGAAAGGGCAACTAAAGTCAGAAATATTATACACCAACTGGCACTGGCGAGTACTGCGTACTCATTTCTCCAATGGCTGAGCAAAATTCATTAAGAAGCTGTCTGTTATATTTCGGATTTATTTATAGGTTGTCAACAAATCCTCATTTACGATTGCATTTGGATCGTTCTAAGAAACTCTATAAATTTCCTTACCTTTGTAATATAACATTCTACAGGAAAACCATTCACTTTTACTCTAAATAATTAGTTTTCTTTATTAAATCATTAACTTACTGGCCGGATTTTAATTTCTCTACTCTTATATAAAAATGTTACTCGGCAGTTGAAGACGATAAGAACGTTACAACAGCGCTTCTCGTTGCTACGAACTTTTACCACCTTTTTAAACGTCCAGGGACAAATTTGCTCGTGCTTAAGAGACTCGAGTACAAATATGATTTTTCTTAAGTTGAATGAGGGGTTACAGCCCCCCAGCCTTCTCAAACTGAAACCTCATATGTATGAAATGAAAAATAGAAAATAATTAAGAAAATGACCAAAGAAACGAACCTACTTATAAGGGGTTAGGTATTGTTTTTCTAAAAAAAAAACATCATAGATAAACGAGTTCAATAACCTGTCAATACGAACGAAACCCGACATATTGTCTGTCCCTTTGGAAAACGAAGAGAGAACCCAAAACTCTTAATTCCTTTTTAGATGTATGTAAGGGGATGTGAGGGGCAGGGGGCTAGGTGGAGGAGGGGATCTATGATTATTTGTGTCTCATCGATTCTCAGCATCTTTGGATTTAATGTCTCAATGTTCTTCCTTTCCGCATAAAGGGGGTCCTCTCACAAGCTCCATCATTCTTCCCATCACCCCAACAGGTTGGCTCAAATTTGTACTTAGGGAGGGAGGCGGGAGCACTCAAGGAGTAACGAGATCACTCTTGAACTCCTATAAGATTTATAAATGATTGGTTTGCTGTAGTGCTCAATTTCAGCAGGGTTGAGGTGGTTACCTCTTCTGCTCCACACTGACCGTGTACACAGGCAAGAAAGAGCCCTTTGCTCGTCGTCTCTGCTGCATGGGTGTTGGCACCTTCTCTGTAGTTGCTCCTAAGCTGTGGAATGGCCTGCCCCTGGTATACGCTCCTCTGAAAACCCACCTCTTCTTTCAGTTCCTTTCCTATTCGATGGACTGGCGCCGTGTGAAGGCTTCAAAGTCTTGAAGGGCGTCTTATAAAACCTTTATTACACTGGTCTGCGTTTCAAAACCCTTTTCAAAAGTCATAGGTTTTTAAACTGATTTATAATCATTTTTGCATGCTAAATTTAAAAATATGATTTGGTTTCTAAGATATACTCAATTTATTTTAGAAAGCATATCCCAAAATAGTGCTATCATCCAACCATTTATTACTAGTTTTGTCACATCTAGCAATGAATAACCATTCATACCCTATTTTATTCATCTTTTCAGGTCTAGATTTTCATTAAAATGAATCGTAAGTATAAGAATCACCCGAATAGGTGTTTTTACATCTGCGGACATCTCGTTCTTCCAGACTGTCAAACAAAAATCACAGATTTTGTGAAAAAGGCATATCGTGCTTAATTTGGAGTGAAACTAGAGGATCAGGATAAGCCAATTGCTCCTAGTATGTGCTGCAAAACATGTGTAGAAAATTTACGGGATTGAAGTAAAAAGAAAAGGAAGAGTCTGCCATTTGGTTTCCAAATGGTGTGGAGGGAAGGCAATGATGACGTCAACTAGTGCAATTTGCGCAAGCCGAACTAAACTACCTGTCACGACACCTGAACCTTTCCTAATAATCTGCTTACCTATTGGGTTCCCGTCTTCAAAAGTAATGTATGCATGCACCAGGGACAACATTCTATTGGTATCGGGACCGCAAGAAAGAATTTAGGAAATATTTCAAGTCTGATGATGTCTCTTTACTGGTGTACTGTAAAAACATTGGTGACCTGCTCAACTTAATGGGCCTGAAGTATGATGCTATGGAATGAAGACATTTTATTAACTCATCTAAAAGAATCATCAATTCAGTCCTTCTTATAAACAGCAATAAGTTTTCATCGATCCCTGTTGTACACTCAGCTGCAATGAAAGAAACCTGCCACAGCATGGACCGTCTCTTGTCTGCTCTCAACTACCAAGAACACAAATGGCTAATCTGTGGAGATCTAAAAGTTGTCGGACTTATCCTAGGCCTTCAAGGTGGATACAAAAAGTGTCCATGCGTTATGTATTTCTGGGACAGTCGGGCTGACGCCTAGCATTACTGGGCGTCAGACAAGACTGGCCGTGTGACAACGTTCTGTCATACACCCTTGTTGAACCGAGCAAGATATTGCTTCCACTCCTGCACATCAAACTCGGTTTGATGAACAACTTTGTCAAGGCAATGGACAAGGGAGGTGAAAGATTTGCTTCCCTCCATCAGAGGTTTTCACGACTCAGCATGGAAAAACTAAAAGCAGGTGTATTTGATGGTCCTTAAATAAGAGAGCTCATCAAGGACACCTGTTTTGATAAAGCACTGAATCCTGCTAAACTCTCTGCCTGGTTGTCCCTTAAGTGATTCATTACAAACTTTCCTTGGCAACCACAGAAGTCCTCAGTATGAAAAGGCGGTTGATGAGTTAATGGGGAATTTCCACAAACTCGGTGCATTTCCTTCGGTCCCACCTGAACTATTTTCCCAAGGATCCTGAAAACTTCAGTAAAGAACAGGGTAAGCGCTTTCGCTAAGATATCCGTGTGATGGAGGAACGTTGCCAGGGGCGTTGGGATGTCAACTTTCTGGCTGACTACTGCTGGTGTCTGAAAATGGATTTGTTATCTGCTACGCACAATCGGAAGTTGCTAAAGAGACCATTCATCCATGTGTAGCTTTTTTGGTATGTTGTACTCTTCTTGGTATCAACTAAACATATGTAAACCTTCTGTGTATAAATCAGTTCAAAATCTACTATTGTGTGTACAAATAGATCGGAATATAAGAATTTATGGCATGTGCTTATATCTCAAAAGCTTGATCTGATTTGATAAAATGAACATGATTTTCGGATTCAGAGCGAAAAACCGGCCTAAAATGAGGAATTATGTGTTAGACCTTGTAAACAGCGTAGCCTAGTGTTATTATTATTATGATAATACCTCACCAGATAAATTTCCATCTTGTAATCTCACTAGTATTCAGTTTCATTTCGCCATCTCCCGTTTCTCCTTCACGGTGTTATTTTCGGCCTCCCAACAAACGGAGGGCAATGTGTTTCCAGCCCCTCCCCGTCCTTTATTCTTCTTAACACTGTCTTTTCCTCCACTTCCTCCCCCGCTCCCAGGCGCCCTACTTCTTCCGCGGAGACTATCCGCCTCTTCCCCTCGGTAAGAAAGATGGCTTTCCCTCGTTCGGCTTGTTTACGATATCGCTTCGAACTCCCGTTTGTCTCTGGCGCACAAAAGAGACAGAAGTGGCGCTCTTGACACTGGGGGGGTGGGGGGGTGGGGTACCGCATCGGATATGAAGGTTACAGTTTCGTGAGTGTGTATTTTAGGAGAAGGTTTCCGTATAGTAGCATCTACCACAACATCAGTAGCGAGTTTAATCCGCATTTTCTCGATTTTATCACCTCTATTTTTTATCATATATATACTAATAATATATATACTTAGTTTGAAAATTTAACGAGCCTTATTACAGGTTGATTTATCTCATTTTCAATTAATTCTCTACTATTCTTTAATTCTTTGCTATGATTTTTCCAAAATGAAAAACAAACTCCGTAATGTTATTCCACACATATAAATACATACAAACGCTTTCAACTCGTTTAAGACTTCACCCTTCACTTCGAGATTACACCTCCCCTCTCCTTCCTACCCGAGGGCCATGGTACTCTACCCTCGCTAGAGGAGGGGCATTTCACAAACTTCATTAAATCATCGGTTAAATTTCTGTGAAATGATTTGGTGCAAATCAAAAACTTAATAGTGGCAAAACATTTGTTATCGTGAAGTAATTATGTGTAGTTTTTTCTAAAGAATTTTTTCCTTTCATTTTTTGTTTTAGGTTTTGCCTTTTCCACACAATTTACTCACCCTTGAGTTGAGCCTGACGAACAATGAAATGGCAAAGGAAAGAACAAAGTAGATTATATCTACGAAAATGACTTTGGTCGTATGCTCTTTGGTGAGAGGATTCTTCAATGTCTCCGTGAACTTTAGGTATATTTAATAATTTTAGGGCGATCTTTCCTTATTTTACTTGTATTCATTTTATTCTCACTTCAGTTTCCATATTAAGAGAAAGCTTCATGGTTCATTCAGCTGATTTTTCCTTTCAGTTTATTGGGCGGATAAAATCAATAGACTGATCGTCTTATTTAAAGCATACAGTTTAAAATATCAATTAATATCTAAAATTTACCTAAAAAATTTGATTTTAAAGTTAATCCCGAAATATAAAGGTAATATAATGCACATTTGTTACTTTTACTCCTGGTTATCGAGATATCCTGTAGCAAAAATTGGATATCCCTTCAGTCCTTCAGCAACGGAGTGTCATAACTTGTTATCCGACGTGTCCTGGTAAAGGAGGTATGGTAAAAAAGCTCCAATTTCCGTAACAGGAAAGCTGAGACGTGTCTCTGAAGGATAATTTAATATATCCTTTTCTGAGTTGCCCGTCAAGAAGTTTGAGATCCGAGGAATAAACCCATAGACGACAACAAAGCTTTAGAAAAATCGGCGTGGCTCGAAATCAATGAAAACGTGGCATGGCTCGATCGTCAGCATTCTGCTGTCGTTGCTCTCCCAAATTCGACTGGTTTCAACCTTGATGTGAAGGAGTAGCAATTCCCACGTATGTTCCTTAGTGTTGATTAAGGATCAGGGTCATTTACAGCGATTACTTCTTCAGGTCTTAGCGAGTGAGTGATCCCCACCACTGGTGTTCATTTGTTTTATACATTATCTGCTGTTGGTGAAGTAGGGACGAGGTAAAATCAGGTTTCGGCAGTTTGGCCTTTACTCAGTGCATTTATCGTCTCTCTCTCTCTTATGAGTGGCTAAGATTTATGAGTTATATTATTGCTTATGAATGAGCTCCATAAAACGGGATTTGTATGTCATTCCGCTTCAGACATTTCTCCCTTCCTTCCATGCGATTTGCTAGAAGTAAAAGGTAACCAAACGGTAGGTTTCCTGGTGGCACAAATTTCTACCCGAAGCGAGTAGAACACACTCAAGGAAAATAGATTTGAGTCAATCGATAAAAACTCTTTCATCCAATTTCGGCATACATTGATAAAAATGCCCCCCCCCCCCCCTCATTTATTGACTATGAAAGGCAACATTAATGCAATGAATTTATTCACTGAATCATTCCAAGGAAAAATTGCGATGAAGATTAAATGTCTTTTCAGTCAAAAGATTTTACTGTTTGATTTCGTCTGGAAAGAAATTTGACAGAACTACTGCATTTTTTCTCTGAAGTGCGCAAAAAAGTTCCAAGAAGTGCCAGCATCTATGGCATTTACAGTAAGTTCAATAAGTTATATCTAAAATTTTAATCTAGTGCCTCATACAATTTCTCCATACGATGTATGCAAATCCTGTTTGCAAGAGTTGCAATTTCCCAAGAGCAGAAGATTTCCGAATCCATTCCACGTAAATAAACTTTAAATCAACAGAGAAAATATAATCTATTATACCGTTCTATTTATGATTTTAAGTCAAGGCTTGGCCAACATAAAATTCTAGTATTGACCCAACAATTTTCTTAAGGTTCAATTAAACTGGCGACTTCTCCGCTAGCAATGGACAAACAGACTCAGATTCGGGTAATGAACCTTCAGATAAATGCGACGGACTTAATATTGAAGGGGAAGAAAGAACCGACGTTTACTTACCTGATGTAACGATTAACAATCTCATATATCTACGCAGCTCCTATCCTGTTACAAAGAAAGAGCAATAACAAAGATCTTGGCTCAAAAGAGCATTAAACATTTAAGACCTTGGCTCGGGAATCACCAGATTTGTACCCAAAAGAGAATTTGTGCGGGATAATTAAACTGGCAGTTGCGAAAACAGAATCCATTCAATTGTGAGTAGTTGTGGGGCTTAGGAATAAAATAGAGCAATATCACTCAAGATATCATCACAATATGGTCACCCTCATGCCAAAATGAATTCAGCAGCCCTGAAGAACAAGGGTCATCATTGACTGCGCGCATCGACTGTTTTTATTAACAAAATGGGTTTGGGCTCTAAACATTTTCCGCCTTCAAATTATGATAAAAACATACTAAGACCAAATGCGACGATTGCTTAGTTCTATTGATTTTATTATAGGAAAAAGTATAATAGTCTCAAAACATTGGGCCATGGTTATGATGTCTGCAAATTGAAATAGCTGAAACAACGAAAAAAACCCTTGATTTGGGATGAAGAAAGATTGACATGGCGTCATTCTCGATGAGGGATATATATATATATATATATATATATATATATATATATATATATATATATATATATATATTCAGAGTGTCTTAAAAGTTACTATACACTGGAAATAAATAGTTCCCCCATGATCACAGTGAAGAAAGTGTAACTCTATGGGGATCTAAAAGAGATCCAGTTTATTAACTTTTCCGCCACCCTATATATGAAAAGCAGAACGGATCTTTTAATGGTTTCCAAACTGGATCTCTTGTAGATCCTTAAGAGCTGCACCTTCTTCACTGTGATCCTGCGCGACTAATTCTTTACTGCATATGCAGTAACCCAATGCATTATTTAACTTGGGCTCTGAAAAAGAAAGTTTATGGTGTGCAGAGCGAATAAGTCACTGAGCTTAAGGACAAATTATTACAGTCATGGCAGGAAATAGACTATAATAATGTGCATCAAACCATATTTCTGTGGGAAAAGAGACGTCTATTAATTTAGCAACGATACGGTGGTTCATTCCATCATTTAATTCGCCAAAATAAATAAAATATTGATATTTGTTGCCTTTTCAGACGAATTTTCATTTATTTTCAAATTATCTGAAAAATAGAAATGATATAATTTTCAGATTTAAATCATTGAGTGACGGAAATTAGCGTAAAACATCGTCCTATAGGTTTACGGGCTACTAAAATAATTTGTTAAAAATTGCCTCGAAATATCGTCATCCAATATATGTATTTTATCCAGTTGACGCTACTTTTTATTAAGATTTCGGTAAATTTGTGCATCCACTACCACCAATTCGTAAGTGTTTGCTAACGATGTGTGGTAGATGTTTTTTCATCCAAGAATCTCTAGGAAGGTTCAAATGAATAGTCTACTGTGTTCCGCTTCCTAGAATTTCGCTTCAGTGGGACTTCAGGGGCTGTTAAATACCTACCGCGTCCCTTAAAATACTAATTTATTAATTACACCCCAAAACTAATGAAGATGAATTATGTTTTATGTTATAAATAGTTAGACAAAAGTTTTCACTTTGGTTACAGTAGACGAACTTCCTTCACTGGAGACAAAAAGAAAGAACGGGAGTTAGGAGCTTTATCTGCATATTTATCAAAGTAAGGACTTATTTCCTTCATAGGTCAGAAGAATGGTTCAGATTTGAGCTTCTACACCTATTCTAAAAGTGATGTTGCGTAAACTTCAGCTGATATAGATATAAATTAACACAAGATAGCCGTTGTTCGAGAGATTTGAACACTGATTCTATCTATTTTTTTCAGCTACCTGGTAACAGCTTGGTTGAAAGGTTATAATTTCTATCATACAGTCAACAAAATGAGTAAACAGTGGTGGTATTACTGGGAATAAATGTTCTTAACTTGCTAGAGAAGACTTAAAAAATCCAAGTAGACAATCCAGTTAGATCTCACAGGTGATTTCTTCCATTAGCTGTTGCGTCATGCAGTGGAGCTATGAAGGGCGGAGGTCACCCAACTCTCCGTTTATGTGTAAACGCTCTATTCGTTTGTAAGAAAATTCAGATATGCGATCAAACACCAATTTATTTCCCTACTCACCTTGGACCGTGTAGAATAATTTCAAATGTCCCTCACTTGAAAAATGAGAACACACATTGCACCTAAAATCAAGGCCAAAAGTTTTGAGACTAATATAATTTTATTTTTTTCATTCGTTTGTAAAGTTTGCATGGTATGAATAATTATTCTAATATTTAAATTATTGCATGTTTATTAAAAAGTCCCATTTCAAAAATAATAGGAAACACTAAATTCCTTCGATGATTCCAAAATCGCCCTCTGGTCCTGTTCCTGTAGGAAATGAGTTTCACTCCCTGGAGCTTTGCTATTCGATCCAAGGGACAAAATAATGACAAATATGGGTTAAATGAATGATATTGTGAAATTATAATCTATTTACTGATTTCTTTTTTAGAAAAATAAATGTTTTAAGCTTTTAAATTTTAGAAATAGTTCTTAGCAAAGAAAAGCATGTAACTATAGTTGATCTTCATCAAAGTGACACGAAATGCAAGGAAATATTTGTTAGGAGTATTGATGATGGATAGCCATCTTTAGGATTATTAATGAATTTAAAAAGGCTGGGTTAACCCCTGTGAGGAAATCTTCCGGGTGCACAAGAGCTTCCAATAATTCCAAGATTGCTGCCTGGTTAGGTCCGAGCTCAAAGATGGGGTTGCTTCGTGTGTCAAGCTTGCTCACGATTGGAAAGAAGCAAATGTGAACAAGTTAACGCGCATAGTGAAGCAGAGACTTGTCCATAAGGATCACAATTTGAGAAGGGTTGCGAAGAAGAATTTTAAAGCTAGGCTTTACTGTTCTAGGAAATATAAGGAATGTACCAGTACCTTTGAAGACTGAGACAAAGTGATTTTCTAGGATGAAGCTCCATTTCAATTGTTTGGAGCTTCTGGAAAATCTTCTTTCGAAGAAAAATGGCACGCTTTCATGAGCCCCGTATCGTGCCAACGGTGAAGCATTTAGACACTCTCCATGTCCAGAGCTGCTTCTCATCTAAGCGAACTTGAGCAGTAAAGATTATGCCTAAGAACACTATGAACCTAAAATGGTACCAAAAGGCTTTTCCATAGCACCGTTTTTCCCAACAGTTCATGATCAATTTGGGAATGATAATTGTATTTTTTAGCTTAATAATACAAGTTGTCATGAAGCAAAATCAATAACAATGTTCTTGGCTCAAAATAATATCAAGGTTTTGAGACCTTCGCCTTAGAATTTGCTAGATTTTAGCAATAGAGAATTTGTGGGTAATAATCAAACTGGCGGTTGACAAACAGAAGCCGTTCAATTGTGAGCAGTTATGGGTGCTTAGGAACCAAAATGGAGCAATATCAGCTACGATATATTAAAACTTTGTCTCAATCATGGCAAGACGAATTAGAGCAATCCTGAAGAACAAGGACAGCATTATAAATATTGAGGGCTCCATAATTTTTTTATATTTCACCCTCATACTATGATGTAAACATAATAAATCCAAATTAAATTTATGATTAGTTCTGTTAATTTTTTTATATGTAAATTGTCTCAAAACATTTGGCTATGACTGTTGAATATAACCGAATTTGGTGCTACTATTCGTGAAGTTACGGGTAGTAAAGCTAAACTTCGAACAAGAAATCTAAAAGGAAGGGGATTAGACGCTGAAACGGCGGGAATTTTAAAGAAATAATGGAACAGGGACGAAACATGTAACAATATCGCTCGTATCTTGTTCACTAGTGTCGTCATTAAGATATGATGACATATCTTAATAGCTGGACATTTTTTGTGTTCGGTCGATAAAATATCTTCACAGCTTCAGTTAAAATGTTATCATTTAGGTTAAAAGCATCAATTAATATTTTTTGACAAAGTACTAAGGTAAAATCACATGAACCAGTAATTTAACTTAATGGTAAGCTGCAAAGTTTCAATGGGAACAGTGGCATCCCCTGCATCTCTAGGGAGAAATTGATCAAAGTTAAGACGTCTTTAGTTAGGGAAAATTATGTATTTCTTTTAATGGCACTTCAAGAAGTGAAAGCTCTCCCACAACCGGCAACATCAATCCGAATCGCACTTTAAGGAAGTCCAAGATCTGTTTATAATATCAAAGGCAACATCGAAGGCATTAAAAGTAAAACGTCCATCGTTCGACCAAGATCCAAAAGGCAGAGAAGCGATAGTCACGCGTCTGACCTTGAAAGTATTGAGATCACATGGGCTCAACCTCAATGTGAAACAGGAATAATTCTAACGTCGAGGTCGGCTTTAGAACTCTTGCTCATAGACGTTTGTGTGAATGCTCAGTCGTGTGTCGGCACGGCAAGTGAATGAACCTAAACAGCGAGTCGCGTTTGCTCTATATTTTTTATGGTTAGTGAATCGCTAAACTTAAAAACCTAGTTTCCTTCCATTCTTGTCCCTGAGTCAGGAATGGCTAATATTTGTATTTGATCACACTGCTTGCAAATGACCTACATAAAGTGGCATTTATATGTCATGTTCAAGCATTTGCTGTAGAATGCAAAGTGGACCGAATGGAACATACATACGTCCCATCCCTTATCCATTCTTGGAGTGTTTAAAAGGCAGGTACACGTGGAATATTTATGTTTCTACCCCGAGACGCTGCTAGATACACCACCCTCCTCTCTTTTAATTTTCTCAATTAATTATCATTGATTAACAAGATTTTGAACAAATAGCCCCAAAATGCCGGATATTAAAAATTGCGTCACTACCTGAAATTCATTAAATTGAACTACAAACTTTATTACAGTTAATTACTTGCACAAACGGTCATAAAATGAATTTAAAATAGAGGTGCGGCTACGATCGCATAACGGCGTATCCCCACGTCGTTTTAGGAACTCTTTTGAGAAGAAACAACATTGCACATTAAAAGGGAACGGGAGAGGACAAGGAGGCCGAACAGACAAAGCGAGAACAAGTAGGCATTGGAACGGCGGGAAAAATGTTCAAGGGTTACCATGGCGACTATATGAGCAACCAAAGAGGTATGGAAAACATCCTCCGAGCAGGGGGAGATTTGCAAAGGATTTTAGTCGGCGGTAAAGATATGATTTTAATGGTTTTTGTTATCGGAAAATTAGATTAATAAACGCAACTCATTTATTCGAATCATTTATTGTGGTTATTAGATTTTCCGGAGTTTTATTTTTACCGTTATTGTATGGTTACCACTAATTTCCTATAGTGAGAAGTGGAAAAGGAAAAGAAACTTTTAGCCAATGAATGTCAGAGGACCAGAAGAGACGAAAGTGTCGAAGCCTAAGGACGGTTATGGCAGCAAACACATAAGATGTATGGAATTGAATTCACATATGTGTATATGGGTGTGTTCCTTTGACCCTCTTCCTTATTCCTAGCTAGCCTCGAGCCTTATCCTTAGTATTAATTAGGTTGTGTTTATGGATAGGAGCCGGATAAAGGTCAGCCTTCTTCCGGGACTTGAGCATGTCTTTGTGCTTTTGTTTTTCTTTTGTTCTTGGTATTTTTTCTTTTCTTGTTGTTTTTTTTTCTTAATTTAAAAGAGCTTCAAATCTGAAATATAATTTCGGCGAGTATGGAACTACAGGACATCTCCAGATGAGTGTTCTACTCCCTCCCTCCCCCCAATAAAAAAAGAGGACATCTCGTTATTTATTCATTTTTAAATGTCTCTCAATCCATTCATTATTTTTCTAGCCCAAATAATCCCGGTGGTTGGTAATGTATCCCTCTCTTTTTTCAAATAAAAGTTAATTAATTTCTGGTCCATGCTAGGAATACCCATCGGATGAGCATGCCATTTACACGTCTTGGCACTGTTGCATGCATGCAAATGACAATATTCTGAGCTTGCACTATAGCGCAACTGTGAATCCCTCGTAAGATCAAGGAAACTCTGGTCTTCTCCGAATCCTTCAAACCCCATAAAACAAAAAGATACACGATCGCATCCTATTTCCTCATCACAGTTCTCTTCTCGTCACACCAAGGACCCATTGACATCTTTTACACTCCCCTCAAAACAGCACCTCATTTTCTTTACACTTAATAATTCATTTTCATTATCACTTATAATTATGCCTCGGCAGCTCCAAAGCTCCACACTAGTCGAGCAAGTGGGAATAGGAATTTAGTTTGTTGCTATGAGAATTCCGATTTACGCGATTCCTAGTGCTTGTATCATTTACTTTTCGGTTTCTACTTTTTCCTGTAAATGATTACACGGTTATGTCATAATATCATATTTCAGAATCTAGATTTATACTTATTATGGCTGATAACCGCCAAAAGTTCCAAACTCGATGCTTTTGGGATAATCGATGGAGTGTTCCCAAATTATACACCGAGATTCATAAATGAAGTAAGTAGTTTATAATACGCAGCTGCTCGAATAATTTTCGAGGCCATTGTTAAAAGCTGGCCGACTAGTGAGTGGTCATATTTGAACAAGAGATCAAGAATGACGGACGATTCGCGAGATCGACTACGATCTTTTTTCTTTACGTTTAACCTAGACAGGTTCTGTGAGTCGGTGCGTGCTGAATGGAATCGCATTTGAGTGGAGTTATTCTTGCTCATACCGTAGATACGTATATTGTAGAACTGTCAGGCCATACAATAAAGCATGGCGACGTGTATGAAGGGTCAACCGAAAAATAATATAAATTGTTCGATGAAACCATGGCGTGCTCGACCAAATGAATCAATTGTGGCGGGTCGCACAATGCTACCTTTAAGCATTGCGATTCCTCTCTTTTCAAAACGAGGTCCTAGATTTCTATCCCCTAAACCATATTTTGGATCCAGAGGCCGGGAGAGAGTTCTCTCGCGATATGAGCGACAAGGCACCGTCTTTGCCTCTTTGCTAAGAAAAGCCCCATCCGCTCCTTGCCCTTCAACGCTTATGTAAGCTCTAGCTCCCACGCACATTAGGAACGCTTCAGCCGGTTCTACCTCACCAAGTGCCACCCATTTCTGACGGATTTACAAAGAGCTGATCCCGGTTCCAGCGAAACTACAACCCCCAAAACTTTGTCATCCGCTTGCACTTTTCACAAAAAACAAAGAGAGTCCAGTCATTTATTGACTTTGTCGACTCTCAGTAAAGAGACAGGAAAACTACCCCTGAGCTTTTCGAAGTCAATTTCCGTAAGGAGATTAGCAACAAGGGTGCTTTGTCTCCTAGTTTCGTTCCGAAGCCCGTTGAGGCCCAAACAAGGGTTGTTTTCGCTCCACTTACGGGAATTGCTAATTATTTTTACACTGCGTCCCATTCCAAGTTGGCTTCGGGAGCTCCTTCGATATGCCCCTTCATCAAATCACCTCTTCACCTCCCCTCCCATCCAAAGATAATGCAGCAACTGTAAAGTTAAATACATGCAACTCCGCTAATTGCCCCTTTTTCTATGTAGGAGAGATGGAGATACAAACATAAAAGTGATGTCAAGCGAACCTGCCCTACATCGATTATATTTATATTCATATCAACAATTAAAACCGTGTCATAATAATTTAACTTTTGGTAATTGTAACATTCGAAAGAGAATGTAAAACAAGCTAAGGGGCTCAAATCTTGTTAGAATGGGACAAATAGGTATGAGTTTATTGCCAAATAATTCCACGGCTAACTTCGAGAAAACTTTTGTAATTTTATCAGTCGAAAGAGAATGTAAAACAACATCGGGATTTAAAATTTTGTTAGAATGGGCAGAATAGTTAAGATGTTATTGCCTAATCAAAATAATTCCAGGGATAACCTTGGGTGATGGTCGTGGTGAAAGTGGTGTGGGTGTAGGTCGTGTATGTGTAGTTGGTGTAGGGACTGTGGTGTAGGCGTTTCTGGGGTAGGTGTTCGTGGCGTGTAGTTTGTGGTGGCGTAGGTGACGGTCATGTAGGTTGGGGTGGTGTAGGCGGTGGTGGTGAAGGCGGTGCTGGTGTAGGAG
Source organism: Ceratothoa steindachneri (assembly GCA_963969495.1). Lineage (NCBI taxonomy): Eukaryota > Metazoa > Arthropoda > Malacostraca > Isopoda > Cymothoidae > Ceratothoa > Ceratothoa steindachneri. The sequence continues at coordinate 76,541,806 of OZ018328.1, forward strand.
TTAGTGATGTAGGTGTAAGTGGTGTAGTGTTAGTGGTGCAGGTGATACTGGTCGTGTAGGTGTTGGCTGTGTTGTAGGCGGGCTGGTGGTGTAGGTGGTAGTAGTAGTGCTAATGTAGGTGGTGGTGGTGTATGTGGTGGTGGTGTAGGTGGTTTTGTTGTAGTTGGTCATGAAGTTAATGTAGGTGTTAGTGTTGTAGGTGTTGTTGGTGTAGGGAGTGCTGGTGTAGGTGATGGTTTAGTGTTAGTGGTGTAGGCGATGGTGCTGTTGTAAGTGTTGGTGGTGGTGTAGGTGGTGGTTTAGTGTTAGTGGTATAGGCGAGGGTGCTGTTGTAGGTGTTGGTGTTTATTGTAGGTGGTAGTGGTGGTGTAGGTGGTAGTGGTCGTGTAGGTGTTGTTGGTGTAGTTGGATGGGGTGGTGGTTTAGGTAGTGTAGGTGGATGCGGTGTATGTGGTGGTGGTGTTGTAGTTGGTGGTGTAGGTGTAGGTAGTGTAAGTTTAGGCGCTGATGGTGAAGGTTGTGCACGTGGTGGTGATGTAGGTGGTGGTTGTGTAGGTGTAGGTCGTGGTTTTGTGCGTGGTGTTAATGTTGCTGCTGGTGGTGTAAGTGGTGGTTGTGTAGGTGGTGGTTTTGTACTTGGTGTTAATGTTGCTGGTGGTGATGTTGGTGGGGGTGTATTCAGTGTAGGTGTAGGTGGTCGTAGTGTAAGTGGTGGTTGTGCAGGTATTGTAGGACGTGGTGGTGCAGGCGGTGTAGGTGGTGTAGGTGAGGGTGGCAGTGGTTTAGCTGGCTTTGTAGGTAGTATTGGTGTAGGTGATGTAGGTGTTGTTGGTATAGGTTGGACTGGTGTAGATTTAGGTGGTGTTGGTGATGGTGAGGTAGGTGGTGTCGTTAGTTGTGGTGTAGGTTGTGTAGGTGATGATTTGAAAGAGAATGTAAAACTACATAAGGGTTTCAAATTTCGTTAGAATCGGCCGAATAGTTACAATGTCATTATAAAAAAGGCAAAACGGGAACCGACAGCGTGAGATGTAAAGTCACCCGTGACCTGACTCGCACGCGACTAAAAATAAGTTTAGAACATTGCGATAAAGTTATTGGGTCGCACTTGTGCATGGGAATAGGTATAAAACATGCAAAGCTCCTCAAGTGGCCATTAAGCCTTTGCGGTTTTCCTACTTTCCTGTAACTCTTAATAACTCATCACGATATTGAGTGAAAACTAGTCCTTTATTGCAATGCATATTAATAAATAATGTTTATGCTTCCTATACATTATTTTTCAATTATAAATGTTGTACCTTAATTTACTAACATTTTACTCGTAATGTTGATTTCATTTCAAGCAAATAGGTTTGACGTTAATGCATTTCTTGTTAATAGAATTATGAGAATTATGACTGTTCAATAGTTTTCCTTTTATTACTATTAAAATCAAATTCGTTTTAATAAATTAATTATAATTTTTGTTAGTGATAAAGTAATAAAGTAGAGGATAATTCAAAAGGTTATTTTAAAGCCTTTAGAATTTTATTAATCATCTTATTACCTTCAGTGTTTGGGATTTCTCTTTGGCATTATTTACCACAGTTTCGATTGTTCCCGGCAATATTATGCGCTATAAGAGTACTAATATAGAAAGGCAAAATAAGCTGGCCGTTAAGGCAATGTTATTGCTGTCTGGCCGCTTTACGGATCAATCATCCCAGATGATTACTCCAGTTATCAGTGTTATTTGTAAATTTTGAATACACAGACATTGTTTTTAAGAAAATTTTATGACTTCATTTCTAGCTTTGCCCATTTGGGGCGGAGCACTGCGTATAAACACTGAACACTGGAGCACCTAACAACGTCTGGCAACACAAAGGATTCGAACCCTAAAATTCATTATTTCGTAATGGGGAGGCTTCGCTCGCTATACCCCCTCTAATGATAGGGGAGCCACAACACTTCGCTATTTGTAATCAACTACTAGTATTCACAATTCGACAAGCCTAGAATTAGTTTTGAATTCAAAGGTGATTACCAGGCGTCGTTAGGCGCTCTAATGTTTATTCTTTTATGCTGTGCTTTTAGACTTGAGGCATTATATAATCCTTGCCATCGAATGCTAATTAAATCAATCATATTTGCATTAATATTGAGTAATATAAAATGTTCACATATGTGATTGTGTATTCCATATTTAGCAGCGAGTGTCTTTTAAATTAAGTGATTGTCACTGAAACGGAGGTCGAGGCGACTGAATCTATTTTAAGCGTTTCAATATAATATTGTGTGAATTTAGTGGATATTAAAACTTGAAGAGCTTTGAAATGTAAATTTCAACTGTTTAGTGCAGGAGAATTCCTCTCAAGTGTATGTGACCGAGGTGAATTTCAAACTTACGAGCAGGTAAGAAGTGCTTTAATAAAACTACACACATGTATGCCATACGAAACTAGTAAAGTGACCCTGCGTTAATCTCCGAAATTCAACTGAGTAATAACTTAAGCGACCGAAAACATATCGGAGATCAAATCTAAAAATCAAGAAATAAATGTGAATATATATGTAGATCCGCGGGTGGTCTCCTTTTGGTCACGAAGCCTACTGTTTCTGGCCTGTTTTCGTACGCTGTTCAAAGTGGTGAGAGTCGTTTTATTCACAAATTTATACAAAAACAAGAAACATTGTGCTCGTCGCTAAACTTTACTTATATCTGTCATTGCTGAAGTTGGTAAAGATGTCTGATTTCAATTAATCCATGGGCAGCCAATCGCCATCTTTAAATGAGCTTAACTCAGGCCTGCTCATTTCAAGATGTCGTTGCAAGCCAATTATTTTTAGTTTTTGGATCAGGTGAAGATAATTCCTCCCAAGTTAAACTAGTAAACAGAAGCCCAATCGTGATACGGCTTCAGATCCCTTCGATGAGAAGCAGCCCCAGACATGGTGCATCAACAGTCAATGTTTTTTATTTGCTACAACATTGAATCCCATCTGGAAGGTTCTTCTTGGTAAGATGAGGCTTCTTCGAGCCCTTCTCAGCTTGAGACTTATGTCGAAAGTCTCCGTTTGAGTGTGGGCGCTAAAGCGTTCACCCATGCCTCAGTCCAATCGTGGAGTAAGCTTGGATGTGGGGACAACTCGATCCAGAGCTGAAGCCTTACCAGGATGCGATCTTACCATCTATTTAAAGGTATTGAGTGTCTATAAGACTTCTTCACAGGAGTGTAGCCAGTCTTTTATAGTCATTAATGGTCTTAAAGATGGCGCTCTTTGATGCAGTACCATTAGCACGTATCTCCTAGAATTTCTGGCTACTTTGGTTCAAAGAAACAATGGTTCTGCGCTAGTCTTTGTAAAGAACCATTTCTGGAATTAAAAAAGATTCAAGAGATTTATTTTTAGCAAAAAATATTACGAAATTATAATTACACAACATGATTCATTTAAGCGATATTTGTCATGATTTTAACCTTTAGATCGAATAGCAAAACTCCTTGGACGGAAACTCGCCTCCTACTAGAACAGGACCAGAGCGCGGTTTGGATTCAGGAAAAGAATTCAGTTTTATTTTATTGGTTTTGAGAGGCGGACTTTTTAATAAGAAATAATATAAATATTAGAATAATAATTTCTATCTTATAATTTTTCAAAACGACTATCTCTCTCTCTCTCTCTCTCTCTCTCTCTCTTTCTCTCTCTATCTCTCTCTCTCTCTCTCTCTCTCTCTCTCTCTCTCTATATATATATATATATATATATATATATATATATATATATATATATATATTGTATATGCATGACGATAGGGCTATATTTGCCAGTTTGCATACCCCCCCCCCCTCTCACTGCAATATCTCAGCCAAAAAATAAATATATTTTTAAAACTTTAAAAAAATAAACTAGATTATGACTGAGAGAAAAAAAAAATTACTTAAAGTGGCCGTCATCAGCTTCCACTACTGCTCTGCAACGTGGCACAAGCGTTCCTTACTGTGCCCCTGTGAAAATCTTCGAACAACTCTTTGAGCTTGGCCACCGGCTCTTTCTTGAGGTTGCAGACAGAGGGGTTGGTGTCTCCCTCCGCCCCCTCTCACTCACATAATAATCCATGGGATTAAAATAGGAGGATATAAGAGGCCAGAAAGTGGGGCTTTTGAAGTCATGGAAATTCTCCGGACGCCGTCAGAACGCCTGCTGTATTTATTTATTCTGACCACTGCCTTGTAGGCTCCGTTGGAGCTGCCCATGTTACGTCTAACAGCCTTTTCAGTGTTACCAGGTCATTGATACCAGGTGCGAATCATCATGACGCAGCTAACCCTTTTCCAATATTCAGATGCCTTCCACTCACCCATGTTAGCTAACTTTTCCAATTATTCTGTACTCATTTTCGATGTTTTGATCATTTTTACACCGCTCACTCTGTGCTTGGTTGTTCCCGTGCGGGGAGGGGGCAGTGTCACTGCACTACCCGATTCCACAATCCCCAGATAACCCGACGATAAAGACGTAGAAGAATCAACAAATCCGAAGACCCAATGAGGGGAGTATGAGGAGCACGTCCACGAATATGTTTTGGCTAATGGCCAAAAAAAAACCATCATCAATTTGCGTATTTTGACCTGGGGCCGAAAAATATTCATGGAGTTCTCCTTAAAATGGTTCATACTAATTTCACTAAAAAAACTAAACATTTTCATCATAGTCCCTTTTAAAGCTTTAATTATGTCGCATCTCCCGATACAAGCAATTTACTGATACCATTTCACCTTATGACCGAAAACATTACTTAAGTAAAGATGATCCCTCCCAAAATGACAAAGTAAAGATAATCACTCCCCAAAATGACCAAGTAAAGATAATCACTCCCAAAAATGACCAAGTAATGATAATCACTTCCGAAAGAAACGCGAGGGATTATCTTGATCCCAGTTTCTAAAGTTATTTCTACAAACGTCCTGGGTGATTAATAAATTACAAATAACTCATAATTATTATAGTAATAACAATTCCAATCACCCTAAACTTCCATAACATGATAAATAACTCTAAACTTTTAAATTCAAACAACAAAACCAAACCGTAAGCAATCAGATCTTCGCTATGTCGAAGCTTTTTTCGGGTCGACGACCGTATTTTGGGAAAATCTAAAATTATTCTTACAGTACAGCGAAAAGCCCCCCTCCCCTTACTATTCAAGCCCCACTTTATTAAAAGCCTGGCAGAGTGTGTAACTGGTATGATAACCCTGTAATTTTTCAAGTAATCTCTAGGTGACTCCTCATTTTTCTTTGAAAATTGGACAGCATGATTTCAAAATTGGTCGAAAATTACTGACAAATTGAAAAGCAGCCCAGACCTCTTTCACTCTCACATACGTATACATATCGCATCTAATTTTTCAAGAATTTACACACAATTCTTAATGCTGAAAAGTAGCCTAATGTTTAGGCGACAAATATCCGTGAATTGCGAGTTAACCAAGCAAATCCTCCAAAACATGCTTCGCTTTGGGGTAGCTCCATAGCGGACCCCAAATATGTAAGCTATTCTATAAATCAGTATGTGCGCGACCTTTGACGATCAGTTTCGTGTGAAGATAAATAAATCTAATTAGAAAATTTTATATCTAAGTACACAGAGATCTCCCTTGGGGACTAATATCCCATAGGGGCTCTGTGTACCAGTCTTACCAGCTCTACAAGCTGAGAGACACGACGCTCCAAAGCCTCTTGGCTCGGCGGAATAAAAAGATTTCTGGCCACCAACCGAGGTGGTTGGTAGCAAAGCTTCCTCTGGGAAATTTCCCCATTAGTACCCCCGGGTCGCATCTGCTTGATTACAGTATCAGCGCACATTTGTGAAGCCGGAAACATAATTTTTATGTACAACAGTTGCAGACGACCAGCAATGAAGATAAAATATGCGAGCAGTGCAGAATTGATCCGCCTTTTGTTTCAAATGAAAAACCGTCAAACACGGGGCAGATTTTCCTGCCCAGAGATTTGAAAGCATTATAGCCTTAATTATTTGTCTCTTGTATAATGGCTTAAAAGCTGGAAAAGTAAAGAAGATTTGATGAAATTTTTTGGCAAATGGAAATAGATTAATGGCTTTTAGAAACAAAATGTTCCAAATGTATCAATGATGAAAATCCACTCCAAATTTCCATCAAAAAGTCGTTAGATTACAAATAATCTGTTCTATTTTTCGCAAATAAAAGAACCAAAATTTCTTAAGGAAAATGAATAAGGAGTCAGGAACAGAAATACAAAGACTAAGCCAACCAAGGAGTCAGGACCAGAAATACAAACAAAGATTTCAGTCCTGATCAAGGAAGTAAATATACATTTAAATGGAAGCTTTTTACTTCGAAAAAAAATAGACTATCTTGGTGCTATGATTTCAAGGAAACGCAAGTTTCATCGCTACCCTCCAGTCAACATTAAGAAAACCAACCCAGAGACAGAAAATTGTAGTGCGCATCTGGCGACAGCCTTCTCCAAAAAGTCGTATAGTTCGCAACTCTGTTTGCACGAACCAGTCCTGAGTACAAGGAGCAAGCAGTAGCGACCTCGCTCATTCCGACATTTCAAGAGGTACCGTGCGCGAAGATCCTTCAGACTGGGACATTCTACAAAAATCTGCCAAACAGTCTGAGGGACAACGCAGCCGTAGCAGTAAGTTGCAGGGAGCGCTCCATCAAATGCCGATGAGTCCAGCGAGTATGTTCAATTCCAAGACAACCAAAAGCGGTGCAGTATTAGTGAGTAGATTTATGGAAACAGTCGTGGCGCGACGGTACGCAGCTTTAAGTTCCCATCGACTCTCACCCATCTTCTTTGCCAGGCAGCTCAGAACACTGACCCCCAGAGATAAACAAATTAAACTTTCAAAAAACAATTGCGTCTACGAATAATGTCATGTACAACGATATATTTTCTAGAAGCAACAACGTTGGAAGAGAAATTATAATTGAAAATTACACTAACATGATTAAACTGATTAAAACTAAAACATAAAAAGCAATAGTGGAGACTATACCTGGCATTGCAAAAATCTTGTTACACGTCGTTACGAGACACAATGAAAGTTTTGATGCAGTTAGACACGTTTTATTGTTTTAAAGTATAGGTCTTTAAATAGTAATATTAATCGACTGCGGCGGTCAAAATCCTTGACCAGAAGTTCATGTTCGACCTCAACCACTCTTGCGCCTTCTTGGCAGAACTTTTGTGGCTAAGATGTCCCTGTAATCGGCTACGATAAACCTCTAACCGGCCGTGAAACACAAAAGGCGGCATCTTCTCGCCATGGACATGTAGCGGACCTTGGAGACGTTCTGGCCGAAGCTTACAACGCGGTCATTCTGCTTGTTGATGACCTGATCAACTGTGAAGGTTTTTTTATCAAAAAAAAGAGAATTCCATTGACATGACTCTTCAAGTCTTTGAGAAAGTGACGACACCGCGCCCGGCGTTGTTCTCGCCTACGGTCGGTGGGCACTGTCCTTTTTTCCACGCACCCCAAGCTCTTGCCGCCCTCCGCCTTGATAGCCCTGATCTTCCTGGCCACCGAGATGTTCTTCTTCTTAGCGAGCGAAGTCATTTTGAGCTTCGCAGCACTTTAAAAAAGGTATTGTTCACACCCAAACGGTTGACTACTTTAGGTCTGCCTGAATGAGGTCGATCTTTTAGATCTTTCACGTTCTGGAGCCACTCCGCGACTCTGTGGACCTTTATCCGGCTGACGTTGAGCCGTTGGGCAATGTCGTAGATTCCTTTCTCTTCCATCTCGACACAACTGCACACAATGGAAAATAAAGATTTTAAGTTTGTTTGGCGGAACTTTTCCTATCACACAGGTAAACCTCTCGAAATATAAAAAAAAACGAGTGTACGAGAACTTTTGCAAAAGCCTGTACCACCAAAGGACATTTAGAAAAAAATTATTATGAGCTCAAAGCGTTAATTAAATGTAGGGAATTGCTTGCATCTATATTTGGATTATGGGAGGATCCATCAATCCTAAGATATAGAGAATTTTATGAATTCGTGACAAATAAGAGAAAGGAAAGGTTATCACCGATTATTGGGGTTTGAACTGACAAATAATCATGTCGGCGAGAAAAAAAATGCCGACTCTGAAAAGCAGAGATTACCATTAATGACGAAAATCTTCAAACACATTCTACATATAATATTAACTACAGACGATGAACTTATTTCAAATTTAACTGTGGAATAGAGGTTTAGCAACAAAAAAAATCCAAGTTTTACTAAGAAATCAAAATAGAGAAGTAAAAAAAGAAAAGGAATTCAAGAAAGCTAATTTAAAAGGCTTGAAAGAGAATCTTATTTAGCGTAAGTTTTGTGGTTAGAAACAGTAATAAAGTTTGGAATGATTTAAAAAAATATATTAAGACCACTAATTCATCTCATTAAACATTATAATACTGGTAACATAAACCATTCTAAATGGTTAGCAAAATAAATCAAAAAAGAGTAAAGAAAGAGATAAGGCAGATAAAATATTCAAGTAAACGGAGTCTGAAACTAACAAAAGAAAAGTTAAAGCTGTAATTTAAAGAGCCAAACAAAAAGAGGAGAGAAGAATAGCCTTAAATCGCTAAAAAATAACCCAAAGAATTCTTTGATTTAGTTAAGAGTAAAAACGCGATAAATAACCTATGGGTGAATTTAGGACTAGCAATATTGTTTTGCAAATACATGACAGATATTGATAATAATTTAACCGATAACCTTGCAGCATTATCCACTAATGAGGCTGTACATCATAGTCTTAAACTTAGTAGTACTTACTCGATCAATAAAGCCTCTAGAATCATTTAAATGCAGTCAATGATGTAAATATTGTTACAGAAAATAATATAAATCATCTGGACCAAACACGATAGTGCCAAATGTTATTAAAGAATTGAAAGGAGCAATGGTAGAATAACTAGCGTATAATTTTAACTTATTCCTTGAAAGTGGTATAATGCCACAAAAGTGGATTTCCGCGTATTAACACCGATATTTAGGAATGGATACCAAGACTTGGCTAGCATTCTTCGCCCTATAAGTTTAATCTCAGTACTGTGGAAACTGCTTGAGAGCCTGATTGCATAAAATAATAATAGGTTATTTAGGATTGAAAAAACTACTAAGAGACTCGCTACATAGCTTAGTAAAATGCGATCATGTCTCACCAATCTTCTACTCTTTGCATTACACAAACAATGTATGGAAGTACGAGGTCACCTGACATTCTTTACTTGGACTTTAATCGGCTTTTGATTTGGCTCTGAAAAGAAATCAATCTCCAAAATTAGAGCCTTAGGTAATAGGCCGACTGATATTTGGCTCAGCTGTCCACAAACAGAGAGGAGTCATCAATGACAAGATCAAAATTGGATTCCTGGAAGTGGAGGAATTTCTCATGGTTTGAACCTAGGACCCTTGTTGTATATGATTTTTATTAACGATATGGACGTGGATTTTTTATAAAAATCTTAATATTCGCATACGAGTTAACACTAAGTAAGGAGATAACTAGTGAGCCAGGTATTTTATATTATTAAAATGACATTAAATTTGACAGATATAAAGTGATGCATGCCATTTACAAAAAAAAAACAAAAAAAAAACAGAAAGATTACAATTTCTTTGTAAGCCAATAACTGTGAATGATTTCCAAAAAGATCAATGGGTATTTGTGTGTCCAATAATCTTAAGTTTAGGCAGCACTGTGGTTAGATAGAAAAAAAAGCCCCTAACGATTCCAGGATATATTAAGCGATAGTTTAGCTACAAGAGTGAACAGGTGATCTTTATTTTTAATACTGCTCTCGTAAGGGCAGAGTTGGAGTAATTTTCCCAGCTTTAGTAACATATCTGAAAAAAGATATTGTAAAATTTGAAAAAGTACTACAAATGGATACTAAAATAACACATATAATAAGAACTAATAGTTATGAGAACTAATAGTAACTAAGAGTTGTAGACAAAAGACGCTTAAAAGGTGATATAATTGAATTGCATAAAAGTTGAAAAGGAATAAACAACGCAGATCCTTCTATTTGGTTTGATTTCAATACAAATATGATACCAGAATAATGACACGAATCAAGTACCAGGCCAGCACAGTAGAGGTATATGTGGTAACTATTTCTCTTATAGAAATGCTAAGGTCGATAATCAAATGTTCGGAGCAATTTTATTAAGTACTAAATTAGAGAAGTATGTGAGTGAAGTTGAGAAATTCGCAATAGGAAAGCTGTTTATGGTTTTAGTGTATAGACCGTGTAAGGAGAGAAGTGAAACTGATAAAGAGACGTTCTGGAATGACGTGTGGTGACTGCTGCCTTGAAATGGGGATGGAAATCTGTTGCATGGTGTAGGGGACAGAATGAGAGAAGGGAAAACTGGAACATTCGGTACACCCAAAGAGGTTTAAATGAATAAACGGTAGGTAGTGGGGTTCTATCTTGGAAGAAAAGTGTATAAAATACATTCTTTCAGCACAGAAATGTGCATAAATAAGCAAGAGTTGAGGCACAAGAGAGAGAGAGAGAGAGGTAGGGTTAAAAGTATGATTGACCTGTGTCTATCAAGAAAGAGGATGCTGCGAGACGTATTGAAGTGAAAGGTGTGGGTGGTAAGAGGTATGTGACTCTATGATCACTCGATTGTGCTAACATAACATAACATAACATAATTTCACGGATGACAAAAGCCACAAGGGCCTATCAAAGGTCATCCGTATCCATCAAATCCCACCCACATAATGCATCCAAAATAAGCTGGAATCGCACCTGCCCATACTCACAACATTTACCTAGAAAAGTTGGTATTTCACCAGATTTAATTAAGAAGGAACGAGAAAAGGATAAGATACTAAGAGAAGTGAGGAAAAGACTGGCTTGTTTATAAAACAAGGGAAAATATGCTAGAGAAATTTTTAAAGAAAGTAAGAGGAGAGATGCTATAGCAAGAAGAAAAATTTTATGTTGGATTTTTTTTTTTTAATTTTATGGAGCCCATCTGGCAACTACCCACTTGGGCATAAGTCGCCGAAAAACACGACAGCCTGTGTGAGGTTAAGTCGTTTAGTGCATGGACGAAAAGACAGAAGGAAGGAGAAAGAGAAAATCAAAAGTAAAATTTTATTGGATCATAGAGAATGGGAGAATATGTGAGAATGATGAAGAATCGAAGAGGGCATATCAGGGCAAGCCTAGAAATTAAGCAAATGTGGAAAAATATAAATTAAGTTGTAGGAGGTAGTGAAGGGCATGATTTGGTGTGGCAGAACTGGAAAAAGGAAGGTAAATGATGAAAGGTGGAAGAATGACCATTAGACGCGTGCAGTGGAAAGCAAAGAAAGCGTACTTGTAAATGCTTAGTAGTTCAGATGAGGAAGTCAGGGAGATGTAGTTGGATGCATACCGGTAGACGAAAAAAACAAAAAAAACAGAGCATGAAAGAATTAAACAAAGTCTTTGAGCAAACGATGAAAGAGGATCCAAATCGGGACAAGAAATTGAACGAGGATCCAAATGGGAACAGGAAGCTCTTCTGAAAGGGAGCGGAACGAGTGAAGAACCGGGAGAAGAATACGAGTGCGAACTTCGAGAACAAAAATGGCAGGCTACTTGCCATCAATGAGCAGGTCAAAGATAGATAATGAGAATACTTTGAAGAGTTGTCTAATGTTGGCATGGAGAAGGATACATATTAATATGATTGGATTCCTAAGTGTATCTCGGACATGGAATATATAAATGCTTGCAAGAGTTTGTTCGTGCTGACCTTCTATCCAAGGATGAGCCCTGACTGGACGAGATGCTACAGGTCAGAGACCTCCTTAATCTTAAGGGATTTAGGAGCGGCAAAATGATGCCCCACCCTGTGTTTAACAAAGGAAATAAATAGGGTGGAATGGGGGTAGTTTTAGTAAAGTTTAAGTGGCCTGTTCTTAATTTTGGGGACACAGATTTAGATCTTGAAAAGGTCAAACATAAGGTCAAATAAGAATATTAAGTACCTGGACGGGAGTTGTTGATGCTTCGTGATTTCGGATAAAGTTAAGAAATTTTAAAAATCCTTCTTTACAAGGCCAAGCAAGAGGTGGCTTATCTTTACTAGTGTTCAAGTGAGATGGGTCGTTAGCGTTAAAATGTCCTTATAATATTGCTTATACTTCTTATTTGGATCTTAGAAAAGAGGTTAGGTCAGGTTAGTCAAGAGAAGTTGTCTGTATTTTGCCATTAAATAAAAAGCGTCCATCTAGTGACTGCCAACAAGGAAACAGTCGGGAAAATTATCAGTAAAACCTACAAACTAAGAACACAAAAAAAACAAACAACACAACAATTCAAGGCAAAAACAAAAAGAACAAAAGATAAAACATGATCAGATGTCTGAAGGAGGCCCGCTCCCTCTGGGGCTTGATTATACATACAAATCCTCCAATAACTGAAATGACCCATAGTAAGTGTGCAAGAACTTGTTCCGAGATCAGGGGACAACTGGTAGTGACCACGCTCGTCCAGGTACTGAAACGCGTACCGGGAAAGGCGATTTTCTCTTTGACTGGGACCCCCAACAAGTAGGAGTCGGGAAATCCGGGGAAATCTGGCTGTAATCTCTAAGCTGACTAAGCAAGGATACACGACCCATAAACTGAGGGCGCAAAGAATTACGTGCAAATTAGGAATATACAAACTTACTCTAACCTCCCCCGTCCCCCTTCCTTTGTGGGTCTCTTTTTCTTTTTAATTTCAAAACTTAACTCTACAAATTCACCAGTTCACTTTATGATGCGAGAGGAGGGTGGGAAGAGACCTTAATACAATTTATTATTCCTATCACACTTCTTCTAGATATGGATCAAGAGGTCGTTGAGGTTCTTACTCTCTTTGTAAGAACTTGAATGTATTGAAGCGGCTCAAAATAGCTGAGGCCTTACTTCTTGCGGTAGAACCGTCCTCTCTAGACAGCTTTAAGAATCGACTGGATAGATTTATGGATGAGGATGCTAAGATGGTACTGAACTTGGGCAGGGGAACAGGAGATGCCTCTTATAGGCTATAGGTTAGACTTTTGCAGATTCCTTCTTTTCTTATGGTCTTATTTCTTCTCGTGGAAATCAATACAAATTTTGTAAAAACTTCCTTGACTCCTTAAAGACAAATTCAAGCTCCAGAGGGTGTAAGAAAGAACTTGTTTAGACGGAATAAGAGTAAGCTCATCCAAGAGGGCAAGAATGGGGAAGGTAAAACAGAAGAAGAGAATAAATAAATAAAGAGAAAGTTAAAATGGGAGAGAGTAACTAAAATTCTCCCTTTACTTGTAAATACGAGAACCAAAAGAAGGCAAATAAAATATTAAGGATGATGCAAATGTTAAATGTTAATGTCGTGTTATGACATTATATTACATCAATACCATATTATATCTATTGGGAAGGGACCGATAACTTACAGGCGAACCAACAAAGGGACGGAACACCACTAATTTAGACGGGCTGAGTAGCGAGAGAGAGTACAACGAGGTCAGGTAAATTATGGACAATGGCAAAGCTAAAAGTTATTTAAAGACGCATGTACAATAATATGATTTTATTTACACAAAAATAATGAGAGAATTGATGGTTAAAATTACCTCAGAGAATTAACGGACGAAATCACATCAGTAAACGAAGGGGGAATTGTAGTTATAAGAGACTATGAAGTTAAAACTTAAGGTATTACAGGAGGAGACTCTTCAAATGGTGGAAGGGGGGAATAAGTCAATTGGGTTACTGAAGGGGGGGAGAGAGGTTGGCTTACGGATGTCTTAAGCACGTGAACTGAGGCCTCTCGGAACTCCTGAGCGGGAACTTGAAGTGATGACGGTTCTACAAGAACAGGGGGGGGGGTAACTTCCAGTCGAGGGTAGAGTATTTCGGTCCCCCGAAATAAGGGGCGAACGAAGGAGAGCTTTGACAGGAGTTGGTGAAAAAAGTCCGGAAAATCACTCGGTGGCTGGGGCTAATTCCAAATACACAAAATAGTTAAGCTGTCACTTTGCTTTGTTGTTAACACCTGACTTGGAATTATGGGGAATCTTCTGGGGTCCGGGCGAGACTTATCAACTCTTTGTCTCTTCATGGGAGTCGAGCGCTATTTATGTCCGAGGCTCTCTCCGGGTTTGGGGGCGGCAAGCGGGAAACAGCTATACTCTCGAATGGCCTCGAATCTTCTTGCAGAGGCTATTCTGCCCGTGTAAAAGTGAATCGTGGTGGACACGGTTCAAGGCTACCACTTGTGAAAGGGGGAGGGAGATAGGCTTACCAATTTAGGCCTAACCGAGCCTTCTGCAGCGCATGGAAGTTCCGTTCTGCTCAAGAGAGTCCACGTGGGGTTCTCTCATACACCTCCCAACCGAAAGATGATGCTTTACAGAGCAGTTGCGAAGGAAAGGATCATCCCAACTCCTCAAACTAGAATTATCAAAGGTCTAGGGAAATTCTGACCTGCTAGAACAGGCGTACACACAAAAAAACGTAAATCTGAGTTCAGCGGGGCATTTACGGACATAAGCCTTAAACAGGTCGATTCTGGAGAACTTAACTAATACAATTTTAAACAATAGAAAAATCATAGGAGAACATTGGCGACATTTCAGTGGAACCAAAAAAATAAAAAATACAATTAAATGGAGGCATAAATACAGGACTAAAGACTAAACAATTTAGTGGCCCCTCAAAAAATTAGGAACAATGATGATATAATATATATATACAATTCACGTGGAAAACCTTCGCTCCCTCCGGAGTATGGATAAGGTAATCCACGGGTCCTCTAGCCTCGAGGACGGGGTAGGGTCATTTCACTGGATAAGGATTTTGTTGCTTCCAGTGGGAAGTATCACCAGCACCTCCACGCCAGGCTTGAATTTTCGTTCTCGTGACTTAAGGTCCAATTAGGTCTCAAACCTCTCAATAAGTCCTTCTTCACGGGATACGAGACAAGGTTGTTACCTCGGGTGGACTCACGCTCGAGAGCTTTAGTTTTCTCCCAAAGGGGTGGAGAGTTGTGCACTCCTTCTGGGCGCGGGAAAACTTATTACTTCGCAGGGCTTGGAACTCCGGGTCGATAGGGGTTTTCAGGGGAACAGGTACACGGAATTCCAGGGCTGCCTGTGTACGGGTAATCACGGGCTGGGCTACGGGATGGTCGTGAATTACGGGGTTCTGACCGAATAAAACGGAGCAGAACTGGATTGGGGCCGCTACCACTTCGGCCCAACCGGACATATAGTCACACTCGATGTGATAACGAATTACTGGGAAACGACTGGCCGGCCAAGATAGTCGTGGACCACCGCAAATTTCTTGTGGTCGAGCCCAACAGGGGTGAGTAGGTCCTCAGACACTATAATGCAGGTGCACCCGGTGTCATGGACGAGGGTCGATACTCGGCGACCGTTCACAGTTCCGTTCTCGAACTTCAATCCACCACGGTTGTTCTCATTAAAGAGAAAATTTACCTGATGGACCGGGTCTTTGGCGGGCGAGGCAGGTTCGGAAGTCTTCTGAGGCGACGGAGGAGGATCAGGGACGGCCCAGATTTGGTGTACTTGGTGGGACTGAGGGTTTTCGAATCGGAAGTTTTGAGGACAATTCGTGCTGTAATGGCCGGGAACTCCGCAGGTGTAGCAGACGATCGGGTTCTTTTGGTACAGCACAACCAGGGAGAAGAAACTAGGGGCCGAACGTGTTTAGATGGATGGAAGTTTTTTGGCTTCGATGGACTAGGAACTTTGGTAAATCTTGGGACCAATTTAGGGGGGTCTTAGGGCTATAAAATTTAGTTTTTGGGGGGGGGGCGATTGGGGAGCCTTTTTAACATTCTTAGGGTATAAATCGTGACTACCCGCGTAGATATCGGCCTCTTCCAAGCACTCCTTGAAAGTGGTGCAACGTTTCTTCTTAATGAAAGCGCGAATTTTGAGAGCCACGGCAGCAAAAAAGCTGTTCCCTAAGGAAGAAGTCCAGAAGGGACTCGTAGACCTGAGGAATCTTGCACGAATCCACCCAACACTGAAGGTGTCTTTGGAGGATGTACCCGTGTTGTCGAAATGTTTGGCCAGGGCGGATCCTTTCATTGTGGAATCGGGAGCGGTAGAATTTGCTATTCATATGAACAGCGGCTAACAATTCGGAATTTAACGTGGAATAGTGCAAAGTTGCTTCCGGGGAAAGGGATACGAAGATATCCCTTAACTTGGCATTTAGGAGGGCAAGTAAGCGAGCGACGCCATCATTTTCGAGATCCCATCTATTTATATGAAAGATTCTCTCAAAATGGGCAAAAAATGGCCCAAGGTCCTCTCCATCATTAAAAGCGGGAAGGTCGTCTGAAGGAGTTTGGGGAATTTCAGCTCGGGAACCGATGGACTAAGAATCCTTTGATTTCGGCTCATTTCCAGCTAATGCTGTCTAATTTGTTCACGTTCTTCCATCTCCATCTTCAGTTTGTTTTCCTCCATTTTGTTCTTCTCCATCCCCATCTTCAGTTTGTTCTTCTCCATCTCCATCTTCAGTTTGATCTCCTCCATCTTCATCTTGTTCTTCTCCACCTCCCTTAGCTCTGCCCTTTCGTTCCTCTCTTCTTCCTGTGCGTAATTTATCAGGTTTTTGCCTGCAAGACCTAACATTTCACCCTGACTCTTAAATTTTTTGAAGGATGACATTTTTACGCAGTTAACTGAGGAAACACTGATACGTGAACGAGCTAGAACACTACCCACGCGAAACGAATACTTGAATACTTGATCACACAAAAAAATTAAGATACAGCTACCTACCTCTACTGTTTCTAAGCGAAAAAAAGAAAGTTAAAATGGTCCTACCGGAATTAGGACACCAAAGACCTTAACTCTTTTGGATTAATAACCAGGAGAGTCTCCCAAATTCAAACACCATAAAAAAATTAATTACCTGGGGTCCAACACAAAATCTAAATATATTACGTTCCACTGCTCTTCAAATAACTTGAACTTGCCTTCTGCCAGTACAATACAAAAATTAAAATAAAAGGGATGTATGTGAATAACAAGGAAACTTCTACTTTCGAAATTAAAATGATACGGGTTCGTAAAAACCCCAACACACTTGACACTAGATTTATATAATATGTATATTAATATATATATATATATATATATATATATATATATATATATATATATATATATATATATATATATATATATATATATGTCGTGGTATGACATTTTCTTACATCAATACCATATTATATCTATGGGGAAGGGACCGATAACTTACAGGCGAACCAACGAAGGGACGGAACACCACTAATTTAGACGGGCTGAGTAGCGAGAGAGAGAGTTCAACGAGGTCAGGTAAATTATGGACAATGGCAAAGCTCAAAGTTATTTAAAGAGGCATGTACAAAAATATGATTTTATTTATACAAAAATAATGAGAGAATTGATGGGAAATATTACCTCAGAGAATTAACGGACGAAATCACATCAGTAAACGAAGGGGGGAATTGTAGTTATAAGTCAGACTATGAAGTTAGAACTTAAGGTATTGCAGAAGGAGACTATTCAATTGGGGGAGGGGAAATAACTAAATTACGTTACTGAAGGGGGGGAGAGGGGTTGGCTTACGGATGTCTTCTGCACGTGAACTAAAGCCGCTCGAAACTTCTGAGCGGGAACTTGAAGTAATGACGGTTCTCCAAGAACAAGGAGGGGGAGAACTTCCGGTCCAGGCGAGAGTATTTCGGTCACCTGAAATAAAGGGCGAACGAAGGAGGGCTTCGACAGGAGTTGATGAGAGAAGTCCGGAAAATCACTCGGTGGTGATCGTTAAGTGGAATTACCTCACTAGCTGGGGCTTATTCCAAATACACAAAATAGTTAAGCTGTCACTTTGCTTTGTTGCTAGCACCTGACTTGGAACTATGGGGAATCTTATGGGGTCCGGGTGAGACTTTTCAACTCTGTTTCTCTTCATGGGAGTCGAGCGCTATTTATGTCCGAGTCTCTCCCCAGGGTTGGGGGGCGGTAAGTGGGAAACAGCTCTACTCTCTAATGGCCTCGAATCTTCTTGCAGAGGCTATTCTGCCCGTGTGAATGTAAATCGTTGTGGACACGGTTCGAGGCTACCGCTTGTGGAAAGGGGGGGTTAGGCTCTGCAGCGCATGGAAGTTCCGTTCTGCTCAAGAGAGTCCACGTTGGGTTCCCTTAGAGTTACAAAGAGGACTCCTTGATAAAAATTTAACTCATTGTGATGAGTTGACAAAACCTTAGATAAATTATCTCAACTAAGCCATATAGAGCTAAAACTTGAAAAGATAAGTATTACTGATGTAGGGCGACTTTGAACCCTAACCAAATAACTCACTTCATCATTAAGGAACTTTCAGGGGAGCCATGATCACCTTGCGATGGGTATAAGGTGGCGTGACATAAATACATCGATCATGGTAAAGATCACCAGAATGCAAGTGCGTCTATGAAGATCCTCACACCCCAAACTATGCTGCTAAATGTAATCTACTCCAAGAGATGACTAATTGGGGATAAGAATATTGAATGGTTGAAAGTAACATATCTTTAAACAAACAACAACAACAAAGCTAGATATGACGCTAAAAAGACAATCTGATATTAATTTTAAGTTGGATTGATATTGAACAGGAAATGTCTTCATAAATTCTCCTTGAGAAAAGGAAGACGTAATATTACGAGGAAAACCCATAATTCATAATTCAGAGAAGACAACTTTGGGAAGAGACTGGCTTCCATCTCTTTAGAAAGATCAATACTCAGAATATTTTCCACTTTAAACCATTGCCTCCTCATAATATGCGCTTTATGCAGGTCCCAATAACTTAATCCAATTTATATTTGGCAGAATCTCTTTCCACTTGAGGTAGTTTAATAGATTTGTAAGTTGAGTTTTGTATTTGACGATGTGTATCCAAATAATAGATGTTAAGTATTAATCAGTAAGTTCATAATAGTGGTACATACATCAAATTGGTAAATTTCTAAAATCACTAGAACTATAAACTAGAAAGAACTCAGAGGGATTACCTCAACTTACACCATTGTTATTAGTACTTTTCCCCGAGGACGGAATGAAGCCAGAATTCTACTACGAATTAGCTATACGACAGATTAAGTAACGCCATATAATTCCTTAACACTAGAAACCTACCCTTCGAATTTAAAGCTAGAAAAATTCGCAAGGCGCATCCATTCACCAAAAGGCGCAGAAAATACCTTATCTCGCAATGCTAATTGAAAAAAAGTAATCTAGAAGCTACATTCAGATTCGATTCTGATTCACCCCAAAATCTAATCGATCCCTTCTTCTCACAAGCACCAGCCAGCTACAATTTTTTGTAACTCCGCCATCAAGCTTTTGAGATATTTTGTACATAAACAGACCGACAAAAGACAGTTAAACAACATACATACATGGCCCATCACATAACCTTTGCCAAACTTTCTTGGCAGAGGTAAGCTTTTGTCTATCTGTAGTAGCTTGTGAATTTAAACAAATGGCAGATCCGAATCACGTATTCGTCAATATAAATATTTAACTTTAACGAATATATAAAATCCATTTAAAGCATCCAAACTCTACATTATATTAGATAAACATATATGAAAGTAGCAGAAAAAATGAGAATATATTATATATTCATTAAATATAAAGGGAAATATTTTAAACCTTTTCGGTTTTAATTTTGATTATTATAGCTTATAGCTCATGCAAATTAGAAATCCACTATCTCAAATCATTAGAATATTTATTTTCGAGTTTGAATATATTACTACAATTCCAATTGCATAAATAACCTCCACAATATGGGAAAGTCACAGGTGATTGGTGGTTATGTTGGCAGTTCACAGAGAACTGTTTCGAAGCATATTAATTGAAAGTTGACTGGAAGGGGAAAGTGGGGTCTTTTACTACAAATTAATCTGCTGAAAGTCCATATTTTATAGACTAATTAACTTACACCTTGTCGAAGCTACTGATGGGTTGAATTTTAATTTAGTCTATATTAGTTATAAAAATTGGCTTAGATGGTCAGGTTTCTTGTGAACAGAGCAAACTTTCCTTTCCTGGATTGGCAACGAACTTCATTTTTAATTTCTCTTCATTCAAAAATCTTTTGTCTAGAATTTTAAGTTTTGGACGTTATTCTTTTGCTATATTTTCTTTTTCTGTTCAATTCAGCACTTGATACAATAATTAGCCAATATTTAAGTGTATCTCATAAAGTAATTAACGTATCTCTTAGGTAAACACATTAGTAGGCACAAAGTAATTTGAATAATTGCCCTTTCTATCGACCTGCGTTCGTGGATCAATTTGTCTCGTTAATTCTTTAAACTTAAACAGGAACACGACCATTAAATCCCTTACAATTTTTTTTATTTAAAAAAGGGAATAAATATTGTATAGGTTTTATGGGATCCGAATTAAGTTCCCTTGTAACTGAACAGAAATATATCCGTCCATTTTTCACGAGAGAAGGAGAGAGAAAGAGAGAAAAAGAGAGAGTAAGCGAAAGAGAGAGATTGTGTATAAAACATTCGGCTCTTGCAATTTCTGAGAAAGAAGGATAAAGATTAAATAGAGAGAGTGTGTTTATGTGTGTGTGTGTGTGTGAGAGAGAGAGTAAAAAACATTCGCCTCTTGCAATTATTAGTCTGAGAATCTCGTTGAAAAGGGATTTGGAGAAGAGGTTGGCGAAAGCAAGATCCAAACAAAAGAGATTCACGAAAGGATCAGCCAAGGGGCACATTTTTAATTTCACCCGAATCGATATTTACCCATTTGAAAACAAAGACCTGGGGTTTCGGGTCTCGAGTCCTCACTCTTTCTTAGGTCTTGGTAATCTGGCCTCTATCTCCCTTCGCTAGGAGCCTTGTGGTTGTGCCTCTTGGGCGCTGGTCCAATTGCTTAATGTTCTCCGATCTCGTGCGACAAGGTTGGTAGGCAAAGGCAGCATCCGACGCACTCAGAAACAGGACGGAATCATTCCAAACTAAATATCGGAAAAAAAATTAAAATATTTTTTGTAAATTCTAAATATATAAGTATCCTAAGCAATTAACTAGCAGGACTATATAATAATGCTGTATTACAATAGAATAATATAATAAATATTGCAAAAAGGAGGGGACTAGTCTTCGCTGGAAAGTGCCCTTTTAATTCCCTGGAGATTTACTTCCAGAAATTTCAATTTCAGACACGAACCAAAATTATAGGATCAAGACTAGCGAAATCCCTAAGATCCGCTCTTTGTCTAGTCCTGAAAGAGTGTGGAAGCTAGGGTAAGGAGGTCGTGGGAGAACCTTTAGACTTAGAATTAGTTCAAAAAATATTGTTTAATTTTGTGTGCTTTAATAAGTAAATATGTGTTCATTCAATTTATTTCTAAACCTATTTATCGATGTGCTTTGAACTACAAATGGTCGTAGAGAATTCCAAGTTGAGACTATTTTATAAGTAAAAAAGTTTCCTCAAGCTATTTGTCAGATGACGCTTAATTCAATTTTTATTTTGGTCCATTTCTTCGCGTAGTGTTTTCGGTGCGTCCAAAATGAATCCAATTTTATATTATCGAAACCAGAGTTTCTCCATTAAAGTAGGACTTGGATCAGCAGGTGCATAGATTTTTTGTCCAGTGCATCTAGTTAGCTATGCAGTGGGGGGGGGGGCTACGCTGCGTAAGTGCTACCCCTGTTCCTTGGAGGAACGGCACACCCCCCCAAGGCGAGTGCCAAGATGTTAGGCCTGGCTTAATGGGTTGGATTGAACTCATTGACATGGCTGAGGAAGCTGGTGATTTTCCCCTTTCCTTCTATTGAATCAATTGCATTGCATATATGAAGATTTCCCCCTAAGTGTAATTGATACTGTGTGAATGTAGTAATTAATAATGTACACAGTAACTGCAAACCGTCGCTTCATACATTGCATTTAAACTGAAGAAACTTTATCAATAAGTTTTCCATTTAAACTCCATCGGATAAAATGTGTTCAGAATGTCAAGCATTTGAATAATGTCCTTTGCCAATGGCATAATTTCCAAAGAATTTCTGTTTCCTTGCCATTCCCTCTCTATGGCCTGATATACGAGCACCACTTCCCATTCCTCTCTCAAATAATCCTTTTCACCCTAGTTTGCAAACCCAAAGAAACGCGTTTCGCTTCTTAGTTCCAACTCCCTGCCCCCCACCCTCCTAAATTCGCAAGAATCTTCAATCAATTCAAAATTCTTGCCGTAAAATGTCAGGATTTCAACAGTCGACTGATGTCGTTTTTGCAAAAATTTCCCCTCAACTTGACAGTATTTGACTTCATCCGGCGCAAAGTGGGTTAGCGAGGGGGCGTTTTATGGTGCAGGGGGAAGTATTCAACTGCTCAATCTAGATTAGGAGCGTTTTCTGCAGAATGGAAGGTGATGGGAGAGGGGGCAAAGTTTGATTTTTTATTTAACTGGTCAGAAGAGGTTAAAGAGAAGAATGGAACGAACTATTATACGAGTCTGCCCTTCTCATGTGCCATCTCGAAAGCCTCGAAAAAGGAAACAAATTGCAGCGAATTAATCCAAAATCCGATTAATCTTAATAACGAAAAGAAATTGTCGTCCTTTCTGTTTCATAGCCATCATAATGCGTCAAGTAATTCCGTCCGTTGGCTCCTCTGCTGCCTACCTTCCACACGGTTTCCATTCAACCAAATGCAACTATTTGAACCTTCATAGATTTTGAAAAAGTGTCTCTCGTCCCTTGTTTATCGTTTAAATATATATATTTTTAATTCCAAGAATGTTTTCTGATGTGTTCTAAATAGAAAATCGAACAAGCCTACATTACACAAAGAAGTGTAAACAGAAAATCGCTAAGAACCAAAATACAGGGATGGTTAGTGGAGCCCAAATACCCAGGGAAGTGATTATGAGAGAACTCTCTTCCAAAATCTCGAGAATCGAATGATGAAAATGTACGACCTTGAATTACTTCATTTTCTTATTTTAACTATCCCAACTTGCGACCGCAAACGAGGTCACAGGCGACAAAATACCAAGAAATACCTAACTCTACCTTAAGTTAAAATAAAAACGACAGAAAGGGCAAAGATAAAATTTTGAAACCAGCATTGTGAAGTTCCTCCCCAAATTCTACCATACCGCAACCATACACGCAAAACTAACCCCGTTCACCAGGTACAGGTGGTAGCGATCAAGCTCGTCACGAAACACTTACATGTATCGTCCACGAAGCTCCCCAGTCTATAGCATTCAAACAAAATGTGGCCTACCATTCGGAGGTACCAAGTAGTCTTCTTAGAAAGGTTAATGCGAGCGCTCCTTCTGATGGCGCTGCGTCCTGTGAATGTGTCCGATTCAGAGATGACATTAAATGACTTGATATCATAGAAGTATTGGTGGATAAGTCCAGTGGAACGTTCAAAACGCAATGGCACCTAACGTTAAATTCCTTCGCGCCGTCTACCATTTTTTCAGCCATGCAGTCGAAAAAGATGAAGAGGTTTCTGTCATTTAGTCCATTTGGGGGTAGAGAAAAGTGCATGCCCGGTTGCTCAATAGAGACAGATAGTTTACCCACCTTAGAACCGCCCTCGATACCAGCAACATCTACATGCCAAAGAACCAGCAGAAGATAATCGCTACATCTCCACGTATCGCAGTAGTCGTGGCTCAACGATACTACGAACAACGCGATGTAGATATTCCAATGCCCCAAGGGCTCTGTATATGCACTATAAAACGGTCACAACCGAACACGGCGTGGTCTTCCGTACTGAGTGATACACTAAAATCAGCTCGGCTGTGAATACAGACGCAGCGATCTTAAGATTAAAATAATACTAATTTTAATAATAATATTAATAATGATATTAATAATAGGGGTATTGTCTGGCGCCGTTCAAGATTTTGAAGCATTGTCTAGGAAATAGCCTGACAGAAAAGGTGGGATTTCAGAGCCCGCTTGAAAGCGCCGGGTGAGGAAGAGGAGGCAGACCATTCAACAACTTATGGGTAACTAAAGTGAAGGCACAATCACCCATGCAGCAGAGACGAAGGCGAGGAAACGAAAATATGAGGGCATCACGGAGGGATTGAAAAGGGCTATTTAGCAAGAACTACTTCCTAAGTCTTGTTGGATGGTGATCAATCGCTGTAAATGATTTGCAGAGAAAGTCTGTAGTAATAACACTAACCAGCCGCATTTCCTGGTAGCTCCACTAAGGTGGGGAAAGTGTGTCCGATGTGTGCAGCTGCGGCCTAAATCAAGTTTGTAGAAGGACCTCTTCACGTCTCACATGCTGAATTCTTCGATTTTATCCCATAAACTTCAAACAAGGAAGAGGAAGCATGAAATCCAATCACTCTTTAGGACTTGGAGCCCTCTGTATATAGTTATAGGTAAGAGTCTAGTCTGAAATTATTTAACCTATAAGAAATGGGAATGAAAGGCTTTCAAGGTTTTAACAATACGAGTGGTGCTGTAAAAGATTTGGGAGCAGAGACGTGGCAAGAAAGGTTCAAAGGTGGTATCCTTCAGGTAACGTCTTTTTCAGATTTGATAAGTAGGGTGTGGCGATGATACCGATGATGTTCATGTGAAATGGAGGGAAAATAATAAAACTTCTTGCGAGACATCTTCACCTTGCCCTACAGGATTGGAGAATCTCCCTTCACCCGTACGCGCAATCGAAGATTTCTTAAAATCTCTTAAAAAGGGGAGGTGTTCCCTTAAATTTGTAGAATGGACGGTTTCCACCTTACCATATCGCTGCGCGTTATTATAATCCTCCTAAAAATCAAAAAATACGGTCTTAAAATGCTGCCTAACAAGAAGACATGGCAAATAGCATTGGAACAGGTCAGAAACTTCGAAGTGGATTAGATCTTGCGGAAATCATACTGTGCTGAATAAAGTTTACTCCCACTGTACATTTAAAAGGTTAACCTAATGTGAGGGTATGGAACGTACATACTCACATGCCGCCAGACAATCGTGGGAACGAAAGAAATTTGTCTTTTGAGTTGACCTTCGTCTCCTCTCTCCCCCCCCCCCTCCCCCCAACTGGCGACAGGAAGTCGGATGAAAGAACGCCTATCTCACAAAGAAGCTTAAATCAAATTTGCTTTCTTTATGATACCATGGAGATTGTCCAGAAAGCGATGCGATCAGCGAATTGTCGTGAATGGGATCTCTCTCTCGATTTCCCACAATCCGCGATATAAATAACATCGCCGTTTACTCCTCTACAGCAGTGTCCCAAATCTACTCGCGTAATCCTCACGTTAAACGAGAGTCGTTGCCGTAACATATCGACTACCAACGCGCCGTCGAGTCAACTTGGTCGCTGTCTCAAAGTGTTCCTGGAAGTAAATCCCGCCCCGCATAGTCTGTGACTAGAAGAGTACGCTCTGTTGCTCAACGTAACTTGAGTGAGAAAAGGAACATCCAAATAGTTACTGGAAGTTACTATTTGTTAGTGACACATCCAGTTAGAAGTGAACTAACCGGAACTGCAGCCAGCAGCCCCGTGTTAACGCCACCCAAACCACCCCGTCTGGATCTGAGTAGTCGTCTCTCCAATCCATCAAATAATAGGAATCTGTAAACCCAGTGTCCCGCTATTCTTAAATTACCTATTTAATTAACCGTGATTGATACTCCCATTGAGTCATTGTAAATCTAGACGCTTAACGTCAGTGTTTAATATTTAATCCTTAATTTTGCATTTAACTATTGCTAATTATTATATTTGTGTCAATAAAGTTTATTTTGAGTACGTGTGTTTATTTGTGGCTCCTCCCTTTTGACGTACCCTTGGCAAGACTTTAATTAAGCTTTCCTTTGGCTAATTTATCCAACCTGTATTATGCACTCTTAGAATTCAACAATCACAAACCTCCCCCCAGTAACAAGTGGGACTTTTATAGTGAGAATCCTGGGTACGCCACAACACGCCTCTAACCAGCTTTCGCACGTTCAGTAGGAATTAAAGCCTACCTATATATATATATATATATATATATATATATATATATATATATATATATATATATATATATATATATATATATATATATATATATACATGATCGTAGGATTGAGTCATAGGGTCAATACCACCGACCTAAACAAAAGCGGTGTGTCCAGATCAAGGACTAGAATAATTATTGGACCAGACTATGAGCAATTCTACGACACCTAATATTTACCAATTTCTCAATCTTGCACATGTTAGAGACTGAGAAATTGGCGGAAAACATCTGGGGTGGAGTGTACTCTCTCCATCTTAGAAAATGCAAGCTCGGTAGCCACCTGCTAGAAATTTGTGAAGATATGTACCTTTCTGTAAGTTCCTATTTTTTAAACAGACCAAGGCTTCGCTCTCCTAGGTATCAAAGCACGTGGTACGGTATATTCTACGGACCATGGTCCGGATTTGTGTAAGAAACGAAAGCGGAAAGCAGCTCCCTCAAGTAAAACAGGTCATTTAAAGTTTATCAACATCTGGGGTTGAATTCCAGTCGGTAGTCTTCATCTCGGAATGCTGGCTGAACAGCTTTCAGTATTGAAAATGCGTCTAAAATAGTCTCAAATAATTACAATAAAGACACAGACTCCTTGGTAGTGGCCTCGCTTGCCTGGGAAGTGTAAGTGATTTCCAAGCTAAGCGTTATCTGAATTCTTTTGACCCACTTTCTAAATTTTGCAAAAGGGGCTCAGATTCATTGAAACAGGTATGTATGTCATGATGAGGGAAGAGAATATTAGAAATGAAAGGGAATTCGGTCCTTTCCCGGCCAAATTTACATAGGGTGAAATCCCGCGAATAAGACTAATAATGCTTAAAGACAATACCATTTCACTATGAGGGCCGTGACACACTCATGGAATGACCAAAGGAGCCGTCAGCGTGCGAAATAGCCAGATGTTAAAGGGAAAGAAGCCAACAACTCAACAACCTATCGACCTAAACTCCTCGAACTTGAGGGAAATATCAATTCTTCACTCGAGTGTGGACCTACCTGCGCTATCCAAGGACCACTGTGGTAGCCTTTCGAGCGGTACTGTCCTGCCAAAAGAGATTTAATGGAAAAGTGATCGCTTTTAGGAGGTCATCGAGTACCTAGCATTCAAAGTTCCCTTGTACACCATGAGATGACGGGAAAAAGAAACCGTTTTAGGAGATAGGTGCATAGATTCTTTCATACAGGGTGCAGCAGAAAGGTTGCCCCAATTTCAAAGGTTAAGAGAAAACAAACACATGAAGATATAAGAAAAAACTTATTATCTTTATGAAGTACATTGAATGCCATTTATCATGTGTTTCATTTAGCATCCTACCATGGCCTGGAGTGGAGAGTATCTTGCATTTGTTGTTGAAGAGTTTGTTAAGAACGTTCCTTCCGAAGCTACTTTGCGCTTCGTCGTCATGATCCCGTCTCGGATGGAAAAACAAACTATTCAACAAAAAATGCACGATACTCTCCCATCCAGGCCATGGTAGGATGTTAAATGAAACACATAATTAATGGCATTTAATGTACTTCATTAAAATAATAAGTTTTTCTTATATCTTCATGTGTTTGTTTTTTATTAACCTTTGAAATCTGGGTAACCTTTCTGCCGCACCCTGTATTAAGGCCACTAATTTCCAGCACTCTGACCAGTTTTGCTAAGAGCCGGTAATTTGACTCACTATTTAGTCCCCAAGAATCGATGTCTACCGTTTTTTCCCCGAAAAGAAGAAGGGGTCTTGGCAGCCTGATTAAAACCTGCCGAAATTGGAAGGTATGTAGACAGAAGAGAAAACCTCTCCAAATAAAGCTGAATTACTTCCGTTTGAACTGAAGTATTAGGAATCATTGGAAGAATCAAGATATCACATATCACATTGAGTGTTAATTGCGTAGCTGCCAGCATGTTTACATGCTGGCTCTTTTGAGTCTTCGAACCCACCGGCTACAAATGCCTTCTATGGTTTTGTCACTAATGAGAGAATGCTGTTGAAAGGGCACATGTTCTAGCAGCGTAATGTTCTAGCCAGGCTTCTGAGTAGGGAAACAAAGGTTACCGGTTTCTTACACGTTAACCTTTTGATAATGCAGATGTCTCTGCCCAGGCTGACATTGTAAGTACCCTACGGACGCTCGATAACTTGCCTGTACATGTGACACGGCACTTTATCATGAACTTCGCCAAATCGGTAGTCTATGCATAGTAACTCGTCGACTGCACCTTTGAGTGGATAACAAAGAGCTCACTGACCACTAGCCATTCAAGGTTGAGAGTGTGATGAGGAACAGGCAGGATTCTCAAGACCCACCTAAAGTCTCTTTTCATCATGTTCGACCGAGCAGGTTCCCTCAGTTGGTCTAACCTGGCTAGTCTCGTCATCGTGCGAGGCATTCGTGCCGTTACCTTAGAGGTGCTATCATTGCCACCTCTTTCAGAAGACCCAAAGGAATTAATCCTGTAATAAGATCCATGTCTAGGAGACTCCTATGGCTCTTAAATAAGTAAACAGCCACCGCTCATCTTTAACTTCAAGCTTAGATACGCAGTGGGTCCTGCGCCAATTCAGAACCCTTCTCTGTGTCCTTACAAGTGCTATACTGGATCTAATTATCGTCTCTCCGATTGTCACTCAATAACTTCATTTCTTGCTGTCATGGATAGAAATTTCTGTATAGATTGCTCTAAAACTTGACTACATCGTAGCCTCAACTAGGTAGTTCATTCTTTCCTGTCATAAAAGTAACCCATGTCCCTGATGAAAACATGCAACCTCATACTATGGTAGAATCACGTTGATGATATAGAGTTGATACCAGACTAGCAGGGTGAAATGCCTATCCAACTCTTCTTCTTATAAAGGTAACCATAGAAGCGATATGCCTATATGCGCTATAGCTCCGCCCGAACGATTTTTCCATAGGTGAATTCGTCCGGTTTGGTTAGATTAGGTTCTATTCGACTTTCATAATTTCCACCACATGTCGGAGGCTCTGCTCCGGCTGTAAAAGGCTATATGCGAGGCAGTTCTTCGTAGACACTACTAAGCCACATAATATTTCGATGTGGAGAAAGACCTATGATACCGCATGGCAATACAGTATCGTGGAGACTCTCTACACGATGGGGACAAGGGGACATCTCCCACTCATTACTTCGGATTTTTGCGAGATCGCTGATTCCACGTACAGGTGAGAGTCTTCTCCGGCTCAATGGAGCAGGAAAAAGGTGTCCCACAGGGAAGTTTCCTCACTGTCACAATCTTCCCCTGAGCATCAACGGCATTACCTCGGTGCTGCCTGAAGATGTTCTCGCTACGCTCTACGTGGCCGCCTTTCAATTTCTTTTGGTGCGGCTTAGATGCCTATTCTGGAGTGTCAACTATTACAGGCGCTAAAACTGATCTCTCGCTATACCGAACCAAACAGATGGTGCAACTAAGGTGGTGCACTTATGTTGTCCTTCACACCTTCACTTAGAACGTGACTTGTTCTTAAATGTAACTCGCCTAGTTGTGATAGAGTCGCACCCTTTACTTGGTTTTGTTTTTAACCGGTGCTTTTTATCGCGGCCCATGTTCTCAGCCTTAGGGTCTTTTTTTACCTTTGTTCGTTCGAAGCTCGACTAAATTTGAGAGTTATACGTATCCTGAGCCGAGCGTGAAATATGTAAGGTGGACCTGATCCTTTACATTTGTTTCTGTTTGATGACCAATATCTTCCGCATATCTCATACTGAGAGCCTCCTTGTCGATGATGGAGCGATGTCGCTTGGTTTGCCTTGTACACTCTGCATTATGCGCTACTATACGCGAGGTCAGCGTTTCCCTCAGTCGCCAACGGCTCTCATTGCCACCTCGCGACGCTAAGAATAACTTAGCCTTTCGAATTTATAGCGAGGCAACTCCCTCGTGAGATAGGTGTAGCATTCGGGCCGATAGCGTCTCTGGTTGTGCCCAGGACACCAAACTGGACGGTACTAACAATCAACTTTAGGTACACACATCTGTGATAAGTAGTGCATTCGCGTTTTTTGGAGAACAATTCGTGTTACACTGGAGCCGTGCCAGCTTACGCGGATGGCTCCAAATCCGAAGAAGTGGCTGCCCTTCAAATCTTCTCTTTTCTAGAATACATATTTTCAAAATACGAGCATCAGGTTATAAAAATTCTTCGGAATCAGGAGAAAGAAGCAATGAAAATGATTAAGGCTCAACGGGAGATCGACTTTCTCGAATTTTGTTACATTTCTAAAATATATCCTAAATCTCTTTATTTTAAATTACAAAGCAAGTCATTGTATAACTCATATTTCTATACGGATTTTTTAACCCAATTACTTATCCTTGAAATAATTGCAAAATCAAAAAAAGTTTCCACTTCATCAAAAAAACATCTCCGAATAGATTATCACTTTGGAAAATCCATTTGACCCTTTGAAATTTTTTTTATTATTTCTTTCTACACCATTCTAAGATAGATGACTAAAAAGAATATATTCATATTCAGTCTCGAAATCTTGCGAAATTAGGACTTTCCTTCCTAACATTTATAAATCCTGAAAAGGTGGTTATCCACTTATCACTTAGATTTTAAGCTTCCGATAAGAAAATAGTGGTTTCTTTGGGTCTTGAATTCAAACTCTCATTTCATAAAATCGTTAAATTCTTGATCTACTGTGAAAAGATAGCGCATAAACTTAATGATCTGCCTATAAAAGGAAACTTCAGTAACATTTGTTCTGATTAATCTTAGTTCTCTACCGAATTTTACTTGATATTTCATTAATGTAGATTTTCAAATTTCATAATTAAATCTGTCAACCGCATGATATTGTAAATGCTAGCAGATACAAGGGATATAAGAGTCACTAAATCAGATAAATAGAAGGGTGTAGTGAGTCTTGATTGGATGGACTGTATACAGAAGGCCAATAATATACTAAACGAAAGTACGAAAGTTTGACCACCTAGTAACACACCCCAAACCAATACCCAAAGACTCGAAGACAACATTAATAATTATTTAACATAATTGAAACAGGCATACATCATTATTAAAGATACCCATAATGAATTATTTCTATCTTCCCGTTGTCTAAAATATATGTACTGTTTACCAAAAATACACAAGGAACGTATTCCACTGAGACTTTTTCTTGCCTCCAATTCATTATCATCATAACGTCTGGCAAATTCTTGGTAAACGCCTGTCATAGTTCACTTAGAAACAATATTCAATACAAAGTTCATTGAGGTTTAAAGAAGAATTACTGAACAAAGTGAAAGATCATTAGTTATGATGTCGACTCTTTATTTATTAACAGTACTCTCAAATACACTATAAATATAAATAATGTATTTCATTCCCAACAGACATTTTATGAATTCTCTCGAAGCAAATTAAAACTTTTTTGAATTCACTTTGTGGAACTCGTGGTTTACCTTTACTAATAAAGTCTATTACCTGATAACTGGCGTAACCATGAAATCTCCAATGGGGCCCTTGCGACTGACTTCTTCATGAGACATCTCGATGACAAAAAGATTTCTGCTGATTTAAAATAAAAATCTTCTTTTCGTGGTTTTGTGGGTGACTCTTTTTCAATTTTCGAAGATGCTGCACATAGCTAACTTTTCTAAAATTATATAAAAAATTGACATTTAAGCATCAAATTCGCCATGAAATACAATCGAATAAAAAACGCTTTTTCTTGATCTTTTGGTAAACGGGATGCTGATCAAGGAAAATTTCAGACTTCTGTTTACCGAAAAACAATTCACAAAACGTAGTTTAAATTACTTTAGTTTTTACGATTTTAAATAGAAAGTAATTACTATAAAAACATTATTACAAAGAAGTTTTCACTCTCAGTACCACCTAATTTTCCCTTCATAATGAATTTGTTTTTCTCAAAAAATGTTTTAGAAACAATTTATTTCCCCCTTCCGTGTATGATAAAGTCCCCAAAACCTTTTAGAATAAACATATAAACCCCCTTCAACCTTCCATAAATGTCTCCAAGATGACAATATAATTGGAAATTTCTAAAATGGCGTTTTTAGATGATTGCTTTAAAAGAAAAGTTTTTCTCACAAATTAATCCAAAAATAGTTTTTACTAACAGAATAACAATAGGAAGTATTTTATCTTAAATAATTCTATTTCTTTGGAACGCGAAAGTGATGTCTATTGCTTTGAATGCCTCAGTTATACTGGCGCCTCCTACATCAGCAGCACTCTAAGGTCTCTTGGAGCTAATTTCTCTGCTCATCAGAATTAGAAGGTGCGCATAAGCAAAATATTTTATGAAAAAGAAATATCACCTATTATAAATCAGTATAAATAAAAATATAAACCGTATAAATAGCAGTTTTTACAATAAATATAGACTCTTTCTCCATGATGTTTCGTCTACAAAAAGTGGTGACAATTTGTTTGTAACTTATTTTCAAAAGTGCTTTTATTTCAAAATCTATTTAAGAGGCTGGTTTGGACAGTATATTCCTTTGGTAACTTTATATCTTTTAACTTTGTTCATTTAATCCAGTCAACATTAATTGTCCCTTTATTTTATATAATTATTGCTAATTTTATATTTAAATTTGTTTTTATTTAAACTATTTTACATCTTTTTGGATCTTTAATAGTGTTTTACTCTCGTTGTTACCTCCTCAAAATTTTATATATAAATTTATATATATATATATATATATATATATATATATATATATATATATATATGATGAAAATTAATGCAATAGCGCAAGAAAAGTTGAGGAATTAAACCACATTCTCCGAAGACAATTAAATTCAGAACAATTTCTGTGTATCTCACACCCTTTTTCAACTGACACTGGGCAGAAAATATAAGAGAAATGCATATAAGCATAACACAAGATCCCCTCTGTTTTTACCCCAATCCCCTACTTGTGGTTAAGCTGGGGGGGGGTAGGCCTAAACATATTGAAGGGCTGGCATTTTACTATTTTGTATATTTGCAATCTTATTACAGGATTAAAAGAAAATTGACCCTCAGATAGATTTAAATTAGGAACTGACGATATCAAGCTCGATTCTACGATTCTTCTCTTAACATAGCCGATTTAAATAACATTTTACTTCCATTGAAATCGATCGTATGATTCTTGTCTCTAACATGGCAAAATATTCCACTACTTTCGCTGCCCACTCTAATATCTCTTTTGTGTTCGTACAATCTCTTGTCTAGATTTCTCCCCGTTTTCCCTATATAAACTTTATGGCAATCGTTGCATGGTACTGCATATACTCTTATACTCCTACGATTGCCATAAAGTTTATATAGGGGAAACGGGGAGAAATCTAGACAAGAGATTGTACGAACACAAAAGAGATATTAGAGTGGGCAGCCAAAGCAGTGGAATATTTTGCCATGTTAGAGACTTGAATCATTCGATCGATTTCAATGGAAGTAAAATGGTATTTAAATCGGCTAACTATGTTAAGAGAAGAATCGTAGAATCGAGCTTGATATCGTCAGTTCCTAATTTAAATCTATCTGAGGGTCAATTTTCTTTTAATCCTGTAATAAGAAAGCAAATAAACAAAATAGTAAAATGCCAGCCCTTCAATATGTTTAGCCCCCCCATCCCAGATCAGCCACAAGTAGGGGATTAGGGGAAAAAAGAGGGGATCTTGTGTTATGCTTATATGCATTTCTCTTATATTTTCTGCCCTGTGTCAGTTGAAAAAGGGTGTGAGATACACCGAAACTGTTCTGAATTTAATTGGATTCGGAGAATGTGGTTTAATTCCTCATATATATATATATATATATATATATATATATATATATATATATATTAGAACATGATTTTTTTACATTCTTATTATTTTAAAAAGAGGGACAAATATACTGTTATGAATATCCAATGTATTCTTTTCCCCTTCTCCTTCTCCCCCCTTATTTCACCCCTCTCCTTAACTCTCTCTTTTCTCTCCCCCTCTCTCGCCTCTCCTCCTTTATCTCTCTCCCTACTCTATCTCCCTCCCCCTTTTCCCTTGTTGTTTCCCCCTCTACCCCTCTCCTTACGCTTTCCACATATTTACTTCTAAATCTCCATCTAACTCTCTCCTATATCTTTAAATCCTCTTCTATCCTCTTAGTAGAGTGTTGGGGAAGGGAGAGAAGCGGGAGAGGGGGGAGTGAGGGGGAAACGGATAGAGATGAGGGAATGATGGGTGGAGGGAGAGAGATGGGGGAATGGTGTGTGGAGGGAGGGGGCAGGGGGAAAGGGAGATCGTGCAATAGTGAGGGGTGAGGGGAAATAGTGGGGAGGAGGGGGAAAGGGAGATCGTGCAATAGTGAGGTGAGGGGAAATAGTGGCGGAGGCGTAGAGCGAGGGACAAGTGTATATTTTTAGAATGTGATTTTTTGAATATTTTGTTATTTTATTGTAGCTTAGTTTATGAATGAGCTCCCCGCTCATCCTCCCCCCCCCCTTCTCATCGGGAAGGGGGATAGATAAGGTTATAGAAGCGGGTAAAGGGATAAGGGAAGATAGGGAGAAGGAGAGGGAAGGAATGTGGTTGAGGAAGGAGTAGGTGATGTGATAGAGGTAGAGGAAGAGGAAGATGAGAGTGTAGAGGAGCAGGGCGGTGAAGGGGTAGAGATGATCACAATCATCTCTATACCATACACTACTCCTATATTATGTGTGTGGGGGGGGGGACTTAATCACCTACTGTTCGCAGGGATTAACGACCAAGTAGGAGGTCACACTTGAGGCGTTGGATTTCAGATCCTTAATAATCAGACAGATGCATAATTGGTTGGCGAGATTTACTTGAATAGGCCGAGAGTATCGTTTAAGGTTTGCTATAGATGATTAACAAATATATAATTTTATTTACAAAGATAAAAATAAGAATAATAATAATAGGCAAAAGGGAATTATTTAAATTAAAATAGTTTCTTGATAATTATTATGAGGATGGATTCTCAAATGGAATTTATTGATTAATGTTACTAGGCTCAGATCAAAAGAGGGAGCTTGACAATACTAATAATAGAGGGGGTTTCAGTCTTATCGGGCGGTGACTTCGAGGAAGGTCCTTCTTGCGATGAGGCGAGTGGGGCACGATTCGATGAGGCAAGTGGGCGCACGGTCCGAATGAGAGGGGAGGGGCACGATCCGAACCAACCTTCCGATGAAGATAGCCAAACTTCAAAGAGGACGTTCGACGGGAAATGTGGGAATTCTCGTAATTCCACTGAAAAAGGAATCGTCTTTTCCTCAAACGTAATCGATGGAGATATTTTCGGTTCGATTAAACGAAAGACGACTGTTGCACAAATTCAAAGGCTTGCTGATCAGAGAAGCTACCAATTGACTAGGGTAGAATCACTGCTGAGAAAGTCTGCTGTCTGATGAACGCTCACGGGACGAGACGATAAGGACAGCCTAGAGATGCGGGCTGGACTCTTCGAACTACAGAAAAACCCGAGTATTTGTATGCCCGATTCCGAGGGTGAAGGAGAAGTTTGAAGAGAGGAGTCACAAGCTCCAGATATCTTAATCCGGAGGCGGAGTCGATTCATCATTTAGCAGTGAGGTGCGAAACAGTGCAGCTCTTTCTCGCCTCGTAAACGGGCGGGCGGAAGGAGGCTTGGGACGAGTTCGCAGAATTGCGAAATATTTTCCCAATGCGCTCAGGAGTCTCAAATTCGTGAATGATCATACAGGAAGTGACGTCATCCAAGGCGGGATACCATCGCACATGGTTTCCAATAAATTGGGAGGGGGGCTCAGAGGTTGTTCTTTTACAGATTTGAAAGATCAAAGAGGGCGAAGGCCAACAGTCGAAGGGCCGGTAACTAGCCGAGGGGGGAGTGGTGGAGCGATGGCTTGGCCATCCCACCTCTTTCCTCCTCCTATTCCACCGACCCCTCCTGTCTCCCTCTCTTCTCTTTCTCCACCTCCCCTCCTCCCCTCCCCTACAAAGAGACATCCAAACCAAGAGAAAAAATTCTCCCCCTCTATCTTCCCCCACTCCGCCCCCACTATATTCTTTCTCCAGCCTCTCTGATCCACTCTCTCTCTACCCATCCCACCTCTCACTCCCTGTCTCCCCACCCCTCTCCCTCCTCCCCTTCTTCTCGCCTTTTTCCTCTACAAAAGGACACTCCCCCTCGTACCTAATCTCTCTTCCCTCTTAACCAATCTCTATCTCTCTCTCTCTTTCACCTCTCATCCCCCTACAAAAGGAGATCTAAACGAAGTTATTTTTTTTAAAAATAGCGTACTAAAAATATAGAGTTATAGAAGAAGAAGATAAGACGCTTGATCTGTTTCTGTGCCTACAACGTTGTTTGCTTATAACTAACAGTCAGTCAAAGTCACGCGTGAGCGTAAACTGTCGGGCGCGACAGGTGAAAAGTTTACTCATTTTTAGTATATTATATGATATGGAGAATGCGCACCTCTCCTGAGTCGGCCTTCAACCTAAAAAATGTAATAATCAACGATTAAAGATATTTTTTTGTCACAATATAGGAATTTAAAACAATATAGATCTGTATTTATTTGCAATAG
Organism: Ceratothoa steindachneri; assembly: GCA_963969495.1. Classification (NCBI taxonomy): domain Eukaryota; kingdom Metazoa; phylum Arthropoda; class Malacostraca; order Isopoda; family Cymothoidae; genus Ceratothoa; species Ceratothoa steindachneri. Next base: position 76,578,493 of record OZ018328.1, read on the forward strand.
GACATTTTACCTGTGCAACAACGGATATCTCTACTTATATATATATATATATATATATATATATATATATATATATATATATATATATATATATATATATATATTCTTATAGTTGGCAGTAAATTTTCTTCGTAACATGTTTTATGGAAGGCGAATGTTAACTTATTGTTAATTGTTTTCTTTTCGAGTGTCTCGATTTGTCTTATGGTCTGCATTTGGTCTTGGCTTAACCCATGGATTAGTTCACCAAAATTCATTAGAAAGTCGTGACGCACGAGGGCATAAAGCTGGTTCACTAAGCAAAACGAAATTCTCTATTTGCCTGACTCATTTTGATATATATGCATATCATTTTCAAGGGCTACACAGTTGTGGCTAGAGATTAAGCTAAAGAACTATATATATATATATATATATATATATATATATATATATATATATATATATATATATATATATATATATATCGTAAGCTGCATTAAGAGGAAATGGGATTTCTCTAAACACAATGTATGCATGCAAATGGTTGAGACTCCATAACGGTCACAGGATTAAGACGTATAGAGATTATTATTAGGGGCTGGCGGGTGGAAGGATTGTAAGATGAATTTCAAATTTGTTTGGATATTTAATTTCGGTTGCGTTTCTTGGATGTATATGGCCTCTAATATAAGCAATTGTCGTGAGTTTGGGGCGTGAGTTAATATTTCAGTATTCTCTTCAAGCGATTTCCTGTCCAATTGTTTTCTATGCTTTTTCAGCGTATGTGTCCTTCGGGCACTGTTGCTCAAGTGGTAGTTCATTCCTCGTGTTATCTTTGTTTTGGTTATTCCGATATATGAATGAAGTTGAAGTTTTCAGTCTCCCATTTTACAAGTATATTCATATATCAGGTGACTTCTTTTGTTAGGTGTTAGATTTGGCCCTGGGTTGTTTCTCATTATGAGATTGGAGGTGCGTTTGTTGTTGTAGTAAATTATGAGTGATACATTGACTTCTCTATTTATTATTTCCCTTATAACTCTTTCATCTGTTATGTAGGCTGCGCTCATGGTGTTCTTGTAGTAGAGTTCAATGATGTTCATTTCGGCTGGTTGATTGGTAATGTCATTAGGTGACATATACCATTTTTCCATTTTTTGCGGATAGTGGCGTGTATGTCTTCGTTTGTGAACCCATTGTTTGCGAGTACTTGTGTAGCACGCTTAAGTTCTTCGTGTGTATTTCCATGTTGACCAATAAGTGAACGCGTGGTTGATGTATGCATTTATTACGCTTTTTTTCGTAACCCTCAGGACATTCGTTTTTTGCATTCATGCACATACTTGGATTTGTAATTTTGTCGTAAACACTGGTAGTTATTTTGTTGTTATGTTTAGTGGTAAGAGTATTTAGAAGGAACTCTTCTTAACATGCACTACGAAAGCCCCCTTCTATGGACCAAACGGCGACCTGTACATCCAAACCGATGTCGTTGCAATGGGTTCTCCACTGTTTGCAAACTCTTTCATGGGAACATGGGAAAAACGAGTTATTTCAAGTTTACTAAAACCGCATATCTACAGCAGATATATAGACAATACATACATAAATATAGAAACAAAAGAGGAAATTCGAGAACTACTAGAAACATTAAAAAACTGCTTTTCTCTGAACTATGCAATCGAAAATAGCCTAAAATAACCAACTCCCATGTCTAGATACGCTTACCACTAAACAAAACAAAAGAAGAACTACCAACGTTTACGTAAAAAATACAAATCCAGGTCTGTGCATGAATGCAAAAAGCAAATGTCCCGAGCGTTACAAAAAAAGCGTAATAAATGCATACATTAACCGCGTGTTCACCCATTGCTCAACATGAAAAGATATACACAAAGAGCTTGAAAGAGAGAGAGAGAGAGAGGGTGAGTAGGGTATTCATTCACATAATGATATATATTCGTCGAATTTGGTTCATTTTCTCTTGACAACACATTCTGTCGATTTCACTCGATAGACCCATCTGTAATCTGTGGCTTCGATGACAGCCTCCAGGCGACGTCAGAACCAGACACAAATCTTCGTAATTATCTCCTGTTTTAAACCCATGAAGGCGGTGGTAATTTTAGTTATCAGCTCGTCCTTCTTGTTGCAGTTGAATCCTTCGGTCTCTCTTTCCACTACGCCTACACAAAGAAATAGACGGAGCTGCAGTTAAACGAACTGTAAGTCCAAATGTCAGATGCTGTGTGATCGAATACCATCTCCGATAACAGGGCTTGGTACTTCCGGCTGCTGTGGTAGGGTGCAGAGTCTTGCTGCCACACGTAATGGCTACCTGCACCTACCTGGTTGATCCATGGCTTCACAACCTCAGCTAGAACACTGATATAACTGTCGTGTATAGCCCGAGTCCCCCAGTGAAGAAATAGGATTACAAGAGGTCAACTTCACTACTACGATACCAGAGACAATGGTTGTCGCTGTAAATTTTATCTATTTGTCTCTGAGCACGTTCTTGGGGGCTACAGCGAACCATATGTTGTTCTGGAGTTGATCTTCTTGTCTTGGCATAAATTCTTCCCTTCGGACAAGATTCACAACATATCTGGCTCCAACGAGTGTTTCAACTTTTCATCATATTCTTGGTGTGATTTAGTCGCTTTTCCCGCATCACCTGGACGCAAATTATCTTTTCCTCATTTTGTATGAAAAGTAGCAAATGCCCTTATTCACCACCAAACTAATGAGCTTTTCATCGACAACTTTCTCTCTTGCATCATTGGTGATGATCTGGTTTTCAATGACGAATCACCGCGTTCTAATGATGTCAGATCATCGATCATGAGGCTCTCTGTTGTTGCCTAGTAGTCGAAATCAGAATCGTCTAATTCCTTTCCGACTTTTTCCACCATCCTTCATGTAACGTTGAGGAAGTCTGATATCCCCTTGTTTATCCTTCTGGCAAAGATTCTAAGAAGGACTCCATGCTTCTTCCACAAATTGTTTTTTTAAATTTTACATAGTAAATTATTCTTCAACAAATAAAGGAAAAATAGTTATTGTTTTTAAAAAGAAAAAGGCCAACAACGAAGGTGAAAACTATGCGTAAGATTATGAGTTGAAAATTGCGAACGTATACGAAGTTTAAAATGTGACTAAGAGCTAATGACCACACCAATACTTAGACACGATCTGTAAGTGTTTAGCTTTCATGTCAGTGAGAATATCAGTTGAAATAAAAAAATGCTACGCCTTTATCGCGCCCTTTGCAGTCGAGGAAGTAGGGATATGATTGTAAATCTGTTTAAGTAACAGAGGAGCAATTTTCTTGCTTATTTGATGGTTCTGAGCGGGGTAAGAAGCGAGCGTCACATTATGCTTCCTAGCATCTTCGCCCATGGCCTCAAGGTCAGTGTAGATGTTTAATTATTGTGCTAGATACTTTAGTTAAGCATTGGATATACCAAGTGAAGGCGGTAAGGCATTATGTTTTCCAGTATGGCTCTGGTCCTGTGCACAAGGCAAGGAAGAGACAGTCATGGTTATTCAACAACGTTCCGCACCACTTGTTCCCAGACTCGTGGCACCGAAACTATCCCGTCTGCAACCTCCTATATTATTTAGTGCGGGGTGATGTTGAGAAGCATGTTAACAAGGCTGCTCACAAAAAATTAGATCTCTGAGTGCCGCTGTAGGGGTGCGAAGATGTATTAGAAAAAAATTCCTTCCAAATCGATAATATAAATAGCCCATTAAATTACCAACTCAAAACGGACTCGCCGTAGCGTGATGGCTAGAGTGCTGGCATTTGGATTCAAAGACCCGCGATCGAAACTCCTCAGTCCACAATTTTTACCAAGAAAATTCACGAAGAAAAGGGAAATCAAGGAAAACGCTCTTAGGACAACTCAAGAAGACTCAAGATAAAATGGATCGCCTCAAAAAAGAAAAACGGAAGAAAACGACTTCAAGGGCTAACTCATCAAATCAACAAGAAATCATCACGTCATCAAGAATCAAGGAGAAATCATCACGTCATCAAGAATTAAGAAGAAATCATCACGCCATCAAGAATTAAGAAGAAATCATCACGTGATCAAGAGTTTGGAAGGAATCATCACATCAAGAAATGAAAATCAAAGATTAAGAACTAACCCAGCCAAATTAAAAAGAAGAAGGAATCTCAGCCAACAAGAATACCAAGAGTCAGATAAATAGAAGACAATGTTTCAAAGGGGCAACTTCAGTCAAGAAGAAATAAATTGATTCAAATATATATATGCCTCCCCCCCACCATACCGCCATGAGAATGTAATGTCATCATCTATTGACAAGGACTGCCTAACAAGGGCAGGCAACCAGTTCAGGTTCTGCCTGGTGAAGGTTGTAAAGTCAGATTTTTGCCATTTCGAATGATTTCGCAACGAAATATATCGTTCTATTTGCGTATAAGACCTTATAAGAATAAATTGCTTTGTTTTTTTGTACGCCTCCGGGAAAATTGCCGACGAGGCCAAGTTAAAATTCTTGTTAAAAATATATTCAGAGAAATGGAAAATATATTTAAATAAGGAGAAAGACAAACCAGTATATTGGAATGAGGCAATAATATAAATCGCAATTAGGGCACTGGAGAATAAAATTATTATTATTTCAATTCTCTTTCAGTAACTACCTTTTTTGAGGAGATGCTATCATTGATAATATTATTATCTATACCTTAATGACTATTTTACTAACATCAGAGTAAATGTCACCAATTTATTAGAGATCAAAGTCATCTTAAATCTAGTCTTGAAGAATTTCTACCTTTATAAATTTATCAGTGTTCGATAATATTAATAGGTATTTATAAGCTAATCAGATGTTTTTCGCCTCGCTGAATAAGTATTATTTTCTCTAAAGTAAAATTAAAACAAATTAATAAAGTGCAGCATCGCCTTCATTTACGCCATGTAACCAAACAATGGTGACAGCTAAAACTCTATCTTGAACTGCGTTTCAATACTATGGTGACGTTTGATGTATATTTCAAGGTAAAACGAAAGGTATGGTAACTCGGGAAAAAATTGTTCTTCTTCTCTTGGCTTTCATCAGCTAGTCTACTCTACCAATGAAACAAACATTAAACCTTTCAATAGTTTATTTAAAAACTGTATCAAAAACATTACAAAATTATTTTTAATTGCATTTAAATAAACAAAGAAATTTGATCACTATATTGTAATTCACTCATTTCCTTCACTCTATGGTCTCTCTTACTATATGTTTCTTAACTATTGATATGTACATAAGATGTACTGTTCAATTCATTTATATTTCGACCTATCCCAGTTAATTATCCAATGTATAAGTTCAGTATGCAATTAATCACAGGTTAATTTATAGGGTCTTGGTTGTTACGGTACTCTCTCTCTATCTCTAGTTTTGCAGGCTGGGTTAAGTGATCATCAGCTTCCTTATGGGATGAAGGAAAAATATATATTTATATCTGGATTCTTTATTCCTGTGTATTATAGCTGGAATAAGCTTTGAATATCGTGAACAAGGAATATAACTTTTCTTCTTGAAACAAAAATAATTTTCTGATTCTTCTGAATGATTTTTACACGTCTTACGTCTTGAAAAAGGTAGAATTTTAAAGTGTATAGTCGTAGTATAGTGGATAGGATAGTTAGGATATAGTGATGAAGAGGAATGAGTAAAAGTTAAAATTAGTTGCTGGGTGACCAGCCATCTCTTTGATTCTTATTTTTCATCTTTCCTTGCTATTCTTCAGTGTTTTTGGTGGGGCTCTCGCGCCTCTGTAGCTCGTCGGTGTTTTGCATTCCTTGGTTTGTTTTCTCTTGCGGATTTCCTTGGTGTGTTTTCTGCTTTGAATCTACAATCTCACCTTCCAATGTATCTTGGGGGCGGTTCCTCCCTCGAATAGGGCCTACTGCTTCTGAAGTTGCCTCGGTTGTTTACTTTGTGGGTATGTGGTATTTCTATCGCTCTTTTCTCGTCGTCAGTCATCATGCGATCTAGTTTGTCCCACACCTTCACTGCTCTTCGGTGTAAGGACACATTCGTACTTGGGAGCTCTACTTCGTTATTAAGATCTCTTATTCTTCTGTACTCACGCCTTCTTGTGTTGGTGATTATTTACACGGCTGAATTTTGCCCTCGTTGAAGCTTCATCGCGCTTTTTTTCGAGAGGTGGTTCATTGGTATAGCTGGGTAGAGCAATGTTGCTTTGCAGATGGCGTTATATATTTTCCTTAGGTTCTTGAGTTGGAATAGTTTTTCTATATGTGTTTTTGCCTGGTTTACTCTATTCGCAATGTGTTCGCAATAGCCACTCCGCGTGATATTTAGCCCGAGTACAATTCCTTCTTTTACATATTAGTAAGTCCTTTCTTCAACCTCTACTCTTGAGGTCAGGCGCCTTCCCACTGGAATGATTGAGAACTTCTCTGGATTTGTGCAAATTTTCCATTTTCGCTCGAACTCGTTGATATTGGCAATTTTGGCCGCTGTGATTCTGGCCATGGATGGAGGATGTTTATATGTGCTGTTCGCCCCTATCGTGATGTCGTCGGCAAATTGGATGTATGTTGTTGTTTCGTGGACTGGGCTGTGTAGATCCATTGTGTATATACTGTAAGGCGTTGGGCTTATACAGCCCCCTCGGGAAACACCTTATAGTACTTCGAATTCCGGGCCATCGAAGCCTGCTACTGAAATGAGCGCTGACCTATCAGTTATATAATCGCAAAGGCATTTTGTTAGGGCGAAGGGTAGCTCTAGTCTTTTGATTTTGTATTTTCGGCCAATTCTCCATACTTTATCAAACGCCTTTTGGACGTCTCTAAGTACTATGTCTGTGTAATTTTTATCATATTTGGCCTTTGCAAGTGATTCGACCAGAATGTCTAGGGCAGTCTCAGTATTTCTATTTTTCCTGAATCCGTGTTAATGGTTTGGAATCAGTGCTCTCTCTTCCAAGGGCTTGACGAGTCTGTCATTAATAGTTCTCTCCATTAGTTTAGCCACTGTCTCTAGGAGTGTTATTGGCTTGAAGTTTCCAGAGTTGTTTGGTGGCTTACCGGGTTTGGGTAGAAAGATAATTTTCCATTTTTTAAGCGCATCTGGGAAGTATCCTGCGCTTAGAGAGGCGTTAAATACTGTTGCTATCCGTGACAAAAAGGTGGCTGGTGCGCGTATTAGGTTCTCTTTTGTTATACATGAATGCTCCAGGTGCCTTCTGTTTGGTGATCTTGAACGTTTTTTGTATCTCTTGTAGCGTTATCGGCTCGATTCCTTGCTCTACTAGTAGTGTTGGCGAAGCATCTATGTTGGGGACTATTTCTTGGCGATTTTGCCTCCACTCTTCTACCACTCTTGCTTCGTGGTCGCCGTCGAAATCCTCATTTTCGTTGGCAAAGATATGAAATACCTTCCTCCAGTGTTCCCGGAACGCCTCTTCAATTTTTTGGGGCTCCTTCTCCCTTCCATCCTCGTTCTGGAGTTTGATTTTTGGCCTCTGCCTTCTCTTTCCCCTGGTTATGTTAATTTTCTTCCATAACTTGGTAGGATTCAATTCCTCATCCATGGCTTCCACGAAAAGGTCCTAGCTTCTGTTCCTTTTTATTCTTATTATTTATATCCTTTAGGTCCTTTACTTGCCGCAGCTTTGCACGGTCACCTCTCTGAAGGCCATTTTGTTCGATTGAATTCCTCGTGTCTTCATACTCCTTCTCGAGATTTACTATTTGGTCTGATCTCATTGGATGCGGTAATGTTCTGTACGTCGTTGTAGCAACGTATTTTTTTATCAGCCTTGACAAGCGCCTCCATGATGTCGTCGATCTCTTTGTCAATTTCTTCCAGTGAGACCTCAGTTAGGTCTCTCTGATCATAATTGGCGAGCTCTTCCTCGTAGTTGGTCCAATCAGCCTGTCTATAAGATTTTCTCGGCGGGCACTTGACTTGAATGGGGTCCATAGACAAAGTCATGACCACCATTTCGTGGTCGCTAGTTTATGGAGGGCCTTTCTCTATGATGTAGTTAAACTGAAGGTTCGGGGTTGCCAAAACTATATCCTCTTTCTTAGGGTTATTCTGACCCAGATACGTTGGAAAGTCCGGTCCCAGGCGCTCTAATATCCCTCTTTCCAGTAGTTGATCTAGGTTTCTTCCGGCTCTATTGTAATTCTGAGTGTAGCCGAAGACTCTACTCCGGGCATTTAAGTCGCCCATGAATATCGTTTGGTCTCTGTGGCCAAATATGTCTGTAAAGTTATACAGGGGTAAAAAGTCTCTCCTTGAGGGTTGGTAGCCCGTTGCAAGTATAAGATTGCCTGTTGCTGTTTTTACACTTATCGCTAGGTATGATTCGTCAAGGTCTTTGAGTTTTTGGTAGTTTATATCCTTGTGGATTGCCATAGCGACGACGTTAGAAGTTAATATCGTTTGTGGTCTTGCTGATTATAGTGTAGTTGAAGATATTGATTTTGTTTCTTGCTGGGTCTATATTGATTTCATTTAGCAGTATGATGTCCGGATCTTCTTTTAGGTATGCGTTGCTGAGAGAGAATCTTTGATTTTTACATCGGACATAATAGGTAGTGAAATTTAGGTAGAGTTAGAGAGAAAATAGTGAGAGAGTAAAGTAGTTGAAGGGTGAATTTAAAGAAAAGATGATGTGTGGGAGACAGAATAAAAAGGTCCTTGGTGAAAAGGTAGCTCTGTTGTTTAGTGTTTATAAATGGATTTTGTTAGTTTTTTGTTTTTTATTTAATAAACTAAATATATAGTTTATTTAATTGAATTAACATAGTTAATTTAATTATAATTATTAGTTTTTGATCTTAATGATCTTTTGGCATTCTAGCCTTTATTTTAGGGCGGGTTTTTATTCCCGCTGTGGGTTTAGGAAAAAGTTTATTTTCATTTTAATATAAATGAATTTAAATTGAATTGAAATTTTGAATTTGAATTTTAGTTTAAGTTTTTCAAAAATTGTGTTTACTTTGGGATTTATTTTACTAAGGATACCTGTGCATTACATTGGTTGTTTTCTGTCTTTTGTCGGTTTTGTCACGTGTATTTCGGAGTCACGTCACCGTCAGACTGTAATTTACTACTCTTGAATGGTCTTACTTGTCGGTCTACTTCGATTTCTAAGTGTGTACGGGAGAATTCAGGGGTCAAGCGGGCGCCAATAGCTTGTCATATCCTCTTAGCTCTCTCGTGAAGCGCTACGTTGATCGGAGATAATCCAACCGAGTCGTGGAGCTCTCTCTGTCTTTTTCGTTCTCTTCTTAAGGTGTTTGTAATGAGTAGCAGCGCTTTGTTCTGGATGACTGGAAGTTTCGCAATGTGGGTCTTGGCGCTCGCGTTCAACGGCACCGGGGGGTACAAGAGTTTCGAGCGAATACACGCATTGAATATCTTGAGTTTATTTGAGCGATTTAGGTCACGGACCCTATGAAAATCCCTCAATTCTCTCCTGCTATTCACGACTGTTCGTTCGATATGACTCTTGTAGCCCCCTGTGGTGATTTGGAGCCCCAGAAAAGTCCCTTCCAGGCAGTAAGGGATTCTCGCCCCTTCTACCCGTATATCGTTGAAGGTCTTGCGTAACATGGGAATTATTTTGCATTTTGGGACATTGGTTGATATCTTCCATTTCCTCTCGAAAGAGTTGATGTTACATATCTCCCTAGCCGTATTTATCGCCATAAATTCCCCGTGAACGTAGGCGGCTGTACAAATTTGCGATATATCGTCAGCGAACTGAACGTATATCGTACCTTCGGAAAGAGGTTGTGGTAGGTCGCGTGTATATATGTTGTATAAAAGGGGACTGAGACAGCCCCCTTGTTGGACCCCTGCTTCGAGCTCGAATTCGGGGCTTTTGTGTTCTCTGATATGAATATATGCTCTCCTCTCCATTATGTAATCGCATAGAATCCTCTCAAGAATGGAGTTGAGGCCTACTTGAAGGATCTTAAATTGTAGTCCTCTCTTCCAAACCTTATCAAAAGCTTTTTGACATCTCGGAGCAACAGGTCGGCATGCCTTTTGTCTGCCTTGATCTTGGCAAGCTTTTCGGTGATAACGTCTAGTGCCGTATCAGTCCCTCTTTTCTTTCTGAAGCCGTGATGTTACTCGTTATGAAAGTTGGCTTCGTCGAGAAAAGAGGTGACCCTATTTGCAAATATCTTCTCGAAGACTTTGCCAGCAAATTCTAGGAGAGATATCGACCGAAAGCTGGCAGGGCAGTCAAGGGCTTTCCCGATTTGGGAACGAAAATCATCTTGGCCACTTTCCACTGATCGGGAAAGTAGCCCGTGTTCAGAGCGGCATTCCTGATGTTAAACAGCCCACTCCAAACGTTAGGCGGGATCTTAATGAAATTCTCTTGGGTCAGCCCCGTGGTACCCGGTGCTCTTTGAAGAAAGGATTTTAGAGCAACGGAAAGCTCTTGGGCAGTTATTTTACTCCCATAGCCCCTCATCACTCTTTTCTGCGACATACAGTGATAAGGGGTGTTTTTTGTAATTGTGTGTTTAGCTGTTGGATTATGTCATTTTCGAAATCGATGTCATAATTGTCAATTTCTTAGGGGGTAATTTTGAAGAATGAAGACCAGAAAATCCTAAACATTTCCTCAACCTCTACAGTTTGGTCAATTTCTTTACCGTCGTGTATGAGTGTATTTTTTTCTGTGGAGGTTGCTCTTTTAAACGTTTAAATGTCTGCCAGAATGTGCGTGAGTCTCTTTCTATGTCGAGTCCTTCTGTCCCATATAAGTATTTATTGGTCCGTAATTAGTGTCTGGAGTTCGTCTTTAATCTCTCTTATTCTTCTGTGGGCACTGTGGTTGATATCTATCAGCGCTACTACATTGGACAGGTCCCTATATTCTTGGGCTAGAGCTTTCATGGGAGGGGTCGAAAAAGGAGCTGGAAGGGTTTTATATTTGATATGGGAAATACTATTTTCATCTGCTTCAGTTAGGAAGTCGGTGATTCTATCCAGCTCTTTATCTATCTCTTCTAAATTGGCATCGAAGAAAGGGTCTAGGTTATAATTTAGAAGGTAATTTCTGTAGCTTTTCGAGTTCGCCTGCTTATAGCTTTTGCATTCTGGGCTTGCAATTTGAATGGGATTTACTCCAACTGTAATTTTAATAGCCTGGTGGTCGCTCGGAATGATAGGGTCCGGTTCAATGTAGTAGTTGTATGGAAAACTGATACTGGATAAGACAATAGCAGGTTTCGTTACTGCTTTTCCCGTAATGTATGTCAGGAATTCTGATCCGATTCTTGTTAGGTATTGTCTATCGAGTAATTCTTCGAGAGAGCTCCACGACTCGGTTTGATTATCTCAGATCAACGTGGTGCTCCACGAGAGAGCTGAGAGGATATGGTAAGCCCTTGGCGCACGCTTGACCCCTGAATTCTCCCGTACACACTTAGAAATCGAAGTAGACCGACAAGTAAGACCATTCAAGAGTCTTAAACTACAGTCTGACGGTGACATGACTCCGAAATACCCGTAAAAAAACCGACAAAAACAGAAAACAACCAATATAATGCGCATGTTCCTTTAGTAAAATAAATCCCCCTTTTTTTTTTTTGCAAAACTTAAACTAAAATCTAAATTCACTATTTCAATTCAATTTAAATTTATTTATATTAAAATGAAAATAAACTTTTTCTAAAACCCACAGCGGAAATAAAAACCCCGCCTAAAATAAAGGCTTAAATTCCTAAAGATCATCAAGATCGAAAATAATAATTATAATTAAATTAACTATGTTAATTTAATTAAATAAACTATAAATTTATAGTTTATTAAATGAAAAAACAAAAACAAAAAAACTAACACAAATCAACAGAGCTACCCTTTCACCAGGGACCTTTTTATTCTGTCTCCCCCACATCATCTTTTCTTTAAATTCACCCTTTAACCACTTTACTCTCTTACTATTTTCTCTCTAACTCTACCTAAATTTCACCACCTATTATGTTTAATGTCCAATTTCCGAATTTTTAGACTTGGAAGAAATCTACAAAAAAATTGAGCTCACCGAAAAGTTCACAGCGTGCAAAGGAGGAAAAGTCGAGGATAAGACATTCAAGAACGCCATCAATTTTTACCTTTTGTCCACGGGACTTCACAAACAAGATCTATCTTGTATGGAGCCACGTATGGCCGACACATGATATCGTACTGCATACTGGGAAGTCTAGCTTCCTGTTTACGAAGGAGAAATACTACAAAGCGGGAAGTTTATCTTCCTATTTACAAAAGAGAGCTATTAACAGTGGGAAGTTTATCGTCCTATTTACAAGAGAGAGTTATTAACAGTGGAAAGTTTATCTTCCTATTTACAAGAGAAAGCTATTAACAGCGGGAAGTTTATTTTCCTATTTATAAGGTTCAATGTGTGAACCGTTTAAATTTTTCAAACAAATGTTTACTAGGTTCGATCTTCGAACCCCACAAATTCTTCATCGATTTTTCTATGTACTTCACTTTTCTTTTGAAGTGTATTTTAGGATAGAACATCGTTTCTGAACCGCGGCTCCCTAGAAACATGGGTTCCTTTCGTGGTAGGTAGGGGTTAGTGGTAAATAGGTTAATAATATAAAATGTTTTTTTAGCCATATTTATGTTTATATTAATATTCGTGATTTTATTGAAAACCTTCGTCATATTCTTGAAAAATACTTGGGTATCAAAATTATGTATTAAACTCGTTTAATGTTTAACATTTCAAAATTAAAAGTTATTTATATTTATGTTTTCTGTTTTTAATTATGTTCAATGCTAAATTTGTGAATGAAAACATTCTTACACAGGCAGTTTGATTTTTATTTGTTTTTGTTTTTTTTCTATACTTTTTGATTTTTTTGAGAAACAAAATGGTTAATTAAGATAAAATAATATTTATATAGGAGTTACTGAAATACTTTAACAGTTGCACCAATCAAAATTCTGGCGAAATGCACGGTTGGAATGTATTTTGATCTCATAGCTGTGCAGAAGGAAAACAAAGAAATTTAAATCTAATTTTAAAGGAAACTTCAAACCGTTTCTGTTTAGTGTTTGATAATTTTGTTGCCATAATAATAACGTGAGCTCCATAAAGATTAATTTTAAAAAATCAGGAATTTAATGTATAATGTTTAATGCCAAAGAATCTTAACTATTCATTACAAATTTCCTACATATATGCCAATGAGCCACTGAGTAAATCATAATTACAACAATTAATAGCCACTATACTTGGAACTTACTGGCGCAGCCAGGGACCGTTAGCAGCCACATGATGACGACACCTGCCGATCTCACTCTGTTCTAGGCCTATTTAGCTAGCAGGCACGTGGAGGAAGAATCAATTGACATACACAACGCCATCGCTACCGCCCTCGTTCCACGCCTAGTGCCAGTCCTGACATCAACCTCCAATAAGATCTTCATCTACGCGAGCTGAAAGCCCCCTGTTTTGAGTAAGCCAGGAAGAATTCCAACCTGACCTTGTTAGTAATATATTAATCTTTAGCGTGTTTGATTAACCAACCTCTCCCTTACTATGTTCCAGTTAGTAGGAGTATAGTAGCATTAACTTCGACCTCAGGTTTGGTTTAAACTCTTACTTAATATAGTTCCTAATTTTTTCCATCATACAAATGTATATAACTTAGCAATCAATAGGCCTCAACCCTTAAAACTATTTGTTTTTTTATAACGGCTAAAATACAATTGAGGCATTAATGGCTAAAATAAAACAAAGCTTTTAGGTTCAAGGCAACATTTATTCGATTATACAGTTGATAGGTTTCTTCTTCCGACATAGAATTAGCTATTTCTTATTAGATGTTTTTAGAACCAAGACCTCTTCCCATTTGTTTGGTATAGGTGCAAATATGATGGCATTTGTCTGAGGCCTATTTCAAAAGATATACATTATTTTCTTGTTAATTCCCTCGTTAAGGTTTCTTTAATTTACCCAATGAGGTTGAAAATGATGAAATCTTTGCCTTCTTCGATCTTTTTAATAAAAATTTATCAAAATTCTAACTCTAATATTCTTTCATTTTTGCGCATAGTAATAAAGTTAAACGCTTTGCCTTTTCTTCCATGTTTTCTGTGTTTTACGTGTAATGAGGCCCGAATAAATTGATGTTGAATTCTCGAGAATCTTTGAGGTTGTTCATTAATTGTTATCCCTACCATTTTTCTGTTAAATTGTCTGTACTTTGCTAAAAAGTGATTCTAGTACGGAAATGCCCTTCTTCGTTGTTTTAATAAACTTAAACATTTATGTTGCCTTCCAATTTAAATATATTATTTATGAAAACACATGTTATTAATTCATGTATAAATGTAGGTGGCAATTTTTTGGTTGACGCTTCATGTTTCCCAGTAAATACTATAGGCAGACAGGTACGAATCCTTTACTACTTTGTGAGCTCTTTATAATGATACAGAGATCTACTAATATATAGAGCTATAGGCTGCTTAGTAACAAGTATAGTATTGAAACTAGGGATGATATTCTAGTTATCAGCATAGTGACAAGGTGCCAGTCAGCATAGTTCCATAGACTACCAGCCCATTGTGATTTTACCAGGTGATCTGGCGGCCTAATCGGCCCTTGCCTGCAGTGTGCTAAATTCCTTGAAGATTTAGGTATATTTTACGCTTCTTTGAACAAACTCTGAGTTTTTACACTGAGAACGGGTTTAAACTGGATTAACAAGTGAAACACGAATAAAGTTGTAAGGAGCTTGGAGTTATTTATTAGGATGTCACTAAACTCAAAATGGGCTTTCATAGCCGATATTCTACCGAGAAATGGTGATAAAAGATGACATTTCATAATATGAAAGATGTTTATTTTTCAAATATCGTGTTCCTAGCAAGTTGTGTGCCCATTAATTGAATATTTGGTGCTAAATACCCGGAAACTATAACGAACGAACAACCCATATCTCTGAATTTAGTCTAAAGTACCCTTGATCGAACTACACGTGTTTCTAACCTCTTTTGCTGCATGCCCTACCCTCAGCTTCTTAAAATTGCTGTGTCCCCCCTGATGTAAGAAATTAAACTATATTCTGAGGACTCCTTCAAACAAAATAATATAATTAAATCAAATAATTTAATAAAATCAAATCATTGAAACAAAATAAAATCTGTTATCAGTAAAAAAATATAAAGCATGATATATCAAGCTTAAATAATCAATTCAATGAGATAATTGTACTTGATATTTATCGCAAAGTGCATTTATTGGAAGCCTAAAATTTGTTTGCTGTAACCTTGAATCTCCTCGTTTTGTGATATCAAATCCATTTCTTCTTCTTTTTCAGCGACAAGTCAGTTACAGCACTGAAACCATATTCTACCAAATATGAGGACGGAAATTGCAATAGTAGTTTTCTTGCTAACCTTGGGGACTTTGAGTATTTCGTCTCCATCTCATTACATAGCCACATGATACCCCTTTTTATTTTGAAGAGAGTTTTAACAGAATAATTTTGGGGGGTATTTCTGATATTACTCTTCTTGATACTACATGGCTACATCAAAGAGGTCTACTAGTAATGGTAAAGTTATCCAAGCCGGAATTTTTTTTTTTTTTTGGGGGGGGGTCGGGAAGTCTGTACTCGAACTGACATATTAGTGATTTCAAATTATTAACAATAATAAGACCAGCAGCCTCAGTTACTTTGCTCTTATTTAAGCTAAGAAAATTGGTCAACGTTTTGGCAGAAACAATTTTCTGTGTTAATTCCAAAGATTTGATGAAACCAAATATCTTGGCCTTCGAATCTACCAGTAACATATTTTTCCTTGTATAAGTTCAGTATGCAATTGATCACTGTTTAGTTAATTCTTCATCGATTTTTAGGATCGAACAGCGTTTCTGAACCTCTGCTCCTTAGAAACTTGGGTTCCTTTCGTGGTAGGTAGGGGTTAGTGGTAAGTAGGTTAATAATATAGTTTTTTTTTTAGCCATATTTATGTTTATATTAATATTCGTGATTTTATTGTAAACCTTCGTCATATTCTTGAAAAATACTTGGGTATCAAAATTATGTCTTAAACTCGTTATAATGTTTAACATTACTAAAATAAAAGTTATTTATATTTATGTTTTCTGTTTATAATTATGTTTAATGCTAAATTTGTGAATGAAAACATTCTTACACAGGCAATTTGACTTTAATTTTTAATTTTTTTTGCTTTACAATAAATTTTTAAAAGTTTTTTTTAACTAATGAAGAATATATCGTGTTTCCCTTTTAATCTTGACGTTAAAGAATGAGAAACAAAATGGTTAATTAAGATAAGATAATATTTATATAGGAGTTCCTGATATACTTTAACAGTTGCCCAATAGGGTGGAGCGAAATAAATTTTTTTGAAATTTATTTTCCCACCACGATTTATCTAAGGGGGTATCTGTCGAATTAAACCTCCTAAAAGGATTTTTTATATAGTAACTTTTAAAGGTTCCACAACGCCATTGAAAATTGAAAATAATGCGATTTTCAACTAAATTTGCTTGACGTGGATTATATCTAGAAATTAAATTCAAATATTGAATTGATATCTCCAAACAAATCATTATAGTATTTTAAAAAACAAGTAAACAAATTTTGAAGGTAATCGATTGATATTTAGGTTCCTCAATTACATATTATAGCAGCGTACGTGACAATTATGTTTCAGTAGCATGGAGAATCTGGTTGAGAGTGGATATGTGTGTGTGTGTGGCTCTGCCTAGTGTCTATTCTTTTCATCACATTCTTCTATCTGTATTTAAGAACAGTTATTTATAGTGTACAATAAATATTTATACAGGTTTTATTATATTTCAGAGCTAAGTAATATATGAGAAAACAATTAAAACAATATTTAATTATGGCATTTAAACCTAGAATGCGTCATGCAATTTAAAGCTTCGTTTGGTGCCCCCTGCGCCATTAGTGAACGAGTGTTGCGAACTTATAAATGTTATATAAAATATGTTTCGTTTGAGCGAGAAAAGGAAAAGAACCACAATAGAAAAGACCCGCCAATTAAACAAATTATCACATTAGTAGCGGAGAAGTTAATTTTTATTTGGAAAAGGCCATCAATTCCTTGCGTGTCAATAGAGGGAGTTGGAAAAAGAAATTTAAATTAGTATTCAAAATATCAGGCTTTAATGAGAAATATTAACAGGAAAAATGTGACATCATTCAAACAGAAATATGACGATTTTACAATGAATGCAGGACAATTGTTTGATATTTCGTGTTTTCAATGTGATAGCTTTGAAAACTGGTATTGTAGCAAAGAAAAAAAGGTGCCGCCATTGGAGCAAAGGCTTCTGGAAGACTAACGAACAACTAGGAAAATGGCAATAGGTAATATCGATCAAATTCAATCAAAGAAGAATATCCAGAGTGCAGTTAGGAAGAATCTTTAGTATTGTCTCTTAAATCAATCATCTACTTCGAAGCATAATATTGAAGTGATTCTTCCTTCATCCAGCACAGAAACAGAATCTGCTGATGAAGGTAGCGGCTATGAGCTTCCTTCATCGTGAAACGCAAAGAAGTAAATAAAAAATTCGCATCCAAGACTCCATCTAAGCGAATAAAATTGTCAGACCTTGTGATAGCATGTGACCGCACTGGTGTGTCTGCTCGAGCTGCAGCTTTAATAACAAGTTCAATCCTTAAGGACTTATCGTCAATTGAAGGCAAAGAAACTTCTGTAGTAGTTGACAGGTCAAAAGTTAGAAGAGACCATGTCAAAGAACGTACTACACTACAGCAACAAATTAGATCGGATAAGCCATTATATCCTATTTATTTTGATGGGTGAAAAGATAGCACATTTATTGTTGAGACGACGAGGAGGAACTCATAACAAGAAAAAGATAATGGAAGATCACATCTCTTAGATAGAGAAACCTGGTTCGGAATAACTTGGTCACCTGATAATGAAGACAGGTTCCGCAAAAGCTATATGCGACGCAATATTCTCGTATCTAGAAACAAATAACATCGCAACTGATGAACTCGTTGATGTGGAATGAGATGGAATGGCAGTTAATACAGGAACAAAAAGAGGTGCGATCAGAATATTAGAAGAAAAACTTAATAGACTATTGCATTGGTTTATTTGCCAGCTCCATGCCAATGAGCCCCCATTGCGCCATCTCATCAACAATTTAGATGGGAAAACAACGAGGCCTCATGGATTTGTTAGACCTATAGGTAAACAACTGGATAAATGTGAGACTCTAAGTGTTGTTGAATTCAAGCCAATTCTGTCTAACTTGCCATCTGCTGACAGAGGAAATCTGAGCACCTATAAAAAGTATCTGTTTGATATCTTTCTATCTATCTCACAAGGTAAATGTTCTGTTGAAATGGCTCGTAATGGCTCACTAATGTGAGACTCTAAGTGTTGTTGAATTCAAGCCAATTCTGTCTAACTTGCCATCTGCTGACAGAGGAAATCTGAGCACCTATAAAAAGTATCTGTTTGATATCTTTCTATCTATCTCACAAGGTAAATGTTCTGTTGAAATGGCTCGTAAGAGTCTTGGAAAAATGTCGCATGCACGATGGCTTACAACGGCAAATAGGATACTTTGATTATATGTTTCCGACCCTTCTGATACGCTAAAATCCAATGTCTTGTTTATCATGAATGTGTATGCACCATGATCGTTTGAAATAAAAGCTAACTCTTCTTCGCAAGATGGAGCACTCAACCTTTTCAACACAGTGCAATCACTGCAAGGGATAAACAAAGAGATTAAAGATATAGTTGCCCCAGTGATTCAAAGGAAGGCTAATTTTGCACATGCGAAAAACATTCTTATCTCTATGCTGCAATCTGAAAGAAATCATATCCGGGAACTCGCATGGAGAAAAATTATGAAAGCACGAAAAGATTATAAAGGGAAATCAATACGTACTTTCAAGATCCCAGACATAACTTTGAAGCTAATTAATACATCCACCTAATTAATTGGCAGCAGACCGTTGTGACCGAACCTCCACTGACTAGGATACTCTCCGATGATCAACTTGAAGAATTTATCCGTTAACAACCTAAATTGGATATTACGAAGTTTCCTTGTCACATACAAGTGGTTGAGAGATGCATCAAACTGGTTACAGAAGCTTCACTAGCAGTTTGTGGAGAAGACAAACGGGACGGCTATATAAGGAGTAGAATTGAATCCAGGAGAAAAATACCCTAATTTAATATCAAGAAGGACTTCGTAATGAAATTTAATAATACTACAAAAATCTACTGCATTGAATAAATGAATATTGAATAATAGGGAAAATTTAAATATTCGACTGTTAATTGTTCAATTTCTTCTATTTCAGAGTAATGATGATAAAATCTATAAGTTGCATGGAAAGAAACGGAAGAAAAGGAGGGAAAACTTATCGAGTAATTAATAGATTATATTTATTTAATAATATGGAAGTATGTAGAAGTATTGAATGTAAAGTTTTATGGAAATATATTTTTTAAAAGTTTTATGGAAATAATATACCCCGTATAGAACATAAATGTTGATGTAACAACTTGAAGTTTGGAAACAAATAGATAGAATTTCACGACATTTTTGATTATTTTACAAAATTTCAATTGCGTTGAGGAACCTTAAAAAATTAATTTAGATATCTGAAGTTTCAACACAATAGTTTTTGATGTTGTGCCCATCAAAATATCAGGGTTGGAAAATGAATTTCAAAAATATTTGCAAAACCCCTCTTTTTTCAATCCACCCTATTGCACAATATAAAAAAATGGAGAAATGCTGTTTATTTAATATTTTTTTTCAAAAATATCTGTTAAATAGCTGAGATATGCTAAACCATCAATACTTACAAGAAGATTCATTTCAGGGTTATTACGTAAATAATCGCTAAGAATATCGAACATTTCGATGAATCTTTTCAAGCAATTGCCCTTAAATAACCACTTCACATCAGTGTGAAGTAACAATCTTACATGGTAAACATTCATATACTCACAAACTGGTTTGAAGAGACGTTCATATTTAGTGGTGTTTTTTTTGTAGTTGGCACACTTTACAACTGATTTTAAGGTGTCATGTAGAACAGGTATCATTGTTTTTGCCTTCAATTTTGTTGATAAATAACACAATCCACAAACAGCATTTCTGGATGGTCTTCCATCATTAATTTTAAGCAGACACTTTTCTTACCTATCATAACTGGAGAACCATCTGTTGCAGATGCAATGTTGTCTATTGATATCTGATGTTTATCTAAATATTTTTTAAGCTTACTATATATGAATATCAATTGCGGTAGTGGTACTTTCCATTGATTGACAAAACAGAAACTCCTAAACAAACTTTTCATTATCGATATATCTTACATAGGCCAATAATAGAGCTTCAATGTTTCTAACAGTTGATTCATCTATCTCTATTGAAAATTTCCTAGATTTCAGTTTTTCAACAAGTTGTATTTCAACATCTCCACTCATTTCATATATTCTACTGCAAACTGTATTATTACTGAAAGGCATATTTTTAACATTTTTATCATTTTGTTGCAGAAATGTTTTGATAAAAATTATTATCTCCAATAGTATGATTCTTTGCTGAATTTGCTATATGGAAAACTATATGGAAACGATTTTCGTCTGTGGTTCGTACAGAAAAAAAATAGGTTAATGTGGATATTTTTTCAAACTTTACTTTTAGAATTTGAAATACTCTAATTATAAATTAATGTAAATATTTGTTCTAGCTTTAAAATGTGCTTCCAAACGACCTCTTTTCATTGGTTAATTGCTCAAACATTGTTGGCATAATAGAAAAAGAGGAAACCGTTCATCAAGAGTGGCAAGTTAAATCCAAACTGCAAATATTCTTCCGAATACTGACGAAGTTTATCTTAGCTAGTACTACTCATTTCAATCATAGTGGTGATATCTAAAAAGGAAAAATTTGTAGTGAGATTATGGGAGTCTTCCAGCAGTGATGATACACAAAGTTGTATATATGTAAAAATTTAAAAGAATAAACCGGAAATTTGTTTTTAGAAACTAAAATTTTAAATTGCACCCCTTAAATTGTTAAATTGCCCCTATGTGTTGCGTGCACCCTAAGCCTGAGATGCTGTACGAATAGCTCCCTGCAACCTGCCATAGGCTCTGTTGGTAGTTGCAGACTCTAAGGTGGTTGGGTTTCTGATGGCAAGAGAAAGAGAGTGTAAGAATAGTGAGTCATTATTTGTGGATATGAAACAACCACTCCATTTGGATGTAGTTCACGTGAGGCTAAGTTCCGATGGAACTTGCACTTCCTAGTTGTTACTTAGGCGGCTAGTACAGGGTGATTAAATATAACTTCCCCAGCATTCAACAGCCTCCCTCCGCTGTAACTTGCTCCCCCAAGACCGTCTTAAAGAAGGCGCGGCCCCATTTAATTGCGGTACCGTTGGTGGAGCCGACAGGACCAAAGCTTTCTCCCTTAATTTCGCCAGCGGTCGGAGGGAGCAGAGGTGTCATATTCTCCCAGGGAGCGATAAACACCAATATCTAAGACGAAACCATAACATTTATTAATTATGTGAGGCCGGGGGTGGAATGTGGTTTGCTAGTCTGCTATTGCGCTCGTTTCTTTGGAGTTACTCTAGATGCGTTGAGATTACTCACTAAGGCGTAAGCATCTGCTAGTTCTACCATCTCTGATAATAATTTCCCACTCCTTTGCTTTGTAGGGGATTTGGGTTCGGTGAAGGGTGTAGTAACTAAATGATTAGATCATTTTACCTGTTTATGCTCGTATTACACCCTTTCTCATTCGATCCCCAAAACTAAAGAACCGGGCTTAGGTTTTTTGGAAAATTGAAAGAAAGCTTTATTTGTTTCTATAGTATTGCGTACCCCTTTTATCTATTTTTTGCTTACATCTTTTAAACTCTATTTCTCGTAATTCCTTTATTTCTCCTTATTTATCATGCTGATCTTTTATAAATTTTGCAGGGTCTTTTTCATTTAAACCTAAACTTTCCCCTAAACATTTGAGCTCCAACCACCACATTGTTTTACCATTAAAATTAAAAAAATAAAATTAAGTAACCAGTAAATATTCTTTCACAAAATGAATAAACATTATGACAATATGGGCACCAAAAACAACTGAACCTCCACTTAATAAACAGGACAGGTTCTTTTCAAAAGACAAGAATGTACCGAGAGCAGCATTCTTTTCCATTAGAGATTCAAGGCCGAATCATGCTACTCATAACTGGCTGCTACGTCCCAAATCCACAACCTACATCAGAACGGTTCGGTCAAATAAAGAGAATCCCTCCCATCTTTTACACCATCGATTGAAGCTCGAATCGAGCAAAGTAAAGAAGTAGCAATGTCGTCCTTTCAATTCTGCCATACTTTGAAAATTTGTCCAAAATCCAACAAAAGAAACAAATTAAACGTATTAGTTTGATGCGACAATAAGTTGAGGACTAAGTAGGTCGCGTGCATAAATTGGTAGCCTAATCCTCGTTCGAACCCCGTTGATAGATTATAATCGATGTTATTCGCAGCCCCAGATGTTAGTGTTGAAGGGTTGAAAGGCTCAATGAGGAAGGTACGAGTATGTCCCTCACAGAATGGAATTTGCTTTTCTCTGAGCTAACTTAATCATTCGCAAGATTGTTCTAATAATATGCAAGGTGCGATCGTTAATTTGTCGCCCTTGTCAACTTTGAATTCCACCTATGTGTTTTGTCTGGCGTCGGTTCGCTCTTCTTCCTATCATAGTAGACTCAATTGTCCATCGTCTTGGTAGGAAATAATACCATGGTTGATTTCAATCCTCCAAAAATGTTCAAAAAGCAAGTTGTGATGTGTGATATTGATGCTGGAAGCTCCACTGCCAATATCTCCGAGTGGTTGAGTGTCAATCTGAGGATGATGCAGAGGATGAAGGAAGACTTGGATGAGTCAGGCTGGGAGTACGAAGGAAAGGCACATCGGAAACCTCATTTTAAGTGTTTCGGGGGTGTGTTGCTGTGAAGGCTGGGAGGGAAATGCTAGTGGTGTTGTGAGTAGCTATGTGCTTGAAGATGCGTGTGGTGGTACTTACCCTCGTGTATCAACATATCCGCCTAATGGGAGGCGAGTGCATGGCGCCGCTGTATTTTTTTTTTGTGCGCTGAGTGGCAGTGAACCCCCGCCTAGGCGCAAGAAATCCAGCGTCGTAGCGACGAGGCGACCGAAAACTTCTGGCGCTTTTGAGGTATCCACTAAATTCAAAATTCTCCGAATACTTACAAAGTATCTTGGCTTGGATTTTCCTTTTTCATGTGGGTCAATTAGGCACACACAACTTTATGTGGCAAGATAATCACCAGGATTAAATAACCTGCTCGATAATGACAATTTTACCACCCTAAGTTTCTTAATAAATTTGCCACATCGAAATTCATTTTTTTCTTTACATTTCTACAAGTAAAATGTTGTTCTCCTTCCCCTTTTTGGCACTATTTGTACTTTTGTACTCTTTTTTAGTCTTTGTAATCTATTTGTACATCCTGTACTCTTTTGTACTCATTGCATGAACAGCATGAAGCCTATATCAATTTCCGTTCCAGTAGACGAGGCTTTCCAGCTGCAGCCTTTGTCAACTCTGATATATTTTACGCTTCCTTCTATTTATCGACCTTTTGCCTTTCCACTGAGCATGAGTACCCTCGTTGGTTACGGCATTTTCTTCTTCTTTTCAGAATAAAAAATACATTTAGTGAAGACACCTCGAGAAGAGAATTTGTGTGGACATCTTGTAATGTAAACGTCTCCTCTGACCATTAAATTACAGAATGCAGATGGGCCTAAAGGTGGCTGCCCTTCTAAAGGCTTCCTCCCTCCCTATTAAACTTCTCTGGTAATCGAGTTATCTTTGCCCTCCGAATATTTTACCCATTTTAATTGATTTTTCTCAATTAAATTCAGATTTTAGCTTGCAAATTGGCTAAAAACGTCATAAAAGAGAATGAAACACTGATTTTCTCTTTTATCTTTTTCCGCTTTATCCGTCAAAAGGGTTTTTATTTATCTCTGTTAGTCGCCAAAAGGCGCAAGACGAGACGGATAGATTGGCACTTTGACGACGAGAGATCGGCACCAGGATTAACGAAGAGACTGGGAGAATTTGGCAAAAAGAACGAAGAGGAGTGAAATGGTTCCTTATTTGGGGAGACCTCGTTTGAGTCAATTTCCATTTCGGCTTTGGTTTTCGTCTCGAGAGGGGAGTTCAAATTTATTCTTCGAAGGGGCTTTGTCGTGTGGCAGAATATGTTTCAGATGTCTTTGAATGCCTTCTCATCCCATGCTCACAAAGATTTTAACCACACATCCTTTTCTTGTTTTCGATTCTCTTTTTCTTGTTTATTCAAGAGTTTGCTTCATTCTCTTATCTCTTTCTCGCCAAATGTAAATGATTTTATGGTATTTCAGCATTTTTTTATTTCCAAAAGAATAATTATGCCTTTTGACTTTAGCCCAAAAGCTCTCTGGCAAAGACAAATCTATCTTATAAATTTAGAGGCAACAATCCAGAAATAAAAAAAAACACAAACAGCTAAATCTCAAGAAATCTCGAAATCTACAATCCACCAAAATATAAATAAAAATAAAACGATCCTTATTAAATGCATTTATTTTCATGTGTAAAACAATTTAAAGTTTTGGGCATTGTAGATTTTTATTTTAGGAAGAAAGCATTTTGAGAAAACCTCCATAAAATTTATATCCTCATTACCATTCGCAGCATCAGTTAACACCCAACATGGATAAGCACACAGTCAATGGTAAAACCAGGTGTGGTTACTCGTTAGAGGGAGTCGTATGCACTACAGATCATCGGGGTTTTGATTCCAAACAGGTTAAACTGTAGATTCCAACTGAGAACTAAAGGGAGTAGCGTTTCCGACTCCTGAG
The DNA here is from genome assembly GCA_963969495.1 of Ceratothoa steindachneri. Classification (NCBI taxonomy): domain Eukaryota; kingdom Metazoa; phylum Arthropoda; class Malacostraca; order Isopoda; family Cymothoidae; genus Ceratothoa; species Ceratothoa steindachneri. The sequence continues at coordinate 76,603,492 of OZ018328.1, forward strand.
AAAGATCCAAAACAATTGGTGAATGGACTGAGCCGTGGAAATACAGAGACAAGCAGACAATGGCAAATCAGAAGAATTTTACGAGTCTATCAGGCAGATCGGCAGCCCTAAAAAGTGCAATCCAACATCTCTCCGCTCAGCAGATGGAGCGAGCCTTATTAACCAAGGGGTGGGAATAATAGGCAGGATGGGCAGAGTATTTTTCATCTCTTAATAACACAGAGAATAAAACGGATTTTACTATGGTAAATGAAATTCCTGAACTTGGTCAGATACCCGAGATGGGCAACTCACCAAATGAAAAGGAAATTCAAAACGTTATATAGCATCTAAAGCATCGAAAAGCTCCTGGTATGGACGGTATACCAGCCGAGATTCTCAAATATGGAGGAAGGTGACTGACCGACCTTTTGCTGGAGTTTTTGCAAGCTTGTTGGAACTTGGAGACCGTGCCACAGAAGTGGAAGCACCCACATCTAATAACAGTAAAAGCAGAGGAATCGCTCTGTTGGACGTGGCAGGAAAGATTCTGGGCCGGATTATGTTGGACAGGCTGTTAGTACATTTGAGGATAGAGTCTTGGCATAATCTTAATGTGGTTTTAGAGAAGACAGAAGCACTTTAGATATGGTTTTTGTGTGCACAAGAATTATAGAGAAGTGTGTCGAACAGCACATGCTATTTTTGGCTACCTTCACTGATCTAGAAAAGGTTTTTGACACCATCAGCCACAGTATTTTATACCTGATTCTGGAGATGTTTGGTTGCCTACCAAAGTTCGTTGCTTTAATAAGAGTTTTGCATAGCAAGACAACTGCCAGTGTTCCATCTGGAGGAGTGGCATCCGAACCTTTTGAGGTCCGTGCGAGAGTGAAGCAGAGATGTGTGCTGGCACCGGTGCTGTTCAACGTTAACTTTGTGGCGGTTCCCTGCCTAGTGCAACAGGCGATAAATGAGGCTGATCATGGCATATCTATCAGATACAGATATGACGGCGAAATTTTTAATCTTGAAAGATTGCAAGCTTTGACAAGGACGCCAACGGCAACGCTCAGGGATCTACAATATGCGGACGTTGCAGTGATCATCGCCCACACCCTTGATTCACTGCAAACATTGCTAGACGTGACCTGGGAAGCATACAACAGAGCGAGGCTACGTGATAATGCCGGCAAGACTGTGGTAATGAAACGTACTGAGGGGAATGGGGAACTTCAAATACCTAGGCACTATTATTTCGGTCAATGGTGATGCGCAGGATGAAGTCACAAACAGGATACAAAAAGCAAGCAACATGAAGATTCAGACCAAGGTATCTGTCTATGAGGCAGTATGTGTGCCGACGCTCCTGTATGGAGCAGAAACATGGAAATGTACGCGAAATACCTTAAAATGAATAAAGCTTTCCACACGAAGTGCCTCAGAAGTATATTGGGATGTCACGGGAAGACAGAGTCATGAATAGTGAGGTTCTGTCTCGAGCAGGAGCTGTGAGTCTGGAGGATGTTTCGGTGGACGGGACACATCAGGAAAATGAACGATCAGCAGCTCTCCAAGAGAGTGCTCTTCAGTCAGCTCTCCCAAGGTGCTCGTATATCTGGGGAACAGAAGAATTGATATAAGGACCACTTAAAAACATACTGAATATATGTAACATAGACGCAGACACTATTGAAACAATGAACGCAGACATATCGGAATGGAGGAGAGCTGTCTGTGCTGGCGTCGACTATCTGGAGGAATACGTCAGAAAAATCAAAGATGAAAGGCGGCGGAGAAGACACTTCTATAAGCCGGACCACCGGTGGGACAGATTCTCCCTGTGTCTAAGAAGTAGTCGAGACTTCATCTCAAGATCTGGTCTGCTAAGTCACATGAAATTGCACGAGAGACGAGACGGGAGACGTCGTGATCACAATGATGGACAACCATAAGAAAGTAATCACAGCAGTGATCGTGGTCGCTCTAGGTCCTTATGATCATTAATTTCCATTTAACAAGATGGCTGCGTGGGGTGGAGAGCATCGTGCTTCTGCTGACGAAGAGTATGTTAAGAATTCATGATAATGACGCAACCTACCTTCAGATCCGCTTTGTGCTTTGGCTTCATGATCCCGTTCTGGGTGGAAAAACAATTCGTCGTTAGGTTTCGAGCATCAAACGAACAGGGTCAGCTTTAAAAGAAAAAAATCTGGCCGACCTCGGACCAACAGGGCCAGGAAATATGGCATTTGTAAGAGTTTTGATACAGTAGTCTCTCAGAAATTTTGTACAAAAACACGCGGCCGACCTACACATGTCTGATCGAAGTGTCCGCAGAATTTCACACAGGGAACTCCACATTATTCCCTACAAAATTATGGACGTGCAGGAGTTGAGTAAGGGAGATTATGAAACCCGTACAACTTTATGTGAAGACATTCTCCAAAGCTTTTCCCAACAGCTAGTCTGATCTTCAGTGATGAAGGTCATTTTCATTTATTCGGTGGTCAATAAACAGAACTTAAGCTACTGGTCTATCACTAACTCTCGGGAACTCTACCGGCGACCACTCCACAATCCGAAACTTACTGTCTGGTGTGCCGTAGGGGATTACGGTGTGTGGGCTCCCTATTTTTGTAAGAAGATGGCGTTACGGTGACGGTAAGGTCAGGTCGTTATTGTAAACTGATCGAGAAATTTCTCCGTCCAAAAGTTATCGAATTACTCAACGATCATGATCGGGAAGATGTATGGTTCGAGCAAAATGGTCCCACATCACATAAGTCTCGACGTTCACTTGGAATTCTCCGTGAATTGTTTCCAGATCATCTTTAATGGACAAAGTGCCCTTAGACAAGAGGACAGTACAAGATCTTGTTCTTTAAATTTGATTGAACAAAATATCGTTTGAAAAAGAGGATAGTACAAGATTTTGTTCCTTTAAATGTAAATGGAAATATCTTTTAAGAAGAGGATAGTACAAGATCTTGTTCCATTAACTGTGAATTGACAAAGTGTCTTGATATTAAGTCGGTACAAAATCTTGTTCCTTTAAATTTGAATGGACAAAGTGTCTTTTCTCAAGAGGTAGGCATACGATCTTGTCTATTTAAAGCTCTTAAATCAATATATAGAGATTTATTGTCCGAATACATCACTATGCATATTTTAAAATTAATTCATCTTCACTCCTTGGTCGCATAAACATAACAAAATTTTAATAAGGACCATCATTTTTTTTATAAAGCAGAGATGTGGTCAAGTGTGAGCCATATTGTTTCCCTATCGTCTTACACGATACCTTTTTTCGAGTGTCCTTCGAGTGTTTTGAAAACTGATCCTAGAAAAAGTTACTTTTTCTCATTAAATGATCATCGAGATATCAAATTGATTCAGTAATTGCTTATGGCTCCTCTATCTGCATTCGATAGGGGTAAAGAGATAAATTTCCTCTTATGTAGATTATCTGATTGATCCGAAAGATTATTAAGGATAGACTTCTCTCGAATTCCCTTGAGAAAAGTGAAAATTAATGAGAAGGGAACGATGGATCGCACAAAAAGTATTTCCAACCTTATTCACTAAACATCTATTGCATCATCCAAATTTAAGTGAGAAATTAATATTATATTTCAGATTTGCAACCCCCGTCTCCATCCGCCACAATTTGGCCGACTCCTACAGAAGCTAGCGCTGTGCCAGTGACATCAAAGGCACGAAACTTTGGCACCTTTTGAATTGGAACTTTAATGAAGATGGAACTTGGAGGGAGCCCATTAAAAAGAATTTTCCATCTGCTAAGAATAGGAGGTCCCGAGAAAGGTGGAAGCCGACCCAGTAATTTAAAATTAGAGCTGAGTAAAGATGACAGCGTTTGGCAAACTTAAAATAACTTTGCTTGATTCAAATATGAGGGGAAATGAGAATTCGGAAGATAAGTTGGAAATGACGAGAGAATTATTTTTTTTATTAAAAAGAAATAAAAGGAGGCTTTCGTAATCCAAAGAGACCAAGTTGCCTTGGTGGGAGAAAGAAAAGAGTGAGGGAGATAGCAGAAAATAGATAATTTATTTGAGATGTCAAAGGATTGAGAGTCGGCCTTTGAAGGACTTTGAGTTGGTTACTGTATAAGGAGGATGAACGACAAATACTTGGAGTTATTCCACGTTTAATTAATGTAGCCATATATTTTGAGTTTTATTATCATCATAATTTGAGTCATTTGCCCCCTACTGCTGGGAAAAGCCTTTACTCATCTAGTTTCGTCATGAGAAGTTTTGGACCATAAGTACCATGCTGGCCGATTGCAGGTTAGTAGCTAGGGGTAGTCAGCGAAGGTAGTCAACACTGGATTATTTTTATCTTGTGTCGCGTCTGGAATCCAGCACGCTAGCCACTACACTACTGAGCACTTAAAGTATGAATGCGTTGAGATGAAATAGTAAGCTCAGCCAATAAGCCCAATTGATGATTAATTAACAAGTACAAAAAATGACTTTACGGATTAAAATTGTAACGAAGAAGTAAAAGTTAATTAATAATCACATCAATAATTAGGGATTATCAATATTCCGTGTTGTCGGACCAAGAATTGCAAAGGTAGATGATTAATTAAGAATAAATAACATAGAGGAGGATTTTCCTCACTCAGTGAAAGGTTTACATACTTTCAGCGATGAAGTTTGTGTGAGAAGGAGTATGGGTGTTGTGCTCCACCCATGATTTCAGTATAATTCCTAATTTCATTCTCAATTACCAACGATTTTCTATTTTCAGCACATCTGGTATCGGATCGTTTATGACCAATATTCACCTACAATTGTAATAACCGTAGCACTCCACTTCCTGCGCTTTTACCATGACCTAATTTCAGCAAATTGTTAGACCATAATTCCGCCCTAGTGGGAATGAGCAAGATTTGAACAAAATAAATCTACGATAATTTAAAATAAATTTTGATCTCATTGTGAGTAACTTTTAAGATTAAAAACTACTTGAGAAAACCACTAACATAGAAGGGAAACCATTCATGACCTCAATTAGGAATGAACATAAAACTATACAACTAAACCCTGAAGCACCATTATATCTATCTTCCAAATGGTTGGCTAGAAATGAATTCAGGTCGAAACTTAATATTGAATGTGAATGGCGTCCATTGTACAACTCATGTCGTTAAAACAAGTTACAAGAATTTGTTGCGCATTGCAATTTAACCACTGCGTTTAGCCTAATGACGCACACAGAATGGAAATATTTAGGGCGGAACATTTTATGGGTGTATATAGGCTGCTCTGTATTGCTGTCCGTTTAGGATGTTTTTGTGATTTCTAAGCCATTTCTTTGTATGAGGAGAGTGTTACTTCCATTGTCGTTACAAGGAATTCTTTTATAATTTAGAGTGTGTGTGTGTGTATTCAGGTCACACAGGGAAAATTCTAGAAATTCCTTTGAGTGATCAAATTAACGCTTATCAAATAATGTTATTAATTTAAATCTGTTGTCAAATTAGTCCTTATTTTATCTAGGGTACAACGTCCCATGCAGCTCTTGCTATTAATGACCTGCAAATGATGACATTTTTGACATTCATGAGACAACGAAGGCATCCTTACACTTTTCATTTGAAAGAAACAGTCACAATCAATCAGAAACTCGTGCGAGAACTTATCAAGATTCTTTTTTCATACATGCTTAATTACATCTTCCTCCGTTTTAACCACTACTACGTTCGCCACACTATCAATTTCCTTTCCACTCCTTCATTCTCTTCTCTTCTTCCAGTAACTGCTTTCTTATAATAAACTCGTTCAACTCAAAACCGATTCCACTCCTCTCCATTGGTGTGCTGTCCGGATGCGCATAGATACTTTCATGACATGACCTCCAATTCTCTTTCTTTGACCTGCATTTCTTTTTCTTTGACTCCCATTTATCTTTCTTTGCAGTGCAGATTTCCTTTCCCATTGCAAATATAATTGAATCAAATCCTAACTTTATGAACGCCCCAAAATAATGTTTTAGGGTTGAAGAAACATCCAGAAACTTTTGTCTCCCTGATTAACTTCTTTTTAATATTTAACTTTTTTAATTAAGAAAATATTTACATTTATTTCATACGATATTTTTTAGAAACTTTTAATTCGTATTTTTATCACACAAGCAAATTGTTTAACTTAAAAGAAACTTCTGGGAGTTGTTAATTAGGGGGATACCCTCGGTTAATATCAGTTACTTTTTAAAAGATTTTTTTATTCTTTTGTTAGTGAAGTGAAGTGTATGAGGGTAACTTCCGTTCTGCTCATTACTAGAGGCGGGTAAGATCCTAGATTTTCAGATAAATGTTGGACAGTTACAAGGGTATTTGCCTTTTCCGGTGCCCTTGCCTTCTCTCAAGATTGCTTGCTTGAAGTTCTTCATAGACTGCTACTGGTTACCGAAACTAATGGTTACTGTAAATTATGTTCTATGTTATCGGCAGAAAAAAAACAACCTTTTGTTCTACCGTCAAATTTTTGGTCAAGTTTAGGGTCTGCAGTAGTTTCTATTTAAGTTTCGGGTTAGGAAAAGTAGAGTAGTTTTGGAAGTTTAGTTTATTCTTTCTAGCTAAAACTTAATACACTAGAGGTTAGATCGAATTTTAGTGTCTAGATCGCAAACATAACTTCACTGTTCATTGCATACCTAACCATCAACGTACCTGTACGATGACCAACATCTAACAGAGGGGTAGAGAGGGAATTTTAAGTATATCCACGGATTAATTTAATCCAAGGGCTCAACGCCCCCTGCTTTGTTACGAATTTTGACGTAAATATTACTTCTTTCCCTTGGTCAAACCTGCTCAAACCCAGGATTCCTACTCAAAGATCCGGAGAACAAAACATGAATGAATTTTTTAGCATTATTTCTCTCGAGTTCCGCATTCAAATCATGAACACTTAAAACCTGTCGCTCGGAATCGACTTCATCCCTACCACTCTCATTTACACTTCATCCTGGATACTTATGACATCGCACTTGTTCAATGGTAACACGACGGAAACGAATAAATTGTACATCCAACCCTCATCTCTACTAACAAAAACCATTAATTCCCTCACACTGTCCAGCATTTAATTTGATGTCACCACCAAACATCAACTCTTTCAAACTCTTGGATCAAACACTCTACTACCAAAGGCCATTCATTCCGTTTCACTTTCCAGCATTTAATTGTATCCACCTCCTCACACTTATCATGTTAAACGCTTGGATCAATATCTCCAAATCCATCTCCACCTCAGTAATTCAATAAGGCAATTTTTAGCGGTAAATGGCTCAGGATCACAATAGCAAGGATCTTTCATTCATTGGTGGATTGACTTTTGAGATTTGCAGTGAGATTGCGGCCAAACCTAGAGAGCGATAACTTATAACTTTGCGTGCATTTACACGCAAGTCTCGTAGTTTATGTATGGCAACAGGGCTCCACGTGTATTTTGCACTACTACTGATAGTATTACTCATTTATCAAGATGGCGAGACAATTTAAGGTCAACAAATCCCTCAAAAAGCAGGTTGTCCACTACAAGATTGAAGTAATGACACTATATGACATTTTTATGTATTTAAATCAATCAAAAAAATAGTGACTTCCTGCATACTAAAGCTCTATAATGATACCGATTCCTTGGCGGGCCCACGAAGAATACTGGTCACCGTCTAAATATCGAAACCCAGGGAAGATCGCACAATGCAAATGATCACGAAAGTGATCTCTTGCCAAACTGTCTCACGTCGATTGAAAGAGCAAGGACTCACAGTACGCTTTCCGAATATGAAGCCACTCATAATTAAAATGAAGAAAGCGGCTAGGATGACCTTAGCTACTGAGCATGTCCTGTGGAAGGCTAAAAAGTAAGAGTGTCTTCTTATTGACGGAAGTAGATTAATTTTCTAGATTTGAAGGAAAAGCAGCTTGTAAGCTTTCGTAGAGGTGAAATGATATAACTTCAAACTTGGACAATGTCAGAGGTAAATTTCCAAGAATATTTCGTTTACTTTTCATGAAACTTACGAGTATTTTCAGGGAATTATACATTTAGGTATTTTGTTCCCTATCTTTTTATATTAAATGAACAGAGGTGATAGGTATCAGGGAGAGAATTTCATATGACATTTTAATATATTCCTTCCATATTCTTCTAAAAGAATTGCCAATCATTTTCGACAACCAATTCAAATCGTTATATAAATGATATAGCTCACAAGAGGACGTTCGTGGCACGACGTGTTAAGAGAAGATAGCCACAAAAATAAGAACGATTTATCTCAGCGTTTTTAGCTTTGGAATCTTCCCAGCGGCAACGATCAGCAGAATATGAGCGCCCTTTGGTAGAGACTAAGTTTTTGATCGCAGTACTCAAATGGAAGATAGAAGAATTCGAATTGGAAATGGGCCATTCTAAAACGTGTATCCTGCAAGACGACCACAATGCACTAATAACGATGAATTGAAGATTTATAATAAATTAAATCCACTCCAAAAATGACATATGACTGCAGTAGCAGTGAACAAGTGACATAACCCTCTGCCTGTTTCTCCACCCTCCAGAAAAACGATACCCGTGTTAAAATACATCTAGATAGATCCCCAAACCACAAAACTGTTTAATGCGGCATATAATTTCCCTGCAGTTGTTTCTGCTTAACTAATCCTCTAAGACAACGGTCGGAATTAACAAACTTAGAGGCGTCCCAATTTTAAGATAGAAGATTTACTCCAATTGATCAAGATACATATATGGAATTATGTTCGGTCAAGTAAGTACTGAATTGCAAAATCCCTTTAAACAGATTAGCTTAGCATAATTATTTGTAAATATATATATATATATATATATATATATATATATATATGAAGAAAATTAATGCAATATCGCAAGAAAAGATGAGGAATTAAACCACATTCTCCGAAGACAATTTAATTCAGAACAGTTTCGGTGTATCTCACACCCTTTTTCAACTGACACTGGATATAAAATATAAGAAAAAAATGCATACAAGCATAACAGGTCGTGAAATATTCCCTCTTTTATCCCCAATCCCCTACTTGTGGCTAATCTGGGGAGGGGGGGGGGTAGGCATAAACATATTGAAGGGCTGACATTTTACTATTTTATTTATTTGCTTTCTTATTACAGGATTAAAAGAAAATTGCCCCTTAGATAGATTTAAATTAGCAACTGACGATATCAAGCTCGATTCTACGATTCTTCTCTTAACATAGTTAGCAGATTTTAATACCATTTTACTTCCATTGAAATCGATCGTATGATTCTTGTCTCTAACATGGCAAAATATTCCACTGCTTTCGCTGCCCACTATAATATCTCTTTTGTGTTCATACAATCTCTTGTCTAGATTTCTCCTCGTTTTCCCTATATAAACTTTATGGCAATCGTTGCATGGTATGGCATAAACTCCTATGTTAATATGTTCTTTGGGTTTCCTGGCAATCATTAATTGGTTTAAGGAATTATTATATTTAAAGGCTAGATTAATACCCGCTTTTCCAAATGTGTCCTTCAAACTATTTAATTTATTATTAAATGGCAATGTTATACATTTGTTGAAGTCATTAGTGCGGGAAGGCTTATTACCATAGAATGTTTTCCTAGCTGCAAAATGGGCAGACGATATGAACCAATCGGGGTAATACAAATTAGAAAAAATGGTCCTGATAATGACAATTTCCTAATCTAAATAAAAAGGATGACATATTTTGTATGCTCTAAGGAAAAGGTTAGAAATTACCGATTTTTTAACAGTATTATCGTGAAACGAAAAATAATGTATATAGGCATTCGAGTGGGTTGGTTTCCTATACACGTCAAGTTTTAGTTCATGGTGATCTTTATTAATGAGGACATCTAAAAAGGGTAATCTATTATCATATTCCCATTCATATTTAAATTTGATAAAGACATGCAGATTATTCAAATTATTAAAAAAGGTATCAAAATCATGGCCATTAGGCCATACAGAAAATACATCGTCAATGTACCTTAACCATATGAAGTTAGGGGGAGAAATTGTGGGAAGGAGTTCAGTCTCAAAATATTCCATGAAGAGACATGCCAATATCGGAGATAAACTATTTTCCATGCTAAGGCCAAATATGTGTCTATAAAACTCATTATTTACTCGAAACACATTGTCAGAGAGACATAGTTCAACTAAATCGATAAATTTACTCGTAGAAATGGGAAGATCCAAATTAAGTCTAGGCATGATTTCCCGCAGAAGGCCCATGGTTTGGTCAACTGGAACTTTGGTAAACAAAGAGTTTACATCAAAGCTCACAAGTTTTCCATCCGGTAATTGCAAGTGGTTGAGGCGGTCAACGAAATCTTGATTGTTCATAATGGAAAACTTGTGAGCTTTGATGTAAACTCTTTGTTTACTAAGTCTGAGTCTGTAAAGGATTGTTCGGTCTGGTACCGATACAAAACTTAACGTTCTATGTTAATTCGGCACTGGGGTAAGGATCCATCTTCTCGAACTGATCCTTTATCGTCCCTCCTCGAATTAATTTTTCTTCTCTTGCGGCCGAAATTCCTGGTTTGGCACTAGAAATGGTAATCTAGTAAGACTTCTTCTAAGTCTGTAAAGGATAGTTCGTTCTGGTACCGATAAAAAACTTAATGTTTATGTTAATTTGGCACTAAAGGGAAGAATCGATCTTCTCGAACTGGTCCTTTATCGTCTATCCTCGAATTAATCTTCTTCTCTTGCTACCAAATTTCCTGGTTTGGCAATAGGAATAGTAATCTAGTCAGACTTATTCTAAGTCTGTAAAGGATAGTTCGTTCCGGTACCCATACAAACTTTAACATTCTGTTATTTCAGCACTGGGGGGAGGATCGATCTTCCCGAACTGATCCTTTATCGTCTCTCCTCAAATTAATCCTTCTCTTTTCTTCAGGGGCTTATTTATAGGCTGGCGGCCGACCCATCTAAGGGGGAAGGGGCGAGGCCGCAGCGGGGAGAGCAAGGGGTGAGGCCGCAGAGGGAAGAGCGAGGGTTGAGGTGGGTGTCACCTCGGTGCCCAAGTCGGCTTGTAAATTAGAGACGCCACCAACCGTCCCCTTTGTTGGTGTTTCTCTTGACTGGCACCGCTTTTTTGTCGATTAAACCACGGGTCTTCGGATCTCGTAGGTAATTGGATCCTTTGAGCGCTGCTTAAGAGCCTTTGGTGGTCACCTTAGCACAGCGGCTCGTTCAGAATACCTATGCGGTGGGGAGATCAAAAAGGGTAGGCAGTTAGACTGTTATTCCGCAGGCTAACGTTCCCACGACTCTCCTCGATTCTCTTGCTTTCCACTCAGGGGAAAGGGACTTTACCGGATATGACCGCCTGGCCCTCCGGGATGCTTTAGGTTGTAAATCCTCTACAATCCTAAAGAGGTAATGGTATAATAAATTTTCAGACCAATTTTTATTAACGTTAGTTTTCTTATTTTTAAATTTAGTCATCACAATTTTTTAAACAAGCAATGATTCAACCAGGTTTAACTTCTTCATCAATTGTGATTAATATGGATCTGGAGTGCTCGAGATTAATTTTGAAACGTAAAGGCATCCTACCTTTCTGCAAGGATGGAATGCCATCAAAAAGTATCCGAAACACTTAAAATTCGGGTTAGTACAGTGATGAATGCTATAAGGTGGTGTGAAGAGAAGTTTACTACATGATAGGTGAACAGTAAAACTAACCAAACACACTTCAAAATCAAAAGATAAGTTTATAGGAGGCGTCCTCGATGTCATTACACTTCTCGAAGTCAGTCGTTTGTAGTAGTAGTGCGTGAGTTATAGCGTCTGGCAGATGGTAACGTGACGGGTATTGAGGGCTTGTTAGTAATAGGCCTACTGTTGTCTTCCAATCGAATTGGTTCTGACTGCCTTAGTTTCTCTCGGGGTAATACGCGTTTAGGCTGGGCTCCCCAAGGTGTCTCGGTAATCGTGGGAAAAGAAAAGGACTTCAAAAAAGAAGGCAACGATAAATAGGTTTTATTCTTAGGCTTGGGCCTACTAAAATTGGACCAAGCGGAAACGTTCGAGTTCTTTGTGGATTCAAGGATGAGGCGACGGATTCGTAACGCTTCTAAAGGTAACAGTCTGCTGACGATCGACTCAGCTGATTCTCTCTCTCTAACTTTTTCTACTCCCCTGTGTAAGTGTTTTAATATATATGCGCCCCGTCTCCAAGGGGCGTGGCCTTTTTTACTTGACCTGGACGCGGGGCGGAGCTAAAGATCAGAAATGCTCATTCACTCCTTCGTTGGGCGGAGCTACGAGAGCTATGTGCAACTATTAAACTTACATTTTTCCACGTTTGGGGACTATTCCGTATCAGAGAGATCGCTTGCTTTTTACAGTTCCTTGAAAATTTAACCGATCAAAGCATAAATTAACCTCTATTTGTTCAGCTTGTCCCATATATCTATCATTAAGATCTTTTCGTCTGGTAGCTGTTTCCTAGCGTGCGTATGTTAGTGTGTATCCACGTGAGACTCTTGTGATCTACTGTTCTATACATATTTCCTTAATAAATATACAATTGTATAAATTATTTTTCTCAATTTTTCTTTGGTTCACTATCTATTGCATGGTATATTACTTCATTAATTCATGCGAGTACCCATTTTCAGGATTTCATAGATCCACGGAGAGCCCATTTGTAGGGGCTCCTCGCGGGCTTACCTATCCTGCAATTTTGGTGCCACAGGCTTACTTCTCTTGCAATTCGAATGTCACAAAGACTCCCCTTCGAGATATGGAGTAATATAGATAAAACCTTATAAGCATCAACTTGTAGTTAACAATTTGTTGCATTAATATTAATCATGAAACACTCTTACATGGCTTTGATGACAAATATGTATACATTTTTACACAACACTACTGGGTATTTCCTAGTTCCTCTGATTACATTATATGGTCAAATATAATACATGATATATATATATATATATATATATATATATATATATATATATATATATATATATATATATATATACAATGGGTTTCCATGCAAACTGCTGTGTACAAAATCATTCGGAGTGTCAGTTACAAGCCTAACAGATTTCACATGATACTCAGTTGTGAGGCTTGATTGTTGAATCATGTCTGCCTTGCAATGCACTTTTGGCTTATTAGTTACATAGACTAAAGCTATACATTATCTCACGCAGCTATCATATATAAAAATTTATTTTACATCATTATTTTACAAATAAGTTATGTATATATTATCCACTCAAGGAGTTATTCTTATTTATGAACACTGCTATATCCCTTTTTTTTTCTAGATTATTTGTATTCGCGTACCAATTACAAGCCATCACTGAATTCACAGGACATTCATTTGTAAGGTTTCATACTGAACCAATTTAGGCCTGCAATGCAGCTTTGTCTTATTAATTACATGGACGAAAGCTTTACATTATTCTCATTTATGCAAATCGCTATAACTTTTAAGATTATTCGTATTTGCATAATTATTCGCCTATATGTCACGAGTAAAATAGGGTTCGCCTGATACTCATATGTGAGGTTTCATTACTGAACCTATTCTGTCTTGAAATGGGTGCTACGAAACTTTCCTGTGCTTACCACACTATCTCACTTTCAATTGACCATTAGCATGCTGAGTTAACTTTTTAAGTTAATATATAGATGGACTATGTACACTTACCAAAAGTTAACTTTACATTAATAATTATCGACTTTGTACATTCTCATTTGGTCTAGCAAAACTGACACTTCTTCTCACATCACCGGAAATTTACTGAATTTGGGCAATTAAATTGATTGTCACTGGAACACAACACTTTCTACGCTTGTTATTAATAAATTTAGAACAAACTGTACTCGAACGTATGGAATAGATTCGTCTTCATCCTGCCTGCAGAGTTCCGGTGTGTATAAATACGACGATCTTTTTACCATCTTAACGGTCGCTTTGACGATGTCGACGGTGATAGAGTTCGCCAGGCCTACTTTTTGGGATGATAATAGGTTTGAGGTTGGTGAAACTTTCTTCTCTGAGCGCTCGTTGTTCGTAGTGCGACTCCATTGGTCCTCTCGGTGCCTCTTCTTGTCCGAGCGAAAGGGCCATCAATTAAGGGTAAAGGTATCTTGTGGTGGCTTGATGGTGATGGCGTTCACGATCTCCGTCCCTCCTTGTCCTGCTTGTTGATGGTTCTATGCGTCTATTTTCTTTCCCGTTACCTTTACTGTGCGGCCGAAGGGGTCACTAGTTTATGGAGTAGGTTAAAGTAAAAAAGGGTCACACGACCGAAGATTGAGGTGGCGGACTCTTCATTTTTAATGGAAAAACTCACCAGGCCTCTTCTTCTCTGTCCTTCGAGGAGTCACCGGCCACAGAGTCTATGTCCTTAGGAGAGGAGCACTACATAACCGGTGATATAACCCAGTTCTTCTGGCGTACTTAACGTTCAGGCTGCACTTCATAACGGATGGACGAGAGGGGAGAGTGACGCGAATACTAACAATAGGCTGGTGAAGAACGTCTTGACTGATTCTCTCTTTTAAAGTTTTCTTCTCCCCTATGTGTGTGTTTTAATATATTTGCGTCCTGTCTCCAAGTGGTGTGATGTGACCTTTTTCACTTGAACTGTATATGGAGGAGGGGGGGCAAGATCAGGAATGTTGGTCGGCTCCTTCGTTGGCCGGAGCTACAAGAGTTATGTGCAACTATGGGACTTTAATATTTTTCCACGTTTTGAGCCTATTCCGTATCAGAGAAATCGCTTGCTTTTCACAGTTCCTTGGAAATTTTGACCGGTCAAAGCATACACTACTTTTCATTACTTTGGGGACCACCCTCTACTGACACCAGATCAACAGAAAATACCCAAATGCGCAGATGGAACCCTTCCATCACCATTCCCCATCAATCCCCCACCTGTTTCCTCATTCACATTTGACCGCACACACCCTTACCTGACTCCGACCCTCAAAAAGGTATCTCAAACCTTTCAATCCGGCTATCTTATTTCTATATGAAATACATTCAAACATTCTTAAAACCTGCCATAATGGTTCCTATAGAAAACGATCATATGTTTTCTTCAGATCTTTGAACCAAACATACACTTGTCATCTCTTATCCTTTGTTTCTTTCAATGCAGATACTTAATTTACACACCCTACCTTGCTCACCCCTTATGGACCCTTAATTATCCTTCCCTGCATTTTCGCCTGGATCTTTCAACACATTTATCTATAACCCTGTAGATTTGGCATTCACTCTTCCTTTTAAATGGTGCAAATGTGTCGTTACATATTGGAGAGCTGATTTAGTTTGTGTGTAGCGTGCCGAGAAGAGCAAATGAGCACTTTAAAAGCTTCGCTTGAATGAGTCTTTCCTGAGTCTCAGGTTGACGCGGTAGATACGGCGCTCACCGACGGCGATCCGGTGACTCAAGAAGTAATTCGCAACTCGATGACACTACTTTCATTCTTTATTTTTTAGCAATCTTTTACCTTCACCCCTATATCTGCATGTTTCCTGCCTTAAAACCATTCATCACCTCTGACGGAGGTCAGGTTATATAGATATCTGTTGAAACCAACATTTCAGGGATTTTTGAAAGGAATGGAAGTTGACAGATGGGGTGAAGTTTTCCCGGTCGTTTTAAGGTAAGGTTTGGATTCTTTATGGTTGGGCGTGTTTGAAGTCAAGGGCTACCCTTCCAGAAGAGAGAGGTATTAAAATTTATATCTAAATATTGAAAAGAGCCTAGAAGAACTGGTAGTAAACCTTTGTTGGTAGTCTGATTTAGATTAGGAAGTTCCAGGACTATTCCATTCTTTTGAAGGTTTAAAATTATTTTACATTGCCTAAGGTTTGTCTCATATAACAATTCTACTTAAAAAATGGTCAGACTATTTGCTTTATACCTTCGCAACTTCTTTGTTTTATTTCCTGACTTTAAATTAATTCATTGCACCTTGTATGTTTCTTTGTACCTAGACTTCTTGGTCTTCTACCGCCCGAGTTTCTTTAGACAGAATAAATTATATCGATTTTCTTTAATGAATTGTCTCGTCCTGATCTCGTTAATCCATCGTTGAAACGCTTTCAGTAACTTCTTGATTCCAAAATTGTTCCGAAGTCTATAATGTTCTATAATAATCAAATATTCTTGATTAAATATTAAATAAAATGAGTTTAACGACTTGAACAAGGTCAACATACCTAAGTTGCGGGCTCTCAATTATCCTGCCTTAGGATCTGACGACCTTCAAAACACTCATTGAACAGTAAAATAGGTACCATCCGCCCGTCGTCTTACGAACTGATATAGCAACTTATAGAGTCAAGCCCACGCGACTAAAAAGACTCGGTTATAAAAATTAAAAAATAAATAAAGAAGGAGGGCTTAGGCTTTAGGGAGGACCTGTTTATTTACGAAAGAGTTAAGATTAATAACTGCTAAGATAATTGAGTCTTATTAAAAGAATAGAGATGTTCATATATTCCAAAATCGGAAGAAGAAAAAAAAAGAACCAGGAAAAGGGTTGTAGGGGAATCGTCACTCCCCCGTTCTCTCTCAGTGGAAGCACAGGACGGTAACCGCAAAGACATCCGGCCCCGACTTCGAAGGTCAAACTCGTAACCACAGACACTCGCCACTCGTCTGTATGAAAAGCCGAACGGCTTTAAACTGCAAGATCTCTTCTACGAGAGTATATTTAATTTCACCTCAAGTAAGAAATGGGAGACGCGTTTCTCTCAAGCTCGAAGGCCAGCTAGAGCAGAGTTGAGACGTGATGAGAAAAACCGTTGGAGTAACAACCATCTTGCGGCCCGTCCACAAGCTCTCTCCCCTCCGAATCCCTACCCTAGTGTGGTGACGAGGTATAAATAAGAAACACTCGAGAAAAAACGTGGTAGAATACGTGAATCTCCAGACTACGAAGTCCCCAGTTTGAGGCCGGGCTACCAAGACTAGACAGGTAAAATACGTGAGTCTCCAGGCTACGAAGTCCCCGGATAGAAGCCAGGCTTCCAAGACTCGACAGTTAGAATACGTGAGTCACCAGACTACGAAGTCCCCTGCAAGAGAGGCAGGGCTACCAAGGGGGCTAAGAAGCAGCTCATCCTCGAGCTAGTCACTTGTTATCAAACCGAACGTTAAGTTAACTTGTTCAAGTTCAACTTACTCTCGTCAGAGAGACTCCTCATATCCTGGTGCATCCTAAGGCCCATGAATATTCCTCGACCTTGAGGAATTACGAAAAGAAGAGGAAAAAGGCTGCTTCTCGAGCCCGTTACCCGGTGGCTACACCTAACTCATAAATTAACTTGGTTGAGGAACCAAGTTCAACTTATTCTCGTCAGAGAACTCCCCCCTTATATCCTGGTGTATCCCAAAACACCGAGATAGGCCTCACCCTTGAGGAAGACTGGAACTTAGAAGAAGCTCATCCTCGAGCTAGTTTCTGGTTACCAAACCGTCCTTCAAGTTAACTTGTTCAAGTTCATCTTATTCTCGTCAGAGAAATCCCCCTCCTCTATCCTCACCCTTGAAGAAGACCCCCCCCCAGAGTACACTCCCTCCAGCACTCCCCTGAGAGTCAAGGTATTCAAGCCTTAGCGCATCGCTAGACAGTGCGAATTACCCCCCAGAGTAATCCGAAGAGGAGAAAGGAACATTCTTTCACTATCCCGTGGTGATATCCCTTCCTGCCGAAAGCGTGTGGACCCCAGCTGCCACCTCTCCAAATTCAGTTGTGGCTTCCAAATTATTCATCCGCAACCTTCATCTGGCCGGTCGGCACGCGTCTTGGAGACAATAACATTCTCGAGGTATTTAAACTCCAATAGAGACATTTAGCCTAATTCTTGTATATTGAAGTGCGTATTGAATTTAGCCAATTTTAGAGGGTCAAGTTAATTGAAGTAATTATTGTGTTTTTTAATTTTCGGAGTATATATGTGGTTCATGTTTAGTTTTAGTGTAGTAAATTGTAAAATTTGAAATATAAGTTTATTTAGGGAATTCCTGTGTGTTTCCTTAATATCCTTACGTGTTGAAGCGGCTCTTCATTTAAAACAAAAAAATTAGCACTCTTAGATCAAAGCCTACTTCATCAAAGAAGTACTTCACGTTCCACCAGGTATACCACGACAAAAGTGGTGTCAGGTGTGGGGTGATCAAAAGGAGCATTCTGCTACAAGGGTATTATGAGAGGAATCCCGTAATTAAGCTAGTCTCCTAGATCCTCCATTGGGTATAGATTAGGGGAGATAAGGGTATGCTGGTTCTTCGGAGGTAGTGAGCCCCCAGCTACCACCTGAACTTGCTTTTCTTTTTTAGTTTCTGTGCATTCGTTCTTTTTTATTTTAATCGATTTTAAGTTGTTTAATGTTTCTGAATCTGTGTTGTTGTTTTTTTAAGGAAATAATTCGTTATTTCGCCAAATATGTGGCCTAGTTTCAGGCGGAGGCTGAATGCCTTAAATCGTAATAATAATCGATGTGCTTCGGTTGGATTTCTTGGATGATCGACAACTATTTGTGGCGTTTATTTGTATGGTTTATTTGACGATTGTGAACTGCTTGTCGTGTGTATGTGTTTTTGGATTTACTGAATGTTTGTAAGCTTATTATCGTTTGTAGGTGTGTTGGTTCAATTTCATGATTTTGAGCTGTCTATAGTGTTTAGTTTTGTAGGTTTTATTTGTTGGGTTTGAATTGTTGTCGTATTTAGGTCTTTTGGTTTTACTTGATGATTGTGAGCTTTTTTCTTTCTTGTATAGGTGTGTTGATTTTATGTGATGGTCGTGAGCTGTTTTACATGTTGCAGTTACTTGCTGATTGTAAGCTGTTTGCCATGGCTAGTTGTGTTTAATTTAATTAGTGATTGTAAGCTTTTTGTGGTGTTTAGGTGTGTTAGATTTATTTGCTGATTGTAAGACTTTCTCCTGCTTAAGTGTATTGGATTTACCTTACGATTATAAGCTGATTGTTGTGTTTTGATGTGTTGTTTTATTAATGATTGTTATCTGTTTGTCGTGTGTAGGCGTGTTGGTTTTCTTTGATGGTCTTAAACTGTTTGTCGTATTTAGGTGGGTTGCTTTTATCTAATAATCGTGAGGTCTTTGTCGTGTTTAGGTCGGTTGGTTTTACTTGATGATTTTAGGCTGGTTTTCGCATGTGTGTTTGTTTTATTTGATAGGCTCTAGCTGTTTGTCGTTTTTAGGTTTGTTGGTTTTATTTGACAATTGAGAGCTGAATTACTTGTGTAGGCGTGTTGGTTTTATGAGAAGATTGTGAGCTGCTAATCGTGTGTAGGTGTGTCGGTTTTATTTTATGATTGTGCGCTGTTAATAGTGTTTGTGTGTGTTAAGATTTACTTAATGATTGTAAGCTGTTTGCCCTGTTTAGGTTTGTTACTTTTATATGATTCTCCTGAGCTATTTGTCGTGTATAGGTGTTTAGGTTTTATTTGATGATTATTAGGTGTCTTTCCTATTTAGGTCTGGATTTATTTTTTGGTCATGAGCTTTTTTTCGTGTTTAGGTATGTTGGTTTTACTTTAGGATTGTGAGCTGTTTGTCGTAATTAGGTGTGTTGATTTTATTTTATGATTTTTAGCTTTTTGTCTTGTTTAGGTGAATAGGTTTTATTTATTGATCCTGAACTTTGTAGCGTGTGACGAAGTTTAGGTGAGGTTGTTTGGGTTAGTTATTTTATTTTATTTTTGATAGCTATTTGAGGTATGACGAATTTTAAACCAAGTAGTTTTCCTGAAAATATCGGAGATGTTAGCAAAAACAAGGCCAACGACTCCATCAGGAAATCAAGGAGATCAAAACTCGGTACCAAGGACGCCAGAGTGCAGGAATGATGGCAGACTATTGCCTGTGTTTAAAACGAAATATTCCTGTTGCTGAACATTTATCGTGGGAAAATAAGCGTAGATTTATTCCTTCAACTTTTTCCCAACGTGCATCTTCAATTTTTATTTTTTATTTGTGCTCTGTTTGTTTATGTTCTTATGCTCTCTTTATTGCTTCATATTATTTGCATCTTGTATGAATATAATACTTTGTTAAAGAAACAGTCTTGTTTAATTCCACTAAAAATCACTAGTATCAACTCATCTACACTGTCGAAAATATTTTTAGGCGCATTTTTAGCATCTAATAGAAACAGAATGGAGATGAGGAGACAGAAAACTAGATCTGATAGAGAAAAACGGGTTATTTTCGAACTTTACAGGCTAAATCACTTAAAAATTATTGAAATATTCCAGCACCAGACAAAATACTTATTTTTGTTGCCCACTGTTATTATATAAATTGACGGCATGAGAGAGAGAGGCATCATTAACTGCCATAAAAGATATATATAAAATAATTGCTTTCTTATATCTCGCACGGTCCCATTTTGGGAACTTATTGCGGCCGGAAAAGACTAATTTGAGATTTAAAAATGGTAACTTTTTTAACTATTGAACTGATCCAGGTGAAACTGGAACCATTAACTCCGTGGATAAAGATGCTTAAAGTTAATCTATTTGTATATGTCCTAACAATACCATACTTTTACTTCTGTATAGCTTTTGAAGGGGCAGAATATATGAACGTGACTTGGAGGTTAGGAAAGTAACAAAACTTGAGAGTAATATCAAAGATTTTAGAAAACTCATCATCTAAAATTTCAGGGCAGACGACGCCCATACACCCCGTATAAAAATAGAAGGTTTACTTTTATAACTTTGGCCAAATTACCAAGAATTTGTTGGCTTGCGATAAACTGAAATTCAATTGGCTGGCAATGAACTGAAAATTAGTTTGCCGGCGATAAATTCAAAACTAGTTGGATCACGTCGAACTGAAAATTAGTTGGCTGGTGATAAAATGAAAATAAGTTGGTTGAAAATGAACTAAAAATTGGTTGGCTGGAAAAGAACTGAAAAATTATTTGGCTGTTGATGAACTGTAAATTAGTTTGTTCCGATAAACTAACCATTAGTTGGCTGTCAATAAACTAAAATTAATGGGCTGGCAATGAACTAAAAAATTAGTTAGCTGGCTAGGTACTGAAAATTAGTTGAGTTAAGAAAAACTGTTAACGAGTTAGCTTGTAATGAACTAAAATGAGTTGGCTGACAAGGAAACTAAAAATCAGATGACTGCGATATACTAAATAATTCCTAGGCTTGCAATGAACTGAAAATTAGTTAGCTGGCGATGAACTAAAAAAATAGTTTGCTGGCGATAAATTCGAAATTAGTTGGATGACATCGAACTGAAAACTAGTTGGCTGGCGATAAAATGAAAATAAGTTGGTTGGCAATGAACTAAAAATTAGTAGGCTTTAAAAGAATTGAAAAATTATTTAGCTGTCAATGAACTGTAAATTAGTTAGCTGCGATAAACCAGCCATTAGTTGGCTGGGAATAAACTAAATTTAATTGGATGTCGACGAACCGAAAAATTAGTTGACTGGTGAAGAACTAAAAATTAGTTGAGTTACGATAAACTGTTAATGAGTTGGCTTGCAATGAACTAAAATTATTTGGCTGGCAAAGAACTTAAAATTAGTTGACTGGCAATAAACTAATTAGTTATTTGGCTGGTAATGAATTGAAAATTAGTTGGCTGCTGATAAACTGGAATTTAGTTGGCTGGGATCAACTACATGTGGGTTGACTAGCGATAAACTGAAAATTAGTTGGTGACGATAACGGATAATTTAGTTGGCTGACAATGAACTAAAAATTAGTTAATTGAAAAACTAATTGACTGGTAATAAACTGAAATATATTTGGCTGGCGATAAACTGATAATTATTTGGCTGGCAATGAACTGAAAATTAGTTGGCTCGGGATGAACTAGAAATTAGTTAGCTGGCGATAAACTAAAAATTAGTTAGCTAGCGATAAACTAAAAATTAGTTGGCTGGCAATAAATTGATACTAGTTGGATGGCGAGGAACTGAATAATTAGTTGGTTGGTGATATAATGAAAATAAGTTGGTTAACAATGAATTGAAATTTAGTTGGCTGGTAATGAACTAAAAAGTTATTTGGCTGTTGTTCCCTAATTTTTTTGGCTGACAATGAACTGAAAAATTAGATGGCTAGCGATGAACTGAAAATTATTTGGCTCGGAATATACTGAAAAGTAGTCGGGTTGCAGTAAACCTTCAATGATTTGGCTTGCAATGAATTAAAATGAGTTGGTTGGCGATTAAGTTAAAATTAGTTGGCTGGCAATGAACTGAAAATCGATTTGCTTGCAAAGAAATTACAAATTTGTTGGCTAGTGATGAACTGAATATGAGTTAGCTGGTGATGAACTGAAAAGTAGTTGGCTTGCAATGAATTTAAAATGAGTTGGCTTGCAATGTACTAAAAATTAGTTAGCTGGCGATGAACTGAAAAATTAGGTGGCTATTGATGACCTGGAAATTAGTTGGCTTGCGAGAAACTGCAAAATTACTTTGCTTGGGAGGAAATGAAAATGAATTAGCTTACGATACACTGAAAATTTATGGCCAGAATGAGGCTAGTAAATTTAATAATTCAGAACGGAAGTTTCCTCTTATGCTAAAGTTGGAGATTAGATTTAAGACTAATCTAAACAGGCGTCAGTAATATAGGAGTAATAAAATAATAATAAAATAATAGCAGGAAGTAATGATAAAATAATATCAAATCAATAGCAGGGTGTGTTAATTACTGATATTCAAAATAATAGGAAATAATATAACAAGTTAAAATAAGTTACACAATTTTTATAATGAAACGAAAAGAGCAAATAGAACTGCAGCTTTGTTATTCCTCGTGTTAATACGTATGTATATATATATATATATATATATATATATATATATATA
The DNA here is from genome assembly GCA_963969495.1 of Ceratothoa steindachneri. Taxonomy (NCBI): domain Eukaryota; kingdom Metazoa; phylum Arthropoda; class Malacostraca; order Isopoda; family Cymothoidae; genus Ceratothoa; species Ceratothoa steindachneri. The sequence continues at coordinate 76,626,407 of OZ018328.1, forward strand.
TATATATATATATATATATATATATATATATATATATATATATATGCGGTTAAGGTAATAGCATAATTAGACAACTGCTCTGCTTCAGGTCCAACAGGTGATCCTATCGTCCTTGAACTGGAAGACAACACTTAGGGATGACCCATCCATCAGCCCATCCATCAGGGCTGATGGATGGGTCATCGCTAAGTGTTGTCTTCCAGTTCAAGGACGATAGGATCACCTGTTGGACCTGAAGCAGAGCAGTTGTCTAATTATGCCATTACCTTAACCGCACCAATTTGTCTTGGATATTTTTCCATATATATATATATATATATATATATATATATATATATATATATATATATATATATATATATATATATATATATATATATATATGTAATATATAATTATATATACAAAATACAACAATGGCAGCTTTATTAACCTTAACTGTATTCTCTTTAATCTTTTAACAAGTTTTTGGAGGGTCTGTGAGGTGAAAAAGAACACTCCCAAAAGTTACATTTATTCCTAGACTTCTTTTGATCTGCCACGGTGGTAAGAAGTCTAGAAATAAATGTGACTTTTGTGAGTGTTCTTTTTCGCCTCACAGACCCAGTCCAAAAACTTGTTAAAAGATTAAAGAGAATACAGTTAAGGTTAATAAAGCTGCCATTGTTGTAGACGTCAAGAGTACGTGTATTATATATATATATATATATATATATATATATATATGGTGGCTTGTTAGCGTAGTGATTAGCTTCCCAGAACTTAAACCAAAAGATTTGATTCCAGATTCGAAAAAATAATCCTGTCGATTCGTTTTACTGATGGCCCCTAATTATCACCCAAACCTGCTTAGGGGGAGAATGTTAGCTAATGGTCCTAACTTCTCATCATGAGTGAGAAATGATTTCTCCAAGCAGTATGGGTCAGATGCCTGAAATGATATATATATATATATATATATATATATATATATATATATATATATATATATATATATATATATATATATATACAAAAAATAATGACAAATCAGCACGTGTTCTTCGAATGCGTGAAATTTCCAAGGAAAAAAACAACAAACAACCGATAGCTCCATCGCTTTGGTTGTCAAAACTTCTTCAAGGGCAAGTACAAAGATAAATGTTAAATAAAAAAGTGGAGTGGGCATATAAAACAAAAAACATGTGACGTCATAAACAAAAGATTAACGACACGTATCCCTAAAAACGAAACAAAAGAATAAAGAGATTGTTATGTAAAATATGTTATATAAAACCTGAGAGAGCTTTTTTATATTGTTTACATATTCTTTCAGTTATAAAATTATCAAGTTTAAAAAGCCTATCACTAAGATTAAAATTTAAATTCTGCGTAGATTTCTGAAAGAGAAGTTTCAATTTTGATGTATTTTCCTGTCATTTTTCAATTATATATACAGTAAAAATATTTCAAGAGGAAATTAATTATGTATGAAGCTCACATTATCTATGAAAAAAATAAGTATTGGAAACCTATGTCTTTTTACCAACAATTATTTCAGACCGATGACTGTGAGCACCGAAACTTTAGGTAAATTGTCGTGAAATCAAGTATTATTTCAGCAAGAGATGTGTTAGCTTTGCTGTTTTCTCCTGTTATTTTTTTCTAACATATGCTCGTTCTAAATAGTTCCATTTTAAAATCAAACTATTTCCATTTTGATCTGAAGTTTATATTTACTATGTTACTCCTCAAAATCTTGTAAAATATCTACATATATTTTGTATTTATAGAGCTGAAATTCTTTAAACTTATCAGTATTTTCCTCTGGATGACACTAGGAATCGACGTTTTAGGTGTAATGAGGCGGGGGTCTCTAGATGAGGAGCGAGATCTTAGGGGAGCGCTATTGATTGTTTTGATTTGAGCCTGGAAAAACTCCCCTGACTGAGGATTGTCCGGAAACCACATCGGCTTGAGCCCGTTGTGAATCAACATTTTATTAAGTTCGGTAGCGTAACTACCTGGTTTGATCACATTTGCAAAGTGCGCGTGTAGGATGCACATTAATAAGTCAGGCCAGATTTCCGGGTCTATGTTCAGGAGTGTACTATTCTGTTATTCCGTTTTGGTTGCTCTAGCGTATGTTGTGGTAGCCTTTTTATTTCACTCCTCTATCGCCTGCTTTTTCTTTTCTGTAACTATGGCTTTCTTTAGTGGACAGGCCATGGATAGGGTACGATGTTGGTTTCCACAGTTAATGCATCTTTTCTGGAGGTTCATACACTCTTTCCATGTATGGTCTTTACTAGCGCATTCAGAACATACTTTACTCTCGAAGGGGCACTCCTTTGCAATGTGTTTCCCTAGGGTATAAGACGAAAAACACACCTGGACCGGAACGAACATCTCACACTATGCAGGATGCAGAGACTTTGGAGTTGAACATCCTTAGTCCATTCTCGCAAGCTTTGTTCGCCATCTTGGTTGTTTGGAATGTCACTTTATAAACGTGACTATATTCCTCTCCTTCATGGTTTTTAAATTTATGAATTTCTTCAATTTTGGCCCAATCTTGCTTTGACTCAATTTAATATTGCATTTCCTGTATAGAGGGCAAACTGACGTAAGGGCCTATGCGTCTACATACTATCGATCGCTGAACTGCAACTTGAGGTGGCACCTTAGGAGCGAGGCCGATCTTCTTGAATTCATCTTTTGAGTTTGTACTTAGTAATCTGTCAATATCCTTGGACGTGTCGCATATGGTTAGGTAACCATACGCTTGATCTTTGACTCGTCAAAGTGCAATTCCTAGCTTTGAAAAGGCAAGTTCAAAAACCTTTTCCCGTGTAGGTTTCTGACAGCGCTCAATCACCCTGAGGGAAACGCGCTTTTCGCCATAGGGGGAGTCGTCCATGACGGCCCCAAGGCGGTAGTATCCTCTGAGAACCTAACAGGCCCTTGATGCGTGCAGAATTCTCCTCGACTCCTTTAAAGAAGGAACCACCACTGTTTTAATGCAAATTGAGAATAAATACGAGACTGTCCCAATGGACAACACTGTAGCACTAAAAACCTACAAAACAACCGAAGAAATAGGCATGAAGATATACGGCTCACCGTCCGCACCATTACCTAAAATATCGAAAGCAGCTGACATCATCTCAGGGATCACGAAAGGAAAATATAAATATGAGTATAAAGCGTTCATAAGTGAAGATAACTTAATAGCGGCCCCGAAACAAGGAATAATAATGATAACCGAGGAATCCTGCTTTAATCTCGCACACGAGATTTTCAAAAAGAAGAGAAACGGGAGGAAAAGATCGCCAGCAAGAGAAACTGGGAATAAACCCAAACAGCCACATAAGAACTAAAAATCATACTAATATAATACCAATATATAAATAAAAGATAATAAAATAAAAGAAGATAAAACAAATTTGAACTGGACAAAAATGGAAAACAAATAATAAAACAAACATAACTCAAGAAAAGATCCGAAGTGAACATATTTTTAATAAAAAAAAAGGTCCGAAGTGGACAAAAACCAAACAAAATAACAAACAAACAAAGGAAGTTAATATAAAAAATCCGTAGAAGACACAAAGAAAATCTTTAATACATAACAAATATTAATAAGAATTAAAACTGTAAAATTGAAACAACTGTACAAAATGATATTAAAAGATATGAAGTGGACACAATAAGTTACTTAAATGAAAACAAAGAAAAATCAAGAAGAATAACTGCGATGGCATTTATCCGAGTACTTTCGAACTTTATTTCGAGTTCTTTATCAAGGAATAACAAAAGCAGAGAGAAATGCAATATATATATATATATATATATATATATATATATATATTTATATATATATATATATATAATCCAGACATAGAGGAGAGGGAACGCCTACACTAGACCTAAACCAATCATACAAAATAAGATCATTAAGACAGGTCAACTCAAAAGACTGAAAGGGTTCACAGAAGATTAAGATATCACTTAAACAAATCAGGATTAAGAGAAAATTAGAGGGGGAGATTAACATCGGAGGTCAGGAGTAAAAGCCAAGGTATATAAGTAAATTTGTATTAAAAATTGACAAAAGAAACGTACAAGTGCATAAATAGATTAAAAAAATACAATTAATTTCTTAAGGTAAAATATATATATATATATATATATATATATATATATATATATATATATATATATATATATATTTAATTGCAAGTTAAAAGTTTCGATATTGAAGTTTGAATTCAATTTAAAATATAGCTATCAAGTTTAAACAAGAGAGGGCTTAAATTTAAATTTTGGAACTTACTAATAAATGTCGATTTTATGATATTACGTGCAATAGTATCTTTGTTATGACAAATGATTTTGGCGGAATTCCAATCAATATTATGATTAAGATGTGACCTATGTACATAAAATGAGCTGCTTTCTTCTCCACGACGGTCATTATATTTATGTTGAAATATTCGTTTATTTAAACATTTACCTGATTGCCCAAAGTAATATTCAGAGCAATCTATACATTTTACGCAATATAAATTGTCAGTAGTGAAAGGGGCGTTCTGAACTAAAAGTTAAGAGATAGTGTTATTATAATTAAAATTTATATAAATGCCTAATGATTTTAATATAATATATATATATATATATATATATATATATATATATATATTGATCACGTACACAAAAGTTGTAACATTCATATACACATTCTTTCTTATCGCCTAATGATTATGTGAGCTTCATTCATCTCCCCTTACAACTCCGTCAGCACAAGCCTTGTAACCAGTATTTATTGGCCCTTGACCTCTAACACTAATAATCCTGTTTTCCAATACCCCTCTATAGTCTGTGTTAGGTTCATACGACCACTTCCCCCACCCTCTATCTCTCTCTCCCATGGTCGCGCTCACCTTCTATAAAATAAGAGAGATAGTGCTCACCAAGCTACAGTCCTTCATTATAAGACCCTCAAATTCCGAAATATAGTTATATTTTCATCAAGTTGTTTATAGAAATCCAAGTATGAATTAATTTGTTCGGACATCCACAAGAAAGAACAGAGCCCTCTCGCTACAAGTGGTGACGCCCGGAGTGACATATAAAAATTCAAAGATCATCATCATCGATTGCAGTGACTCGAAAATTTTAAAAATCCTATCATCATACGAAACCATCGCAACTAAGTACAACCATGGACTCCATCCAACTTTTCATAAAGGAGCCACATTCATCTCACCGAAACACCAACTCGACTCAACGGGACGCTCAACGTCCGCGACGCGCAACTCTCCTACCCTCAATCGCATTACCCTCTAGTAAATGAAGCAAATTCGACAATTCAACTTAAGCCGCATATATGGTTGCCAAACCCCTCTCTAGCCGATTTGCTAGATCGTCGATTTATCTGCGCGCTGAAGCGCACATTATATTTATTCATTCGCACTCACATAGTTATTTTTTATTGCACTCACATAGTCATATGGCAACGTGCCATCAATTTATTCATCTCACATACTGCTAAGGCAAGGCGCCACCAATTTATTATTAGCATTCGAATAATGCTAAAGCGACATGATTCTCATCTAAGGAACAGACTAGCTTAGTAAACTTGCAAATGCACAAGCTATGCGATGCGTATAGTTTTCATTCCACTTCACTCAAGATTTGTAAGTTTGCTCGACTATTTCGTTATCATATTATTTACTTAAGTTAACTAATTATTTTTCAAATTCACTCTATTTACGTTTACTCTCTCATTGTATTATTAAGAGAAAATGAGTATACTCAATCCCCATTTTTGCTCATTCTATGTACGTTCACAACTGTAATGACACACGCGAGTTCATGTGATCTACAGCTGGACAAAAATTAACTCCTGACCACCGACTTTCAAAGTTTATCGGGTAAATATGTAGATTAACGACTCGGCGGAAAAAGTGGTTTTTGGTCAATATTTTCGTTCACCCCTACCGGAATATTCATGCACGTTTGAGTCGTCTGACGTCAGACCCCACCCCCACCCCCATTATAATTCGCAAAACGATTAAAGGCGCTGACATGATTTGGTTAAATCATTCGCCTCTGTAAGCGTTAGCACATTAGTCTATAAACAATTAGGATTATACTGGGAGGCTGTGACCCCCAGACCCCCCCAATTTAATAAAACTCAGGATCATCGTAGTGTGGTTCCCCCATTGTGTTTACCCCCACACGAGCCGTCCCTTTAAATGTACTCCAAAAACGTGAATTATTTTGGAACACGGACGAAATAGTACGTCCCATGGTTCGAGTCGCTAATTTACATATTTACCGTTTATCGCTTAATATTTCAGGATGTATCATTTGTATGGGCTTTATCGTGTAAATTCCGATTTAATTATTATCATTCACTTTGTACAAATTTGACCTCAAAATTCTGTATAAGTATTTCAATCATCATTCTACTTTAATAGTGCTTGATGTATCGAATTGATATTTAGTTCACAAGAACTAATATAATATATGCTCATGTATTATTTTAACTAACCAATTAGTGTTATCATGTATGTAAATACTTACTTAATTATTATTACGTACTCTGTACCAATTTGTCTAAAATATTCTCTATAAATATTTTTAATCATCATTTTACTTTAATGATATTTAATGTATTGAATTAGCATTTTGTTCACAAGAACTAATGCCATTTGTACTCGTGTATAATTTTAACTAGCGAATTATTGTACATCTCACCTTATACTTTTATTATTCTATTTCCCATGCCATTGAATCTTCATTATTGTATTTTTACCTAAGTGATTAATTCCGATTGAATTATATTATTGTTTTGATTCGAATGATCTTAATTATTACTATTTTCAACTTATTTCATAATTCTATATTTTGATGTACCACACAAATGTAACTACATTTGCTAATCAGAAGGCTGAGTGTTCTTTGTAGTGATCATGTACACAAAAGATGTGCACATTCAAATACACGTTCTTCCTTACACTTAGGCATCGCCTAACGACTATGTGAGCTTCATCTTCTCTTTAAAACTCCGTGAGTACAAGCCCAATAACCAGTATTTATTGGCCCTTGACCTCTAACACCAATAATTCTGTTTTTCAATTCCGCTCGAGAGCCTCTGTTAGGTTTACACGACCAAGCCCCCCCCCCTCTCTCTCGCTCTGAATTCACGATTCTCGGTTACCAGCTATTCTTGAAAGATAGGCCAGACAGAGAGGGTGACGGTGTGATGTTGTATGTCAAGGATACTTTCAACTCGACGGATTGCAATATCGTATCTGACCATGAACTACTAGGTGTTGACCTAGAGATAGATCCTGTCAGATACAGGACTCTGGTGATGTATAGACCCCCTGCCCAACTCTTAGAACAGGACAGGAGTCTGTACCAGCTGTTGGGCGAACTTGTAAAATACAGAGTGTGTATGACCATGGGGGACTTCAATACTCATGTTGACTGGGAAACCAGAGAACCCTGTGGCGAGAACACACTACTCCTGGAGTTTGCGAACAACGAGTTCCTGACTCAATGGGTGAGAGAGCCAACGAGAGGAGACAATATCTTCGACTTGGTTTTCCCCTCTGAGGATGAAATCGTTGAGGACCTCTCTGTTAGCTTAGAGCTCGGTGGCAGTGACCACCGACTAATTAGATTTGTAGTCAAAGCCACCAAGGCAGGGCCTGCAACTAGTAAATTAAGGAAACTTGATTAGAGAAGAGCAGACTTTGCAGGTCTTCGTGCTAGATTGACTGATGCGAGGCTAGAATTGTGCGAGGCTGTTGAAGACTCGTGGAACAGTTTCAAAACCACATTCATGAGTCTGCAATCGCGTTTCATCCCTCTGAAATGCTCCCATCGGTCTTCTCTTCAACCAAAGTGGTTTAATCGAGAAATCGGCCAACTGCTTAGGGAGAAGAGAATTGTGTACCGGCAATCAAAGATCTCGGGTGACTTTGACGAATACCGGAGGCTAGCCAGGAGAGTAAAGTCCAGCATCGACGCGGCTAAGCGGTCAGAGGGACTCCGAGGGGCGAGACTCTGTAAAGAGAACCCCAAAGAGTTCTTTGGATATATAAACAGCCGTAAACCAATCCGTCGAACGATTGGCCCTTTGAGGAATAAGGAGGGGACATTAAAGCACTCAGAGGAAGAAAATGTTAAACTCCGCTTCGACTAATTCTCTTCAGTGTTTACTGAATAGTGTGGTCCCATCCCCCAGCCAACGGATTCCTACTCGGAGGAAAAGCTGGAGGATATGGACTTCACTGAAGGAGGAATAAATATGAAGATCACTAACCTAATGACGAATAAGTCACCTGGCCCGGATGGGTTTCTACCTAAAGTGTTGCTAGAAGTGCGCGATCAAGTGTCACGACACCTGAGCGCAATCTTCAGCATGTCAATCCGGACCGAGTGCGTTCCTAGAGACTGGCATGAAGCGGAGATGACTCTTATCTTCAAGAAAGGAGACAGTATCCAACCGTCGAACTACCGACTTATCAGTCTGACTTCGATAGTCGGTAAACACATGGAAAGCATCATGGTGGACAAAATGACGTCAAATTTAGAATCAAACCTACTACTGAGGAGTTTCCAGCGAGCACTGGGCATAAAAGGAAAAGTGGCAGGCTGGATATAGAACTGACTAAATGGCAGACGGCAACGGGTGGTGCTGAATGGAGAGGCTTCTGAGTGGGTGCCCGTTACTAGCAGAGTGCCTCAAGGTTCTGTCCTGGGGCACTACTATTCATCATCTACGTCAACGATATGGACGGTGACATGGTTGCCAAGATTTCTAAATTTACCGACGATACCAAGCTTGGTATGAACGTTGCAAAAGATGGAAATACTGCTCGCCTGCAAGATGATCTTCGGAAGATTGGGGAGTGGTCTGATACGTCGCAAATGCCTTTCAACGTAAACAAATGCAAAGTGATGCATATCAGCCACCGAAATCCCCAATCACCCTATATCTTTAAGGGCACTGCTCTTGAATCCACCAATAATGAGAAGGACTTGGGTGTAACTATCACCAGTGACCTCAAGTTCTCTAAACAGTGTATTGAGGTGAAGAAGAAAGCCCAAATGATGTTAGGGTACATAAAACAACAGTTGGGATATCGGAACAAGGATAGTACTGTGTCTGTCCAACTCCCTCGTCCGAATGCACTTGGAGTATGCCGTACAAATTTGGAGTCCTTCATTTAGAAAGGACATCACGAGATTGGAACGCGTGCAAGCCAGGCAAACCAAACTGATTCCCTCTATCAGACATAAAAGCTATGAAGATAGCTAAGGGAATTAGATATGTTCTCGCTGGAAACCCGGAGACTACGTGGTCAGCTTATCGAAGTGTTTAAAATACTTCGAGGCTTCGACAGACTGGACTACGGGGATATTTTCCAGCTCAGTGAGGGGAGAACAAGAAATCATTGCTACAAACTTGAACTGAAGCGATACCACCGTGATCTGTGTGGGAAATTCGTCACATACATAATATGTGGTAGTTGGAACGCATTTCCGACGGAAGTTGTCAACAGTGAATCTGTTGACCAGTTTAAGTCAAGACTAGATAAAGTCTTGCGAAATTGCCGTTAAGATCCTCGCGAGTGATCTTCGAGGTTGCCAATGGACACCTTCGAGGATTGCGCCAAAAATACCCTCCTTGTATGGACTGTAAGGTCTTCTAGGGTACTTATTTTCCTTAAAGTTCCTTGTAGCTCTCTCTCTCTCTCTCTCCCATGGTTCCGCTCACCTTCTATAATACAAGAGAGATTATGCTCAGGAACTCAGATCAGCCTTGGAAACAATCGCGGACACTTCTTCATCGTTGAGATCTGTTCCACTTCGGTGGATGCATTGACAAAGCTCCAGCCCTTCATTATAAAAAACTCAAATTCCAAAATATAGTTATATTTTCATCAAGTTGTTTAGAAAAATCCAAGTACGAATTTATTTGGTCGGACATCTACAAGAAAGAACAGACCCCTTTCGCTATATATATATATATATATATATATATATATATATATATATATATATATATATATATATATATATATATATATATATACATATATACTCGTATATATATATATATATATATATATATATATATATATATATATATATCCAACTTGACCCCAAGAAAGAGATAACGGAATAATTTTTTTTCGGAAATAGTTATTTCCTACTTCGAAAAAATCAAAGCTCGGGTGGGATTCAAACCGTGCACATTCCGCGTAGCCGAGTGGTCTAGGTGGCTGTTTAATTGAGATCAAAGCGGTTGTTTGCTGCTTCGATGTGCACCGTTCGAATCCCACCCAAGCTCGGATTTTTTCGAAGTAGGAAATAACTATTTTCGAAGAAAAATGATTCTGTTTTCTCTTTCCTACTGTGAAGTTCGATTTATTTCATTATTCTCTCGCGCTCATGAGAGATATACATTATATATATATATATATATATATATATATATATATATATATATATATATATATATATATATATATACGAGGCATATTATAAATGTTTGAGGGTGCAATCCTTCAACTTAAAAGATTATCGGTAATTGGAGTATCCTTTCCTGGTAATCGTTAGTCCTAGTACTTTAGTTTCATTAGTGTAGTCGTATCTTTCTCCTTCGGTAAGTATGTCTGAGTTTCCTCCTGTAGATTGCACGATTTTAAACTTATTTTGGTTTGTACTTATTTTCCATTGTTTTTCGTATACATTAATCCTTCTTATTTCCTCTGCTATTAATCTTGCCTGCATGACAGGGTTCCTGTATTGGCAGACGACGATTTGTGGGACGTCTCTATTTGAATTGTATATTGAGGCAACCATCCGTAAATGGTGGTGGGATGTCTGCGGTCTACACTGAGAGTAGTGAAGGACTCAGGCATCCTCCCTGCGGTAGGCCAACCTTCATCTTGAATTCTTATCCTCGATAATTTCCTATCTCGATTAATGCACGTCGTTTCGTCACGTACTTGCAGATTAGTCTTTCCATTTTGTTGTTCATACGTAACTGTATAATTTCGAATTGCAGTCTCCTAACTCAAACTCTGTCAAATGCTTTTTAAACGTCTCTGCAGACGATGTCAACGCTAGCCTTTTCCTTTTTTGATTTAAAATATTTTTCGGTAATGACCGTGAGGGCCTTTTCCGTGCTCCTTTTGCTCTAAATCAAAAGTGAAATTTGTTGAGGGGAATGTTTTCCTCCAGATGCTCACTTATCCGTCTTGGTGGTTTCCCGCTTTGGGATTAAGATCATTTTGGCGACCTTTAGTTCATTTATGTGGTAGCGGTGTTAAGGCTAGCATTTAGAAGAGATGTTATCCCCTGCAGAATTTTTTTGCGTGCTTCGTCGAAGTGTTTCTTGGTCACTCCTGATCTTCTTGGCGCCTTCTGTTTGAATTGCAAAATTGTGGTTTTGACTTCTTACACGGTGAATTTTGCGTCGGTACTGTCGAAGATTTCTCTCTCTACATCCGCAGATGGGTGAGCGTATGTTTTATCTGCTTCCTCGCTGAGTGCTTCAATGGTGTTGCATTCAAAATCGATGTCGAATTCTTCATTGTCTTCTTCGCTTATGTTAAATATCCTTATGTTAAGTATCTCGCGACCTCAATCGCGAGATAGGATTCATCTAGATTTCTGATTGACTTGTATTTGATCCCTTTCTTAATTGCAATAGTGGCTCCGCGAAGCGCTCTTGTGATTGATTTGTGATCAACTATCTTAACTACAGATCTACATCTCTGAAATTCTAGATTCGATCCGTGCTCAGTAATTAAGATGATATCTGCATCAATTTCTCTGAATACATTTCCGTAAAGAGTCCTTTTAGTCGTCCAGGCGTTGGGATTAATTTCAAGAATTTTTAGCATGTTCTTAGTATGATGAATTGTGTTCACACCGATATTTCTTCTTCTTTTTGGCCTGTGTAGCAGCTTTACTGTTGCCAGGCTTTCATTCTTCTGTGGAAGACTTGGACTCATGGATTTAATCTTCCTTGCTCGTGTACGAGTGCATGGGCCATCTTTATTGTCCGAAGATGTGGATCCTTCCTTGTCTTCTTGTTCATTTTCATCTTCTTGTACCTTTTCATCTTCTTCTTCCTTCTCGGATTCCTTAAATGAGGGAGCTTCGACCATAGCCTTAAGTCCAGATTTTACGTTGGAGTTGTTCCTTATGACCGATTCCTTGAATGACTTGGAGCATTCGTGGTCTGCGGGCATGATGACTGTGGGTAAGTTGTTTGCCTTTTACAATGCATTAAGAACCTAGTTGTAGCACCCAGGCTTCACTGCGTTAGCCACATTTTCATGGGTAACGAAGATTAAGATCTTCACACTTAGATCTTCCGTAATGCTGAATTGCGACGGTGATGCCCTTGTTGTTTCATTTTTCTTGGCGGCGCTCGCGTATGTTATTTCTTTAGCCTTCTTCTCTTCCTCTTCCTTCCTTTTTAAAATTTCACGGCGTTTTTGGCAGTTAAGGGCCATAGTCATGTGCTTCCCCTTACAGTTCAGGCACTTCTTCTTTCTTTCTTTCACACTTATTGAATCTGTGTCCTTCTGTCGCGCATTCACTGCACCACAGCTTCTCCTTTTCTGGAAAGGTCATCGCCGTGTTATTTTCCAGTTTATAGCATACAAAGCACATTTCTATGCTATTAAACTTCTCCTGTTGTATATTCTCTCCTGGTAGCTTCATCTTAAATACCAGGAGCCCGTCCATCGTCGCTTTTCTGGCGTTTGAAAAAATTATCTTGATCACATGGGTTATTTCGCGAAATTTGATGATTTCGCAAACTTTTGCCTCCGGGTTCCTTTTCGTGATTTCCTCCTTGAGTTCTTCAGGCGAGTTTTCGCCGACCTAACTCTCCACTTTGTAGCAGATCACACTACGGTTTGCTGCCACTTGAGAGAGGCAGGGGGTCTTAGCCTCTAGTCCTTTTTTAGTGTGGTTGCTCCTTCTTCAGATAGGAGCCGGTCCATGTCCTTTGTTTTTGCACAGATAGCGATAGATCCCGACGAAACTTCGATCAGTTTTACGAGGGCCACCTTTAATTAGAGCTAGAGCGTTCCACATACTTCCTTTACTCGGAGACCTTTGTTCCTTGAAGGGTCCTGAGGTGGCCCTCTTAGTGAGGGTCTCCATGGTTTTCTTTGTCCTTTTACTATGTCCTCTTCGTTTTTATCTTCTCCTATGAAACCAAAGTGTAATTATTTTGTATTTTGTGGATGAAAAGATGCGAAAAGGGTGGCAAAGGTGGTAACGGTTTAGCTTAAAAGTTCCAAAATTGATGTGAACGCTCCTGTCCATTTTCCAGTTGGTTCCGCGCTTGGATGCTTCCAGGATGATGGGTAATGATGGAGAAATTGGATGGGTCCAGAATGGAAACTTCGAAAGAGATGACTTATGGTGGACTTGATGGAAGTAGCGGCTGAATCAACTGTCGCTACCTTGGTGCCACCTCCTTTCGGGTACTTACACCAAAACCGTTTCCAACTACATAGAGACAGGTGATTCTGGCCGGGTCCCTCGGAGGATGATAGGGATTTCTCCACCACCCGAGACTTGCAGTTAAGTTCTGATTTTGAGAAAATTACTGACTTACGCTTCAGCTGTGGGCTAATCCTCAAACCAGTTTTCACGAAAGGCCTTTATTTTGAATGGAACGATTTATAGAATGTAACACTATATATAGTTTTTCTACTCGAACATAAGCGATACAAAATTGACCAATCATAGTTGAAAAAGATTTTAAGGGCAAACTAACGTTTGCCGGTTTTTCAAACATAGGCGCTACAAAATTGACCAATTAAGGTTAAAGCTAATTCTAAGGGAAATTATACGTTAGCTGATGTTTCAGACATAAGCGCTACAAAAGTAACCAATCACATTCAAGGAAAATTATAGTACAGATAATATTCAACAAGTAAAGGGAATTGCGATTAGCGTTAGGTGGTATTAGCGACGGTCAACACGGAGACACCGAGTTGTCAGAAGCGTGGTTTCTGGGTGAACTTTTCACATTAATTGCCGGTTTCTTCATTTGAATAATGACTGCTTCGGCTAATCGTAATCTCCTGCGGTTTTGAAGTCTGAAAATGATGGAGGCGTTCTTATCCAGCGTTTCACGGGTAAGTTAATGCAATGAGAGTGGGCATTCTTTTTTAATTGCTCCATATTGTAGGTGAGCCACTAGTCGCATCGACAAGGTTGAGGGTAGGTAACGTCAATGTACTAGAAATGGCAGTGTTCGCAGTCACCGACTTTATACGTATATTCGTACAAGACGTTAGTCTCGTGGAGTTCAATTGTCGGAGAGAGACAGCTGTTTTTCATAATGCAGTTATTTTTGTAATATATATGGTTATTCAAAAAGAATGAACCGATTTCATGACGCATTGCTTCATTTTTCAATCATCGTCATGGAATGAGTCAGTGACTATTTGAAAGAGGAGTTTTCTAAGTTTTGAATGGCTGCCACAGGGGCGCTGTAGGCGCGTCGCGTCATTTCTGCGGCAACATTCAGTTGTTTGTTCACCCTTGGAATGGCAAGTCCTCAGCACAAGGTGTTCTGCGTTCTCGAGTTCCCAGACACAAATTCGGTTATCACGGTGCAGCGTGCTTTTCGAAGGCCATTTGACATTAATCTGCTTAAAAAATATGATCTCGCGGAAATGTGATTTCCGGACAACCGTCTATCAGGGGACGTCATGTACCTACAATTCCAGACTGAGAAATAAGCAGCGGCAACAACATTAGCAACAAAAGAAAAAAAAATGGAAAGAAGCGTGATCCCGGAGGCCACGCCAGCACTTTAACGGTCCACAAGCAAGGACCCCAGAATAGAGGCCAGAAGGCTCCGAGAGCTGAAAGAAAAGGGAGCTGCAAGAAAAATAAAACAAGCTGAGGGTGAACTCTTAAGCTCCTTATCCTTCTCCGAGGAAGCATAATGCACCCAGCCCCCTAAGGTTCAGTGAGATCAAGCTATAAAGTTGGTTGAAGAGGAAATTTAAATTCAATTTTACAAAACGGATCAGACTCCCTTCCCAGAGGATCCCAATATCAGGAAAATAGTCGAGGGAGACAAAACTGGCCTTTCGAAATGGTCTTTTGACGCACCGATTCAATAATAGCTGATAGATGAAGCGCTCATGACAGCAGATATCCAGCTATATAGGAACTCCTGCCTCACCCTAAGGAAAGCAGAATTCAACAAGATAAAAAACGGAAAAAAGAGACGCAGTATAAAGTATATGAGAAAGACACATACAGTAAACATCCCAAACATGGAAAACACAAATAACACGTTAAAAATACTAACACCCAACGTCAACAGATGGGAAGGGAAATCCATTCCTTACGGAAACATATTCCTTACAGTGGACCCTCACTTGATCCTCATTTCCGAGCACGGTGTGAACACTGAAACAAACAGGATAAAGATTCTGAACTACACTGTCATAAACAAAAATGACACACAGGATCGATACGACGGCGCATCCATCGCGATCCGGAAAATCATAACATACAAAATGCTACCAAACCTAAAAGAATCATTCGTGGATATCGAAATACCAACCCTAATGGGAAACCTAACCGTGGCAGCTGCCTATCAGCTTCCCGTCGTAACTACCTATATATCACCAACTTCTACACTCTATTCGGCCGCGGGACCCCTAAACGCAAGATACAGTGCATTTGATTACGGTCGACCCAACTAAAGAGGAATGAACCTGGATCTAATTCTCGAAAACGACACACTCAAGAGGGTCGGGCCGGATTTCTTGACCTTCCTATCACCACATTCGACAACTAAACTGGACATAGTGTTAGCGAGCAAAGACTTTCCCTTCAACATAACCAACGAACCAGTACCCGTGGTCCCTCCCAAGCGATCACATCTCCATCATCACCACCATATCGCTTGCGCCAATGCTCAGGCCCGTCCACCTATAGAAAACTTCTGCGAAAGCTAACTGGGAGCATTACAGAGAGATGCTCAGCGACCACCATCCTGCTGATCTAAGCGATACAAATCTGGAAGAAATATATGAGGAGATAGACAGGATCACTGATCTCTTAATTCAAGCTGACGAGAGATGAGTCCCCAGGATCAATAACAAAAATTCTCCCAAAACCAAGGTGGACGGACGAGATTAGCGAAATAGCCCGAGAACACAGAGAAATCTTTGATGAAATCGGCAGGACAGGCTGAAACTGGGAAATGAGAGCCAGAATGAGAAAACTAAGCGAGGAGCTAAATTACATAATCTTAGAGATGCAAAGAGAAATCTAGAATGACATCATTGCTAGACTGGACAGGGAAAACGATCTTGTAAGTTTCTAAAACAACATCCGAAGACTTAGGGGATTGTATACCAAACCCAGAACACAAATAAAAGATGGCGACGACATCATTAAGGATCCAGAGTCTCTCAGGGGGAGATTTAGGACACACTGGCAAGAGATTTTTGCGATATCCTCTGAGGAGAACGGTGACTTTGACCAGGACTTTGAAGACCAACTGCTCGATAACCTAGGCACAGTGATACAAAGAACCCACCACCATCTGTAAGTATCTCAAGAAAGAAAGATAGATAGCTAACCATGGGCGCTTCATCACCTTTGAAGAGACCATGAACACCATAATGTTCTTCAAACAGAGAACTCCATGCTGATCTGGGCTCACCAAAGAGAACTCGTGACTGCCCCATGACAAATTAGTCAGGGAACGGTGAACACCATGAACGCTGCCCTGAATATAGGCTACCTTTCTGACGGGTACAAGATGGCCAAAATCCTTTTCATCCGAAAAGGAAACAAGCTACCCAGACCAGGTGGTTAACTATCACCCTATCTCTCTTCAGGAGATACACGGCAAGATATTGGAAAAGATTATAGCCGATAGGCTACAAACTTAACTGAGCGAATTAAGAGCGCACAACCCCCCTACAATACGGGTTCCGTAAAAAACGGGCGCGGAAACGGCACTGGAGCTCCTAACAAAGAAAATAGCATATTGCTAAGAGAATGATTACTATGTAGAAATTATGCTGAGGCACATGCAGAAGGCCGTCGACAAAGTCTGGCTGGAAGGACTTCAATAAAAAATCCTGAACTCCCTGCTAGATTCGATTATGGAAAGGATTCTCTGTGACTTTGTTATGGACAGAAGGGAATGTCTCAGGATTGAAGGTTTCAGAGGGCCCCGAGTTCGAACTTAAGGCGGGCGTTTCTCAGGGAACTTGCCTAAGCCCATCATTCTATGTACTTGGTCCTTATCAACTACCTTCCAACTCTGGTGCACAGGGACACGATGTAAATCTACAATTCGCAAATGACATAACTCAAATCCTCCCGTGCACGGAGAAGAACGCAAGGGCACAGGCGACTCGCACGATAACAAAAATCACTAAATTCAACCAGTACGAGAGACAACAGGAACAAATTCAAGATCGTCCTAATAAGCCGCAAGTCGACGTGGCTCATCATCATACTGTAGAAGGGAGGAGATACAGCTACTCCGCCGAAGGCACTGTCCTGGGCTAAAGATCTCCGACCACGGATACTCAGCCAACATTAGGAAAATATACATAATGTACATACGATCTATGCTCATCTACCCCGCACTAGTAACTCAAGCGGCCAACAAGACCTCAATGAGAGAGTTCCAACGAGTACAGAATTCCGCATCTCTAATCATAAACAAAGCCAGAAGACGAGATAACTTTTGGCAAAGGAATGTACACAGGAGAAAGCACCTGGATCATATCAATGCTGTCACCCCAAAAACTGGGAAGAAAGGTCTGGTCTACACTGATGAATGTTGTCATTCCAGAAATACAGAGAATAAGTGGTAGATTAAACATACCTGCAAGACTGCGGGTGAAAGTTTTCCACCATCGTCAGTTCCCAAGCACCAAGCTATGCTCTTAGGTAAACATTTCATCAACATATACATAGTGGAGACACTAAAAACTAACACAGTAAAAGTACAACACGGAACAAACAAGAAAAGAAAATATAACATCATACTAAACAATAACACAAGGTAAATTGTTGAACTAAAAGCTAATAAAGGCTTAAAAGCTCAACAATTAGACCATAAGTACACCAAAGATATGATCACATAAACAATAAGAAGAACACGTTAATGATACAAAAAGAGAGACACAGACATAACAAACATAAGAAATACAGATAAGCAAAGAATAACACACAAAGCAATTTCAACGATATAACGTAAAGCGATGCTCTCCCTACTGGGTAAAAATCCCTACCTCTTTAATTTTCGCCCACTCATCTACCACTATCCAAACCATCTTCCAAAATTGAGTACATCATTTCATTCCAATTCTGTTCATTCCCTGAAGATGGGCTACCACGGTCGAAAGCGTCTTGGAATAAAATATGTCTTTTGCGAATGTTATTTCTTCCCTCAAAGACCTCGTCAAAACACTTTTAAGAAAAATGAGAGAATACAAGTTAAAATTAATAACGCTACTATTGATGTGGACTTCAGCAGTGAATGTATACATATATGTATATCTTGCGAAGATCCTTGCTAGACGGCCATAGTAATAACTTCTAAAAGATTAAGTCCTGCCTAAGTAATTGTTGTGGTTGATTCTTATCCAAACATTAAAAAGCAATAAAATGTTTATTGTTTTAGCGTCCGATTTTGGCTCAGCGAGGCGCCTGATTTTAAATGGGCATAAACAAGGCTAATAATATAAATGATAGTAAAGGAGAAATTCTAAGAGAAATAATTATTTCCCACTTAAGAGAGAATAATGAGATATAGAAATAATGAGATAGAGGGAGAGATTATATTAAATTATTTGATTTCGTAAAGTAAATTACATCGTGGCATTCAAAAAACATAAACTACTTGATATATAGGTATGAAAATAATCACACAAATTCACTATCGGTATCATTTTTAAATAAAAATATTATAAAATTTTACATTAAATGTCAAATTTCGTGAATGGTATCCTCCACTGAGAGTAGAAAATGGATTGTGGCATAATGTAGGTTAGGTTAAGGTTGTTCTGCAACTCTTTGTAACAGGATAAGGTGTTTATTTATCTATAAAGAAATATGAATTTTCCTCTACTATTACAAACATTCAGGAAAAATCTCTTTATCGTTCCCACTGTTCCTTTTCTCTTGACATATATTTTCTCCACACTTAAACACGAGAACTACATTGAGCTTATGGTCTTCTTTATTCCTCACCCTATCCCACTGTTATTGTCATAACAGACCTGCCAGCTCTTCTTTCATTCTCGTTCTCTCGACATTGTGTCTTTACTTTCTTCCATTACATGTATGGATGTTGTAGCCGTAGTGTGAGTGGTTTAGTTACCAAAGGTGTTTTGTCACCGAGTTTTGCCACCATTCCTGGGTAGCAAGATAGGATTCTTAGTTTGGCTTGGTGGTTACCGATTCGATTCATTTAGCAGTACCTTTTACGTGAGGCACTGATCCCAAAGGGTAAAGTTATCTTATATGTTGATTGAAACCTGTCTTTCTGGATTGCAGGCTGAGTAAAGGTGATCAGTGATTTATTTAAGGGTAAAGAAATCTTCTGTCTATATTCAGTATTCTTTATTCGGTGGGAACTTGGAAAGTCTTCAGATATATATCTCTTCCTCTTGAGGTACTTTCCGATTTCCCTTTTATATAAATGGTCCGCATACACTGCAGTAAATAACAGATACATTAGGGAATTAATTTTGTACATTCGATATAAGTTCCAAATAAAATTAAATTTGTACATTCTACCCACCATAATTTCTCTTTAGTGTTTTACATTATTATAGAATCTTCCATTTGTTATTTAATTATACATATGTGCTTAATAAGATAGTTTTCTTTCATATTTCTTTGATAAAATGAGTTCATACTTTTTATTCATTAATAGATACAAATAGAATTTTTGGGGAGTTTAATTTATCGTATATGGTTTGTTTTTATTTAAAGATACTCGTATATTAATTTTAACAAAAAAATAAACAAAGACATTATTTTAATTATTTTTCTCTCACATGAAAGTCATTTATGGCAGGGGTGGGCAACCTTTTCAGAGGGAGGGCCAGATAACACTTTTGGGAGTAGGCTGTGGGCCGGAGTGACAAGAATTTTATTGAAAAACATACAGATTTTTCGTATCTGTGATGGAAATGCATTTTTGTCCCATTGTTTACTCATTTTCACTGCTAGACGTAAGACTCATTTCCCTGTCCCTCTACGAGTCTACTGAGATAGATGCTGTTTGACTGATTTTTTTTTGGGGGGGGGGCTGGGGTTTCGCGGGCCGGATTGCAAGATTAATGCCGAGCAAGGGAAAGGGCCAGACGCTAGTCCTTCGCGGGCCGGAGGTTGCCCGCCCCTGATTTAAGGGATAAGCTTTGAAAATTAATTTGCTGACATGGTAACCTCTGTGAAACATCCCTTCAAAAGATGTCAAATGCCACCATATCTCTCATTTTAGTATTCAAATCCCAAATTCTCTTTAAAATCCTACATTGATTTTATTTAAATTTAATAAATAGAGGCCATCATTGTAACTATTACCTAATAAAGTTTACGCAGAGTTTTATAGTTATTTAACATATATTATATTCCTCTCTTTTGTTTCGTTTTAATTCGTTACTAAAGTTCCCCGACTAACGGAAATAAAATAAAAGTTGAGTTAGAGGATATAAATTAGGTACTGCGTATGAAAATGACTTAATTTATAAAGACAATACGACCTTGCTGTTTATCCCTTTACGTTAGGAGCTATTTTCTTTTCAAGCTGAATGTTGAACTTGAAGTAGAGCCATGATCTTATCCTCCTCATTTATTGAAGTGTTCTTGGAGTATCTTTAGGCGCTTGTTATTATTTTGTAGTTTTGTATACCTATTTATTAATTGTAATTTGTGTCGCTTGCACAGATCACATCAGATTTGGAAACAACAAAAAAAAACGGTGATTTGACCACTGTCCATTTAGACTTTTCCCAAAAGAGAAGTATTACAATATGGGAACAATGGTCTTTCCAGAGTAGTTATCGTTTAGGCTTTCCTTATATAAATTGTTATATTTGGCTCGACGTGAAAAGATTTTAAGATATCATAGAACAATTCAAAGTGCTCATTTTTTAGGTTTCTTTGGCTCTCTTATTACATCTTACAATGTAAACCCAAAATAATACTCTTCAAGTACACAGAGCTTACAGCAAGATAATGTCTCTATTTAGAAATAAATATTTCCAACACATTTTTCTATATATACACACACATATATTTCACAGTACTCAGAGGCTCATTTTATAAAATATTTTTGCTATAATTTTCATACTTCAATATGAGCGTTCGGACGCAGGAGTTGCAACTTTTCATTGCAAACAAATTTTATTATACGTGTATGCATTTTTTGTGTGTGCGTAGCACAATTCAAATTTTTTTTACCTCTATATTTGCCTTCTTATTTCAAATTTTATTATTAACTGACACATAAATCTCAAAATGCTCAGAGATTATAAGGTTCCTTGTATAGTTTTTATTTATGTCTTATTGAACTTTTATTATTCGCTGCAATATAAAATTTAAAGTGCTCATATCACCAGAAGAACAATTGGTTAGGCCATTAGCCATCCTTGCTGACGAGACAAGGATCTTTCCACTCTTCCATTTGTAGTCGGTTGATACACCGTGTTTCACAGGCGATGAAAACGAACGAGGACAGATAACTATTTGTAAGTTCAGATTCAAAGATGTCTCCTCTGTCAATAATTACATAGAGTGGAACACCAAATTTGGATATCCAGCCGTCTAAGAAGACTAAAGCAACCTTTACAGAACTTATGTTGGGAATTGGTAAATTCAATCTACCTTGTCGCTCTGTCTATGCATAATAACAGGTAACGATTATGAGATGGGTAGGATTGCCTAGGCAGTATACACGGCAGTAGCCGACGAACAATGCCAATGTGTACTGTTTTGGATCTCAACGTGGGAATCGAATGGGCGAGATTGGTGACTTAGTGTGACGATTGACCTTAACTGCTTGACATTGGAGGCATTATCGTGTCCGGAAACGTATGTCCCTGTCCCTTTTAGACCAAAAATACCCTATGTTGACCAACTAAAAAAATGCTTATTTCCAGAATCAGATATATTATGTAGTTATCTGAAAATTGACATCCTGCAGGCTATAGGAACAAACAGTCGTGGATATTTTAGATGCTACTTTATATCAAAGTTGAGTATTCCTACGAAAGGAAAATGATTTTCATTCAGATTAATAAGATTTCTCTTCTTCATCTTGCGCCTGCGCTGTTGCCGAAAAACGGAGGTCAAACGACTCAATTTTGGACTGAGTTGATATTCCAAGATAGACAATAAGCAACTACGTTATTTTCACCATGTGGGTACGCTATGTTGTTAATATATTATAAATATCGCTCTCCAGTTACGTTGTTGTCTGTCGGTCTTTGCACGCAGCAGCGAGGAAAAAGCAGATATTGATGTTTAGTTGTTCGTAAATAAGGAAACATGTCGACTTTGATCATGTGTCTAAAATGGATCAGGCAAGATAAAGCAGCCAATAGTTCCCTGCTATAGGTCTGCAGTATGCTTCTTCTGTTTTGCTTAGGTTTCTGGAGAAAAATGCCACTGGCTGTTGAGATTTATTCAATATTCGATGAAAGGCAGCCACCACTGCGAATTGAGAGCTGTTTGTTACTAACTAGTACGCTAAATCATTAGCTAACGGGGGACGTAACTAGGCATAGTTTGCCACGGATTCTTTGGTACAATTAAACGTTTCCCGAGCAGCACCTTTATAGACGAATTCTCGAGCCTTAGGTTGAAGTCGTCCGAGTTAAGTCAGAGGAGATGTAATTGCAGCGAAATTATGCATCTTCCTCCTATATTAGACTACCATACCTAAAATCGAGGTAGAACTTTGTAATTCGTCGTTAAAGGCATCTTCGTATTTCTGTGACATTCCTCGCTGTTGGGCATATCACTGCAGCTGAGATATTATATCCTAAGAAATCATTTTTTCTTTCATGATCTCGCATTTTTCCATTAAAATTCGCAGATTATTTATCAGCCAGTATTTGGCAGACATTGCCTAGATGTTATATTTAATTATTTATTTTATGTTAGTAGATTAAATATCGTTGATATAGGAAAAAACGATTTTCAAGCCACGGTATAAATTGTCGATATGGCGTTAAAATAAACAGCTTGTATTTTTAATACCAAACAACAATTTTTAAAAATTCAAGAGCCCAAATGGAGTTTACACCGCAGTCTTTTCTATATCTTCTTCTTTTATTAGAATCTTTTCATATGACCGAACCAAATCTTGTCTAAGAAAACAACTTTACCATGTCGATGACTAATCATACTCTGAATTCTTGACATAGGATCACGTTCTGGTTTTGTCATTGCGTTCAGAGAGTGAAAATCACCAACAACTCTCTACTCGACTAGGGTCTTCTTTTGCACCATAATTGGGTGAAGCCCATAGTACCTTCAATGACGAAGTACACCTTCTTTTAATAGAGCTTCAAAAGTTGCTTTGGCAACTTGTAACCTGTCCATTGAAAGAGGCCTTGGACGTACAAAAGTTGGTGGAACATATATTGGGAAACAAGGTACAGTAATTTCATCTATATCATTATTATTCACACTAGACCAATGTGCTCTATAAAATGGAATTAGTTTATCTGAAAATTTTCCTAATTAGGCGAGAGTCAATTCCTCCTGCGTAGCGATGATAGGCGCGATCTTCGAAGGTAAGGACTAGATAAAATTGTATCTCACAAAGTCCTCACTAACTTCAGCTTGGAGTGCTGTCCTTCGCAGCTCTCGAGATTGACCGATGGTCAGAAGGTATGGTTGGAAGATCCGATTTATTTCTCGAAAACTTTGGATTTTGTCCTCTCAGAGACTACTATCACTTATGTCATTAAGAAAAGATTAAGAAGGCTCGAAGTAGCAAGACGATTGAGTGACTCGAGAGGTAAAATAGCCAGAGTATGATACAATTTTGTATTCCCTATCTATCATCGAAATGTGAAATTGTACTGCCACTATTTTAAACCATCCCGTAACATCTGTTTCATTAAGAGAGGAAGGCTGATGGTGATGAATTGAAAAGTTACACTTCTTGGGGAATACATTTCGGTTGTAACAATATTATTCGATATAAGAGGGTCTATATTTATAAAAGTTGTAGACCTGTTGTGATGGTTTGGTTACCAAGGGTGATTTGTCATCGAGTTTTATTACCACTCCTCGGTAGCCAGATAGGGTTCTTGGTTTCGCTTGATTACTACCGATTCGATTATTCTGGGAGTTCCTTTTATGTGAGACATTGACTCCAAAGGGTAGACTTATCTTATTTGTTGATTAAAAGCTGTATTACTTCATTTGAGTCTGGATATAGGTGATCAGTAATTTCTTTAAGGGTAAAGAGATCTTTGTTGCTGGATTCAGTATTCTCTTTTCGGTGACAACTTGGAAAGTCTTCAAATGTATCTCTCATCTTCTTAGGGTACTTTCCAATTTCCCTTTTAGATAAATGGCCCGCATAGATTACAGTAAACAACAAATAAATTATGGAATTAATTCTATAAATTCAATATTAGTTCCAAATAACATTAACTCTACATTCTACCTACATTAATTTATTTTACAATGTTTTACATCATTATAGAATCTTATAATTGTTATTTAATTATGCATAAGTAATTAACACTTGAGCACTGAACATATTTTCCTGTTACACAGTTATTGAACTCGTTTATATTATACCGGCTTTTGGAGAAAAAAAGAAAAATAGTAAATATACAAATTTATTATTCCTATCATGTACACACTAAATATAAGGCATGTAAATGCTAATTAAACTAATAAAAATCCGTAATTACTTTAAGAAAGTTATATTATAAAAATAACCCTTGTCGTAGAATGACTCCCGACGATACCATATATCACTATTCGTTGAGGGAACTTCCTTAATTATCTTTAGAGTGCGTTACTGTCTGGCGGCCGATATTATGTATCTTCGATATGCTTAAGAAGTGGAACTGAGCTCAAGGATAATAATATTGCTATCATTAATAAAATAGAGTTTTATTAATAATAACTATCAATAAACACAAGACGCAAAATATTAACATAAACAGAGAATGAAAAGGGTCGTGGGGGCTCGGCTAATCCGAGGATTTAAAGGATTTAAAAAAGGTAAAACAAATATCGAGTTAAAGAGATGGGATGGTTCGATAAACCATTTAAAGCACAGGATAGAATTGACAAAAGGGTTAAGTACTCAAAGGTGACGTTTGGCTTACGTAACTTTTGCACTAGTGGTGCAGTGGAAGGTGGCGCGAAGGAGTTTCGGTCCGCTGGCGAGTTCCAGCCGAAGGGGGGGGGATAAAAGGATCCTGACGTGGCGTCTTGGGAAGGAGAACCGTTTCTCGACGAACGGCTTGAAGAACAATGGCTGTTCTAGGTTGTTCTCTTCTGAACAAAGGGGGGATGAGAACCGTCTCTTGTCTACGGGCTCAAGAACAATGGATGTTCTAATGTTGTTCTCCTGTGAACAACAGGGGGGGGGTGAGAACCGTTTCTTGGCGAAGGGCTCAAAACGAACAATGGCTGTTCTAATGCTGTTCTCCTTTGAACAACAGGGGGGGGGGATGAGAACCGTTTCTTGTCAAAGGGCTCAAAACGAACAATGGCTGTTCTAATGCTGTTCTCCTTTGAACAACAGGGGGGGATGAGAACCGTTTCTTGGCGAAGGGCTCAAAACGAACAATGGCTGTTCTAATGCTGTTCTCCTTTGAACAACAGGGAAGGGAAGCCTTGGGGACTTGGCGTCACGAAAGGCTCGAACTTTTGGCACTCAAGGAATATTGTCCTCCTTCTGGACAAGTGATGGTGAATCTCGAGGTCGAGGTCCCTTGGCGCACAAAGGGAGAGAGGGTCGTGGTGATGTTTCGCGACGAAAATCTGGATCTCCAATCTGATCTTAGTGGTAAAGTTTCCAAATAAATAGCCAGGACATCTCTTTGGCGTGGGGGGACAATAGAGTGGGAGCTTCGAGGGAATGCACAGCCGGGCCGGAGAACAATGCCTTATCTGCCCATAAGCCTAACTCCATCTGGCGAGGTCGGCGTATGGGGGCGAACGGGGGGGACGATAACCTCCTTGTTTAAACATTGACATCCGGTAGCTGTGATAAGACTCCAAGCTTCGAATCGAAGATGCACGTGGGCAGCATCGTGGTTTTAAATAATATGGGATAGGAGTTGAAATTAACGCAGCTTCAACTCGTTCTATCACACCCCTCCATTCCGGGGGAAGTTGTCACTTCGAAAAAAAGAGAGAGAAGGGACAACGATAAAGATCCGTTGTGGGGAACTCGTTTTCTTGTACCAACCGTACCTTCCTGCACCTAACTAGTATTACCTCAATACATATGATTATTTTGATCTTTAGATTACAGGGGAAAATAACCTTTAAAACAACTTAATCAACGAAAAAAAAAGGGCATGGAACAATGAAATGATATAAAATTAGTACATACGGGACAAAATAATTTATACGTAAATTAATGGGTACAAATATATATACATACAAAAAATTAGACATTGAGCGTTACAAAAGTCAGACATATACATTAATTAATTATATTATAAGACAATCTTAATTTAAGTCGTACAAGACGGTATATACCTACAGGGAGATACTAATCCTATGAATACACTTACTCTACGCTATTCGGTAACGCATTCCTACTGAGTGCGTCAGCGACCTGGTTATCGGAACCTTTTATCTAATTTATTTTAAACTGATACTCTTGCAAGAGTAAACTCCAGCGCATGATGCGGCTGTTTGAGTGTCGCACATTCCTAATATAGGCTAACGGACGGTGGTCGGTTCCTATTTGAAATTCTTTTCATATCAAGTACAGTTTGAATTTGTCTATGACCCAGATAATTGATAGAGCTTTCTTTTCTCTAGTGGCATATCTCTTTTCGCGTGGTAATAATTGACGACTAGCATATGCAACTGGATGACTCATTCCGTCATCCACGTATTGAAGGAGTACACCTCCAATGCCCTCGTTGCTCACGTCGGTCTTAATCCCAAAGGATTTTTCCGGGTTGGGCAACTTTAAAATGGGGGCAGAAATGAACTTACTCTTGGGCTGATTAAAATGGGAAACAGCGACATCATTCCAACGTAAACGATCGGGGAAATTCTTTTTCTGAATGGGGCATAGGGGGGCCGAAATTGCAGCGAAATTCGGAACAAATCGCTGATAGGGAGAAGCTGATCCTAGGAACGATCTTAATGGCTTCTTTGTAATCGGGAGGGGCATGTCGGCGATTGCCTTAATCTTGTTCTCGTGGGGACCTAACTTGCTCTGTCCTATTTTGAAACCCAAATATTTGATGGTTTCGTGGGCAAAATGGCATTTGCTGGGGCCAATGCTGAGGCCATTTTTACGCAGTCGCTCGAAAAGAGCTAATAGGGCGGGTAAATGGTGATTCCATTTAATTAGTTCTTGTAGCTGACTCTTCGGACGTGGTGTCAGCTGCGCGTCACTATCCAGGTCAGAGGGTTCTAAAGACTCGCCTGGTAGGTAAGGAGGAGGGTAATCGGCATCATGTTGGATGCACACTGTCTGGATTACATTAAGGGACTCCGCGGGGTAATCTTCTTCAAGCGCCGATATTTCGTCCAGTTCTACGAAGGTATCTCCATGGGCGCGTTGGGGGTTCTTTTTTTCTTGGGTTCCACGGACAGTCTCCGTTTCCTTGTCTTGGGCCTTACCACCTAAGGGTGTTAGTGATTCACACTCCTCTTTTGCCGTCCTAAAGTCCTCGTTAGGGGTCTCCGAGAAATCGGACGGTATCGGGGTTTTGATGGGGACGGGCTCCTGGGCTTCTTTCTTATCTCGGCCTTGAGGAAGGGCGGCCTGAAACACAGGGTCGAAACTTACTTGGGGGCTCTGTCCTATAAGTACGGAACAGAATTGTATGGGTGCTACAATGACTTCAGCCCAGCCATTATAATATTGACACTGCAGGTAACATCTAACGACGAGGAATCGGTTCGCCCGCCCAAGGTGGTCATGTACCACCGCAAATTTTTCGTGGTTAGAGGCCACTGGGAGGAGTTCGTCTGACACGATGAAACACGTACATCCTGTGTCCCTGACGAGAGTCGATACTCGGCAGCTGTCCACGCTGCCCTCCTCATATTTCAAAGTTCCCGATGAACTTTTATCAAAAACAAAATTTACCTGGTGGCCTGACGGAGGGGAAGAAGTTTCTGCTTGGGTCTGCACCACCGGGGGAGCCGGGGTTGCATTAATCTGGTGAACTTGGTGGGCTGGTCCGTTTTTAAGTCTAGAATTTTGGGGGCAGTTCCAGCTCATGTGGTTTTCTACACCACAGGTGAAGCATATTATTGGTCGCTTCGGGAAGAGAGATGGAGGAGAAATCTTAACGGGAGGTTTGGAGTCCCGTTCTTGGTTTTGGGGAAAGAAGTTTTGGGGTTTTACGGGGCTCGGAAACTTTGTCAGCTTTCCTGGGAAGGAGCGCGAATCCTTCCTTCTTTCTTCTCGTTGGATTTCTCTTTCTCGTTCTTCTCGTTGTATTTTTCTTTCTCGTTCTTCTCGTTGTATTTCTCTTTCTCGTTCCTCTCGTTGTTTTTCTCTTTCTCGTTCTTCTCGTTGTATTTTTCTTTCTCGTTCTTCTCGTTGTATTTCTCTTTCTCGTTCCCCTCGTCGGATTACTCTTTCCCTTTCTATTACTTCCTTTTTTCTTTGAAATTCTGCTTCAATCCGAGCTAATTCAATCTGATGGTGAAGCTCCACTTGTCTTATCCGTTCCTCTCTTTTTCTTTCTTTCCTTTGCTCCTCTTGAATGTACTCAGTTAGTTCTTTTCCGGAGAGTCCCAAGGATTCTCCTTGCGCTTTAAAGATTTCAAACTGAGTCATCTTTGCAGTTGCGGGCGCACTAGTCAACCAACTAAAATTCCTTGCAACAAGAATTATGCCTCTATAGAATTAGCCTACCTAAATATGGGCACTGACCTATTCGTACTTGGTTTCTCAATCTAAATAACCACTGAGTAAAATCACAAAAAAACACAAACAAATTATTATAACCGTTCCTTGAGCTACTCCAGCTTCTTAAGTTTAAAAAAAAGGGGGATAGCAATCGTTAAAACAAAAGGGAACTACTATATTCTATTATTATAACGAATAACACTATGCTTTACTCGACTGAGACCAGTGTTTGCAAAGATATAGCGTTAAACCTTACACACCTGATACCAAATTTAAATAGTATATATATGAATGTCGTAGAATGACTCCCGACGATACCATATATCAATATTCGTTGAGGGAACTTCCTTAATTATCTTTAGAGTGCGTTACTGTCTGGCGGCCGATATTATGTATCTTCGATATGCTTAAGAAGTGGAACTGAGCTCAAGGATAATAATATTGCTATCATTAATAAAATAGAGTTTTATTAATAATAACTATCAATAAACCCAAGACGCAAAATATTGACATAAACAGAGAATGAAAAGGGTCGTGGGGGCTCGGCTAATCCGAGGATTTAAAGGATTTAAAAAAGGTAAAACAAATATCGAGTTAAAGAGATGGGATGGTTCGATAAACCATTTAAAGCACAGGATAGAATTGACAAAAGGGTTAAGTACTCAAAGGTGACGTTTGGCTTACGTAACTTTTGCACTAGTGGTGCAGTGGAAGGTGGCGCGAAGGAGTTTCGGTCCGCTGGCGAGTTCCAGCCGAAGGGGGGGGATAAAAGGATCCTGACGTGGCGTCTTGGGAAGGAGAACCGTTTCTCGACGAACGGCTTGAAGAACAATGGCTGTTCTAGGTTGTTCTCTTCTGAACAAAGGGGGGATGAGAACCGTCTCTTGTCTACGGGCTCAAGAACAATGGCTGTTCTAATGTTGTTCTCCTGTGAACAACAGGGGGGGGGGGTGAGAACCGTTTCTTGGCGAAGGGCTCAAAACGAACAATGGCTGTTCTAATGCTGTTCTCCTTTGAACAACAGGGGGGGGGGGATGAGAACCGTTTCTTGTCAAAGGGCTCAAAACGAACAATGGCTGTTCTAATGCTGTTCTCCTTTGAACAACAGGGGGGGATGAGAACCGTTTCTTGGCGAAGGGCTCAAAACGAACAATGGCTGTTCTAATGCTGTTCTCCTTTGAACAACAGGGAAGGGAAGCCTTGGGGACTTGGCGTCACGAAAGGCTCGAACTTTTGGCACTCAAGGAATATTGTCCTCCTTCTGGACAAGTGATGGTGAATCTCGAGGTCGAGGTCCCTTGGCGCACAAAGGGAGAGAGGGTCGTGGTGATGTTTCGCGACGAAAATCTGGATCTCCAATCTGATCTTAGTGGTAAAGTTTCCAAATAAATAGCCAGGACATCTCTTTGGCGTGGGGGGACAATAGAGTGGGAGCTTCGAGGGAATGCACAGCCGGGCCGGAGAACAATGCCTTATCTGCCCATAAGCCTAACTCCATCTGGCGAGGTCGGCGTATGGGGGCGAACGGGGGGGACGATAACCTCCTTGTTTAAACATTGACATCCGGTAGCTGTGATAAGACTCCAAGCTTCGAATCGAAGATGCACGTGGGCAGCATCGTGGTTTTAAATAATATGGGATAGGAGTTGAAATTAACGCAGCTTCAACTCGTTCTATCACAACCCTCTAAAACAGTAAAAAAGTTAAATTTTTTTCAATAATTTTGGTGAAAAATTCAGCAAAAAAACCTTTATATAATTGCCCAAAACGTTCGCATAGGCCTCCAAGGAAGTCAGGCTCTCTTACCAGGGACTCCCCATGACACTGACGATGCACAAATTGTAGGGAAGATAATGGGAAAATACCCTTTTTTTTTTACTCAACCAAAAATGCCTAATTGTTCAACGTAATGTGTTTTTCTGTTATGAAACCCCTTGAAACCACCTGCAAATGATTACTAAGATACAATACAGACTATGACCTATGACCGCTCACACCAAGTATCTCAATTGGTGTCTATCCCATGCAACCTTCTGTCACTAATATGGAAACTTTTTCTAATTTTCCACTATTTGATAGTATGAGATTATGGTGGCTAATAAAATTAACTTAATGGTTTTAGTTATATAAATCTAACACAATTGCACCCACTCACACAAAAAAATCATATCATATTTATTAGCTACCTTAGCCTCAGACACAATCACAACAGTAAGGGAAGTAGTGTCTCGGGCAGACATGTTGGCGGCAGCTGTAACACCTAAAGTGTGTCTTCTTGTCTGCCTTTGACTGACACTCGATGCAGCTTACCATGGGCTTCCTCATCTCAGCTGCCGATGGTCCTGCACCTGCAGCCGTGTCAGAGGGGAGGTTGAGGGAGCACACCTGTCTGACGACCAGCTTCACCTGATGATGCTGTATTGAGGTGTTGAGTCGTTCCTCAACTGAGGGCCTGATGAGTTGCAGGGCCAATTCGTGCATGTACTTCCGTTTCTGCATGGCGCTGCCTCCTACCCTGGCAGTGTTGCTCTGGTAAATTATCCATGCATTTATGACACTCGCATTCAGCATCCCAAAGAACACACACAATGGCCACCTATTTGTGTTTCTGCTGCGTTATAAGTTGCACACATCTGGTCAAACGTGTCGACCACTCTTTTTGTTGCATTATAGAAGTCAATGATCTCAGGCTTCCCACTGACATTATCCACCGATGCCTGTGTGTACATACTTGACAGCAGGAGCATATTCTTTTTGCTTGTCTGTGTCCTAGGGATATGTGAAACGAGTGTCATATCTTTCGTTAACAGGAATGCTGAGCTGCCAGGTGTGCAGGTGTCCTTCTGCCTTATTACCTCAGGGATTTCTGCCTTGTTTGCCCAGACTGTCCCCAACACTGTCATCCCTTTACTGAGCATGTTTTGTATGAGGGGCATAGACGTGAACCAGTTTTCGGTGGTGATGTTTCTGTTGGTTTGACGGTAGAGGCGTGTGAGGTCTTTGGTGAAAATGTGGCCGAGTTCTAGTCCATATCGTGTTGTTGTGCCCTGTTTCCCTAGGTAGGGAATACCTTGAAACATGTACTTGCTTTCCACATCGTTCACCATAACGATTTCTATCCCATATCTCGCTGGCTTACTTGGGATATACATCCTATAAGAGCACTTACCCCTAAAAGCCAGAAATTGTTCATCTACGGTGAGGTTTAGGTGGGGTGTATAGTTGTCCTCACAACAGGCCAAAAACATGTCCCACACAGTCCTGACTGGGGCGAATTTGCCAGTGGCTTGCCTGTGCTCCCTCCCTTATGGCTATGTCGTCAAACCTGAAGCAGTACAGAAGGAAGAAAAAACGCCCATCAGACATTGTTGCCTTGTAGAAAGGAACCCCTGCCACAGGGCACCACAACTCCTTAGTTTTTAGGTGGTTATCTTTTCTGTTGCTACTGAATATAAGGACACCTAGAAGGGCACGTACCTCTGCTGCTGTTGTTTGCTGTACAGTTGCTGTCTTTCTCCTGCATTTCCAAGCAATAACATCAATCTTCTTGTTGGGGAACTCCACAATAAAATTCACCATGGCATCAGTCACAAACAGGTGAAAACGCTCTTCAAGTGTGGTGGCAGTAGCAGCTGATTGTTTGGGGCCTAGCCTAATTGATGCCACAATATTTCAAGCTGCTGTCCTGGTTGTTGCAGCTACCTGAGGCCTTGTGTGCCATACATAGACCTTTGACTGTTTCAAAGTTAAAAGTCACTAGCAACACCTATCATCTGCACGTCGTCGACGTTGTCGCTGGCGAGCAGCAGGAGCAGTAGCAGGGGTGGCAGCAGGAACAGCAGCAGCAGAATAAGGGTCGTCAGGGTCATCAGAGCCTGTTGACCTACCAGGGTACTGTACAGGAACAACAACACAGTTTCATGGATGGGCCAGCAGTACGCTTATCAGCTGTTGTGGCGTGGGTAGGAGGGTAGGAGGGAGGGGGGGGAGACGCCTAGGCTTCTTTGTCTTCCCACTACCACCTTTGTTTGCTTGCGGCGGCTAGGAACGTCTTCTCCAGATACACTGTTTGAACTTTCAGCCATTTTATGTGGTTCTGGAACATATTCTTTATCATTCTCACTGTCATAAAGTACATCAGTTTGAACACAATAATTATCGTGGTCACTATCTAGAGTAAAGAAAATTTCATCAATCTCCAACCCACTCAGGTTTTGTTCTTTCGCTATCTCAGGCAGAAGTTCTCACTATTAGTCACCCGAAATAAGAATTACAGCCTAAAAAGAGAGAAGTTTATCACTACACCATCATTATAACTCCTCTTTGTACCCTATTACCACTGAACTTGGGTACAGGTTGCCCAGCACTTTTTTACTATAATGATCACTGAACTAGGGCAAACGGTAATCAAACAGGGGTCTAGCGAGAAGTCCAAGCAGAGGAGTGGACCGACGTCTCCTCATACCCATGTTCAGTGTTCTAGGGTAAATTAGAGAGCTTTGCTTAATATTTTTCGCTAAAATGGGTTCATACTTACGTAGAGTGTTTAAAATATTCAAAGAAGTTTTTGTGAGTTTATTTTATTGTATTTGGTTTGTTTTAAATTTAAAGTAAATAAATTTTAACAGAAATAAAACAAAGCTATCATTTTAATTGTTTTCACCAAGATTAAAGCTTACATGGTGATGTCGGTAAAACATTCCTTCATTATTTGCCAAATTACACCATATCTCTCATTTAATTGCTCAAGCAAAGATTCTCATTTAATTCCACCATTCATTTGATTTAAACTAAAGATATAAAAGTTATTGTATTGTAACCATTACCTAAAGTCGTTTACAAAGATTTTTAATAGTTAATCAACAAAAAATAATATATTCTTCTCTTTTGTTGTCTTCTAAAACAGTACTAAAGTTCCTCGAGTTAACGAAAGAAAAAAATTATTTATTTAGGGGATACAAATTAGGAACTGCGTACGAAAATGAATTAATTTAGAAGAAAATATGATCAACGTGTTTATTATTTTACGTTAGGAGATATATCAATTATATTATTGACGGTATTTACTCTTGTAAAGTTTGCTAATAGCTTTTCGGGACGAATATTGAACTTCGGGAGAGCAGGGATCTTAATATTGAGTTTAAATGCTCTTAAGATCTAGCACCAGTTCTCCTCATTTTTTAAGTAGTCTGGCAGTATCTTTAAGCGTTCAATATTGATTTGTAGTTTTGTAAATTTATTAACTGTAGTTTGTCTCACTGGCAAATATCACACTAGCTTAGGGAACAACAAAAAAAAAACCCGGTTCATTTGACCACTGCCATTCATTTTTTCCCCCAAAGAGAGGTATTATTATAGAAGAACAATGCTTGTCCATTAGTATTCCCCCATATCAAATATTATTATGCTTTGACGTGAACTTATTATAAGATTTCATAATACACTTCAAATTGCTCATTTTGAGGATTCTTTGAGTCTCTTATTCTATCTTACAATGTGAACACCGAATATTTTCTACCGTCTCTCTTACTCCCAATGGGCATGACTCACAAGAGTTATCACCTCCATTCCATCTATATGTTCGTCCCTTTACCTTCAGGGATCCACTTAGTGTTTTGAACAAAAGCTGGCTTCCAAAATTTGTATCACACATTTCTTTCATGAAAGGCTCTCTTTGGCACCTATAGTTATTCAGAATTTTTCATCATTTACTTCCTTTCTCTAGATCTTATGTCCATTCTCTATTATTCTCTGCTTCAGCTTTTTCTTCGGTGTCTGGCTCCCTGCTCTCTATAAATTGCTCCTATTCTTACTTTCTATTTACTTGTCTCATCTCCCTTTGCCAATGTGATGCTTTTTTGACAGCATATACATGCATATCCTGCCCATGTCTTCATTCAAATCTCTTGCAGCCTCAGTTTATAAGTTGCTTTCATCCTTGCCACTCGCTCTTCATACCTATTTTATCCTATTTCTGCCATTAAAACTTACACTTATATGTAGGAATTCGCTCCTAGTTCGATTCTTGCTACTATATTTTGTTTTTTTTATTTTCTGTGCTTCTACCTTTTTCTCTTTACAGATTTCATAAGGATACAAACTTCTCTGGGACTTTTATCCCTTTCCACAAGTCCCTTATCACCATGAATTTGTTAGGCTGCATATTTGCCAGGTTTTGCAGCATACTCCCCATTCTTAGAATGACCATCTCATTCTGTCTATTTCGTTTTCCAAATACATTTTTGGGGTTGCAGACTATCGTAATTACGTATTTATACTCTTTCTCACATCCAGAATCCATCCTTCGTTTTTACCTTTTACAAATACCATTACTTTGCATTTTCCTCTAAACTTTACTCTCCATTCATCCCCATATCGGTTCGCAACAAGGAAAAGCGTTTGCAGCCCTTCTGCATTTTCGCTAAGCAGATATCATATGCACATTCTAGAATGCTGAGCCAGCGTTTACCGCCTATTCTGCACCTACTCTTCACTATTGTTATAATTTCATCTAAAAAAAACTGGAGAGGCTATGAAACATGGTACATATATGTCTGGCGCCTGTATCAATGCTAATCCATCCAGTTTCTATTCCCTTCAGCTTCAGTATAAAATTCAATATGTCTGGGTCTAGCTCTATTTCTCTAAGTTTCCCAAACAATTTCTCTAGCAACTTGATCAAAAGCTTTCTCTATATGTAGCAGTTCACCTTGTTTCTTCACTCTTTCTATTACATTTTGGAGGATATAGAAGTTGTCCATATCAGGTTTGTTCAACCCCAAGTATCTTTTCCTTTTGCTCCCATTCTTTCAGTTTCTTCGACATATCGCTTCCGAACATCTTCCCTGCCACACTTATTATAGCTTCTAGCCTGCAATTACTTATCTATATCTTGTCTTTTCCTGGACCTTGGTAAATCAGGTTGATCCTCCTTTGCTGCCATGTCTTGGGCCCCCATCCATTCATCAGTTATATAAGATTGCCAGTCACTCTTTTACTTTTCCTTCCCTAAAAATAAATCCTCAATTATTCCTTCTTCGTCCATTGCCTTATAGCTTTTCATTCTTACCAACCCATATTCTATATAGTGCTTACTTATTCTCACTCGTCTGTCTTCTGCTTCTTATATTACATTACTTAGCTCCTCATTCTCTTTTATTTTTTCTCGTTAAGCCCTTGCCTCTAGAATTTTCCCTTAGTATTACTCCATTTGTCTGTATATTTTTATCTCCTCTCCACTCTTTCCCTTCAGTATCTCCAGAATGATTCTGTAATCTTTCACGTCTCCATGCAGGGCCTTCCTCATATATCTCCACTGCTCTTTTACTTCATCATTCAGCCCAATTTTTTCAATTGCTTTTTCCTCTCAGCCTCCTCTTTGTTCTTCGTCTACCATATTGCCTAGGTCACTCTTCGCTTTTTCTTTTTTCAATTCTATATTCAAGCTCCTCCTGGCGAGATATTACTTCTCCTTCTTTGCATTCCATCATCCTTTGCTAAACCTTCTCCGATCAAGCTTGATCCGCTTTTCTCCAATCTCTTGCCTTTGATTTCTCGTTCAAAAGACTTGAACGAGAAAGATAGGGAGAAAGAGAGAAGGAGGGAGATAGATAGAGAAAGAGGTGATAGTGTGAAGGAGGGGAAAGATGCAATGAGAGAGTGGGAGGGGGCAGGGAAGGAGGGGAGAGAGGGATGGGAGAGAGGAAGGGGCAGAGAGGAAAGGGGAGAGGGGAAAGGAGAATGAGGTAAGGGAGAGAGTCGAGGTTAATAGAAACAGGAGGAGAGAGAGGGAAATAAAGAGGAGGCAGAGAGAGAGACGGAGAGAGAGAAAGAGAGGGGGGAGAGAGGAACATATAAAGTGGGATAGAGAGTGAGAGAGCTAGAATATATATATATATATATATATATATATATATATATATATATATATATATATATATATATGCAGAGAGAGAGAGAGAGAGTGTGAGAGAGTTAGAGAAACTGAGAGGAAGATATACACAAAGAGAGAGAGATATATACAGAGAGAGAAAAAGATAGTAAGAGAGTCACGCGGTATAGAAAAAATGTATCACGATAACCGATAAATCGATAACGATAACCGATAATCGATAACTTGCAATGCATTTTTCGCCCGATAAGGTGATAACCGATAAATCGATAAATCCAAATTTCGATACTAGCGATAACGATATTGATTTTTTAAATAAAAATATCGATAAATCCAAATCTTTATTTTTAACTTTAACTTAGAAAACTTAGAAAAATCTTAGAAAAAACTTCAAATTCAATGTTTATCCTGTCTCTTCACTAATGTAAAGTACTATTTGAAGTGAAATAACTAAATTTGCACAGCCACAGTCTAGACCAGGTAGTTCAGCATGTTTCCCTTCGTAAATATGAGCATGTTTAAGCTTTCATCAGACAGGGAGCTCCTCTTAGCCCTGATGATGGCCTTGCCAAGCGAGAACAAACACTCCACCACGGCGTTGCTCGGCATCGCCGAGTTGTAAACTCAAGAAGAGGTCAATGAGGACCTTCTCACTGTTGAAAGCTAGGTCTGCCAGACTGTCTGTCCCTTTGGCCTGCAGCCACACATTCAGAATTTGAGCAGCCTTGGACTTGGTTGACCTGTGATGACCCCCAGTGTCCTCCTCCTTATCACGAATGCTGGCGTAGTAGTACTCCATCTCCATGTCCTCATTGCTGCTGCTGGCAGTCTCCAGGCCCGCCCTACAAGATCTCCTCCACTTTCCTCTCCATCAGGGACTTGACCTCTGACCTCTTGATCATTCCTTCCTTAAAAGCCCCCATCCACTTGAGGCGAAACTTAGGGTGGGAGGCAGTGGCCAGAAGACATTCCTCATCCTCAAAGGTGGCGGTGAACCTCATCTCCATGGCAGCGAGGAGGGTGTTGACCAGGGGCTCGCAGAACCGGAGGTTGACGCTGGTGATCAAGTTGACCAGCTTTTTCTTGGTCACAATGAGGGTGGGGATCAGGCAGCCCAGGTAGTATTGTTTCTCCCCCTGGATGTGGTCCAGTGCGTTGGCGACAGATACCATGACCTGATAATTGAAATAGACAAATAGTATTTATTATTTAATTAACTAGTTTTAAAATAGAAGAATAAGTTAAAAAGTAAAAAGCAATAAAGTATTGTTATAACGCCCAGCTTATATTTAGTTTATTTACCTTAGCATATTCTGACATGAAGTCACTTTCTTTCTAAACAAACACTGTCAGATTTCTCTGCTGGTTCATGCTCCTGTGCAGCTGGTCTTTCTTCTCCTCCAGCACTTTGTTGAGGACCACAAGGCTGACATAGAGGCTGTTCCACCTTGTTTTGGTAGAAACAGTGAGCCACCTGTTTATCGCCTTGTACAGTCTATCCGCAAATACTGTACTTGTTCCTGAAAAAATAGTTCTGCATTATTTCATTATTTACATTATTGCTGAAATATTTTTATTTTTATTTTTTTATTTAAACAATTTATGACTTACCCTGCTTGTTCCACAGCGCCTGGGCCTTGGCAATGGCACTCCTGTATGCCTTCTTGAAGGCTCCAGACCTGTGCTTCTCCTCTATGTCAGGGCTGGTGACCAGGTTCAGTATGTGCGCCGCACACTTGTGCTGCCTGGGTAGCTTAATGATGCCGTCCTCGCTGCCCTTCTCCATGTCATCAAACGCGATGAACTAAAAATAAAATATTTAACTTATCTAATTTATTGTCATAAATGCAGCATTTTTTAATTTTAAACCATTCTTTACAGTACCCTTTACATTGTACAAAGTACTATTCAGTGTATTCTACACACCTCTAGCTCTAGGCTCCCTTGGCCCTCTGGAGGGTCAGCGATGAGCTTTTCTAGGTGGGCGTCGGCAGGCTCAGCCTCAGATGCGCGAACCTCCTCTTCCTGGTGGTCATCCAGATCAAAGACAAATTGGACAAATGCTTTTTGAAAATTGCCAGCATTGTCTGTGGTTGGCCTGAAACAAATAAAAAATTTTTTTCAAATGTATTATTATTTACTAATATATATCGGCTATCGATACTTCATTAAACTTACAATATTCAAGAATTCTGAAACAAAAAATATGATAACTTACATGGTGACCTTGTCCTCTATCCCAAACTGGCTGTGGATATTCTTCATCACCTGGACGAGTACATCATGGGTGTGGCTCCCCATGACCCTCTCGCAGGCCAGGACAGCCATCTTGCTGACCTTGGTGTTTGGTTCCAGCCAGTTCACAGTCATACCCAGGTACCCCTTCTTGTTAGCTGACCAGCAGTCAGCTGTAGTGCCCATCCACTTGACTTGCTCCAGTTTGCTAAAATGTAAGCATAACGATAATTGACTTCATTAATCATTATATATTGAAATTATTTTTTAATACAATATATAATACAATATTGATTATTGACTATATATAGCGTTATTTTATAATACAATAGTAAGAATATTTGAATACTGTTTCTTAGTTTCTTAACTGGTGAGGCTCTCCTTCATCTCCTCATAGGTTTTGAGGATCCTCTTCCCCAGCGTCCTCCTGGAGGGTACCTCTTTCTTTGGGTTAAGGGTGTGGACCATGTCCCTGAAGCTCTGACTGTCTACAACCTGCAGCGGCAGCATGATGTACACCAGAAACCTGACAATTGTCTTGTCGACGGTGGACTACAGGACGGCGCTGCCCTGGGCCATGTTGCCAAAGGTCTCGGTGATGAACATCTGCCGCTGCTTCTTGCTGGTTGACCTGCCCTGGACTGACTGACCGGACAGGTTTCTGCTGCGGCCACCAGTCCTAACGTTGGCCTTACAATCTTCATCAACTTGTTTTGCCTTGTCAGGATGAATCCTGTTGAGGTGTCTCTTCAGGTTGTCCTTGGTGCCCTTGTTCATCTTCACTTCAGTGATCTTGGGGAGGCAGGACAAGCACTGAAAAATGTAGCTGTCGCCAACCATCTTCTTGTACTTCACTTACTTGCAAAAGAATGGCCAGGGTGACTGGCTTGATGAGGGCACAGTCTCTTCCGACACCATCACTAATTCAATACTATAAAATAACAAAGCACTGCACTACTAAATTACAATAAAAATAGGATCAGTTTAGAATAGGGGCGTAACTTCGTATGTGTTCAAACCTTAATAAACGGATATTAAAGAATAGCACCAAATAGTATATGCATTCATATACACGTGCACAAAAAATTAGAACGGAAGAAGCACGGGAACATAGGTAAAAAATCATCAAAGAACGCGTAAAACCGGTAGCGCGCAGGAGCAACACCTCATGACTTGCCCTGTGACAGCTAGTGAGAGACTGAAGCTGAGCGAACGTTTTTAGAAGACGTCAAGACCAGCCACTCCACACTCCGTTCAGTATACTTTCGGTTCCCAGCCTGGATCTAGCTATTTCTGCCTCCAAGGCACGCGTAGCTCGCCCCTATGCTAAACTGAAACCAAAAACTGAAATTATCAATTATCGCTAGTTTGGAAGCAAAAGTATCGGCGATCCGATGAATCGATTACGTGAAAAAATATCAGATAACCGATAACCCGATGTCGGTATCGCGATAACGCTTACCTATGGGAATAGTAGTACCTCAAAAGACATTGCTGACCATACAGTAGGTGTACTATTTTGGGAAGGCCCTAACCTATAGCATAAGAGAAAGTATAGCATAGATGAAGGCTCTACCCGCCCACCTCTCCCACTCGCATTTACGGGCCAGAAAGCTGAAACGATACCTGAATGTGCTGAAAAAAAACACAAACAGGAAATTTTTATAAAAATGTTGAAACCTATCAACTTTACTCAGATCTATAATCTATACGAAAGTGGTACCATCTAGGTCAGGGTGGGGATTACCTTGTCAAGTCGAGATTTGAACTGTTTACCACTTTTGGCGGTAGACGGTTCTACGTTCCGCAGATTTTGTACAAGAAGAAGTTTCCGCAAATGCTAGTATGGAAGTGCGGTAATTCCAGTTTGTAACCGTGGTTACGTCTAGCATTTGCATTCAACGTGAACAACCTCTTGTGATCTACGTTTTCAACTCCTCATATGATCTTAAAAGTTTCAATCAGCTGCCCTCTTAACCGGCGCGTCTCAAGGAGAATATCCCTAGTTTTCGTAGCCTGTGCTGATAACATTTATGTATAAGGGAGGGGATCAGCTTTGTGGCTCTGGCCTGTACCCTTTTCAGCCATTCTATGTCCTTTCTCAGGGATGGGGACCAGAATTATACGGTGTATTCAAGGTATGACCGGACTAGAGAGTTGTACAAGGCAAGAACAATCTGCCTTTTTCGGAAGCGAAAATGCCTCTTTGTGTACCCCAGCATTCGCTGTCTTTCTTTTTCAGCTGGAGAACTCTAGATCACTGTTTATTAGCACGCCTAAATCTTTCTCAAGGTCAATGGTATCTAGTTGTTTGCTGAGCAAGGAGAAGTTTTTCCAAGAGTTAGCATGGCCGATGTGCATTACCTTGCACGTCTCAAGGTAAAATGGCATCTGCCACATTTCTGACCACTCACCTATCTTGAGAAAGTTATTTCGCAGGCTTTCCACCCCTCGCGAGCTCACACTACGTCCTAGCTTGCTAACTTCCTGAACTTGACTATCAAGCATATTATTCCTTCGTCTATATCATTGATGTAGACGATGAACAATAGAGGCGCAAACACTGAGCCCCGGGGCACCCCGCTACTGACTGGCGTCCATTGGGAGACTATCCCGTTGATGTTTACTCGTTGCCTCCATCTCGAGAGCCAGTTTTCTATCCATTTGGCTACCTTGCCGTCAATGCCAAGCGCGGAGACTTTATTTATCAACCTGCGGTGTGGTACCTTATCAAAGGCTTTTTGAAAGTCCAGGTATAAGATATCCACAGCTCGACTACGGTCATACTCACTCAAAATACTGTGGAAAAATTCTACTAGATTAGTGAGACAAACGGTTCTTGCGAAATCCGTACTGGGAATCCAAGATCAGGCTGTGCGACTCTAATTGCAACACTATACGGTCTGCGATTATTCCTTCAAGTAGTTTACCTACGATGGATGTCAGACTAATAGGCCAGTAGTTACCGGGGCACTTGCGGTCTCTCTTCTTATAGATGGGAGTTACGTCTGTAAGTCTCCAGTCTTCCGGCACCTCTCCAGTTTCTATAGATTTGTTTAAAATGGTTGTGAGGTGTCGAGCGACCTCTTCACTAACTTCTTGGAGGACTCTAGGAAGAAAACCATCCGGACCTGGAGACTTATACAGGTTAAGGTTTCCTTGTCTGGCTACTACTTCGTTTCTCTCTAAGACTATTTCGCATAGGTTTTCCTCCTCTTCGATGGCGAGATATGTAAACAGAGAAAGCGATATATATATATATATATATATATATATATATATATATATATATATATATATATATATATATATATATATGTATATATATATATATATATATATATATATATATATATATATATATATATATATATATATATATATTTATATATATATATAAAATGAATAACTTACAAAGTAGCACGTGAGGTTCGCAATCAATGCAATGTCCCGCAGGAAAAATGAAAAGGTGCTTCCAAGTACTTTCGAACTTTATTAAGTTTATTCTCAAGGATAATTACAAGAGAAGATAATATAATAAGGGTATATATAAGCTAGTAAAAGATAAAGGACCGCTTCTAAGACCAGAAATCACCAATGAGGAAGTAGGAGAGGGACGGGTAAATTCACATTAAGATTTAGCTATAACAGGTAGCAAGGTCAAACCGAGAGGCAAGAAAGAGTCAAGAACAGAGCCAAAAGGGTTCAAACGATTAACAGATAAAGCGATAGTCTAAAGAGGAAAATTAGGAGAGACATGAGAAGTAAATTAAAACGAAGGGGAGAGGGACAAGGAGAGAGGGACAAGGAGAGAGGAAGAGAAATAAAATAATGTTAATACAAAATCAATTCAATAATTAAATTGACACATCGAGTTCCCATAAAAATGAAAATTGCAAAAAAAATAGGAATAGAAGTCAAAGCTAATTTCTTATAAATTACTTAGATAAAGGCTTCAAATAAACGAAAAACCAGCCCTAATGGCTGGGTTTTTTTTTCAAAATTCAAATGAACTATAAATAACTAATAAAAGCTTTCATTAAAAAAAACATCCCCGCTCTTCTAAATTTTTGATCTATAAATTCTTAGAAAGAACTTGGATAAAAACATTTAATATATGAAAAACCATCTCATGTTCCCTAATAATTTAGTGTTGGTCTGTTTTTTCAAATTTCATCCTTATTTTCTAAACCTAAGGGCAAGACAAAAAAAGGAATTTATTTCAAATGCCGAATAAAATATGTTAAGAGCGCATTTTTGTTTCAATCTAAATTTTATTTCATAGTTTCATTTTAATAGATTTTCTGAACTTTACCATTTGTAATTCGTTTTGATTTAAAAAATTACAAAAAATAGATAATATTTTTTCTGCTCTTCATCATTTGCTCTTGGTGAGTTTGTATACACAAATTAAGAGATTTTAATATAGGAAAGATAAGAAATATCCTATAACCAATAAAAAGGTAAAGACAAACTTAAAAATAGTATAGAAAAGTTAAGCTTCCCTCAGATACTCGAGGGCTTCTGAGCTTTACAACGTTTACACTTTTTAGGGACAGTGTTTATGCTCCTACAAATGGACAAATAATGATTTTGCAAATCTAAAAAAGAGAACTGGGCAGAATAAAAGGAATTAAATCATTAGGAAATTTTGTACCACTTTGGAAAAATTAAAATAAAATATTTTGAAATAAACTCAATTATACAGGGTGTCCCTAAAGTTTGGACGCATAAATTATAACAAAGGTCTCCTCGTTCAGATGACCTTACCCCCGTTGACTTCTTCGGCTGGGGTATGCTAAAGGAAAAAGTGTACCCAATGATCTCCTTGTTTACCAACCCTAAATCTATCATTTCTTTTTATGGGGTATGTATGTATGTGTTGAATGAGAAGGTGTACTCAATGGTCTCCTCGTTCACCAAACCTACGCCCTTGACTTCTTTCTGTTGTGTCTGCTAAAAGAGAAGGTGCACTCAATGGAAATTAAAGATAGGAGACGCCTGAGGGGAGAGCACATCATAAAAAATGTGCTCAAATTGATGGAAAATTTGAAATTAATGTATCGGGTGAATCTTGCAAAGCAAATCGAACTTTGCTTCACAAATGGCGCTGGAAATCACATTGAAGATGTTATATTTTATATTTTAATTAAATAAAATTGGAGCCTCAGTACGAGGATTATTTAGCAGGAGAAAATGGGAGCGCTTTCACAA
This sequence comes from Ceratothoa steindachneri, assembly GCA_963969495.1. NCBI lineage: Eukaryota > Metazoa > Arthropoda > Malacostraca > Isopoda > Cymothoidae > Ceratothoa > Ceratothoa steindachneri. The sequence goes on from OZ018328.1 coordinate 76,670,887, forward strand.
GTTCTGTATCGTGTCCAGAGTAAAGCCTCCGAACACTCTCCGTGGCTGAGGCGGCTTCTCATCTAAAATAACTGGAGCAAGAACAATTTTGCCCCAAGACACCACCATGAAATGAAAATGCTAACAAAACGCGCTTTATCAAAACCATTTAACAACAGTTCAAGACAAACTTGAGGATGATAACTGTCTTTTTAACCATGATGGTGCACCTTGTCACAAACAAACGAAATAGCAAAGATCTTGGCTCAAAAGAGCATTAAACATTTGAGACCTTGGACCGGGAACTGGCCAGATTTGAACCCAAAGGAGAATTTAGGGGCGATAATCATATTGGCGATTGATAAACACAAGCCATCTGATTGTGAGCAATTGCGGTGCTTATTGAACAAAAATGAAGCAATATCAGTCAAGATGTCATCACAAATTTGTTCTCTAGCATGCAAAAACGAATTGAAGCAGTTTTGAAGAATAATGGGCATTGTATCAATTGAATGTATTTTTTAATAAAATAGGTCTGGTTTCTATAATTTGGTATATTTTACCTTCAAATTATGATACAAGTATACTAAAAACAAGGTCTGCTGATCAAAAAGTCGCGTGCCCTCACTTGTTCTGATTTATAACCTTACGATCTTCAAAACTTTCAATAATTCCCAAAGTAACCTTGGGAGGACCTTGGCAATTATATCACTCTAAATAGACGTGTTTCAAATTTCGTTAGAATCAGCCGAATAGTTATGATGTTATTAGCAAAACAAAATAATTCCCAGGCTAACCTTTGGAGGTCTTTGACACTTATATTATTTGAAAGAGAATGTAAAACAACAGTAGGGATTCAAATTTCGTTAGAATCGGCCGAATAGTTATGATGTTATTGCCAAATCAAAATAATTTGGGGACTAAACTTGGGAGGACTTTGTCAATTTTATCATTCAAAAGAGAATGTAAAACGACATAAAGATTTCAAATTTCATTAGAATCGGTCGAATAAGTATTATGTTATTGCTAAAACAAAAAATCAAAACGGGGACCAACCTTCCCACCAACCAACATAGTGAGATGTAGAGTCGCTCGCGATTAGACTCGCACGCGACTAAAAATGCAATGTTTGATTAGTTCCAGTAATTTATTTATATGAAAAAAATATAGTAGTCTCAAAACATTCAGCAATGACTGTACTTCATGTTTCTTGCAATTATTTTCTAAAGCCTGCTAGAGTGTGTGACAATTAGTTTATGTAGAATGATCTCATCACACAAATTCAAAGCGACCCTGAAAATGGCAATATTAAAGGAATATATTATGGGATTAAAGGAACTATTAATCCATGTAATAAAGGTTCGACCTCAAATTTGGATCGAGAGGGCAATCATATTTGTAAGTGGAAAGAGCAAATGACTCCTTGGATGAAACACTACAATTTATTTTATGAACCGATTCTTCTATTCGATCATGTAAAAATGGCGAACTTGGCCGCAATTTCCAGTTCCGACACAACGTGTCTGCTTTGAATAAACTTAACTTTGCTATTTTAGTACTGTCTAAAAATAAGTCTCCTGGTAATGCTGCACTATCAGCTGAATTTTTCACACTTTTACACTATATAAATCCATTTTAATGTTTTATAAGGTTATGCAGCAATGCTGGAAATAATAGATTGTATTTAGGATTTCAAAGAATCTAAATTAAAAAATTATATATTTAATCTAATCAGGAGAAATTTTTACCAAAAATTTTGTCGAAACTGCAAAACCTTGGAGAACTTGACGACCCATTGCGTGAATGTGCGTTTCGATCTTTACGCTCTACTGTACACATGATATTTTGCCTCAGACAACTGCAAGAAAAATGGGGCCAAGAATACGTCTCTCTCTCTAATTTAATTTTAGAAATCTTGTCAAATCTTTTGATGAAGTAGAAAGGGCATTTTTTGGATATTGGAAAAAATTGGCTGTCAATTGAAGCTTTTGAATATTTTGAAGTCTCTTCATGATGGGTTGAGAGATATAATACAATTTGTGGAGAAGAAATAAAAAATATATATAAGTTGGGGTGTGAAACACGGTTATGTGCTAGCACCAACTTTCACTTAATTTTGCTCTCGACTTGTGTGAAAAAGGAAGATAAGCATTAAACCACTTGGGCTGAAGGGAGAAAGTGAAAAGGAAATTACTGTTACAAAAACTACATAAATACAACTACTCCACAAAAGCAGTAGCCCACTTCAACTCTCTCTCTCTCTCTCTCTCTCTCTCTCTCTCTCTCTCTCTCTCTCTCTTATATATATATATATATATATATATATATATATATATATATATATATATATATATATATCAAAACTACATTTACACCCTTCATTACATCGTAGTTTTATCTGTGAAACTCTCTTAAGCTTATCGAACTTGTTAATATATTACACCATCCTTTGTTTGAAAACAAATTATGTTCTTCAAGATTTCTTTGTGGTTTCTTAATGAATTAAACTTCCTGAGCTCAAAAATGAATGTATTTTTGTTCTATCAGGTCAGATTTTCTTAGTACAGCATACACCATTTTCATTGAGATTACCTCATTTATCCTGAAAAAAATTTTAAAAACCTTTCTCTATCTAATAATCCATTATTATTGTTATATCATAGAAACAGGAATAAACGTATGTAAACTCTAATCTTTTTAATAAAACAAAAATTAAAGAATGCAACATAATAAAGAAAATAATTCTAATTTTCTGATTTTCGTTTGTGCCTCTCATCTGGTGCATAAGGCTTCAAACATCAACAGTAGTCATCAGCAAGCATGTTTACCTCCCATTTACCCTGGTACCTGGATTCCATTGTTTTTCTGTTCTGGTGGAATCTTTTCCCTGTTCTTCACTGTAATCTCCGCAGTTGTCGGGAAAATAATCCAGATGGGACTGTAAAAAGTGTATCTTTATAGATATTCGAGCTCCCAAATGTTTTAGACTTGTTAGGAGCTGATTGACCAGAGAAACATATTCTGGGCTACATTTTTTGCCTAGGAAATTGTTAACTAGAGCTTTGAAAGCTTTCCAGGCATCTTTTTCTATGTCCGTCATTGATGCCTCAAGATGCTGATCTCTCATCAAGTTCCTGATCTGAGGTCCATCAAAAATTCCCGCATGGAGCTTAGCGTTACTGACTTGTGGAAATTTTTGAAGAAGAAATTTAAAAGCTTGGCCTTCTTTATTAAGTGTTTTGACATAATTTTTCATTATGCCAAGCTTTATATGCAGTGGAGGAAGCAGTAGTTTGAGAGGAGGGACTAAAGGTTCAGCTATCACATTGTTTGATCCAATTCTAAATGCTTCTCGTGGAGGCCAAATCTTTTTCTCGTAGTGCATCCTATCTGAACGACTGTGCCATAAACATAGGAAACAGGGATGCTTCGTGTAGCCTGTTTGCATACCTGAAAAGAAATTTAGCAGGGTATGTAAATTCAAAGTGTAATATTTCCAAAAACAAATTCAAAGTAATATTTCTGAAAACAATCAGAATATGAATATGTAATGAAAAATTCTGTATACCAATCCAAATATTTCCTAAAACAATAAGAATATGAATATATACTGAAAAATTCTGTATCCCTTATATCATTGTATTAGAACTAATTGGATATATGTACAACCTTATTTTGAGTTTATTGAGGTATTTTGTATACCTTCTCAATTAGGATAAGTTCCCCATTAACCCAAAAGGATGCATTAACCTATAGGGACACACTTCAACAAAAAATATAACTCAAAAATGACTAATGATTTCCAGATTTGCATTCTTGTAAAATGTAAGTTGACCAAAAGGTGTATACAAGTATTAACAATTAATGAAAAGGTCAATATCAAAGAGTTTAGAAATGCCAAGTCTAAAATGATCTTACCTTTAAGCCACCACAAATCCTCCATTAGTGGGTAGAGTAATTTATTGCACCAGCAATTTTTCATATTTTCATAACTATCAATAAGTTGGATCGAATGGCCTATAGGAACTAGGAACGGAAGCTATTTTGTTACCAATATTCTGTAACACAGCTTTTAAACTTCTACTAGAGGAATCTATGAACAGTGTCCATTCTAATGGGTTGTAGGGAATTTCAAGGGCCTCAACAAGTCCTTTAATATTGGCGCAGTATACTAAAGAGCTGGAAGAATGCTGTAAAAAATAGCTTCAAAACTCTTGTTCTCTATTTCTGTACTAAAAAAAGTTTTTTCTTTAGTAAGAAGATTACGTACACGATGTCGAAAGCCAAGAAGTTGTGCATTCTCCTTTGAAAGCCTCAGATCCCTGGTCAAGTCATTTAACTGAACTTGCGACCATATCATGTATGGAAACCTGATAAGACTCAGATGTGTCATAATCTTGATTAACTTTGATATTAATCTCTTCATGGACCTCTATATGTTCAGGGTAGAGAAGGTGTAGGAATTCCTGGACCATGAGGCAGGGGTTTGATGGCACAAGGAACATCCGGATATGCCACACTATGTTTATTCTTCTTATTTATACCTGTGGAAAATATAATTGCATACTACATAAAAGAATTGATTTGGAGTTTCAGATAGTACATAAATGTTTAGTGAAAGATATATTCATGCTGAAGTGAACTATGTTAGTTTTTAATTTTATGCTAAGTCTATGCATAATAATAATTATTATTATATTTTTAAAGATTACATCCTATTAATTGTTTATGGCAACTAGCCAGGCCTATTGTTGATCCTTCTGCGGGTGGACTTAGCCAGCGTTAGATTCCACAACAATGCAGTATAAAAGGCTAGGAATCAACAGCATCCCGCTCAAGTCCTCCTGAGTCCTCTGACATGTGTCTTCAACTTGTCAAGTAGATTGTTGAAAATAATCCCCGTTGTAAAACAGCTGATCTTGTAAACAAGCTTTAAGTATGTCGTACTGGAGCACTGGTCGTTCAGAACTGGTGGGATGTATTGGCTAAATAAATTCGGAAAAATACCTACCCATCCTTTGGAAAGGACTTGACCGAGTTTCCTCCATGGATCAGAAAGCTCATTTATGGAGGATGGTGCTCAAAGACACACAGCCAAAACTACTAAGGACTGGCAGTAGAGCAACGGGTTCAGAAGACTTCCTTGGGCAAGCCAGTTTCCTGATATGAACCCTATTAAGCACTTTTGGGGCATACTGGACAGAGTAGTGTGGAAAACTCCGTAAACATACAAATATTGGTTAATGCTTCATCAACTGTGCAGGGCATGTCTACTAATTACTAGATTATTATTTTTTTTTCTGGAAATAAATGTTTAAAAAATGATGGTATGTATATAAATATATATATATATATATATATATATATATATATATATATATATATATATAAATGTAAAAAATCACACAGGAAAATGAAAAGGGGATTCCAAGTACCTTTTAACTTGTTCAGTTCATTCTCAAGGAATAACAAATAATTTCACAAAGGTATATATATATATGAGTGTGGGGGAATAAATATCACGAGGACAAACAGACGCTAGTTTGTTTATACAGCGTCAAGGGTTACGTTCCATATGGGCCGATACTTTACCCCCCACCCCCGCCCTTCCCTTTTGCCCCGCTACCACAAAGATCCGCAAGCGTCGCTCGCAAAGAAGGATTTTAATCAGCAGGTTTCGTAGTCCGTTAATAGAAACATAGGAGGGTGTGAGAGCCTTTAGAATAAAAATCTATGAACAGGCTCACTGTCCCTTCTGATTGTTTATGTCTATTTTTGCCAAATAACGAAATTTCACTTTCTCCGTACATAAACCAGAAGGTTGAATTTATGTGCTAGGAAAGAGGCTTAAAGGTGGGCTTTCGTCTTCCTTCCCCTCCCTCCAGGAGATAATCGACGTATATATAGTTGGATCTGGAGAAATGTAAGGAGAATGAGAGTAGCAATCGAGAGAAGAATAGCAGTCCCTGAGTAAAACGGGGAATCAAAAGGACAGTGGAACCGAGCGGAATTTTCCTCCCCGAGGCCGTTTCTTTGGTCGCTTGGAAGAGTAGACCAGTGGTATCGAAACCTACTCGCATACCATTCTCGTCCAGATAAATTCTCTATCAGCTTTTCTGAATAAAAACAGAGATAACCCTCACCATTGAGGAATACCAACGTGAATTCCCATTCTAGAAAAGACTCACCTCTTGGTCAAGTCTCATCATCGAGAACCCCGCAAGTGTAACACAGGGATTGGAATAATCCGTACATCCGCAATCCCCTCGTTTATATCTTCAAGTCAAGAAGCCTTCCCACGCGCTCCCCACATACCTCGGGATAAGCATCAGCTGTTTTCCCGAATCGACTCACAAAGCGTCTCTTTCCGAGCCAGTCTGACGGCCGCGAGAAAAGCTCCAGTTTAACGTGCCTCGAATCATCTCATCGAGGAGGTTCTCGTTCAAGGTTGCCCAGCCTCAGGTTCCCTCTTAGTTAAAGGTAAAAGGAATCAAAAACTTATTCATGTTCGTTAGTTACAATTCCATGCGAAAGTAAATTTTGCGTCAACCATCGCGTATTACTCTTTGATAGTATTAATTCTTATTAGATCCTCTTATTATAGCATAAGTATATTTAAAGATTTAATATTTAATTTTGTTATGTAATTAAAAGTATACTTTTGTCCAAGCTGTTTAATTAGATCCTCAAAACGCTACAAATAGCAATAGATATATCATAACACGAATCCTTCCTGGTTAAAGAATCAAAGTAAAATAAAGCACTCTTAGAGAAAAGTGAAACGGAGTTACTCAGGTACGGAGCAACCTTACATACTTACTCGGCCGTATACCACGACAATGAGAAACAAATGACTGATATCCTGCTCATGTACAACGAAAGGACATAGTAGAGAAAAATATTTTTAAAGACGGGCATAGATACTGGATATGAAGGATAAAACCAAATACATAAGGTCTACTTCCGGGAATTCAACTGTGAACAACGAATGTAGACATTTAGGTCACAAAACTATGTACATACACACGCAATTATAAATACATAAAATAAACAAGTAAAACATAGCTAATTTAATAAATAAAAGGGCTAAGATTTAAAATGGACAATTTTATTACAAATAAGCCTTTTAATTACAGGGTCCAATTTAAAGAGACCGGAGGATATATTAAAAATAGGTGAAGAATTAATGAATGTTCATTCGACAAAGTTTCTTTGAACAAAGTCATCAGATTTGGAAATAAATTTAGCCGAATTCCAATTAACTGGGTGACTATTTTCAGATAAATGGACAAAGGAAGCACTATTACTTTCACCCCTTCTAATATTGTATTTATGTTGCATCAAGCGTATATTAATGATTTACCGGTTTGCCCAAAGTATTGCTCAGTGCAAACTGAACAATCTGGAACATGTAGATTTAAGAACTCAAACAAAATGGTGTCCTCCCGTTCTTAGATCTACTTATTCATAGGACTCCATCTGGATTGAAAATTTACCTCTATCGTAATCCTACTACGCCGGTTCTTATACTCATTTTTACTCAGGTCATAATGATAAAGTCAAACTGTCTGTATTTATTTCAATGTCTCTCTGGAGGTTGCGGATCACCAGCCCGGAATTCTTGGATCTTGTGATTTCTAAGAGGTAACAATCTTTGCTACAATCAAATTTTCTTGCAGGATGCCGAGATTTGGCAAAAAAATCGTTTACAGAACTGAAATCTCCCCCGCATACAATATTAAGAACTCCCTTGCTTCCCCGCCTCTTGAATAAGTTGAATATTTCTGTCATATTCAAGTATCAGTCTATCGTGTACAATATGTTGATTCATAATAATAACAATAGTATAGCGGGGGAAGGGGGGTATCATGTTGATTCGTGTTTAGTTTGACAATGTTTCCATTACGAGGTTGTATATTCAGAAGCAAAAAAAGAGAATTTGATCGAATGATACTAGTGATGTCTGATTAGGGTGAAGTTAGTGACCAGTAATCTAAAGGAAATATGAAGTCTCTAAATTGGAAATGGGACATTTGGAGATACACATCTTGAAGGCTGACACTAAAACAGCATTGAAAAGGGAATTAATTAAATCCTTTGCTGAATTATTAGCCTATTACATTGAGAGTTAACACAATGGACAAGAGACTGTCCGCTTCCATGCCCCATCAACATAAGTTACTCAGGTTAGAAATTAGCCACATAGAAGCTCAAACCTTAGAAAATATTGTGGGCACTTGAGATATAAGACAGAAGCGAAGTATAAGGTGTCATGGTTAAGAAAAACTGATATTGTTCGATACCGTGTTCTTCCCCATTGACGATCAGATTGGTATTCGATGGTCAATCTTGAACTTGAATTTGTTTTTGCATTTTGGGGTCAAATTGGAGTAAATTTAGAGTTGCCTCCTTGTTGATGTTACCCGCTGGTTGCAAGATGCGAACATGTTTCTCATGGTTAGCTTATTGGATACCCTTTCTACGTTGTTAAACCTAACAAATTAAAATTGTGATGAAGATTGGGCTAATGGATACCGACAGTGACGAATTCTGGGATGCTAGCAAAGTCAAGGAGAGAACGGTTAATGAGACAAAATGCGCTAGCCATCATAATCGCGTACTACACCGGTTTAAGTCAACATCAGTGTAGTGACAAGATAGAAAAGAAAGCGTTTGGTTAGAGTTCCTCCATGCGTTTTTTACCAACTTGTTATTCATTTCCTTCGCTAAGGTTCTAGGTCACGTCAGGTTTGCAATGTGTGAATAGTATATGCAATACAGTATTTTTGTTGATTTTTCTTTCTTAATAGAGAGAAAAGTGAGCTTTGCGGCCACACTATTCTCTGTGACAGCTACCTCGACTACTTTTTGATAGGTGAAGCTGGCCATTCCTTCCTGCTACTGCTTGCCCATTTCTTTGTTTATTTTCATTTGCTCCTTCTTTATGGGACAACTCATGGACATAGTCCTGTGTGGCCCACCACATTTAAGGCAATTCTGGACGTCACTTTTGCAGTCGCGCCAGACATGGCCCTGTTGGGCGCACACGAAACAGTACAGTGTCGTCGTGTTTGGTTATGTCACGGTAGTGTGTTTGTTGTACCTGTAGCACTTAAAGCACATTTTCAGGTCAACGAATACTTTCCGCTCGATCTGCTTGGAGCAGACTCGAACAATGAAGAGGAGCAGGCTAGTTTGTTTTAATTTCACTGCCATTAAAGTTTCCACAAAACCACATTGGACACTTGGGTGTAGCCTTTAAATTTTATAATTTCGGCTCCTTTTGCCCATGCGTGATTCCAGTGATTCTCCTCGGCGATTTCCTTGGGCAAGTGGCCTCCAACCCATGGGTCGAGGCAGCGGCCGATTATACTTTTGTCTGATCTTATCTGTGGCGTTGTCTGAGAGCGTAAATTAATTTGTTTTAAAATATCTGCGGCACGCGGAGAGGTGAGGGCTACAGTGTCCTTCTCTCTTGCACAGGTAGCCGAGTACACATTGTGTATAGCAATGAGTAGGACAAGTGCAATATTCATATTACCCCTAGGGATACATTAAAGCAGATACGAAGGAATGGACTCGCTAATGGGAGAGCGATATATCGAAGGGACAAGGAATTCCGCAGTGAAAAATATGGCCGTGCTGAGCATCACTCACTTAAGAAAATAAAAATAACTTTATTAATTAGGTAATTTAATCTTCGTTGTTGTCGTCGAAGTACACTGGATCGTTTTCACCCACCCATAGGACCACGTTATATTTTACAATGGTGAGAAAAACTGCAATGTACGCAGTCATGGCCTGCAATTAGTATACTAACTGTATAACATCATTTTGTTGATTGTGATATATTTAAGCCCATTGTATTCCTTACCTCATTTACGCTGATACTATGCCTTCATTAACCAGTACACGAGGCTATCTTTCCCTTGGTTACGTAGATTCAGCGTGAACATAGCAAGAAAAACAATATCATTATGTTGCTGCTATGTTTCACGTATGGGCTGGAGTTCTTTTGTGTTTGCACCTCCTTATTCTTCCTCAAAACTTTATAATATGAAATAAGTCCATATTACTCGAGCGTAGAATCCTCAGACCGATATAGGTTAGTCCAATAGTCAAGGGGCTCATATAACTGCTCCTTAGGAAACGTAAACCGTGCCATCGCTTGATAACTGTTCAAAATAAAACAATTGCAATTCATACAGGAGGAGGGCGTTACTACCATGTTGAAGTGCATCTGTTGTCGCCGCTTATTGGAGGACTTCCCTAGTAGGTCTTTGCTATTAACCATCATCTGCTGACACACCAACGCTGGCGATTTCTCTTGGGGCACCTGATCTAGGACGGTTCAGTGTTTAACCATGGTATCAAAACATCGGTGTAAAGATGTTGATTTAGATCTTTACCAATAGTTGTTTAACGTGTGTCTCTAATACACAAATTAACTGCTTCACTCACATCCGTACAATGTTCTTTTTTCTTCGACATAGGGTATGTCTTGTTGCATTGCAGGTTGACGGCAAACAAATATATTAAAAATTTATAAACAAGTTAAATATTACTTGGGAGTGTTGGAGTGTGTTAAGAGACGATTTATATAAACGTCACTTGAGAGTTTGAAAAGTTAAGTCTAACTTAGTATTAACTAAGATAATTTTAGAAGGGGTATCGCATACATTCTTGCCGTCATAATAATATAATTGTTATACAGTGAACATTTTGTTTAAATTATTTGTATAAAAATTAAAATTAACTGTTAGGAAATGTTAATATTTACGAAAATAGGTATTTAACTAAATACAATAAACTGTTTTCCGAGCATGTATACTAAATGTAAATATATCATTAGGCCGTCTCAACCCACTACAGGGGCACAGGCCTACTCAAGACGCTACTAATTACAGTCAAGGGCACGTGTCTGCCACGTTACTCCAGCTATAGAGCAAATTTGATCCTCTTCCTAATATAAAGTCGCCTTCTGGGTATTGATATGTATAAAGATGTATGATTTGTATAATTAATTCATCTTGTGTTTCCTCTTCGAATGTTTCCTGCCCATTTCCTTTTTAGATTTTCCATTCTGATTATTTCTTTTGTGCCCTCACAGATAATTCCTAACAAGCCTCGTTCCATTTTCCTTTCCGCTTTTCTGCCTTTCTTCTCGCTCTTGTTTTCAGTGTAAAGGTTTGAGTTCAGTCACTAAACTGCTGAATTTATTTCCACTACTATTGAAAATAAATGAAACTTATTTTATTACCTGAAGATAAGGCGAAGGATGAATTCAGAGAGGATCTTTGACTGCAATTGTTTACGTGAAGAACGATATCTTGAAAGCTGCTAAAACACCAAGATTGAGCGTTGCCTTTGGTGTGGTAAATGTCTCGCATTTGTCCCAGTAAATTCATCGCATTTTTCTTGGTAAATGTCTTGCATTTGTCCTGGTAAATATGTTGACTTTAGCTGGATTACTATTTCGCATTTGGCCAGATAAATTTCTTGCGTTTGGCCTAGTAAATTTCTCGCTTATGTCTTGTTAAATACATAGCACTTAGCCTAGTAAATTTCTTGCTTATGTCTTAGTAAATCCATCGCATTTGGCCTGGAAAATTCATCCGACTTGATTAATAAATGTCTCGCATTTGCCGTGGTAAGTATTTCCACTTTCTTGATTACTATCTCGCATTTTGTCCAATAAATTTCTCGCTTATGTGTTGGAAAATCCATCGCATTTGACCTGATAAATACATCGAATTTGTTTTTGTAAATGTCTCTCCTTTGGCTTGGGAAGATCATTGCCCTTGATTAATAAATGTCTCGAATTTGGCCAGGTAAATGTCTCGCGGTCATCGTACGCAAGCTACATCTTTAAATCACTCATTTACAGTTTACAACTATCTCTTTTACTCTTTACCATCCTCTCACTCACCCTTTACCACCTTATATCCCTCTTTAGAGTACTGTGATCACTTGGTTCGTCTCGACCAGAGAGCGCAGATATGGTGAAGGACGTTTGCGCTGCTTTGACCTCGAGGTCAAACTCGTAGAGATGCTCTCACAAGAGTGTTTAGGTAACCATCTTTACTCGCTACGGTTCTAAATTACTAGGTGTGAACGGGAAATGGTAAATAATTGTTTGCTTTGTTTTTATGTTGAAGAAAATGTCTGACTTCTCCTACCATTCAAAGATTACGTGATAAAATCAAAAACGGTTTTGGCGACGTTTTAATGCAAAATTTGTAAATAAAATTATATCCATCGTGGGGATTCGAACCCCTGTTGTGAAATGTGCATCGTCTTTCGAGTGGTTTAAAGCATTGGCTCGAAGGAGGTCGGTTCGATAGCACAGGTTCGAATCCTTCTCATTTTTGAGGGTATAATATTTTTTTAAACTTGTTACGATTATCAGGTAAGGAAAAGAGATCATTGGCTAAAACATAACAGACGAGAATCAATGCATGGAAGCGATTGGGACGCTACCTAATAAGAACAACTGACCCAGTTGATGAATAAACCAGAAAAGGGATCCTTTGTCAAGGAACCCAGGAGAGATGCTCTAGTTTCTTTTGCTCTCATTTATTTAGTAAAAGAATACCTGAATTGCCACTTCACACACCCTGTAGGGAATAGGTGAGGCATCATTTTCCCTCGATTTGGAATAGAACAGCAGCAACAAGGAGTAAGAACAAGGAAAGAAGGTACCCTAGAAGACCTTACGGTCCATTCAATGAGAGTACTTTTGGACATGCAGTCGAGCGGGCACATCTCTGCTCAAATGCTTTACGTCCTTTCACGGCCATTTTTCAAGACGTTGTCTAGTCTTGACTTAAACTGTTAAACAGATCCACTGTTGACAACTTCCACTGAAAGTGCGTTCCAACTACCGCAGATACTGTACATGAAAAACTTTCCACACAGATCGCGATTGTAACGCTTCAGTTCAGGTTTAAAGCCTTGATTTCTTGTTTTGCTCTCAACAAGTATGAAAATATTACGGTAGTCAACGTTGTCGAACTTTCGAAGTATTTTGAAAACCTCGATGAGCTGACCACGCAATCTACGGGTTTCCAACAAGAACAGATCTAATTCCCTTAATCTATCTTCATAACTTTAAATGGCTGATAGAAGGAGTCAGTTTGGTTGCCCTGGCTGGCACACGTTCCAATCTCGTAATGTCCTTTCGAAATGAAGGACTCCAAAATTGTACGGCATTTTCCAGGTGCGGTCGGGCAAGTGAGTTGTACAAACACAGTACAATCTCCTTGTTTTGATATCCAAATTGGCGCTTTATGTAGCTTAGCATCCTCTAGGCCTTTTTCTCTGCCTCAATGCACTGTTTCGAGAACTTGAGGTCACTAGTGATTGTTACACCCAAGTCCTTCTCAGTGTCGGTGGATTCAAGAGCAGCGCCCTTTAGGATATACTGAGATTGGAAGTTTCAGGGGCCGAAACCCCCATTTGTTCACGTTAAAAGGTATTTGCCACGTGTCCGACCACTCCCCAATCTTCCCAAGATCTTCCTGCAGGCTTGCAGTATTTCCATCCTTTGCAACGTTCATACCAAGCTTGGTATCGTCGGCAAATTTCGAAATCTTGACAATCATGTCACCCTCCATGTCGTTGACGTAGAAGATAAATAGCAGTAGTTCCAGGGCAGAACCTTGAGGCACCCCGCTAGTAACGGGCACCCACTCAGAAGCCTGTCCATTCACTACCACCCGTTGCCGTCTGCAACTTAGCCACTTCTCGATCCAGCCGGCTACTTTTCCGTCTATGCCCTGCGCTTCCACTTTCCGGAGAGGGCGGTGGTGTGGTACCTTATTAAAGGCTTTCTGAAAGTCTAAGTAGACCACATCCACCGCCTTGTCCCGATCATGCTCACTCTAGACGAAGTGGAAGAATTCCACAAGGTTCGTCAGGCATGACCGTTGCCTTCGGAAGCCGTGCAGGGTACTCCTCAGTAGCAGGTTTGCCTCTAAATGCAAAGTCATTTTTTCCACCATGATGCTTTCCATGAGTTTACCGACTATCGAAGTCAGACTGATAGGTCGGTAGTTCGACGGTTGGCTAGGGTCTCTTTTCTTGAAGATAGGAGTCACCTCCGCTTCGCGCCAGTCTCTACGAACGCATACGGTCCGGATTGACATGTTGAAGATTGCGCTCAGGTGTCGTGAAACTTGATCGTGCACTTTTTTCAACACTTTAGGTAGAAACCCATCCGGGCCAGGTGACTTATTCGTCATTAGGTCAGTGATTTTTTTTTATTTTGCCCTTGGTGAAGTCTATATCCTCCAGCTTTTCCTCCGAGTAGGAACTCGTTGACTGGCTTGAACTTTTTATCTACGACTCCGTTATGGCCACCATCTCAGGTTCCTCTGTTGCTACGAGGCCACGGAGCTCAAGAAACTTGTTCCTGATTGACCTCGCATTGAACAGAAGAACTTTGAGGGAGTCCCCGACTGTAGGATTGCCTACGATCTTCCGCTTCCCGGCTTCTTTGTTTTCGTGGTCACACCCTTTTTGACGACCTCCGAGAAGGTCGTTTCAGAAGTGACACGGGCGTGCTGCCGCACATCCGCTTTCGCTTTGTTTCCAACGCTCCTTTGGGTGCGTTCTCGACATCTTGAATTAGGTTGGCGAGTACAGCTTTCCCTTTAAATAAAAGATGCACTCCGTCCCTTTTATACAGGTCGTTTTTCGCGTAAAACGTGCGGTAGGGGTCTACAAAGAAGACTCCTTCTGCCGTACAGAGATCCGCCAACCGTCGGTTTACTGCGACGTTTCTCTCGTGCGCGGTTTGGGATGGAATTCTTCTCGGAAGCATCCCAACCACGACACGTATTCGGGTTTTAAGCCTAATGTCATCCACGGCTCCCATCGCCGTTTGCATGGTCTTGCCACTAAGGCCAACCTTACCCCATCTGAGGTAGAGGTCGTTGCCATCACCATCAGTGCAACAACTGAATTCTCAGAAATCTGAGCTTTCTCTGCATCTACTCTGATTTTGTGGTTACCCCGTCCTGGCAGGCAGCTTACCTTCACGCAAGTGCGAAGGCGGGCTGCTAGCAGGGGCTGCAGATCCCGTTTTTGTGAGTCACCAATGAGGGTGACCTTCGGAAACTAGGTCTCTGAATACGGGGTCTTCCCTTGTGGAAGAGGCCTCTACTTTTCCTCTTTACTCTCCCCATTCTTATCTTTATTTTTCTTATTCTCCTTTTCCTTTTGTTTATGCGTTTTTCTTCTATTTTGGGTTCTTCTTCTTTTGTTTCAACTTTATTCTTATTTTTTCCTTCTTCTTTTTCTCTTTTTCTCTTGCCTCAGCTGGCTCAACGTCGGATGATGCCGGAATCTCCGCTTGCGTACCAGAAGACTCTGACACGTCAGTGGGCGAGGCCTCTTCTAGGCATCGAATCTGAGCTGCGTTAAGGGCTTCGAGTTTCTCCAACTTTCTTTCAAGGGTTTTAGCTCTCTCCTCTGAGGCTCTATAGAGGTCTTTTAGTTTCTTTACCTCTCGCGTCAATATGCAAGTAGTGCAGATACTTTCAGGGCTGCATTTTGAGTAGCAGCCCTCCGGAAAGTCAACGCACCACTTTTCTAACTGGCATGCTGCATGTACGTGGAGGCATGCTCCACGAAAACAGATGGAGCAAAAGGGGATATATAGAGAAAATTAGAGAGATGGAAGAAGGGGAAGAAGAGAAAAACTGCGATTTTATGTACGAGTAAATATGGTCGGGCGTTGAAGGGGGCGATTTGTTCCCTCAAGAACTCCAGTCACACGTGAGCCTGGGAAGCGGAAATGGAAAATAGAAGGAAGGAAACGAATTCGAGATACGAGTAAAGCAAAAAGGATAAATGAGGAAAGAAAGAGTCCACAGCAATAAGAAATATCGGAAAAGAGAAGTCATGTTTGCGTTCTCGTTACCGAGGAGAAGCCGAGCGTAAGCGGCTTTGTAAGCCGCTCAGTGTTTTAGTGAAGCACACACGCTCACACGCACATATATCTACACAGCTCTTCTCTTCCTCCCGACAGTTTCCTTGCGGCCTTCTTATTTACAACACTATCTATTAATGTAAAGAAGAACAGTCGAAAAGAGTATTGGCGAGAAGTTTAATTAACATGAGGGCTTTTGTGAAAATTAGGCTCAAAGACATGAAACACAACGAGAGAGCGAGAGAGAAAGGAGGCCGAGAGAGAGAGAGAGAGAAAGAAAGGAAGAGAGACAAATCACAATTATGGAGTTAGTAGCACCCACGGCGTGGTGGCATTCAATATAAAGTAGATTTATTCTTCAATTATTTCTTAAGAAGCGAATAAATAACTGTAATCCAACGGGTATAATTACTGCCCGTTGAGAAATACTGAATCAGGGGAAAGACGGAAAAACAGAAGACATTGAAAGGTCAGAAGCGGAGAATATGGATGGCGATGCCCGTTGCTGCCTTAATTAGGAAGGGCTTCCTTCTTCCTGACCCATTTCACTAATTCACTACTAGGAGTAAGAGAGCCACAGAGATAAGGATCACTCAATCGCACTAGATTAAATTCCAACCATTACCAGACACATTGTCTATCTCTCCTGACAAACACTCACAGTAGTCTACTACTGTCCGCCATCTTCCACCGCCTATATGCGTGAGCTTTTGATTCTCTTTACTCCTCCTACTGCTCTTGCCTACCTGTCAGGCATCTGCATCTGTAGCAAACAACCCTAGTGTCCACACGTGGTCCAAGGTCCAAATGCCTCTTTGCAGTAAAATCTTCCCTTACTCAGTCTTAACTGATTTTTATTTATTTCAGTAATTATTTAGCGAAATCAATCTTTTTTTAAATTATATTACTCAATGTAGAAATTTAAGTGCCCCACATATGAATAATATATTTTAATCAGCCGTCCAGTGCACCGAGTATGGCTCACGACATGTTTTGTCAACATTTACTCCTATTCAATGCAAATCTTGTCCAAACATATTAATTATGGCTTTAAAACATACTTTTAAACTATTACACAAGGATAGAATTGTAAGAGAAGGAGGTGGTGTTTTGCTTTACGGAAAGATTGGATTGAACTATGAGGTGCTAAATTGACAGCATAGCGAGTAAATCTGGATAAAAATGACCTAGAAACTCTATTTCTAGTTATAAGACTAGTATAAAAAGTGGCAAATAGTTCATAAGAAGAGGACTTTAGATTATTTAGCGATAAGAATTTAACTAATTAGAAACTATGTTTGTATTGTAGGCGATTTCAATCTTCCGGAAGTTATTCGGTATAAGATGAGTTTAAATTCGGATATCCATATCTTAAACGCTTTTTTACAATTATTTACATTAATTTGTCAAACACCCTTTAAGATTAAGCAAGATACTTAATTTAGTTTTAATTACCAAGTGAAATTGAATGTATTGATTTAAGTTCAGAATCCTCTTGGTAATTCGGATTGCAATTCATTAGTATTTAACATCAAATACGATTTTATTATTCATAGAAAAGCACAAAAGCTCCCTATATATAATTTGGCAAACTTCCAAGAAATTAGAGATGAATTAAAAAAAATCAGGACTCACATAAAGACCTTCATAATAAAAACACCTGTGTCTTGATCTTTAAACAAGATATATTCTTCATAAAAATCTTTAAAATATAGAAGGTACAAGCTTTGGATTAACCAATTTCTCAAAGCTAAGTTATGCCAGAAATGTCACTCTATAAGCGGTTCAAAATCAATCAGTCATTAAGGCAAAAATCTCTCGAACTACAAAGAAATTAAAAGAGAATCACACACGGCTAAAAGTAAGAATCAAAATCAAATAGCGGAACGGCAGAGCGAAAATCCCCAAACATTGTTTTCTTACAATAGCACATAAATAAAGTCTGTTCAAGTGCTAAGTTTAGCCGAGCGATTAGTTGAGAAAAACTTCGAAAGGCTAGCTAGCATTTCATATTATTACTTTGCTTCAGTTTTTAAAAAGAATATTCCAAATTTAAATAACGAAAGCCTGGAAAACATAAAGATTAAAATTCTCCCCCAAATAAATAAAATATTACGGCTGACAATGTAAAAAATGCAATTAATAAATTAATTCTACATAAAGCAAGCGGTGTAGACGAGATATACGGACAAAGTATTAGGTAAGCGAATAACGCTATTTCCTTTATACTGGCGTTTCTGTTTAATTACTTTCTGCAAGCAACTTTTTTTCGCATAGACGGCAAAATAGCAAGTATTGTTCCCATATTCAAAAGGGCAGACATGATGAAAAAGAGAATTATAGGTCCATAAGATTGATTTTAATTAAATGTAAAATAATTGAGCCAATTCTGGATATAAAATTAAAAAATCATTTGGAGAGTAAGCAACTTTTAATAAATAGTCAACACGGTTTAATGAACGTAAGCAGATAATAAAGAATAAAAATGACGATGATTTTGGTATAAAGCTTAATGTTTCCAAATGCGGCCCTTTTGCAATTCTTTAAAAAATAATCCTAAAATTAATCCTATATCCAAGGTACTGAGCTTATAGAAGTAAAATAACAAGTAGACATACCAGTTAAAATAAATAATATTTTTTATAGTCGGTGCATAGCAGTTATAAGCAAAACAACAGGAGTCACATCCTTTATCAGGCAGTCCGTCTCAATACGAAAAGCAGACAGTGTTAAAACTATACTCGTTATTATTCAGACCTATGTTAAATTTTGCTGCTTCCTTCGGCTCTCGACAATTAACTAGATAAAATAGAACAAGTTTAGCATCGCTATACAAAAATGATAGAGGGAATGAAACATCTTAGCTCCGAGGAGAAGCTTAGAGAACTCAACCTATTTTACCCTAACATAGGGGGAAAAGGATTTCAACAAAGAGAAACATAAATTAATGAGTAAAAACCCGATACTGCAGGAAATCTGTTTGATTTTTTAGAAAGAGCAGCGAAGATAATTAACGACAAAAAATTAAGAGGTGGAAATTCAAAACCTCGACGAAAATATTTGCCTTCAGCCAAGTCTGGAATAATTAACTACAAGAAGTAGTCAGCGTTTCAAGCACCGAAATTATGAAAAAAACAAATTTGATAAATTTATAAACATAAATAAAAAAATAGTCATAAATAGTAAATAATACTGTCTAACAAAATTCAACTTTATGTATAGATTTAAAAAATGTAAGTCATTTTAATCGAAATGACTCCAGTTTTTTGTAAGTTGACAATTACTATTTTTCTCAAATTTTGAAGATTTTAACGAATTTCATTCTTTTATTTCTTATTTTCAAGTTATTTAACTAAATAAAATTTTAAATAAAAGCAAAAATTTTAATTAAAATGCCAAGAGAACAATGTAAATATAGCACAGATAAATTCTGCTACAAATGTGGTTCATTAACATTTAAAAAAGTCAAAGAAAAATTTCTTCTCTAGTGAAAAAACTATATAAATTGTATTTTGGATGTATAATTGGCCACCAAGATAAAACATGGGAACCACATATCTGTTGCACGACCTGCTTAAATTCCTTATCAAAATAGTCTAAAGGAAAAATAAAAAGGCTTCAATTTGGTGTTCCAATGGTATGGCGAGAGCTCCATGATCATGCCACTGACTGCTATTTCTGTTTGGTAGACATACAAAATAAGTTATTGTTTATTGTCCACTGTACCTATATTTTGAAGTGGTATACTTAAATATTATTTTTTAAAAATATTAAATTTATTAAGTATAGAACCACTTTATTGAAATCACACATATTTACATAACTATAAATTAAATTTTATCCATATAATTTCCATACTTTTGGGTAAAACAACGAAATGCGCTTCAGCTGTGGTATATCCTAACCTTAGATCTGCTATTCGGCCTATACCTCACAAAAAGACATTGCAGTACCTGAACCACCTGCAGAAATTGTTTGGTCTAACTCTGATGAATCAGATTTGGAATCATGGGAACCGGAGACTGAAATTTATGTTCCTGAAACTGTTAATATTACTCCAAAACCTTTTTTACAACTTGATCTAGATGATCTTCTAAGTGTTCTAAACTTGACAAAGCAACAGAGTGAATTACTAGACTCGAGACTGAAAGAAATAAATTTAGTTTCGCATTCGATCAAACAATTTACAAGACAATTTTGATTTGACAACAATTTATGCTACTGTAATAATATTCCACGTCTCTTTGAAGAATTAGATATACATTATGAACCCAGTCAATGGAGACTTTTCAATGACGCTTCTTTATATATTAGTAAAGCCGTGCTTCTGTATAATGGAAATAAACTACCATCAATACCAGTAGCTCACTCTGTTATTTTGGAAAAAACTTATGAGAATTTAGATTTCATTTTAAAAAGCATTAAATACAGTGAACATAAATGGTTGATTTGTGCTGACCTTAAGGTTGCAGCCATTTCAAATGGTTTGCAGTCAGGCTACACAAAATTCATGTGTTTTTTGTGCCAGTGGGACATTAGAGTTCGGGAAGAACATTACATACGCTCAGAATGGCCTTTAAGAGAAGCAACAAAAATAGGTTGTCATAATGTCATACGTGAACCATTGGTTCCTAGGAAAAACATAAATTCGCCACCACTTCGCATAAAATTAGGTTTAATGAAACAATTTGTGAAAGCCTTAAAGCATGACCAGCCATCCTTCTTATATTTAAAAACAAAATTTTCTAAGATTAGTGATGCTAAAATTAAAGAAGGAATCTTTGTTGGGCCTCAGATTCGACAACTTACTCGCATGGTAGTTTGAAGCAAAATTGAACAGGCCAGAATTTGAGGCCTGGCATAGTTTCAAAGGTCTATGTAATGGTTTCCTTGGAAGGCACATTGTATAGATTTCAGCAATTTTGACAAAATCTTAAATCTTCATTATTTTTTTAATATATTTTTATAATACCACACTCTGAAATGTATTAAAAAGACTTATTAATTTCTTTTGATGAATAAGCTTTTTGTTTCCACTTATTTTTGTACTTTTTTTCAAATAAAATAAAAATAATAACAAATATTTCATACCTCTATATACTGAATAATCTAATATTAATAAAGAAAATAACTGTGCAGATTAAAAAAAAAACTGAAGTCATTTCCTGAAAAATAGAGGGAATTTTCTTAATCTACGCAAAAAACAACAATAGAAAACTACTTTCTCATTTCTGTAGCAAAATTATTGTTGGATAGTGTAATTTGAGAGAAAGAGAAAAAACAAATATATTTGAACAAATTGCCATATTCTTAATAAGTCCTATCATATATGAACTGATATAGATTCATGTATGTACATACCGATAAATTAATTTTTATTTTAAAACTTATTGCTATTTTGATTCCATTTTCTATGAATTTGGCAATCACATATTTCCCTTTTTACCGTTTTGCATGTAAAAGAGTCAAATAGCATTGGAAAATGTCTTTTCAACTAATCCTAAAAATATATTCGTAAGAATACTTTTTGATTTCCATTTGCGAAGTATTCCAAATAACCTCATCATTTGTTGAACTCTCATCGTTTGATTACCATTTTATGTGAGAGAAAAAGAGATGCACAGAAGCTATGTGTATCTTTTTATAGGTTAAAAGTAAACTTAAGAGGTGTTGAATAAATAAGGAAGAAAGATAAATTGGTTTCAACTGTTTTGAATGCAATCAAGATTGCTGTTTTTCATGCTATAACGAGTGCCATAAATAAAAATTTCTCTTTTTCTATATGCTTTTAAAATTACTTTTATTAGGGGTAGTGTTTAATTTTCTTGGCATAGATACTTTTGCATTTTTCTAAGGCTATTTATCCAAAAATATTTTAGACTTAATTATTTTTAACAAATTATAATTCTGAATTAAAAATCCGTGTATTTGGTAATAATAGAATTATTCAAATAATTTGAAAGTATTTTTTAACCTTTGCAGTCTGGTAAAAATATTAAAAAAGAATTATCATTAAAAAGTAAAATTTCCACAAAATAAAATTTACATTGTGTAATGGTCTTTCGTAATACTACACTTACAATGCCTAAAGCACAAATAATTCATGAGCTCAATTTTATGGAGGATATTTCTTCAGCATCGGTGTGTTCCCCAGATATGGGTTTTACAAGCGCCTCAATAAGAAGCTAAATGTCACATTTATGAGTCGCTAGGCTGTGAAAGAGATAATACATAAACTTTTGCATTTCTAAATATTTCATCTCGCAATATTATTAATCCATAATTTTCAGGTGCCACTTAATCATTAATTTTTCTACCTTAATTGAGGTTAATTACTTTTGAACCATTTCTTCATTAATCAGTTAATCTCTAATTTTGTCTACCTCAGGGGTCAACGATTTCATCTCATTCATAAGTTCATATTTTTGTGTAATAAAACATTATCTGGCGTCGTTGATTTCACATGAAATGAGCCCTCCGACTCCCATGGTGGTTGCCAAAGTGACCTACATAACTTAAATCCTATCAATAGTAAGGTCAACTACAAGGAACGCAGTGATGGTATGCGGTCAGTATACCAGTGAGTAGCCACATTCATACTGCATCTGGTTCGCCTGGGTTATTTTCTTCATCCACACCAAACAAAGACAGTATCTAAGGGACCAATCTCACAGCCTTTAAGCAAACTGTAGTAATTGGATCTTGCTGTACACGGGATCGTTTATACCCACCCCGCGGCACAGGGTCGTTTTAATCTACCCGTGGTGACACTCTATATTACAATTTATTTTAGGGCTGTTCAATTGGTCTCTTAGATACAGTCTTTGCTTGATATGGACTAAAAAAGGAAACCAAGCGCGCCTGATACAGCATGAATGTGGCTATTCATTGCTATACTAACCACATGACATCAGTATTTACATTGCAGTTTAATTTATGACGAGGGCAGTTTTATTTAATCGAGAGCATACTGCAGATGAAGACTAGAAAGAGAAAGAATACGAAGTGAAAAAGAAAGGAACAGTAATAAAATCTATGCACGAAAAATAGTACAGTGTGAATAACCATCTAAATGTAGAACAAGCTGAGGTGAATAGATCGAGCATGTAGAAAATCACCCCAAGGTCGCAGTTTAACTACTTTAAATGCCTCGAAGCCAACCATACCAGAGCGTTTCAAGTGTCTGAAAAATAAAATTGAGGACTAAAAGGTGCAATTTTGGGCCGCAGTTTTCCTCCAACTCCCTAAATACTTCCAGTCGATCTAACATTTAACCATTCGTGGCGGTCAATGTTAAACAATTTTTTCTCTCTTCTCTATCAGTTCTTAATTATCTGCCTTATCCTCTCCGCCTGCGCATAAAGCCTCTTCTCTGGGTAGGAATCGAGGTGTGTCTCCCATAACACTTCACCCTCGTGCGTTCTAAAGACCATCTCAAGGAGAATTTACGTTGAGAGAATTCACGAACAACACAGATATTTTCTTTCTTCATTTTTTTCTGTTTTAAAGGATTTTCTTTGTTTGAATTTGCATACAAAATTGGTCAAATAAGTGATACTTCATACATAAAGATGTGGCAACCCTTAGAAATTAGATGGAAAAACCGCATGGAACATTTTGAAATATCCTTCTCGAGTTTTCAGATTTTCAGCAACCCCAAGATTGGTCTCCATTATTCAATTCTTGAAATATCTTTCCTAAAATAGTCAAAATTAAAGCCAAGACATGTTTGAATTTTTTATTTCTTGGTCTTTTCTTTCCAGTGATTGACAATTTGCAATTTCTTTATTTCCTTGGTAAAAGCAAGAATTTTTATGTGAGTGAGGCTACATTGAATATAATAATATTATATTGATAGAATAAGGGCTTAGGGATCCGATCTATCAAAATCTATTATAAAGTAATAGTAATGTTTACTTTGATAATACTTGTATAACAATTTATTAAACCTTAGATTACAACCTGGACTATCTCCCTTAGATCTCCTTGTTGAATTATATGCTGTATTTCTTGCGAACTCTTTGATTTATAAATTCTTGTTATCTCCTCGAAAAAGTTCAAGCAGTTTGTCGGGCCCTTGCGATGCAAAAGAACTTTCTGTCCATTTATTAACCTTTAATGTAATCTTCCGACACATTCGGAGTGGATTTAATTCAAAATAAACTTTAATTCATCATTATAAGAACAAGAAATTGAGTCGTTAAAAAGTCTAGTCAATAGCGTATACGATGCAGCTCGTGTCTCTATCCCCAAGTTCAGTTTTGTCTAGCATCAACCATAATGCCCTCAGGCACTTTTTCATTAGGTATCTCTTACAATGGAATATAAGAAATGTGTCCTGAATTTTGACTTTAGAAATGTCAGAAGGATCGCTATCATTCAATATAATATAGAGGAAAAAGATTTACTTTTAAATATCCGACTTTGTATCCAGCCCTTTCGTATATGAATACAAGACTAGAAATATAAGCTTGTGATTTGTCATTAAAATATAATTCACATCCAAAATATTTTAAATAATTGACAAGCAAAAGAGATCTCGTAGACAGTGGAGTCAAGTCGAAGACGAAAGACGTTAGCATGCGGAAATCTCTCCTAAGAAATTAATAACACGAACTTAGAAACACTTAAAAGGTTAGCTCATTATTTTCCCTAGAACGTACCCAAACGTCATTTGCATGCGTAAATTAGTTCCGCCTTTACCACTAATCTAATTATTCATTCCATCCATTTATTCGATCACTTGCCAAAGTGAGATATGTAAGTCAATTTATTCTTACTTAACAGTGTAATAAAGATAACAGACACTAAACCAGCATGAAAAGCTGTCAATGACCTTTAGGGCTTCAAAGGTACGCCATATTAGCATCTTACAGACTTCCACAGTCACTTTATTTCCACTCCAAGTCTCTATTTAATACACTACTCCAAAATGCAGGCAAGACAGGTTTCTAGTTTGCACCTTTCGCATAAAAGTGCCTTGCAACATCTTTCCACGAGTCTTTCGAAAGCAATGTATGACTGCATGGGAATGTCAGCTGATTTAGAGATATGGAAACACACGGATGAGATCCTTGTCTCGTAACGACAGAGTGAATCCTAATAACCCAATAACCCCTATCCATGACAAAAGTGCTGGATCTTTCACCCATTACAGTATGATGACAGGAACAGATGTGGGTGTGCCATATCCTTCGCTTCATTTGGGACGGCATTTTTTGAGTAAATAAACTAAGATTGGGAAAAAACAGATCAAAAGTTTGGGCTAGATTTAGAAACCAGGTTTCGTCCAAAGCTTTGTATTTAGTTAAGATTGCGTTATTGCAGCTCCCCCGCTTTCAACTGACCCAGCCGAAAACGTCAGAGATTGGGACGAGTAGCTTTAATAGATGAGACGAGAAACAAATCTATCTTGCCTTAAGGGCTTTGCATCTCCACGGCAATTTAATTCGCCTCGAGCCTTTAAATCTCCGAATTATGTCTGGATCACTAATTTCTTGCGGGCGATGGCAGATATCGACAGTTTATGAGTGACCGACCAGCCCAAATTTAGGAGAGTTTACGGCTCGATTTATGGGCGCTGATAAGGAGCGTAAACTTCACGACTTTAGTTAAATTGATTAGGTTTCGGAAATTGTCCCACGCAAGGCTGCATTGAGTTCGTACAGTTGATATCTAATCTCTCATAACAGAGTTTTGTATTAAAGGCCTCATAGGATTCAACCACACTTGTGATGATGATTAAGCAACCACATTTGCTCATTTAAACACTATCGACCTCATCACTATCCTGTTTATTGATTTTCTTTATTCCGCTTTCCTTCGCCTTTTTACCCTTGGCGATTATCTGATTGGTTGGTTTTCTCAACGTTCCTTTTGATGTTTTTTTCAATAAATCTTTTCATTGTAAGAAAAGATAAGTTATCTGTATAATCCAATGAGGGGCACTCATTCACCGGGTAAAGGATGATGGTCTGGAGTGAGAGAAGAAAGAAAAGGTGAATAAAAAGAATAAATTTGGAAGAGCATAAGTGTTCAAAGGGTAAATAGTTAAAAAAAAAAGCTGAAAACTAACTGGAGCACTCCACTGGAAAGATTTGGAGAGGACTTTTCAGTAACTCTGATTCACTGCCAATTGAAGACCTAATCAGCTACCTCACGCAGAGAAGTCGCCAGATAGCCCCTTAAAAAAATACCTCACGCAGAGTCAGGTCGAAGAGTAACATCGCCTTTTAATAGTCAGTCAGGTTTCAAGAGACAAGACTTGAGGGGGGAGGGGGAGATATTGGATCTTGTAAAGATGAGGCATTCCAACATTTTTCGACCCTAATATAATCTAACCTTACTTAACTTAATCTAACCTAATCAGAACTAACCCAGCCGTTTAGAAGATTCCAGACATTTTTCGATAGATTTCTTCTTGCTTTAAAGAATTCAAGCAAAGACACCTTGCAACGAGACCTCGTTGCGTCTTGCTGCCAGCAGGGGCAAAATTGCTCGCCTCACACATATTTCAGTTGGAGAGGCCTCGAGTCGCGTTTTTTTTCTGTACGGAAGATCTCTTAATGATAAATTCCTGCGTGATACGGCTTGGTTGTTAGTTCGCTTTAATTCTAGACCCTTTCCCCCTCTAAACTCAAAGCGGTTTCCCTTATCTTTTCCAAGGACTAATCTATCAGGAAGAAACAGCTTTACCAATATCGGTCACAAAAAAAAATAGTTTCACCAAAGGAAATGGTCTCCTTTGAAAGTCGCTGTCAAAGTAAATAATCCAAATTCAACTTATCTCCATAGTTGACGTTCCGTCTTCTGCCAATCGTAAATCAGATACTGGCACGCTGACCCCCAGAGAGTTATTGTTGCCCTTTGTCTGTTCTCTCAAAAGTAGAGTAACTTCTAATTAGTATCTTCAGCGGCGGGATTTCCTAGTGACGGAAGATAAGCATGCTTCCCTTATCTCACAGATGAGTGAATATTCTAAAAGCTCGATGAAGGACGGAGAAGGTCTCCTAGCCAATAGAAAAATATAAAAAGAATAAAAAAACAAAATGGTCTTACTACTCATGAATTTTGTCTCTCACTATGAGGAAGTGAACAGGTTTTGGGGGTTTTGTGCCTAAAACAAAGATTGTGCATTACTGCCCTAGTCGTGGGAATTTCTCCGATGCGGTCAGACATATTGATGGCCTGGGTTTGCACAAAATATTTCAAATATCATCTTACTTGTAAGACATCTATTCGCAGCCCTTGGGTCTCTTGTATCTGCACTATGTAAAA
This sequence comes from Ceratothoa steindachneri, assembly GCA_963969495.1. NCBI lineage: Eukaryota > Metazoa > Arthropoda > Malacostraca > Isopoda > Cymothoidae > Ceratothoa > Ceratothoa steindachneri. The sequence continues at coordinate 76,698,077 of OZ018328.1, forward strand.
TCCATCATTTCCTTGTGGTTAGTACTCGGGGCAGTGATAATGACGCAATTTTATTATCTTACCGTTCAATCGTTCCGTCACAATTGGACTATGCTTGCGAAGTGTACTATTCTGCAACCATCCTTCTATTAACTATGATAGATTTAACTCATCTTCCTGACTTCCATGAGGCGACTGGTGCTTTTCTTACCTGTCGCATTCAATTTTATGGTTAAAGCTGGGGAGATTCCGCTTGCATTACGATTAGCACAGTGAATGAAAAGCTTTCCCGTGTGAGTTCGGCGTTTGCCCAATTTCATCTGTAGGGAGGATCGACCTCTCAGACATCTTTCACTAGTTCGAAGATCTTTTGGCTCTTCCCAGGAGCTGCCTCCATTTTCACGACCAAGTCAGTTGTCATATAGTTGCTCTGTACGAGAGACTTCGCTCAGGTGCCCGTGTGTGGCCTTTTTCTAATTTATAGTTATTCAATGGGTGCACTAGCGCTCTCTAGGCATTGAAAGCCCTGTCTATCCACCTCGCTATTGTCCAGTTGCAATGTCACGTCTACTGTGGCCAAGGTTGATTTAATGATCATCATCAGCCGGTTTGCCTGGAATTGAGGAGTGGAAGGAAATCAGCGTACACATAAAAGGATAGGCGCACAAATTGCATCATTGGCCTGAATTTTTATTCCACTTAAGGGAGCCATCGCTCACAATTTGCCACACAAGACCTAACGATGTGTGTCGGAGAAGTGCGACCCTCCAGAAGAGGGCCCCCGGCTAACAAAGATACCTCGACCGCAAAATTTTCCGAGGCAAATGGTGGAAAAGAATCGCGGTGGCGAGTTCAGTGGCTCTTACAGCCAAAGGATCCCGGAATTCCAGTGCAATAAAGCCCCTGCATCTCCTTTTAGCAAAAGGCTTATAAGAAATATTCATACAAATGAACTTACGTGGACTCTAGACCAACTGAGAGAATCTGCGGATGCTCGTTTCCTCCCGCTCCCCGTTCGCTATCTTCCTGCAGGAGACCATTCTGAGGTGGTGCCCTATGCCCACCCTCAGGCGGTTGAGGGCTTTGCAACCTCACCACCAAGGAATGGGGGCCGGGCGGGAAGGTGAGCAATTTACATATAGTACGATGGCTACGTTCTTCTACTTGCTATAAATAATCTTTTTAGGCAGTTGCAGTGCATATTCGCCTAGATGTCAGTTTTACTGTTATTTCTGTGTATATTCCACCCTCAGCAGATTTCTAGGCCGTGAACTTATGCCACCCCGTGGGAAGATTGATGAAGCCCTTTCTCTCCTTTCGGGGAGTTGAATTGTAAGCAAACCCTCTTTGTAAGACTAAAAGACCAATTGAAGGGGTCAGCTCCTTGCCGATCTCTCTGGATCTGTCTCTGTGATCCTCGTATTCTCCGCTTGATTTTGGGTGAGAGTAGTCGATGGCATTCATGGTAATATCCCTTCTCCTTAGTCAACTCTCAACAGCCTCGGTGGTGTTTTTGAGCGAGGGCAGTTGCCTGCATTTTAAGAAATGATTTATTTATCTCTAGTCGACGTGGTTTGGTTTGTTGAAGAGGCTGTTGAGTTCTTTTCCTGTAATCTTATCACTATGGGCCTAACTAATATTCCTAGATTATCTGGACGTTTTAAACGCCACCCGCTTCCTTCGTGGTTGACTGAGTGTGAGATGGTCCTCAGAGAGAAGCAATATACCTACCTTCGCTATAAACGCTGCCAGAACTATTTCACCTTCATGAGTTTCATTTCAAGATAGGTTCTGGTATGTATCGAAACATACCTCCTGCCACCCTTCCTTGCTGGTATATGTATCTTCACATAACCAGGAGACTCATCTTGCAGAGGTGGATAATTTTGTCAAAAGGATTTTGAATAAATTGACGCATGGCCCTCCCACCCAAGAGCTCCGTTCTCCGGGAGGATGGGACCGCAATCTCGGACCCCACGTCTGTGGTGAGTTCTGTCGCGACTTCTTTTTCTGCCTTCTCTAATCTTAATGTTCCTCGGTCAACATTCAATGCACGTCGAGATATCGCTGAAGGCCACTACCTGCACTTTACCTCCAGAACCGGGGAACCGTTCAACGATGGTTTTTCGCTGTGTGAGCTTAGTCGCGCTCTCGCTTCATGCGTGGACACCGCCTCTGGTCCGTAAAATGACCTGCTCTAACGCCTAGGTGAGCGAGGTATGGTATTTTTGCTAGTTTTTCAACAGTATCTGGATATTAGATATCCTCCCCGACTCTTGGCGAAAGCCAGGAGTCATGTTTTCGAATATTACTTGTATGCATATTTATGGAGAAATTTTAGTTTAGCCTTTTTCATGGACAGCGAAGGCAACCCCTTCTTCTACATACCGCGGCTTTCACAAGTTCCACTCCACATTGTATGCTCTCCTTCAGATAGTAAATGCTATATGCGAGACCTTTCCTTGTAGATAAAACTACGCTATTGTGTTTTTTGATTTGGAGAATGCCGATGATAACGCATGGCGCTACGGTATCATGGATGCCCTCCAAAGGGTAGGGGTGTAGATACGCCTCCTAAAATTCATATCTGACTTTCAACGCTGCTTTCGCAAGATATCCTTGCTAAGCTCTTCATAAACACACTTTAAATCAGGTTTAGTGCGGTTCAGATGCCAATCTTTGTCTCATTGACTCCTGCATACAGTCAACTACAGCTTTCACTATGCCTAAGCGGACAGGTTTCGGCTTACTTGGCCAAGATTAAGGTAGGACACTCTGTCGCTATCCATGGGTTCATCCCACTATAGAAGCTCATAGTCTCAGCCTTAGGGTCTCATGTATCTCCGCATGTACATGTATCGTTCCTTGACGTTCGGCACTTGAGGTGCTGATAGGGTTAACCGTTTGTTGTTTTATCGTTCCTGTGTTCATTCAAAGCTTGAGTACGGATGTAGTGGTGCGTGAATTGCTAAAGGGGAAATGTATCTACCAGACCAGGCTCCGTCTGGCGAACGGTGCCTTCCGCACGTCCCTTATTAAAAACCTGCTTGTTAAGGATGTAGAGATGCCCCTTGCTCTCCACCGTGCACAGTACATTATGCGATTGTACGCTCAGGCCTGGTTATCCCCTCAGTCGCCAACCGTTCTCATCGCTTTCGTGGCTGATCTTGTCGGTATCTATGCCGTCGATAGATGCCAGTCACACCCTAAGTCCTCCGTGTTTAAGGAAAACTCCATTGTGAGCTCGGTGGAGCTCTAGAGCAGGAGCCACATCTGGTTCTGCCCTAGACTCAACCATGCGGGGTACCATCTTTAACAATTTTCGCTACGCCTCTACTGCTAAAGTTTCCACAGCGCCGGGAGTTTGCGTTCGACATTTATGGAGCAAACTTTGTATCACGCTGGATCCTTGCCAGTGTACACAGATGGCTCTAGTCCGAAAAAAGAGACACCTTCTACGCAATATACCCTCTGTTTGAAGTCATCATGGCTCTACCAGGTATTGCGTCTGTACGGTAGATAACAAGGTGTGCCCCGTTCGGTGACCGGATCCTCAACTATGGTACGAGGGGCGGTCAATAAGTTTTGCAATACGGATATAAAGAAACGAGATATAAGGAAAAGTGTTTTATTATTTTTCAATATAACTACCCTCGACTTTAATGCACCTGCGCCACTTGTCCCTTAGGCTTCGAATTGCCGACAACTAGAAATCTCCCGACTGCTGTTCACTCCACTCCTGGACGGCGAGCTGGACATCTTCATCGTCCCCAAACTGGCGTCCACGCAGTGCAGCCTTGAACTGCCGGAATAAAAAGTAGTCGCTAGGGGCTAGATCTGGACTGTAATATCACATAATGCTTAGACTAAAACAAAAATAAATTATATGCTACAAAATGATGTAACTAATATTCATTTGGATCACCTTTTGAGTCAATGATACGATGAAGTTTAGGTATTACTTGAGCGCAAGTTGCTCGCAGGGTTTCAGCTGATATTTTCCGTCCCAGCAATTTTATAGTTTGTATTTCAGAACCTGGACATTTGGATATAATTGGATACTGGTCTTTTCATAAAGCATCGACCACACTCCAAAGTTCATGGTATTTAAATCGGATTAAATGGGAGTCTAAGGTTCCTTAGACCAAAACTCTTTAAAATTTTCCTGGCGCCAGTTTTGAGCTTTGTGTGAGATTGCTTCATCTTTTTGAAGGGTTAAACCGGCATTTCCCATGCTACCATCGATCCAGTGAATAACTTTCTCCAAATGAACATGTTGCTTGATCTTTACCTTCCCTCTCGTTCAATGAAGATTAGAGGGTTTTTTTTAGCCCGTTGATGTTACGCCAGCCCAAACTATCACCTAAGCTATATTCTGTCCGCTGATCAACCGGAATATAATTTCTTATTTTGTCCCCAAAGACCATCATTCTGTGGGTTCTGGATGGCTGCAGATTGAACAACTTTCTCATTCTTCGACAGAACTGGAGTCTGCGAGTTATCAAGGCTCCGTTGTTGAAGCATTGTTGCTCTTTCTACTTCCTGTTGGGGTTGAAATGCCGTTTTATTTAGCTATTTTGAATGGAAAAAGTTTCAAATCACCTTTTAACCATTTTTGCTTTGTTACATGGCTGACTTACAAAGCAACTTGTCTGGCACTCCTCCATGGATTTTGCCTTGAGTGCGGTTTCGAACTCCTTTGATGGCAAGGGTAACGAGGCAAATCAAGGCACCCCTTTGACCGGTACCGGGGCTCCCATGTCCTCATCACGATTCTGCAAAGGGGCTTCCCCATTTTTATCTTTGAAGCCGCTCTCGGGCACCTCTACCTCTGAAAAGGAGGCGTCCCCTGTGCGTTCTTAGGGGCCCATCCACCCATTTTCTACCGGATAGGAGGTTTACTCTTCTTCTAGGCCTACTGGTGCGGTGGTTTTGCCTTTATCTCCATATATGTATGTAGGCTCCTTCGGCTAACTCCATCTCCCTACCAGCGGCAGTCCCTCCTTTCCTATCAGAGTAGACGGCAGGGAACGAACGCTGGATCGGAGACAGTGGATCCTCCAAAGGAACGCCCCCCCCCCCCGCCTGCGTAGTCGGCCCTCCTGCAGAAGGTTTTGATGTTGAGGGAAGAAAATACTCACTTAGCTATTCCAACATCACCGATAGGTCCTCTTATGACAGCGCCTTTAGGTCCTTGTTCGGCCAGTAGCACACGAAGTTCTGCCCCTGGAAAGCTTAAGACCTTTAAAGAGAGGATCATCTCTTTGAAAAAGCGCCCGCATCTCCTTAGAGCTAGGCCTGGAGGGAATACTTATTTATTAAATGGAATTGACGCGGAATCAGGCCCAGCTGTGACTAGCTGCGGAGTCTCGTCTTCTCCCGTTCCCCATTAGCTAACATTTTGTAGGAGACACCATTCTGAGCGCGTGCGGTTTACCCACTCCAGGGATATTAGGGTTTTGAGATCCTAACAACTCTGGATGTAGGCCAGGCGGGAGGATGTTTCATTTACACCCAGTAGGATGTCTCCGATTTTTTCTCTGCTTTAAATAGCTTATTTTAGCCAGTAGGGGTGAAACTATACCTGGATAGGAGGTATACTGTTATTTCTAATTACATTCCACTGTCAGCCGACGTCGACGCAGGGACTTACTTCCATTGCATCGTAGTAGCATGATTGCTGAGACACCCCGTGGGGACAAAACTCAATCAATCCCAGGGGTCAGATTCTTTCTGACCTTATGTATAAGATGGAGACAGGTATTCTAAATGCATCACTGCCAGAGAACCGCTTCATTTTCCTGTCTTGATCAATCCCTGTGTTTTCTGGAATCATAGCATGATTTAGGGTGGGAGGTGGTCAATGACCTCCTTGGTAGTGATCACTTTCCCATTCATATTTCATTTTCTGGACCGCTAGCACCTGAAAGGCCACTTCCCATCCGAGTGGTGCTTAGCACAAGGGCGGTGGTCCGCATTTCAGGAAATGACTAATTTCTATCTCTCAGTCAAGGAGTTTAGGTCGATGGATGAGGTCTTTGAGTTTTTTTCCGGCAACCTCATCGCCGTGGGCCTAACTACTATTCCTAGAATGTCTGACCGTTTTGCACGCCGACCGCTTCCTTGGTGGTCAGCCGAGTGTGAAGCAGCCCTCAAACAGAAGCGTTATGCCTACATTCGCTTTAATTTCGTCGAGGTAGGGCTACGTTCGGTATGATTTGAAGCACGCCCGACGCTCTTCCTGTCAAGTATACATTTCTTCATTTAACAGGAAGACCCTAAAGAAGAGGTGCCGAAGCGAGTCAAAAGGATTCGGGGAGTGATCCCCTCCCATTCTCCAGAAGACTGGTACCGCAATCTCGGACCCTGCGTCCGTGCCAGAGTCTTTTTCGATCGCTTTCTCCGCATTTTCTAGAAAGGATGCTGCTCCGCTAGGATTCAATGCCCATCTAGGCGTTGCTGAAGGCCCCCGAAGGGACTTCAAAAAAAGTTTTATATTAAGTGAGTTGTATTCTTCTCTCGTTTCGTGCGCCTACACAGCCTTTGTTCCACTCGATATTCCTTATGCCATGTATCGACACCTAGTTTTGCAAGATCATTAATTCCGTGTACGGGAGAGGGAGTCCTATCTGGTCTAATTGAGCAGAAATAAGCTGTCTCGCGGGAAAGTGTCTTCCGTGTAACACTATTTGCCTTGAACATCAACGGTATCAACTCGGGGCTGCCGAAAGCTGTTCCTGATACGCTCTACGCTGATGCCCTTTTGATCTCTTTTGGTTCAGCCCAGATGCCAACACTGGAGCGTTGAATCAAACATTGATTGAACCGCATATCTCACTATGCCGTTCGTGTGGACTTCAATTTTCTTTTGCCAAGAATAAGGTGGTGCACATTCTTCGCCATCCACGTCTTCATTCCGGAACAGATATTTTCCTAAATCGAACTCGCTTGGATGTGGTAGATTCGGCAACTTTACTTTGCATTGTTTGTTTTTTCTCCTCACCTCACAGAGAAGGCGCCCATTCACAGCCTTAGCTTCTCCTCTGCCTCCACCTTGGTGATTTTTCGTTCCATGACGTTCAGCACTTGGGGCGCTTACAAGGTTACTCCCCTCCTCCTGCGTTGTTCGTTCTAAACTAGACTACATATTGCGATACGGAACAGTTTTTGAATTGCAGAAGATGGATTCAATCCACCCCACTGGTCTCCGATGGCAACCAGTGCCTTGCAAACATTTCCTGCAGACAGCTTACTTCTCATTCGATGATGGCACTTACTTTTCAGCGTACACAGTACATTATACGCTCGAATGCGCGAGAGCAGCTTCTCACGCATGGGCCACATGATCTCATTTCGCTCGTGCTTGCTTTTGCCTATGCCATCGCGTGACGACAATCATACCTTAAACCATTTTAATTTAGAGCAAGGATAATCTTTCGAGTTCTTGGCATAGATCTCGGCCAATGGCATGGCTCGTTCTGCTCATGACACTACCATGGAGAGTATCGCCTCTGAACGTTTATCGCCATGTCTGCTTCCAAAGCTTCTACAGCAGTTAGGAGTTTGGGTTAGAATTTCTTGGAGCACACGATCTATCACGCTTGAACCATCCCAATCTACACGGACAACTCCAATCCGGAAGAGTGGCTCAGCTGTCATGCCTTCAACCCCTTTTTTTATCTCAGCGGGGCTTCTTTTGGGCACTGTGTCTCTCTTTAAAGCCCAGGTGGTTGGAAAACCACGCTCGGTAAGGGAAATTACGCGCCATGCCCGGTTCTGTGAACAAATTGTGATTTATACTGATTTAGAATACCCCTGTGTGCCCTCAAGGCCTTTTAATCCCCGCACCCGATCGTTTGTAGTATCGGTCAAACCATGGCTACTGAGAATTGGAAAGGTGTCAAGATTAACTGCTTCCGGCTTCTTTGACATGCAAGAATGGCTGGAAAAGAGCACTAATGAATGAGGGCGTCAGACAACAGTGGAAGAACTGGTCGGCTGAACCAGAGCTTTGGTCACCGAGAGAGCCGATGGGAATGGAAATTCGTTTGCTATTGCCCCGAGATTTACAAGTGGACCTACGCCACAATGACATATTCGGATACAGGAAGCGCCATTCAATGGAGAGCTCCCATCAACCTTACCTTGACTCTGGTTGGTCCTCTGAGACTGTCAGGCACATTCTCCTTGAAAGACACCGTCTGGGGAGGTTTGCGCTCCCTGTCTCAGTACCGGGACCAACGGGGTGACTAACGCTTCCCCTTGCACTCGGGATGGGTTCGATCCCCCCGAATATGGCTGAGTGAGTTCTTGGAGAAGGCATTCTCTTACGAATTGACCCCCGTCCTCCAGCAAGTGAGAATGACTATGTAATTTTTACCTCTTTTGGTAATGGTTTTCTTTCTTTTGTTATTTCTTGTTTGTTTGTTTTATTACTTCTTTGTTATTAATTAAAACGCCTAAAATCTATGCTTAATTTTTATTTCGAGGGTTGTGCCATTGATGGCGACCTCCAGATGAGATTTAAATTTAAAAAAATCTCCGGGGATGGATTCGATAGATATTCTTTCTAGGTTGCTTTATGTCAGGTTTAGCTCAAAATGGAAGATTGCTTGCCCTACCGTCCCCACTGCCCGCAGATGATCCTCGACACATCTATAAATCCTTTACATCCTTACACACGTTCTATGAGCGATGTCGTCGTTGGTTTTTTCATTCTGTTAGACGACATGAACATGGCAATGAGGAAAATATGATTTTTTTATCCAAATCAACCACCAACGAGGCCATTGCCCGCAGAATGTTTGGGAGGAGAGATCTGTCAAGAAAGAGAGGTTAAAATGGGTTAAGTGAAAATGTGTGGCAGCTATGTAACCGCAGATCTCCCTGAGTGCATTGAGGCAGGAGGGCACGCAAAACTCTAGACTTCAGCTGCAGCATGATAGAACAAACTACCTCTGAAATTGTCCTGTGGTTACGTAAGAAATGGGGCCAGAAGGGCAAGCCGCTCGTTCGGCTTTCAAGAGCAATAGGTGTGTAAAACATGAAACTTCTTTAATAACCTATTTAATAAATAATGAAGCCTCTCTAAGAACCTCTTTAATAAGTAATAAAACCTATTTAATAACGCCTTTAAAAAATAATGAAACTTCTCTAATAACTTATTTAAAAAATAATAAAATCTTTAATAAATAATCAATGTGAAGGTATGGAACGTATATACTCGCATGCCGCCAGACAATCGTGGGAACGAAAGAAATTGGTCGTTTGAGTTGACCTTCGTCTCCTCTCCCCCCACCTCCTTTCCCCAAATGGCGACAGAAAGTCTGACGAAAGAAGGCCTATCGCACAGAGAAGCCTAAATTCTATTTGCCTTCTTTATGATACCTTGGAGATTGTCCAGAAGGTGCTGCGATAAGCGAATTGTCGTGAATGGAATCTCTCTCTCGATTTCCCACAATCCTCGGTATAAATAATAACGCCGTTCATCCCTCTAGAGCAGTGTCGCAAACCAACTCGCGTAACGCGTAACTCTCACGTTGAACGAGAGTCGTTGCCGTAACGTATCGACTGTCGACGCGCCACCGAGACAACTTGGTTGCTGTCTCAAAGTGTTCCTGAAGCAAATCCCGCGCCGTAGAGTCTGTGACTAGAAGAATACGCTCTGTTGCTCAACGTAACTTGAGAAAGAAAAGGAACATCCAAATAGTTACTGGAAGTTACTATTTGTTAGTGTCACGTCCAGTTAGGAGTAAACTAACCGAAACTGCAGCCAGCAGCCCCGAACCCGTCGTCTTATCCCCCCTCTCCCTGAGAATCGTGTTAACGCCAACCGAACCACCTCGTCTGGGCCTGATGGGTCGTCTCACCAATCCATCACAATTAATGGTAATCTGTAAACCGAGTGTCCATCTATTCTTAAATTACCTATTTAATTAACAGTGATTGATACTCCCATTGAGTCATTATAAACCTAGACGCTAAACGTCAGTGTTTAATATTTAATCCTGAATTTTGCCCGTTTAACTATTGCTAATTATTATATTTGTGTGAAGTAAAGTTTATTTTTTGTACGTGTGTTTTTTTGTGGTTTCTCCCTTTTGACTTACCCTTGGCAAGACTTTACTTAAGAATACCTTCGGCTAATTTATTCAACCTGTATTATGCACTCTTAGAATTCAAAAACCACAAACCTCCCCCCAGTAACAAGTGGGACTTTTATAGTGAGAATCCTGGCTACGGCACAACCCGCCTCTAACCAGCTTTCGCACGTTAGGTAGGAATTAAAGCCTACCTATATATATATATATATATATATATATATATATGATCGTAGATTGAGTCATAGGGTCAATACCATCGACCTAAACAAAAGTGGTGTGTCCAGATCAAGGACTAGAATAATTATTGGACCAGGCTATGAGCAATTCTACGACATATATAAAAGTGGTGTCAGCTCTAAGGGTTTAAATTTTGGAGCAAGCGAACTCATATAGCCTAAAACTTGCCGACGTCCAAGGAAGCCCAAATAAACTAACGTAAATTTTAATAATTAAAGTCTATTCCCCGAAGGAATATAAATAATAACCATTAATAAACCTTTCCAGATAGCAAAAACAAAGCTAGGAAAATATTCGTTATTTTGGGGATTAGTTATTAAATTGTATGGGTTAGGAACAATCGCAGCTTCTAATTCTCTTACCAGGTGCGTAAGTTCTTTCGTGAGTCACCAGTTGCGTCAGCAAGAGCAGTAATGGCTTCACAATTGTTCGAAGATTTCGTCAAGCAAGGACAAGCCTTCGGTCTCACAGGACAGGAACTAAAGGAATTCGTCCAAAGCGAACAGCCAGAGGAAAGAGCACGTGAAATGGAAGTAAGAAAAGAAGAGTTAGAATTGGAAGAAAGGGGGAGAAAAGAAGTGTTAGAAATGGAAGTAAGAAAAGAAGAGTTAGAATTGGAAGAAAGGAGAAGAAAAGAAGAATTGGAAGAAAGGAGAAGAAAAGAAGTGTTAGAAATAGAAGTAAGAAAAGAAGCGTTAGAATTTAAAGAAAGAGAAAGGATTCGAAAAGAAGTGTTGAGAAATGGAAGTAAGAAAAGAAGCGTTAGAATTTGAAGAAAGAGAAAGGATTTGAAAGCAGAGACCAAGTTGAAGTCAGTTCTGTGGGATCCCGTGATCATCAACCCCAGGCCCCCGCTATGAAACTTCCCCAATATGAGGACGAAGAAGATTTGTGCTCATACTTAACACATTTTGAAAAGATCTTCGAGGTAAACGGATGGGCCCTAGAATCCGAAGGAGTCAGTAGATTGCTCCCATTGCTCAGTCTACGCTTAAGAGAAATTTTTGTCTCGTTACCACACGAAGCTACAATAGACTATAGCACCTTGAAGGCCGAATTGCTATCCGCCTTCAACTTGAACCCTCAGTTCTACCGCGCTAAGTTTAAATCGGTTAAAATCCAGCCCGGTCAAACTTACCGACATTTTGGATATATCCTGAAGCGAAACCTCCAGTTCTGGTTAGAATCCTCCAAAGTCGAATCGGAGTATGAGGCCCTGATTGACTTTATGTTAAAAGACCAGCTATTGTCCACCCTCCCCCAGGAGGTCCGAGCATTCGTGCAAGACCGCCGAGCGTCTACTTTTTAAGAATGCCTCGAGAAAGCTGATCTCCGTGCAACAAATCATCGCCTATACCCACAGGATACCTGGAAGAATAGTCCCCTGTTCCCGAAGAATAAATTTAGTCAATGAAAGTCCCAACAAAGGAAACCCCCTCCATTGATAAAGACCACAGCCCCGTTCAGGCCAAAGAATAAGCCTTTTGTAGCCCACAAAGACAGAAAACCCCCAGTCTTCAATACCCCCTACAATAAAGAGTACCAGAATAAGCAGGTTGTATGCTACTCCTGCGGTTCCTCCGGCCATTATAAGTCCCAATGTGTACAGAATTCCAGCCTACGTCCCACCCAGAGCCAACAAGTCCACTAAGTAGCTGCTACCCTTCCCCCGGAACAGCCGACCGCGCTTACGTCATGCCCCTCGTCTCCGTCCCCACAGGAATTACAAGTGAACTTCCTGTTCAACAAGAGTTTCCCCGGAGGACTAAATTTCGAAACTGGCTCGATCAATGGTTGTGAAGTGTCCACCCTCGTGAGAGACACAAGGTGCACATGCATTGTGGTGTCGGACAAATTGCTCCCTCCTGTCGACCCCCAACATAAGAAGTACGCAATTGTACACGACTTCTCGGGTCGAGAAAATAGATTCCCGGTAATCCGCTGCCATGTACAGTGTAAATATTTCACTGGTTGGGCCGACGTAGTGGCAGTCCACATCAACTTTTCTTGGTACTCATTGGCCAGAGCGCACTACTCTCCTCGAGTGAAGTGACTCAAGCTGTCGTCACTCGAGCGCAAGCTACCTGCGAGGCCTCTCCCCCATCACGCCTCTTCACCCCAGAGGCTCCTTTAGAGGTCCCAACGAGTAATGCACAATTACTCAGAGTTCAGCAGAGCTGCCCTTTACTTCAATCCCTTTGGGAAAAGGCCCGAAAGAACGAAGAGGTGATCGTTCGAGGGAACCGTCCCATGAGGTACATCATTAACGACTCCCTTCTGTTTCGCACCTCGCGAGATGAGTCGGACCCACCTTCCAAGGTCATGTGTATTCCGCGCACACATGTAGACCAAATCTTGCGAGTAGCACATGAAAGTCCCCTGACCGGTCATTTCGGTCATAACAAGACTTCTCAGCGAGTATTTAAACACTTTTTTGGGCCCGGCAAAAATATTGCAGAATTCTGCAAAACGTGCGATTTGTGCCAGAAAACCACTGCAAAAGGTCGAATAGCCCCAGCTCCCCTTCAAAGAACCCCAGTCATTTCGGAGCCCTTCTCGAGAGTCGCCATGGACCTCATCGGACCAATTCACCCCCCTTCCGCCGAAGGTCATACGCATGTACTAACATTGGTAGACTGCGCTACCCGATTCTCAGATGCTTTCGCTCTAAAAAGGATCGATAGTATCTCTTGCTCTGAAGCCCTTATTTCTATTTTTTCTAGAGTAAGATTGCCCAAAGAAATCTTATCAGATAGAGGCCGCCAGTTTACCTCTGAGCTCATGGAACACGTGAACACCCTGCTTCAAATCAAACCTATTTTTACAACGCCCTTCGATCCAAGCGCGAACGGCATGTGCGAAAAGTTCAATACAACATTGAAAAGCGTCCTCAAGAAGTTTTGCATGGAACAACCCCAAGAATGGCACCGATATTTGCCAGTTGCGTTATTCGCATGCCGCGAAATTCCCCATAGGACCATCGGATTTTCCCCATTTGAGCTCCTGTACGGGAGAAACGTGCGGGGGCCCCTCAATATTTTGAAGAAATTATAGACAAATTCCCGTTTGTGTCCAGAATTAAGGAACACTTATTCCTCCGTCCTCGATCTAAGGGAAAGATTAAAAAAGTGTTCTGACATAGCAGTCAGAAATTCCGAAATTAATATGGAAAAGTATCGGACATACTTTGATCTAAAGGCCAAACACAGAAAACTGAAGCCCGGAGATGAAGTTCTACTCTTACTTCCCTCGGAATCCCATAAACTTCTCTCCCAATGGAAAGGCCCCTACCCCGTTCAGAAAACCCACGGATCGGTCGATTACGTTATACAGACACCCGCAGGTGATAAGTTATATCACATAAACATGCTAAAAAAGTATCATAGACGGGCCTGTATAAACAATATAGTCGCCTTCGACGAAGAAAGGGTAATTGACGCCGTCCACCCAAACAATCCCCTAAATATTGTTAATTTGCTTTGCGTAGAGTTAAGCGAAGATTGTCCCCTCCCCGTCCTCCCGTCCAAGCTGCCCCCCATAAAAGAACGTTTCCCCGAGTTGGATGTAAACTCCGACCTCACCCCTGCCCAAAGGAACCAAATGATGGCGCTTTTGGAAGAATTTACTGACGTCATTTCCGAGTCACCAGGATGCTCGACTCAGTTCGAACATGATATCACCCTCACTACGCTCGAACCTGTGCGATGTAAGCCCTATCCCGCACCGGTGCACCTGAGAGACGCTTTCAATGAGGAAGTCGACAATCGTTTGCAATTAGGGATTATCGAGCCATCTACGTCCGACTACTGTTCCCCAATAGCCATGGTCCGCAAGCCAGACCAGTCCTTTAGGATGTGTGTCGATTTTCGAAAGTTAAACACCATACCGTGTTCGACGCCGAGCCTCTTCCCCTAATTGACTAAAATTTACATCTCTTCGAAGGAGCCGCCTACATCACTGAGATAGACCTATGTAAGGCCTATTATCAGATCCCCCTAAAGGCATCAGCGAGGAAACTAACAACCTTTCCTACAGACAAAGGTTTAATGGAATTCACTCGTCTTCCTTTTGGCCTAGTCACTGCCTGCACTAGCTACAACCGCATAATGCGCCGTGTAATAGACTGGTTAAAAAACGTTTCTTTTTATTTTGATAACGTGTATGTGGCTACACGTTTATGGAACGACCATATCTTGTCCCTCCGCCCGATTTTAGAACGCTTAAAGCATCATGGCTTAGCGATTAAACCCTCAAAATGCCATTTTTCTTATAAATCCATAGAATACCTTGGATTTAAAATAGACGAAAGTCATCTGGCCCCACAAAAAGAGAAGGTAAATGCTATTGTAAATATGCCCCTACCGCGCACCAAGAAGTAACTACGGTCCTTCCTCGGTGCTGCTTCGTTTTACCGCCGCTTCGTAACCCAATTCGCTTCTGTAGCAGCTCTTCTAAACGATCTGCTAAAAAAGAAACTCCCGGACCCCCTCCCGTGGAACCTCGACGCCGAAGCGCACTTTGAAGAGCTCAAAGAGAAGCTAGTCTCCGCCCTGATCTTAAAAATGCTGAACTCTCAAAAGAAATTTGGCGTAAGGACAGATGCCTCCCAACTGGGTATTAGCTACGTATTACTCCAATACGATGAGGACCAAGAAACCGCTCCTATAAGCTATGCGAGTCGCCGACTGACGGCTCGCGAAAGGGCATACACTACGGTAGAACTGGAAGCTCTAGCGATTGTTTTGGGGATTACAAAATTTAGAATGTATCTGGTAGGTCGTCCATTCCTCATATAGACTGATCATAGACCGTTAGCCTACTTAAAAACTTGTAAAAACCGAAACGGCAGGCTAATGCGCTGGTCATTATTGCTAGCGGAGTACCGTTATGAAATCAGGTATCTAAAAGGGTCTGACAATGTACTCGCAGATAGCCTTTCGAGAAACCCAATTTCAGATAGCGATTAATAGTCAATTATTTATTTTTTTGTGTGTATCTCTTTGTATTAATAATTATTTCTTGCCTTTACTCCGTATGTGTTTTTTTTTGTTTTGTATATGTAAATTAGAGAAACTGACGTAGCAGTAGTATTTTGTAGCCATTAGATACTAAGGTAAATTCCTAACGGTTTTGATCAAATTTCCGACTCAATTGTTCGAGTCGAGGAAGATAATTACAAATTCTCCCGGTGAAGTTAATTTTCACATTATTCCTTATTTCATGGCGGAATAATATTCGTTGAAATAGGTAGGCGTGTGAGGGTATGGAACGTACATACTCGCATGCCGCCAGACAATAGTAGGAACGAAAGAAATTTGTCGTTTGTGTTGACCTTCGTCTCCTCTCTTTCCCCCCCACCCTTCCCCCACCTGGCAACAGGAAGTCTGACGAAAGAAGGCCTATCTCACAGAGAAGCATAAATTCTATTTGCCTTCTTTATGATACAATGGAGATTGTCCAGATGGCGCTGCGATAAGCGAATTGTCGTGAATGGAATCTCTCTCTCGATTTCCCACAATCCTCGGTATAAATAATAACGCCGTTCATCCCTCTAGAGCAATGTCTCAAACCAACTCGCGTAACGCGTAACTCTCACGTTGAACGAGAGTCGTTGCCGTAACGTATCAACTGTCAAAGCGCCGCCGAAATAACTTGGTCACTGTCTCAAAGTGAACCTAGAAGTAAATCCCGCCCCGCAGAGTCTGTGAATAGAAGAATACGCTCTGTTGCTCAACGTAACTTGAGAAAGAAAAGGAACTTCCAAATAGTTACTGGAAGTTATTATTTGATAGTGTCACGTCCAGTTAGGAGTAAACTAACCGAAACTGCAGCCAGCAGCCCCGAACCCGTCGTCTTATCCCCCCTCTCCCCGAGAACTCGTGTTAACGCCACCCGAACCACTTCGTCTGGACCTGAGTAGTCGTCTCTTTAATCCATCACAATTAATGGTAATCTGTAAACCCAGTGTCCCTCTATTCTTAAATTACCTATTCAATTAATAGTGATTGATACTCCCATTGAGTCACTATAAACCTAGACGCTTAACGTCAGTGTTTAATATTTAATCCTAATTTTGCCTGTTTAACTATTGCTAATTATTATATTTGTGTAAAGTAAAGTTTATTTTGAGTACGTGTGTTTATTTGTGGCTCCACCCTTTTGACGTACCCTTGGCAAGACTTTAATTAAGCATCCCTTCGGCTAATTTATTCAACCTGTATTATGCACTCTTAGAATTCAACAATCATAAACCTTTCCCCAGTAACAAGTGGGACTTTTATAGTGAGAATCCTGGCTACGGCACAACCCGCCTCTAACCAGCTTTTGCACGTTTAGTAGGAATTAAAGCCTACCTATATATATATATATATATATATATATATATATATATATATATATATATGATCGTATATTGAGTAATAGGGTCAATACCATCGACCTAAACAAAAGCGGTGTGTCCAGATCAAGGACTAGAATAATTATTGGACCAGACTATGAGCAATTCTACGACAATCAACCTTATTTAATATTTTTGAATTAAAGACATACGAGGTTTCATCAAAATTCCCTGACTACATTTATTTTAAATTGAGATTGTCTACTTTAAAATAGTGACCCGGCATCAGTTAATTAAATAGACCAACGTCTTTTCAACTTTTGGAAGTACTTCTTCCAATCAATTTTGAGTAGCATCAAGACATCAAGATCTACCTGCGAATTTCTTCAGCTTTAGATTTCACCCCTCGAATTTTCTTTGGTTCTGAATTTTTTTAAAGGCGACCTCCACTAAAGGAAGAGTCGCCATCTTCGGTCTTGGATAACCCTAACTTTTCCACCGAGATGATGGTCGCATTGTTTCAACATTGAAAGCCCCAAATCAAACTTTCATCTCCAATTTCGATGATATCCAAGAAGTTTGTCTTAGTTTCTGACTTTTCCAAAAGCTCTTGGCCGGAAAAACAAGCTTAATAAAAATTTTAAAAAATAAATCTTGATGAAATTAAGATATTTAAATGAAATCAACGACATATATTCCCGAAAGCTTGCTTAGTAAATTCGTTTACCTTTGCTTTACGAGTTTTTAGGCTACACATGAAGTTTTTTTTATCAAACCTTGGAGATTTACTTAAAGAGAATTTGGTAGAGGTTGTACCACCTATCTGGAGTCATTTAAGGTAGCTTATTTATCATTGATGACCAACAACTTAAGCTCAAGTCTGAAACACAAGTATCCGCCATAAAGGCAACCAAAATAAGGACACCATCATGCGACTAAACGCGCCCAAGGTTCCGGAAAATAAGTCTATAATCACAACTGTCAATATGGTGACCGTACCTAAATTTTAGTGTAATATCTCATTTTTAAACGAAAACTTTAGTTGTAACTGACCGTTTGGGTATTGAGTTTACCTAAATATGATTTAGGAGCCCTCCGCCGAATAGCTACCACAAAATATGGCTATAATGATAACCAACCATATACTATTATGGGCCACCAGTGAAAAGCGATATGTCCACATAAGCTATAAGCTTCGTTTGTACGATTTTACCGTTGGTAAATTAGTTTAAATAGTGATAGATTTCTGTATGGTTCAAAGCCGACGCCGCTTTTCTTAGATGGCATCTGTCTTCACTTAACGAGAAGACTCCTCTTGCCGAAGTACGGAAGCTTGCTATATTTGTTTGATAGGATCTGGACATAAGGTATCCTCCCAGATTCCCTGAGAATGGCTACTGAGTTCGTTTTTTTTAAACCTGGAAGAGATCATTGTACCGGGACAGGTTTCCGTCCAATTGCTGGGGTAGAAATCAGTAAACGTAAGATAAGCCTTTTTCCTGGACAGCGGATGCCACCCATCTTCTCCACAATGCAACTTATGCAAGTTCTACTCAACGTCGAATGCACGGCTCTGTAGACAGTACTACGCCACGGTGTTTTTAGATTTAATGAATTCTTAAGAGATCGTCTATTACGCGTACAGGTGAGGAAAGACTTATCTGGCCCAAGTAAACAGGAAGATAGTGTCCCACAGGAAAGTCTCCTAAGTGTAACTTCCTTGCCCTTAACATCAACAGTATCACCCTGGTGCTGCCGGAAAATGTTCTCACTCCTTTCTAGGTAGACGACCTTTCTATCCCTTATGTGAGGGCTCAGATGCTTAATCAGGAGCGTCAACTGCAACGGGTGTTGAACTACATCTCTCATTATGCTCGATCTAACAGGTTTCTTCACTTTTCCTTGACCAAAAATAAGTTGGTGAAGTTCTGCCGCCAGCCACGGCTGCAATCCGGCTCAGATTTGTTGCTAAACAGGGTTCGCCTGGAATGGTAGATTATCACCGTTTCCCTTGTCTTATCTCTGACCGACGCCTCATCTGGAAGACCCATATTCGTAGCCTTAGGATTTTATTATACCCAGGCTATTGACATTATTCTTCCTGTACGTTCAGCACTTGGGATGCTGATAGGGCTACCACTTTATTGTTTTATCGCTCCTTTGAGAACGGATGCGGCTTTCGCGCATCCGTAGCTAAGTGTGAATTGTGCAAGGAGAACGCAATTCATTACATCAGGCTACGTCTGGCAACCGGTGCCTTCCGCATTTTACCTATTGAAAGGCTCCATTGAGTGTATCACTTGTAAAAAATTGTCACCACGATTCTGCTTCTAAACCTTCTACACTGCCGGGAGTATTGCATTCAAACTTTTTTTGCATAATTCTCCTCACCCTGAAGCCGTTACAATATACACGGATGGCCCCAAGTTTAAAAAGAGGGGCAGCTCCAACGCTGTATCCTGTCTGCTTGGCTTTACTGCGATATTCATCTATCTTTAGGGTGAGCTGGCTGCCCTACTCCGCTCGTTGTTGGAGATAACGCGTCATACCCGATTCGGAAACTGTATTGTGATATTTGCCGTTTCACAAACCGACCTGAGTGTCTCGAAGCAAGGAAATTTGAGCACTCACTGTTATGCAGTAGACGTGACGCCTCGTTTGCAGCGAGATTGGCGGATATCGAGATTAGCTTCTGTTTGGCTCCTGGCATGATGTGATTGCGGGGATGAGGGCACCAATGAAAACACCAAAAAGTCCGCTTGAACTGAGCAAGCAGACCAGTGTTCTGTATTTCCTTATTAAAAGTGCATGATAGGTATCAGATCAGCTATTCTGGCTTCCTGTTAACGATAGAAACTTCCATTTACGCGCCATCGCACCGCAACTGATCCCGTGGACTTCCCTTCAATTCCTCCACGGATTCAGGTAGTTTTTTTGCGGAGGTACGAACTCCGCATTCTGATTAAAAAACCACTAAATTAGCAATGGTCTGTAAAACAATTCACTTTATGCTAATTCATAAATCGAGGTCAAGTTACTCGACAACATTGTAAACATCGCTGAATAAATTAACCTTAACTTCTGTCTCAAGAGGCTCACTCAGGAAGTTTCTGAGTAGGCTGAGGATACGCAAAACGGGCGATACTCCATCTCCTACTCGAGAGCACCTCTGACTCGTCTGAGCGAACCGAAACTTTCGTTAGTTCCATCCATCCAGGGAAGCACCACTCGAATTCGTAAGGTCTGTTAAAGTGAGGACTCTTTTTATTTAGAGAATGGAGAGAAAGAAGTGTATGTTGTAATAACCATATTCGATTAGGATAAAAGATTAATAGAATCAAAGTTACAAATGGAGACCGAATATATTTTATAAGATAATTGAAAAGGGTGATTAGTCACGTACCTAAGCTTATTGTCCTCTAATCTAAAAGCAACTTCGAAAAGATGAGTGTAAATTAGGTCGGGTAAATAAATTGTTTAACAGATTCAGGAATCATAAAGCGAAGAGTCATTCTCGATCAGATCCGTCAGCATCACTTATTACACTCTTTCATACGTCTTACGGCAATATTTCTAGGAGAAAAGAGATGCTAGGAGATGTCTAGTTGTGTTTTTCTCTAATCTTATTGAAAGGTAAACAAGCAATAACCTAAATATAAGGCACAATCAGACTATATATAGCGGTCCTTTTTTTTAACCAGAAATGGTCCTCTCGGTCCTGCTGCATTTAAGATTTGATAAGTATTTGTTGTATTTGGGGATTTGAGAAGCTTTCAATCAAATAAGACTGAAATCCCACAGGAAAAAATAAATTACTATTTCCGTCGTAAAGGAACAAAGGGAAACAGGACTTTTTTTTCTAGTAGGATATCGGAATAAGCGGCTTCTATTTGGATTAATTTGTACCCCTATTTTATCAATGCTAGGATTACATAAATTGCCCAATTTTTTACGTCGAAAATATCCACCTCTTTTACAGAAGTAAAAGACTTTAATATATCAGATCTATTATATGGATTGCGGAGTAACAGTTGAATGAGGAAAGCAGGAGAAAGTATAGCGAATATTTTATCTATTTTCAATCTCTAGGAGCTCACTTTGCAAAGATTCTTCATTAACTATGAAGATGCATTTTCAAGTTCTAAAATTTATTGATGTCCTTAGAGCTACATTAAAGGTTAAATATATTAATATGATGCGTTAAACGTTTCTAAAGTCGAGTTCACAAAGGAGAATACAGATTATAAAAAGGAGGCAAGAAAGAGCATTTCCCCATATATCTCATTAATTCTCCTTAACCCAAACCTATTTAAAGGATGTCAAAAGCTTTAGCCAGAATTATGGAACAGGTAGGAAAAAGTGAAGAATATGATTGAAACTCATTTATTTTCTTACTTGATATAATACAAATAAACATTTTTGTGTATATTCTATTAATAATAAATATTTGATGTGTCCTTTTGCATATTATGCATAAGTGGTTAGGGCAAACTTCTGCCATTCAATGTGTGATACTTATGTTTATTCCTATTTTTTCCTGTGATTATCTTAGTGTTGACTTCAAGTAATTTGGGGTCAAATATGTCTCCGAAGAAACAGATTCCTGAAGCTCAAAAGAGCTGAAATCATTACATTGTCCAGAGAGGGAGTCACCGAGGTCAAAATTGCAAGAAAACTTTAATTTTTGAGAAATGATGTCCAAACAACCATTTGGAAGTACCGTGAAACCAATTCTTTCAAAAACCGTGATACTCAAGGTCACAAAAATTGTACAACTCCGAGGGAAAAGAGCTTGCTGAAAAGGACATCTCTGGCCGATAGGAAAATACCGCTTTTGATGTAGCTGCTCAGTCTCGGGCAGCATTAAACAAAGAGATATCAAAACGCAGAGTGAGAAAAAGGTAACTAGTAGCTGAGCTCAAAGGATTTAAGGCTAGAATGAAACCCTGGCTGTCTAAGATCAACAACAAGAAGTGATTGTCTTGGACAAAAGAGCATGACGATTGGACTGATGATGATTGGGCTAAAGGTCGGATGAAAGCAACTTTGGAGTAGGTTCTTCACATTAGTTTCGAAAAAATCTATTAAGCTTGTGCACATTTTTATTGGATACCAAAAATGATCAGTAAAGTTTGTATTTCTCATCAGACCTTTGGAACCCTCGAGCTGTTTACGCTCGTCGAAGAGTTGGAAAAACTTAGGATTTGATATGTGTTGTCTCAACAGACAAATTTGGAGGGGGAAGTGTAATCATTTAGGGCTTCATGTCGTCTTCAAGTCCAAAATTGTTGATCACTTGTGAGGACAGAATAAATTCTAACACTTACACCATCAATCTTTGTCCAGGTTTATAAACCTTCCTTTGGTAAAATTTTCAATGATGACTTATCAGATGGTGTAATCTCCCAACTCTAGATGGCAAACTACTAGAGTCTCAAAGGGTTGGTTACAGAAGATAGGGGTAACATTGATGGAATGGCCCCCTCAATCTCCACACGTAAACCCCATTGAACATTTGTGGTCACACTTTGTCACAAGAGTAAGGATGCACAAATGTTCCTCAAAAAAGGGAATTAAAAGCCAAACTTCATGAAGAGTGGCAGAAAACTGAGCCAACCACCTCTGCTAACTTAGTCTCAAGTATGTAGAAACGTATAAAAGCGGTAATAAAGGCAAAAGGAGGACATATCAAATATTAATTATTAATATAATATGCGCAAACATGTTTATTTGTATTATGTCAAGTATGAAATAAATGATTTTCAATCTTATTCTTCACTTTTTGATACCTGCCCTATAATTTTAGCCAAGCCTGTATGACCACTATTGTTAGATAACTAAATATGTTCAAACATTCTCTGAGTATCCTTCCAGTCGAGAAAATGCATTCTGATAAGAAACGGTAGAGGCGGTTAAAGTCCTATTTTGTTTCCCTAAAACGGTAAATTAACGGATAGTGTTAAATTTACATGAAATATTTTCATATACCGAGTTTTACTCGAGCTGTTAAAAAAAGAGTAAATAAAAACGAATTTTAAGTGTCAAACGAATATGCAACGGACGTCTGTCAGACCTTTCTTCTCGACCTTCCAAGCATCTCATTTCTATATTTTTATCTAAATTACATGGGTCCCCGTTTTGTACGAGAAAGCAGAAAGAAACAGAAATTGTGGTTGCTGTGCATTAAATCCATGTGGACTCGAGCCTTCAACATCAAGATTAGCATAGAGCTAAAAGGGAAAGAATCCTACGACCCTTCTCTCTCGCTTCTTTGAATATGGCCTTACAGAATTATTCATCTTAGATCTAGGATCGCAACTACCGGGAAACAATTCTTTACTTCAAAGAAACAGGCGTTAATCCGATACAATTCAAGCAACTTTTCAAAGGATGCAATTAACTAAGTTCCCAGGTCGAAATCAGGTCAAGTTTGCGAAGAAATTAATATGGAGCTCCAGTGGAAAGAATCCTATTCCTTAGAGATTTTGAATATTTGATCGCCCCAACTATACATGACTGAGCAAAAACCTTCAAAGGGCTTCAGGACGAGACTGGAGAATCCATTCCTGAACTCTTCTCACTTGAAATCTTAGTAAAGGGCTATGACTTTTACTTAATAAATATAATATCAGAATTTCAATTTGATCCAAATTTAGCTCGGGAAGGCTGACCAAATGTCTCGTTGAAACAAATCCAATCCAGTTACGATGAATTGAATGCTAGAGTCAAGCTAAGAGAAATTTATAAAACTGAGTTTCTCCTTAAGTTAATGGATCAAGGCATCGATATCAAAGCCTGATATCGTCCAGTTAAGGATCAGCGATTAAAAGAATGCCATAGTGTTCTCAATAATGAGCTTTAACTAAAGCAACTCAATCACCATTTAGGGAAGATTTTCGAAGTGCGAACAAATATAAATGAAGAAGTAATGGGTGCTGTCATCCTGAAGGGTCAAACTTGCGAAAAAGTCTATCGACATCTTTCAATTCTAATTACCCTTCTAAGCGATTATGGCAAAACTTAAACAGGGGCTGATAAAATTCCAATCACAAGGTCGAAATCGCGTCTCAGTAGGCTCAAAGGCGCTGCAGCTATACGAATGAGACTTAAGACACAAAGGGAGGCCCAATTATAAATGATGTAATGATTATAAATTGCTATGTACTTATAAATATATGAAAATATAAATTCCATATAAGCCTTTATAAATTTCTCTGTTTGAATATATATTTAAATAAAATTTGACATCACTCGGTGTTTAGTATTGCCTTTTTTGTTTCCTTAGTATTAATATATATGAAATTGTGTTTATCTCCCTAAGCGACCCACTCGGCGAATTATTACTTGATTTAAAATTTTTAACAAATGGAAAAATTGTGGTTAAAACTGACCATTTGGTTATTTTGAGTTTGTGACTAATTTCCGTATAAATGGTTTAGGAACCATCAGGTCAACTATCCATCCCATAATTGGGTTATAATTGTAACTTACTATATAGTTTTATTGGATTGTTATTGAAGCTTTCCTTTATTAGTTTAGGACACCATCTAATTGCGGGGGAAGGAAATCTTAGTCATATTCTAAAAAGGAGAAGGATGGTTTTATTATGACTTACAGACCATTGCGAAATGCGGCATTAAAATCAGCTTCAACTATATGTATGGGAGCCCACTCCCCATTTTCTCTTTTCTTAAACAGGGAAACGGGTAAAAAAAACACACGAGCCTACTAAAGAACCCTTATTTGTCAAAGACCAGCAAGGCGTTCGTCCCCTACTTTCAGGCTAGCTATTATCAATTCGGATTTGAGACCAAAAGGCGAATAGTCTCCAAACCCAAATTTTCCAAGCCAGGCGAAACTCATTGCAATGGCATTTATTTTATATTTGTGATGCTGGGAGTTAGAAAATCATTGATAGTTAGATATAATTAATCAATCTAGGACCTCATTTAAATAATTCTTCTTTAGCTATATTTCATTTCCCCTCTCGTTCTTTAGATTTAAAATAAGGTTGTAAGCAAAGTAATTATATCGTTACCTCAATTTATATTTTTCTTCAATTTTAAGTCCAGTAATTCCTAGGCACTTTATATGTAAATGTCCTCTGCTCTTAACGGAAAGGAAGGTAGGCAATTGATTATTTACTGGGGAGCATTATAAAAATTACTATCTAACCCATTATAGGAAAGAATTTAACAAATTTCAGGAAAGTCTTTAAGAGAATCCTTTTATAATATAAAAAGAGACAAAGGAATATTTTTTATATTAGGGAATTATTTCAGCTTTCTAAATACAGGCTAGAGATGTTTTCCGAAACTCAAGGAAAGGGAGCTTTTCTCGAAAGGGAAACGCGGGGATTAATTGACAAACAGCAATATCCCGAAAACATGTACTTTATTTCACATTAATTTAGACTCAGTGTTTTATTCGTTATCTCTCCTAAAGACTTAATTTTATTTTAAGTTTTTGCTAGCTAGGGAGTTGGAAGGCATTGGAGTTTGGAATGCCATGGAGGTGGGAGGTCATGGAGTTAGAAGGACATGAAGATGGACGGTCATAGAGATGGAAGACCATGTAGATAGAAGGCCATGAAGATTAAAGGCTCGTGATATACAAGGTTAGGGAAATGGAAGGCCATGGAAATTGAAGGACTGTGATATAAAAGTTCAGGTAGATTAAAGACGATAAAGAGGGCTTGGAAAAATTAAGAACTTGTTGACTGGAAGACTCGGTGGGTTTTCTCTAAATTAGAGACAGGCCCTGCCATGATCAGCTCTGGAAAGTAAAATTCCAAGGATCCTTGTTTGCCATAATTTTCTCTTTTCATCGTTAAGGTTCTATAGGAAAGAGAGGAATTAAAAAAATATAATAGGGAATTAATATTTTTGTTTGGGGGAGGGGAGGATTAACCTAAAAAACTTGAGAGTGAAACTAGTATGCCCTACTGAGACGAACCCAGAGAGAAAAATTAAGAGAGACAAACTCTAAACATAAACTTAGAGAGAAAAAATCATATGGACGAACTCAGAGACAAACATAGATATATGAAATCAGAGAGACGAACTCAGAAAGACAATTTCAGAGAGACAGCCTCTGAGAGCAAATCTCTGAAAGACAATTTAGAGAGCCAAACTCCGAGAGAAAAAACTCTAAGAGCAACTTCTGACAGCCCTTTCTGAGAGACAACGACAGAGACAAACTCCGAAAGAGAAACTCAGTGACAAAATCTGAGAGAGAATCTCCTAGAAATGCTGAGAGGCAAACTCAGAGAGACAAACCTTGAAAGACAATCTCAGAGAGACAAGCTGTGAGACAAATGCAGAGAGATAATCCTTGAAAGACACACTTAGAGAGAGAAACTCTCAGAAAGAAACTCAGAAAGATGAAATCAGAGAGACGAACTCATAAAGACTATTTCAGAGAGAGAAACTCTGAGAGGAAATCTCGGAGAAAGAAATTCTGAGAGAGAAATTCGGAGAAAGAAATTCTGAGAGAGAAATTCGGAGACAAACTCTGAAAGAGAAATTCAGAGACAAAGTCTGAGATAGAATCTCCGAGATGAATTCTGAGAGGCAAACTCATAGAGAAAATATCTGAGAAACAAACTCTTAGAGACAATTCAGAGAGACAAAAAACCCTGAGAGAAAATCTCAGAGAGACAAACTTAGAAAAAAAAATTCTGATAGACAATCTCTTAGAAATGAACTAAGAGAAACAAATTCATAGCGAAATTTTGAGAGAAAAATTATGCGAGACACACTCTGAGAGAGACGCTCACAGAGTCATACTCAGCTCAACTAGCCAAACTCAGAGATTTGAACTACGAGAAACTATGAGCAAAACTTAGAAATACAAACTTTAAGAGACACACTCAGATAAACAAACTCAGAGAGAAACTAATAAAGACAAAGTCAGAGACAAAGTCGAGGAATAAACTCAAGGAGAAACAAATCCAGAGAGTCTAAGTTAGGGAGTCAACCTCAGAGACACAAATTCTGAGAGGCAAACTCAGGCAAAACCAGAGAGACAAGCTCAGAGAGACAAACTCTGAGAGATAAACTCAAAGAGAAACTCTCAGAGCTTAACTAAGGGAGAAATTCTGATAGGAAATTTTGATACACAAACTCTATGAGATTAACTATGAAACAAACAGAAAAAACTGAGACACAAACTCAGAGAGTAAAACTTAAAAGACAAACTCAGAAAGACAAACTCTCAGATACAAACTCTGCGAGACAAAGCCAGAGAGAAACTCTGAGAACAAACTTAGAGAGACAAATCCAGGAGACAAACTCAGAGACAAACTCTTAAAGACGAACTATTTTATACAATCTCAGAGAGACAAATTCTTAGAAAGAATCGTAAAGCCAAATTCTGTGACACAAACTCAGAGAGAAACAAACTCAGCGAGACAAAGAGAAAACTCAGAGAGACAACTCATAGAGATGAACTCAGAGAGACAAACTCAGAGGGATAAATTCAGGCAGTTATTAGATGAGGACATCCGCAACTAATCCTTCTGTCGCAGAAGACGAAGGACAAGGGGAAGGAATGGGCTGCAAAACTTGATAACAAACAGAAGCATCCACTCCCTGCAGGGTCTAGCCTATTACACTTGGTACCTGGAGGAGTTAAACATCCTCCCTGCTGGGGTGTAAATTAGGGAAGTCCTGTCACCGGGATGATTTAAACTCTCTGCTGGTTCATGGGAAAGTGGTTGGTGCGCTTTTCTTCGCCCGGTCTTAGCACTACCTTACTTTTTTATTATTAGCATTATTATTGTTATTTTCATTCTTATTATTAGTTTTATTATTATTACTGTTATTATTATTATTACACTGGTCTGCGCTGTTTTCAAGGTCTAAAACATAATACCTGATTTTAGGCGAGTTTTTCGCGCTGAATCCGACAATTATGCTCATTTTATCTAATCAGATCAAGTTTTTGAAGATATAAGCACATGCTAGAAATTCCTATATTAGGATCTATTTGTAGGCAAATGTGCACACAATAGTAAATTTTGAACTGATTTTTATACAAAAAGCTTACATAACGTTCTAATTAATATCAAGAAGAGTACAACATACAAAAGTCTCTTCAGAGACTTCCGATTGTACGTAGCAGATACCAAATCCCTTTTCAGACAACAGCAGTAGTCAGCCAGAAAGTTGACATACCAACGCCTTTGGTAAGGTTTCTCCACCACACGGATATCTTTGTGAAAGCACTCACCCTGTTCTTTACTGAAGTTTCCAAAATCCTTGGGAAAATAGTTCAGGTGGGATCGAAGGAAATGCACCAAGGTTGTGGAAATTCCCCATTAACTCATCAACCGCCTTCTCATACTGAGGACTTCTGTGGTTACCAAGGGAAGTTTGTAATGAATGACTTAAGGGACAACCAGGCAGAGAGTTCAGCAAGATTCGGTACTTCATCAAAACAGGTGCCCTTGATGAGCTCCCTTATTTAAGGACCATCAAATACACCTGCCTTCTGTTTTTCCATGATGAGTCGTGAAAACCGCTGAGAGAGGAAAGCAAATCTTTTACCTCCCTTGTCCATTGCCAGACAAAGTTGTTCATCAAACCAAGTTTGATGTGCAGGAGTGGAAGCAATATCTTGCTCGGCTCAACAAGAGTGTGTGACAGAACGTTGTATGAACCGGGTCCTAATCTTTATCTTGAGGGCCAGTCGTGTCTGACATTCAGTAATGCTGGTCGTCAGCCCGACTGTCTCACAAGCACATAAAGCATGGATACTTTGTGTACCCACCTTGAAAGACTAGGCCTAAGATGAGTCCAACAACTTTTAGATCTGCATAGATCATTAATTTGTGTTCCTGGTAGTTGAGAGCAGATAAGAAACTTGAAATATTTCCTAAATTCTTTCTTGCTGTCCCGATACAAATAGAATGTTGTCCCTGGTGCATGCATACATTTCTTTTGAAGATAGAAACCAAAGAGCTTAGCAGATTCTTTTGAAAGTTTCGATGCTCTTGTCAGGTTTTGAGTTCGACTTGCGTAAATGGCACCAGTTCATCGCCCTCTTCTGGCTTGTATGCAGCAAACTCAGCTGTATCGGTAATGACACTAGCCTCGGAAGGAATCAGAGCTAGAATCCATGGTAAAATCAGTCTCAAGAACATAAAGATCGGGGCCGTGTGGGACTGGTTTTATATCAGAAGAAACATTAAGGTATTGAACATAGTGGTTGTTCTTGCGATTGATGCCTTTCAAATTTGTCATGCAAAAATAACAGATACCAAATGTCATACTCTTTATTTTCTTCTTACTCTAATCTCTTAAATTGCTAATTCTGGTCCGTTAGTTTCACTCCGAAGTAAGCAATATATGCCTTTTTAACAAAATCCGTGATTTTTGCTCGACGGTCTGGAAGAGCGACATGTCAGCACCTATTCGGATGATTATTACACGTAAGATCCATTGTAATGCAAATCTAGACCTAAAAAGATGAATAAGATAGGTTATGTATGGTTAATCATCACTAGATGTGACAAAAATGAAGTAATAAACTGATTGATGATACTTTGGAATATGCATTCTAATATCTATCGAGCAAAGAACACTAATTATATTCTTAAATTCAGCAGGCAAAAATGATTCTAAATCAGTTGGAAAATATATGACCTTCGAAAAGTAAGTTTTATTATTATTCTGTATTAGTATTATTTATGGTATATATTATTTGTAGCATAAGTTATTATTATTATTTAATAGCATCATTTATTAATATTATTATTACGGCTATCCATCAAATTTTTCTCCCTCTACTTTGTACCAGGAGGAGTGTTTCCAACCGGACAGAGTTCGGTCAGGTTTTAATCATGCCTTGGTGGACTGCATGCCATGCTGGGATGACCTAACACCAGGGTATGATAATAATAGGTGATCGCCTACTCTACTCATTAGTTGACCCGCCTATCTCTACTTCTCTTTATTACATTCCTTCTTACCCCTTTCCAAACTTACTCTTCTATCCACAGGGATTCTGGTTGTCCAACCCACTTTCATCCTCTTATGAGCCTTAGTCGTGTGGCAGTGTATACCCTGAGATCCATACTTGTTGAGAAAGCCAAACGTCCGCTGGCTGAGGCTATTATTAGGTACTGGGTGTGCTGGACTATTGACTATTCTTACCTTCTCCCAGTACACATATTAGGTGACTATGCGGGCACCAACCTTTATGGTTAGACCTCCAGGAAAATTTCGCTTGAATGGCGGTGTGAGTTGGGAAAGCCCATCAACGCTGGACCGGGATCTATTATGTGTAAATGATCACTTCCTGGAAATTCTGATCGTATTGTGACTTTTCTCTTAACCTTCCTGGTCATTGGAAGGTCATAATATTTAATTTCCATATGCCTTTTTCTCTTATTCTTAAATGGTTACAACAGAAGGCAATAGAAGGAAAGCGCATAAAAATTCGCCTCCTAAGCGCAATCTTACAATACCTAGGTGACGGTTGGGTCGAGGTAATACGAGACTCACCTTCAACCAGTTAAGGGGGCTCCCCTCTCACTATCGCTAAAAGGGGCTTCTCCTTTGCCATCTTTGGACACGTTTTAGTGCAGCTCAACCTCAAAATCTGAAGTGGCCCCGCCCTTTACAGGACAGTAGCTTTACTTCTCTCCTAGACCTACGGAGGTGGTGGTTTACCACTCACCATCTTCTTTAGAGGAACCCTCAGTTGAATCCATCTCTCTACCACCGGCAGTACCTATTTTTTCTATCAGAGAGGACTGTCTAAAGAGAAGGCACTCGGCCCAAAATTGACCGCTACCGGTGAGAGTGGCTCCATAAGGCCAACTTCCTTATGGTGGCAAGAGATAGCAGGGTTCGTCGGTCAGTGCCCCTTAACGTCCTGCACTCCTACATTTTTACCCTGCAGGGGTCGATGAAACCAAAGACAGAGTCCTCGATTGGGATCCGTGATGCGTCGGGAGAGGTGTATGGCCACATGGAGACTCCTATTGAGATATAGATGGTGAGGTAGGCAACATAGCTGCGTATGGAAGGATCTTCCATCGGAGTGAATCTGGGAGTAGTGCCAAACACGGAACCTAAATTTTCCCCCTGTGCAAGCTTCTCTTCGCGTAGGTTGGGGCCTCAAGGACTCAAGGACTCCTCCTGGTGCCCCTTTGATAGCCAAGACCTTTTTCATCTCGAAAAAGATCTTAAAGTGGCTAGTCCGTCAGGCTTAGGGGATCGTTTCGATTGTGGAGTGGAGAGAAGCGGGTTCATTCCACATCCTTCTCTCCCAAATAGAGAAAAAAGAAGAAAACCAAAAAGATGACTAAAGACTCCTCTCACTCCGTGCGGGATCCAGGGATGGGGTGAGTCCACTGACGCTTATGCAAGCGACCCGAGCAAGATAGTGACTTCTGGCCCCGAAGATCTCTCGAGTTTGGGACCCAGACTAAGACTAAGGTTGCAAGTGCACTGAGCAGAGCCTAGATTACGTTGGGGCCCCTCATGATAGACTACCTGCAATTTTACAGCCGTTGGACCTTCAAACGTTTTCGCATACTTGCTCCACTGATAACAGCATGTTAACCAAAGACAACATGATCCATGAGAGAAGAGCATTGGCTAGCTTGATCGATAGTGGTGAATACGACGGAAAAGGCTCCCTGAGTCGGCGCGTGCCGGTTGGTAGCGCGAAGGCTTGCATGCCACTGCCGGAAAAATGTTACTTCTGCAATCGCTTCAACAATTCTAATCGCTCCTGTAGACAGGTAAATTCAGGTTGACCCAACGTCTGTGTAAATTGCTTCAAGGCCGTACACGACAAGTTACTATCGTTAAATATCATTTTTCAAGTTACTAGCCAGGACGAGTGCCTCCTACCCACCTTCATGTGGTATAAGGGTTTTGAGCCTACACCACCATGAAATGCGTCCGGGCAGAAAGATGCGCGATTTACACCAAGCATAATGCCTGTGTTCTTCCTCTTGCTTTAAATACCCAATTTCAGGCAGTAGCTGTGCAGCTGTACCTGGATAGTAGAGATATAGTGTTATTTCTGCGTACAAACCACCGTTAGTCGACATCAATGCGGGATACTTCTTTCGCGCATCGTGGCTTAATTTTCCTGCCATGATCTATCCCTTTGTTATTTAAATGTACACCTTCATTGGGAGTGTAAGATGGTCGATGGCCTACATGGTATTGATGACTTTCCCATTCAAATATTTTATGGACCGCTGCTACCTGAGAGACTCTTTCGAGTATTTTAGGTCGGTGGAAAGGGCCGTAGAGTTCCTATCAAGCAACTTCATTGCCATGGGCCTAACTAATCTTCCTAGAATGTCTGGTCACTTTGCATCCTGATGGCTACCTTGGTTGTCAGCGAGTGTGAGACAGCCCTCAAAGAGAAGCGTTAGGTCTCTATGCGCTATAAGCGCCGCCCGAAACATTTCACTGCAGTTGGAGAAGTAAGTCAAAAGGTTTCGGGGCGAGTTCTATCAGGAACCATTCCCACCTTTACAGTAGAATGGGACCGCAATCTCTGACCACGTATCTGTAGAGGAGTACTTCACGACCGCTTTCTCTGCATTCTCTAGCCGGCTTTGCTGCTCCGCCAGCATTGAATGGACGTCGTGATGGCGCCGAAGGCCGCCAAATGGACTTTACCTCAAGGAGTCAAAGAACCCTTGAACGACAGCTTTATAGTGAGTAAGTTGTGTTCCGCTTTCATTTAGTGCACAAACACCACCCATGGTCGGGACGGTGTCCAGTATGTCATACTCCGACAGCTAAGTTATGCGAGCCATGGCCTTTCAGTTAAATTTTTTCAATAGGATCTGGACAGAGGAATTCCTCCCAGACTCCTGGTGAATGGCTACTGTGCTCGCTTTTCGCCACTGTTGAGACATCACTCTACCCTCGCTGGTTTCCGCCCCACTTTCAGTTACGCGCCATTACGCCTAGACTGTTCCTATGGACCTACCTCCAAATTTCGCGAGAGATTCAGCTTGTTTTCTCTTGTCTTCGAATTGGACACACTCACCTGCATTTTATTGTGACGACTGCGTTGTCACCCAGACTTTTATGTACCTTCTTGTTGAATCTCCCATTCCTAGCTATCTTCACGCTTGTGACCTGTCCCGGTATCGCGACGAACCAGGTCGCTACTACTTGTCCCTTCTACTTGAGATGGGTTCGTGAACAAAGCCTTTTGGATTATCTTACTTTTTGAGGTAGGTTGGCCTCCTTCATTTTATTTGACTCTTTGTTGTTGTTCGCAAGTTCTTGTTTTGGTGTAAGGCCCACCTACCCCCGACGACAGAGAGTGCGTAGTTCTTTTTATTTGTTTTTCGAGAGGACGACCTTGAAGGTCAACCCTGACTCCCTACACCCACCAACCCACCCACGTCGGGTAGAGGACATGTGGCCTTAAGCAGGATTTCAAAAATGAATTATCGCGTGGGAACAGCCGACCACTGTCTACAGCTGTGTTTTCTGACGCCGACCGATCCCCAGCTAAGACGCCTTCACCGAGAACCCAATGCCCCGCGGACATATTAATCCCCCGCAGACAAGAGGCTCCAGCTAACCTTCATGCCTTGAGGCTAGGATCGCCGCCTGAACGAACGTCTTCCCAAGGCCTTATCTCGTCTGGTAGATGAGGGATGGCGCCACCAGTTTCCCTTGGGATTTCCTTGCCCTAAAGACCTTCTAGCGAGCAAGCCAACAGAGTATTTTTTCCTATGTCTCCCGTTATTCGAGAGAGAGCACCGCTCACTGTCTGTGAGGATACATCCCCTCGTTGCGAGTTGAACCTCAGAGTTAGAAGGTTTCGTCGGCTAAACTAATTGCCATGAATTTTAGCCATAGTCAATAGGCAAATCGTGAAGCGGCATTTTCTTGGAGAATTGCTATTTTCACTCATATCATCACGTTTCAAGAGTACTTGTCTCCCTCATTTGAGATTACTTAATCTCACATCTGAGGTCATCTCGTTCCAAGTTTAAGAATATCTCGACTCACCTTCCAAGAGTAATTTTCCCACTATTCAAGATTACTTAACTCGTTCCCGAGGTAATCCAATCCCGCCGTTGATATTACTTCGCTCATGCACGAAGATTATCTTACCCAGAAGAATCCGAGCTTTGGCTTTACTCTTCCCTTCAAAGTAAAAGCAATTCCCCCTTTTATACTCCGTCATGAAAATTATCCACTATTGTCATTGTTTTCCTGTCTGACCGAGTTAAGCATTTATCTCCTGATTTTCGCTTTATTCATTGAGTCATTATTTCCTTTTGAGCTCGAAATTAGTTCTCAATTTATTCCTATGTACATGTTTTCATATTTATCTTGTTTTTGTTATTAAACATTTATTTGGGGCTTTAATATTTTAATAACCTTGAATGAAAATTGGCATTTAAATAACTTCCCCGGCCAACGAATGCGCACTCGTATAGATTTAATCGCTTTAAACTTCCCGAACCCAAGGAGGATTCACTGTCCCACCTCATTAGCTTGGTACAGCCGGTCATTTCTCGGCCACCTGCCACGTAATTGTAATTATCTTTACAGCTGCTAAGGTATACACTTACGATACCACAACAGTTTTAGTTTATTGCTTTTGTTTTTGTCTTTGTTTTTTTCCTTTGTTTAGTTTGGATTTGATAATTATTCAATAGCCTAATGCTAGGCTAAAATTTTAAATTACAGCGACTTATTCCATTGAAGGCAGTCACGCTAAATAAAATGAACGCCCCCCCCCCCCACCCGGCCCTGCATGCTTTGTTTCTTCTCAGGCGAAAATAACTTCTGTTTGAACCAGGTAATGAACTCCTTCTGGTTGAACCAGGTGGTAAACTCCTTCTGTCTGAACCAAGTGGTCAGCATCTTATGTCTAAACCAGGTAGTGAACTCGCTAACAACTGGTTACTTTCTGTATCCTTCAAAGTTGTAC
This sequence comes from Ceratothoa steindachneri, assembly GCA_963969495.1. NCBI lineage: Eukaryota > Metazoa > Arthropoda > Malacostraca > Isopoda > Cymothoidae > Ceratothoa > Ceratothoa steindachneri. The sequence continues at coordinate 76,732,673 of OZ018328.1, forward strand.
CGAAAGCAATGAAGACTAAGTTTTCAGTGCATACCATGGTCTTGGGGGGGTCTGTAGCGAGGGTCACGCTATGTTTTTGTTTTTTTCTCCCAGTGAGCTACATCAAATTCCTTGAGGAGTAGATTTCAACTAGCTTCAGCAGTTGGCCTTCGGAAGGGCATATTTGTGGCAGCAGAAATCTGCACCATGCCACGTAAGCAGGAAGACCCAGTCTTGGTTGTCATACAATTTCTTCAACAACATCACTCTGAACATATGGCCTCCTATCTCATCAGAATAGAACCCCCCTTAGTCTATTATGTGTGGAACGTGGTTGAGAGAGAGAGAGCACAAATCCTAGTGCAACACCAAAGTGGAGGGTAGGTCTAGAATTACCGCAATTTTCACCCAGTTAAACAGAGAACGTCAAGAAGGCCCCCTGAAGCAGGTTCCAACGCTTTCTGGAGGGTTTGGTTGAGACTGAGGGCGGTTTCATTAAATAAAATGAATACATCATACAATTAACTTCCAATCCATGTATTTTTAGGGCTTGGTCCTAAATTCCATCCGAACGTCTCTGTCCGTTCTTTCGGTCCTAGCCAAAAATTAGAGACTACGGTATTTTCTCATATTAGAAAATTAATAGAACTAATCAAACATTGCCCTTTGTTTTTGTATGATTTTTTTCATAATTTGAAGATAAAATATATACAAATTAGAGCTCAAACCCATTTTATTAATAAATATAATCAATTGATGGGCGCTGTCAATATTTAGAATGATGTCCCTTTTCTTCAGGACTGCTTCAATTCGTTTTGGCATGATGAAGATATAATTTATAATGATATCTTAAGTGATATTGATCACAATTAGATGGCTTCTTTTTACCAATCGCCAGTTTGATTATCGCCCACAAATTTGCTATTGGGTTCAAATATGTTGACTTCTCGTGCCTCGGTACTGAAAGTTCGACTTCTCGTGAGTGATGGACCTTCACGAGAGAGTGGAAAGCTGTTCCTTGATGAGGCCGATGCTTCTTCTATTCCATCGCGAAAGTGATGTAATGGATCCCTTGCAATGGAAGAGACCTTTGTCTTAGAAATGCAATTGAGAGCTCATAAGGTAGCAGTAGCAAATCTCAAGTGAGGTCTGCGAGGCTAGAATTTCAAGTACTTCTTGAATGTGAGAAGGAAGGCGCCGAGATAAGAATTCCTGAAGGAATTCCTGTCTCATACTATCCCCTAGTCCTTCAGTTTCCTAAGGAACTTATTAGAGTAAAATGGGATGGCTTGATGGAAAGAGACAAAAATTTCATCTTTTGAGCCGTGGATGGGGTGAACCTTTCCACAGTGACAGCTCGGAGAGTTTAACAGCTCAGGTTTGTCTGATCTCATAGGAAGGAAAAAAATTCTTTCCCTCAATTAGCGTGTGAAGCAATGCCCGCATCAATGACTCTAGTGTTTTAGTGTCACTTGTTATTCTCTCCAAAAGAAAAGAGTAGTTTGACTTGGGTGAACAACGAATTGGGTGAGACACCCTGAAATTTGATCAAGGAAATAGCACACGTTTTGCTTAGCGTTGCTGGCGTGTTGTGGCTCTACATTGTTTTTTCGATGTAATTCCTTAAGATGTGATTTCAAACCAAAATTCTGCGTGAGGGAAGTCGAGTATCACTCCTTCCGTCCCCTATCTCCCGATGCAGGTTCATTGCTAAAGTAGTCTGCTGCTCAAAATTGCTGGTTCGATCGGCTCACCTCGAGCTTTTATTACATGCCCTTTTCTTTTCTTCAGACATTCACAGTTTCTCACTATATATTCTCTGGCACCCAACTGGCTTAAACCCAGATAAGGAAACTATCATTTTATTACACTGAGAAAATTGAGCCTTTGCTAGGCATTCCAGCCGTCTGGTCCCGTTATGTATGGTATCCACAATGTACACCCCCCAGGTGAATACATGTGTGCCCTACAACAGCTCGTTCGGATTAATACCACCACACTTCAAAGTACGTTTCAAACTTTTATATTTTTCCTTCCGCCCTTCAACTCTACTTTCGCCCTGTTCAAGCTCCCATTACATGACCTGTTCATTACTTCAAAAGAATGTGAATTAAAATCTCCTCAGACTCTGGTGTAGTCCCTCCGCATTCTGCTGGGTCAAATCAAACCGGCATTGAAGAGAAAATCCATTTTAAATGTGCACGAACAATGGGCGAAGGATTGCCGTCCGCCAGCACTGCCAGCACCGCCACCACGTCTTTCTTGCTCTCCATCTGTCAAGCTTTAAATTCGTTTTCATTCCTTTTGTCGACTCGCCTCTTGTCTATGAGAATCCTTTTTGCCTCTCTGTCGTGAATTTGTAGTGGTGTACGCGGCAATGACTCAACTCCACCCTTTTCCACTTGTCATTTTCCCGTCTGGTCTGATCCTAGCTCGGGGTGGGGGGACGCCCGGCCCTCGTATTTTCAGGCTCAGTATAAAGGGGTCACACGACAAGCTTACAGAGGCCATTGAAATATGAGCGCGTTCGCTGCTGAGCTTTTAGAGGAAGACTGAAGAGCAAATCTTTCCATAAGGAGAAGAAGATATATACGGGAGCAGGGGAAGGGGAGTGTGTGAGAGAAGATGTAAGAAGAAGAAAGGAGTAATAATTAAAGGGAAGAAAGAAAAAGAAGAGGAAATAGAAAAAGAAGTTTGGAAAATCGATGATGTTTTCAAGTGTGAGCGCGATTGTAATGTCAAAGTGTAAAAAAGAATTCCGCTTCCAAACACGCGCCAGAGGAAAGAAAATTTGCTTGAATATAATCAATATTATACAGGAAAACCAACGGGGGTATTTCCATTTTGAATAAAGAGGTTAGAGCAGGGAAGGTAAAGTAAGGCGAAGCAAATAGGGGAAGCAAGTGCTTTGGGAGGAGTAGGGGAAGCAAGTGACAAGGGGAGTGTGGAAAGCAAATGCATTTAGGAGAGAGGGTTCAAGTCCTTTCGGGGAGTAAGCGAAGTAAACACCTCGGGGAAAGGGAAGAAGCAAGTGTTTGAGGAATATGGGAATCAAGTGGATCGGATAAAATAGGAAAAACAGGTGTTTTGTGTGAATAGCGGAAGTAAGTCCTTTGGGGGAGTCAGGGAAGCAAAAGAGTATCGGCATCTCAAATGTTAACGGAGCGGCTGAGCGAGACTGAAGAATGGGGGCCATGGAAATAAGGACCAAAGAAGATCTATCGAAGGTGGAATTCAACCCTAATGTGGAATAGGATCCCCCGGCCACGTGCGGTGGCGCTGCCCCACAATAAAGCCTTGCATTCGGGCTTGATAATGCTCTGAGTCTGCGCAATAACCTACCTGTGCTATGTAGATTTTCACCCTTAGTTTCAGATCGTTAGAACTCTTTTTTTTATGTCCCAATCCCCCTTCCCTCTCTTGCTCTCCCCCAAACGAATGCCCATAGATGGCTGTTACACCTGCGACTAATGCCCCCGGCAGTCTCAAACTAGATTGATTCTACCATGTCGTATTAGTTCTAGAGACATATTTAGCCCGATTTTGCCACTTTGTTTTCAAACCTCTTCTTGTTTATTTTCTTGGCGGTGGATAATATAACAGGTTATTCGCCGACCAGCTTTCGTACATTCATCTTTGCTCAGGCCCGGCAAGTGAGGGGAGAGTTTCCCCCTTACCCTAGGCTCCTGTTGGTGTAGTGGGTTTTATCATGTTCGCATTCTTCCCACCCCTTTCTTCTTCTACTGCCCCCACCCCTCTCCCATCTTAATCGTACTCTGAAGTTAGAAAAGTTACGCTTTATCTCTTTATCCAGCTCTTTGAAGGCTATCCAATTTTTATCGGTTAAACTAAAATATAGGAATTTGTGATATTCGGTTACAATAACAAAGATTTCCGTACTTGAGTTTATATTTCACATGACAGGGGAAAATCATCATCAAAAAACAAAACCGTTTCAATTATCAATTTTTACCTTTAATATCGACGTTGGGGTACACGAATGGCTTCACTGGCTTGTGGGGACACGACCAATGTTAAAATTGTCGGTTAAATTCAAATTTAAGCAGCCGTTGTTTGCAAGTTCATAAACTAATGTTTAGTTTAGGGTGATGAAAATCGTCATGTACTGTGACGGCAAAAATAATGGCTAAAATGATTAAGTCAAACAGTTCTTTTTAGGGCTATTAATTTGGTCTATTGATTGCAATCGCCCGTTTGATGTAATGGGAGCGTCCCTCAGGTATGTCCAATAAAATTCACGAGGATAAACGTTGCTATAGCAACCCCAGAAATTAAACATCTTAAAACTGAGTATAGAGAGAACTAGAATAAAGTATATAGTGTATACATACCATTCTGGATTTGCCTCAACCAAAATAACAAAGGAAAAACCAATGAGGTATTTCCACCAGTTCTTAGAATTTATTCAAAAGTTATGAAGTAAAGGAAAATAAAAATATGTGAAGCGTCTGGTGGCCGGGAGAAGTCAATCACACAACGAGGTCATAACGGGGCAAATTTCGATGGCAGGAGGGGAAGGAAAATTATGGGGTTAATGGTATTTTGTAGTGGATTGGTCTTGGGGTTACCTTCCCCAATATTGTTTACCTTGACGCAGCGTTGTGGGTGTTTTTCGGATAACGGGCGCTGACTTTAGGGTGACTCCATTTGTGGGAAAATACTCCTCTTGCCTTGGTTTTAGTGTAGTAGGCTGGGTAAGATGATCAAATGGATTCTTCTTAGGAAAAGTACACACAGAAAGCGGAGGGCTCGGTAGGTTTAAGCAAAAATAATTTGTTATGAGTATTTGTGGCAGGCCAACTAATATATAAACCTATTTTTATTAGCCTTTGTGACTACAGCACCGTATGCCCCCACTGACTCGCTTGGCGCTCATGTACTATTTCTGACTGACTGATTGAATGAATGACTTACTCTGTGTCTTCTTATTTTACTGATTGAATAACTTGCTGACTTTGAGTGTGTGAGTACATACTCGTGTCAGAAACAATGGGTGTGTCCTATTATTATCCAATTATGTTGTTTGGGTGAAGCCTATTCCATGTTTGAGTGGGGCCTATTTTACTCCCTGTTAATTCGTGTCCATATAGATAGAGATCTGTTTTGGGTCAAAATCCCAAAGACGCGACTTTGCCGCTGCTAAGTAAACAATGGCCGCTGCTATCAACTTTTCAGTTCTGATTGCCAAAAGAGCCGACCTTCTATCGTTGATATGGTAACCACTCTTGAATGTGTGTGTACATGTGCATATGTTTGTTCGGTGTGAACGTTTCGAATTAGTCCTTCTCGCCTTGAGCAAAATACCTATATTACTTACATTCGTTTTCTTAACACATGTCTATTTTCACTATAAGTTTTTCGATCTATTCTAGATGGGTTCATTATTATATAGGATATTATTTCAGTAATTAATGCGTGTGCACAATTTCGGGATTTCATAGGTCCAACAAAGTGCTCATTTGTGAGGTTCCTCGCTGGGCCTACTTTACCTTGCCATTTGAGCGTCACAGACGTTTCAGGGAGCTTCATTGTTCTTCCTCGGCCACTTCTCACTCATAACACGAAGAAGCCAGTGTGTTACGCTTACACAAATGTACGATTGTTTACGTTGGATCAGAGAAGAAAGGTGATGGTTTCCGATGAAATTGCACTCGAGATTTGGCGTTGCAAAGTGTGACAACCGCAGTCAGGTAGGAGGTACCAACCATTAAGAACTATGAAGCGCCTTGATTCAGTGATTTGGGGAAAGGAGGGGTTATTTATGTTCCCAAGAAAGTGTGGATGTGGGGTGACTTATTATTTTTTAAATGGTAGGAGTTTTACCACCGATCTGCATTCACTTGAGATGCCTTTATTTTTATTTAGTGGACATACTGATTAGCGTGGATTCCGAACCAGGGGTATCCACAGCGTATGGCAACCGCTGGTAAGTCTACCGGAATTATGACTCCTTCCGTCGACTAACCACACATGATGTGGCTTAACTTCGCTAAAATCGGAATCGGTGTTTCCTTGAATGTTATTTTAATGTACTTAATTAGCCAGAGGATTAGTACCTTCGCCACTGACGCTGTAATTTTTTTAGTTTTCTACACATGTCACTTTCCACTGTCACAAGAACAAGGTTATGGTGTATTGAGGGAAGACCAGCTTTGGTATTAGAGGGGTGGCCGGACTGCGGGTTGATGTGGCGGACTCTTTATATTCGATGGAGAATCCGCCAGACTTCTTCTTCTTCCACTGCATCCTTCGAGGGGTCACCGGTCATGAAGCCAACCTCCTTGGAGAGGAGCACTCCATAACAGGCGAAAAGGCCTACCTTTTCAGGCCTACTTAATTTTTAGGCTGGAGGCAGGACGACAGGACGCTAATAATAATAAAGGACTTAAGGACGGATGCCTGTACTTGTGTCTATCCGTCAATTTTGACTTAACTGATTCTTTCTTTCATAATGTTTACGTTCCTTTATTTATAGTTCCCATGCTTAAGGGGAAGTGACCTCTTTTTTTCCTTCTCAAAGCGCGGGGCGGAGCTATTGATCGGAAATGCACTTGATAGTCTCTTCGTTGACCGTTGGGTGTAGTTACGAGAGGTGTGTGCGTTCCTCAGTAGCTGTACACATTTTCAGACCGAGCTGGCAAACCCTATCAAGATACGACAGTTTATTTTTCGTTTCATGCGATCGGGAGAAATCAACCGGTCATATATCACTCTGTATTTGCTCGGCTCCCCTTGTTATCAAGCATCGATATCTTTTCGTCCCGCAGCTGCTCCTGTGTGTGTATATGTATGCGTGTAGCCTCGTTGGAAACCAGTTATTCGCTTGCCTCTCTTATGCTTTTCATAATAAATGTACAGTCGTGATATAAGTATTTCTCTCTTTTACAATGGTTTACTACCTATTACATGGCATATTACCTAATTAGTTAATGTGTGTACTCACTTTCAGGATTTCATAGATCTACCGAGCACTCATTTGTGGGGATTCCTCATTAGGCCTACCCATCCTGCAATTTGGGTGACACAGGCTAACTTTCCTTGCAATCTGAATGCCACAAAAGACACTCCTCCGAGTTATGGAGTAGCGACTTGTGGTAGAGAATTTGTTGTATTAACACTGCTACACTCTTAGAGGGGTTGGATATTCATTAACATATATTTTTACTCAACAATACGGGCCTTTTAATTAGCCTGTATGTTTATACTATATTTCGCAATTATAATACATGTTATATATTTACCTAACAATCGGGCCTTTTACTAGCCGCTATGATTACACAAATGTTGTAATTATGATGTATGATATATATATACACTTAGGGTCGCCGGAAAGTTACAAAATATTGAGACGTGCGGACATTTTTTTCCTCTTTCTCTTTTATTATAATAAACCTTGACAATGCAATGACCTTAACCGGATTCAAAAATAGAGGAATGACGGATCTCTGCCAAATGTAACTCGTCTCTCACTGCGCGTGAATACGTCCGGCTTGTCGTAATAGAGCGTGGTGCCGTAAGAGGACTTTATAGAGTTCCGATTTAACTCATTTTTGAGGCTTCATGGTGGTACTTATTATGACTTGGAATGCACTATTCTCTTATTACTCACGTGGACGAAACTATATTATTATTTTACCACAATGATATATCTATTATTGTTTCACATTATTATTTTACATCTTGCGAATATCTTGCAATCTGAATGCCACAAAGTAACGACGTGGATTAATGGGCGAAAAATGATTATGGAAGAGTAGAAAAGTTATAGGTAGTAGAGCACCACTTTCAATAGTTCCCGGATTAACCTTGGGAGGACATTACCAATTAAATCATTCGATAGAGAATTAAAGCAACATTAGAGTTTCAATTTCGTTATAATCAGCCGAATAGTAATGATGTGATTACCTAATAATTCCCCGGATAACTTTGGAAGGACCGTGGCAATTATATCATTGGAAATATAATGTAAAAGAACATAAGGGTTTCAAATTTCGTTAGAATCAGCCAAATAGTTATGATGTTATTGCCAAAACAAAATAATTCCCCGAATAACCTTGGAAGGTTTTAAAATTATATCATTCTGCAGAGAATGTAAAGCAACATAAGGGTTTAAAATTTCGTTAGAATCGGCCGAATAGTTATGATGCTATTGCCAAAACAAATTAATTTGGGGCTAACCTCTGGAGGACTTTGCCAATTATATCTTTCGAAATAAAATGTCAAACAACATAAGTCTTTCAAATTTCCTTAGAATCGGCCGAATAATTATGAGGTTATTGACAAATAATTCCGCGGCTAAAAGACTTTGCCAATTATATCATTCAAACAGAACATAAGGGTTTTTAATTTAGTTAGAATCGGCCACATATTTATGATGTTATTTCTGAATAATTTCCAGGCTAACCTTGGGAGGACTTTGGTAATAATATCATTCGAAAAAGAATGTAAAACAACATAATATCGTTAAAATCAGCTATTTAGTTATGATATTATTGCCAAAACAAAATAATTCCCAGGCTAACCTTGGGTGGACCTTGCCAAGTATATCAGTGGAAAGAGAATTTAGAACAACATAAAGGTTTCAAATTTCGTTAGAATTAACCGAATAGTTACAATCTTATTAGTCGCAGGCGACTAAAAATCACAAGCCAAATACAAGTACAATATTCAACGAACTTGTCTCACGAAATAAAAAGAAACTAAACGAAATAATTTGTAGGCAAATGGTGGCTGGATTATATATATATATATATATATATATATATATATATATATATATATATATATATATATATATATATATATAGAATAGAGCATATCACATTGACGTGATATATATCAGTGGAAGATATTCTAATACTATTTGAAAATCCTTGGTTAGACTGCGCCCAATCAATCTCGATGCTGGAGTTTATAGTATACCATGCTATAATTGTAAATTTACATACATCAGAGAGTTAGGCTACTTTAAGAAGAGGATGACAGAAAATTTAGCTGATATCAGAAGCTGTACGAACTCGTCAAGTCTCTTTACGCACGACCATAGAATTGATTTTAACCATGCAAAAATCATTTATAAATCAAACATTTATATTGAAAGGAGAATTGCGGAATCCATCATCATTAAGAAAGTTGTTAATTTCAATTTATATGGAGCGCAATACAAATTTAAGAAATATATAACGAATAGAGTCGCCAATCATATCTATAAGCCCCCGGACGCAATGCGTTTTGGGGATTAGTAACTCTCCACAATGTTTCCGGTTTCATTTCATTTTGTTTAGTTTGTCATTCACTCCAGATTCACTCGAGTGTTTTTTTTCCCAGATTGTTTCCTGTCGTTTCATTTAGTTTAGGATATGTCTTTATTATATATACTGTGATCCTTGCCTAGCTTCTTCAATATTAGTTAAAATGGCATGTTGCCGAAACTAGTACGATAGTTATAAATAAAATCTTGATTCAAATATTATGGTTTACCATTATCTTCCATATATATATATATATATATATATATATATATATATATATATATATATATATATATATATATATATATATATATATATATATATATATATATATATATATATATGTGTGTGTGTTTGTGTGTGTGTGTGTGTATGTCTTTCTGTCTGTCTGTCTGTCTGTGATTATGTTCCTAAAATGTATAACATCCAGTCCCAACTTAATAGTAAGGTTAGGTTAGGTTTTGTTAAGTTATTTGAATTTAACCTAATCTAACCTATGTTGCAGAATTGATTCAGTTTGAGTGAATTTTGAAGTTTCTGCCATCATATTTCTTTTTTTTACCCCTTAGATTAATATTGTACTCTTTTGTTAGTTTAATTGCGTTTGTTTAATTTGTTTGTGTATTTTTTGTTCTTTAATAAAAGTTATTTTACCGATTATTTTTTAAATTTACCAATAGGTTTCTTGGGATCATCATCTAATAAAGCGGTTAATATAATAAAACGTTTTATTTAGGATACAAACAGTCATTACGACTGACAAAATACAATATTTAAAAGGTATTATACAGCGAATGGGAAGAGTATTTACAAGGGTAGCGTAATGATAGTATTTACTGATAATTTACAGACAGTATGCTTATGTATTAGGTTGAGGAATAAGTTCTTGCGTATTTTTTTATGTTGTGTTGATTTAAGTTTTGTTGACATGATTTGTTCACATATTAAGAAACAATAATAAATAATGAGAGCAAAATTTGCAAAGGTTAGGCTACGTCTCTTAGCAGCGTAGACTATTAGGCTTTTGCTTAGGCTACGTCTTGAAGTTGAGTAATAAGTCATTGCGGTTTATTTAAAAGTTGTGTTAATTTAATTTTTGTCCTGTACCCTCAAAATGGAATGTCAAGTTGAAAGAAAGGCGCATTTTCGACACTTGTTGTTATTCATTTTCAATCGAGACGGGAACAATGCAAACGCAGCAAAAGCTCGTCGCGATATTTGTGCTGTGTACGGAGAAAATGCTTTATCAGAAAGGACAGCTCAATGGTGGTTTTCACGTTTCAAAAACGGTCATTTTAATCTTAATGACGAAGAACGGTCTGGTCGCCCCATTAAGTTGGATGAAGATCGATTGAACGAACTTCTTCATGAAAATCCTCGTCAATCGACTAGAGAATTGGCTGTACAATCAGCGTGTGATCAGAAAACTGTAGTGAATCACCTTCATTCGATGACGAAAGTTAAAAAAACTCGGTGCATGGGTTCCGCATGCTTTGAGCGAAAGCAACAAACTTCAACGCTCCCCGATTGCCACAGGTTTGCTTGCTCGTCACAAGGCTACTCGTGGATATAAGGACAAATTTCTTCAACGCATCATCACTGGCGAAAAAAAGTGGTGTGTTTATGTCACCATGACCATCTAAAACAATAGCTTAGCCCCAATAAAAAACGAGTTCCGCGATTAAAGCAAGGACTTCATCCACGAAAGACGATGCTGTGTGTGTGGAAGGATTGTGAAGGCATGATTCTTTATGAGCTCCTTGCGAACAACGAGATTGTCAATGCAGAAATCTACGTTCAACAAATGTATCGACTCGCCGAAGCTATTCGTCCAAAGCGACCTCATCGACGTTATGGAGTCCTTCTGCAACACGACAATGCTCGTTCTCACATTGCTAATATGACAAAAGACGCCATCCAAACGCTTAACTGGGATATTTGCAGCATCCTCCATATTCGCCAAACTTGGCTCCATCGGATTTCCATCTGTTCCAATCGCTCTCCAACAATTTGCGCGGCGTTTCATTCAATGCTGATGTGGAATTAAGAACCTGGTTGTGCGAATTCTTCAAGTCTAAATCTGAAGATTTTATTGCAGAGGCATCGAAAAACTAGTCGAACGATGGAAAGAAGTCGTAAATAACAACGGAGAATACATTATTGAATAAATTGCATATTGTTATCAATTAAAAAGAAAGTTTTTATAAAATTGTTAATCGTAATGAATAAATTTTAAAAACCGCAAGCACTTATTCCTTAACCCATACAATACATGTATTCAATTACGTTTATTCTTCTTATTTATATATTTCACAATTGTTGGGATTGGGCTTTTCTGGTGCATGTTAGTACGCGATCTGATGGGGAAGAGGAGGTTGTGGGAGTGAGTGGCGTGGCGAGGAGGGGAAGCCAGGGGAGGCAGGGGGTGACGATGGCGAGGGTTGGTGAGCAGTTGTTTGCCGAATTGGATTATTGCTTTTTGGTAAACTGTAGCGAGGGAAGAGAGTCCCAGGGTTATCAAGGCATTATTGTAGCCGTTGTAGGAGGGGCCAAGCACGATCTTCAAAGCTCTTCTTTGCACTCTATCCAACTTATGTCGTTGTGCCGCGTTGAGGCTGGAGGACCAGGCTGGGAATGCATACGTAAGCCTTGGCAGTATGAAATTCCTGTATATGCTGGAGAGCTCGGATGATGAGACTCCCAGTGACTTGAGGTGGCGCAGCATATCCAGCATGAAGGAGGCCAAGGACACAACGGTGTTGACGCGCGGGTCCCATGACAGCCTGTAATCCATGGTAACACCGAGAACCCTGGCAGATCGAACAATTTCCAGGCTGTGGTCCCCTAGCGTGAGGGTGGAGAACTGGATCGGGTGGTGGCGAGATCAAAGTGGAGCGTAACAGTCTTATTGTGGTTCACTTTCACGTCATTATTAGCTGCCCATGTGAGGAGGTGATTCAGGAAATCTTGAAGTGGCTGGTAATTGGGGTCATAATTTTGAATATTGCTTAGCGAATGTACAGTCATCTACATATTTCCAACGGTTTGGGATATTGATAGGAGCATCATTAATTATTACCAGGAAAAACAGAGGGCCAACTGTGGTGCCCTGTGGAATACCACATGTAAGGGGCAAGGAAGTGAACATTGCTTCCCGTAGCCGAAGAGCTTGTTTGCGGTTGGAGACAAAATCAGCCAGCCAAGCAATCGGACACTCACGCAGTCCCATAGTTGTTGCTTTGGTGATCACGGTCGTATAGTCCACCAGGTCGAATGCTTTCCTCAGGTTTATGAGTGTGGCCAAAACAGAGGTTTTGCGTGCTTCCAGGCCTCCGTATATGTTATCTAGAAGGCTGACCAGGTAGTGTGCGGTTGAGGTAGCACGGATGTTACCGTACTACCATGGGTCGATTTTGGGGGCGAGGTCCGTGTAAGCACAACCTGTCACAAAACTGTCGCAGTTCAAGCTTGGAATATGCGTGATTAACACAGGGCCGGTCTCATCCAGAGTGGTTGGGGAAGGCTTCTTAGGTACGGCAGCTACGAAGGATGTCTTCTAGTCACTGCGTGATTTGCACTATTGAAGAGAGACATCAATTATGGAAGTAAGAGGTACGGAGAGCTCGGGGGCAAATTCCTTTAAAAGAGGCGTAGGGCGGTCAGTGGGAGTTGTAGAGCGTTTGGTTTTTGATTTCTGAATTTTCTGCCAAACCTGGAGCTCTTGTACAGTAAAGACGGGTCGAGAGGGAAGAGTTGCTGGCAGATGGTATCCAAACGGGTCGAGAGGGAAGAGTTGCTGGCAGATGGTATCCAAGGGGTTGTTTACCTCGTTCGCGGTGTCAAGGAGGGGGAGGTGTCTAATGCAAGGTGGGGTACAGGATGCTTTGTTCAGCTCGCACAAGTTCTTTTTTTGATTGAACCATTTGCTACTCTCAGATTCTTTTAGGTGCTAAAGTTTGCTTGGGTAGTAGTGCGTTTTACATTGTGATAGAACGGGTTGAGGCCGCTTAATTTCAACCACTATCACATTAAATTTAAAAACACGATGCTACCCACATGCATCTTCGCTTTAAAGCCGGGCGCATTATCGCCGCCAACTGAGTCAATGTTTAAACAAGGAGGTTTATATTCCCCCTTTCGCCCCATACGCCGACCTCGCCAGATTGAATTAGGCTCATGGGAAGATAAGGTATTGTTCTCAGGCGCGGCTGTGCATTCCCTCGAAGCCCCCACTCCATTGTCCCTTACGCCAAGGGGATGTCCCGACTATTTATATGGAAACCTTACCACTAAGATCAGATTGGAGATCCAGATTTTCTTCGCGAAACATCACTACGATCCACTCTCACCTTGTGCGCCAAGGGTCCTCGACCTCGAGATCCACCATCACTTGTCCAGAAGAAGGACAATGTCCGTTGAGTGCCAAGGTTCGAACCTTCGTGACGCCAAGTCCACCAGGACTTCCCTGTTGTTCAGAAGAGAACAACGGTAGAACAGCCATTGTTCTTTTGAGCCCGTTGACAAGAAACGGTTTTCACCCCCCCCCCCCCCCCGTGTTGTTCAAAAGAAAACAACGTAGAACATCCATTGTTCTTCCAGCCCGTTCGCCAAGAAACAGTTCTCACCCTTCCCCCTTGTTGTTCAGAAGAGAACAACATTATAACAGCCATTGTTCTCGAGCCCGTAGACAAGAGACGGTACTCGCCCCCCCTGTTGTTCAGAAGAGAACAACGTAGAACAGCCATTGTTCTTCAAGCCCGTTCGTCAGGAAACGGTTCTCATTCCCAAGGCGCCACGTCAGGATCATTTAATTCCCCCCGTCCCTTCGGCTGGAACTCGGCAGCGGACCGAAAATTCCTTTACCTCGCCTTCCTCTGCACAACAAGTGTAATTACGTAAGCCGAACGTTACCTTTGAGTATTTAACCCTTTTGTCAACCCTATCCTGTGGTTTGAATGGTTTAGCGAACCACCCCTTCCCTTTAATTTATATTTGTTTTACCTTTTTTAAATCTCTCTTAATCCTCGGATTAGCTAGATTTCCCACGACCCTTTCCAATTCTCTTTTATGTCAATATTTTCCGTTTTGTGTGTTGTTGATAGTTTGTATTAAAAAAACTGTATTTTATTAATGATAGCCATATTCTTATCCTTGAGCTCAGTTCCACTTCTTAAGCATATCTAAGATAAATAATATCGGTCAACCCAGACAACCACGCACTCTAAAGATAATTAAGTAAGTTCCCTCAACGAATAGTTATATATGGTATATCGTCGAGAGTCCATTTTTAGACATATATATATATATATATATATATATATATATATATATATATATATATATATATATACTATTTAAATTTGGTATCAAGTGTGTAAGGTTTAACGCTATATATTTGCAAACACTGGTCTCAGTCGAGTAAAGCATAGTGTTATTCGTTATAATAATAGAGTATAGTAGTTCCCTTTTGTTTTAACGATTGCTATCCCCTTTTTTGAAACTTAAGAAGCTGGAGTAGCTCAAGGAACTGTTATAATAATTTGTTTGTGTTTTTTTTTGTATGATTTTAGTCAGTACGAATAGGTCAGTGCCCATATTTAGGTAGCCTAATTCTCTAGAAAGCATAATTCTTGTTGCAAGGAATTTTAGTTGGTTGACTATTGCGCCCCCAAGTGCAAAGATGACTCAGTTCTAAATCTTCAAAGCGCAAGGAGAATCCTTGGGACTTTCCGGAAAAGAACTAATTAAGTACGTTCAAGAGGAGCAAAGAACAGAAAGAGAAAGAGAAGAAAAAGAAAGAGAAAGAGAAATCCAACGAGAAGAAAGAGAAAGAGAAATCCAACGAGAAGAAAGAGAAAGAGAACCCCAACGAGAAGAAAGAGAGAACCGGAAAAGAAGCTGAGCTTCACCATCAGATTGAATTAGCTCGTGTTGAAGCAGAAATACAGTCAGCTAGTTCACGTTCAGAAGCCCCCCCCCCCAATCTTCCACTAAAGCTCCCCAATTTCAGGGATGGAGAGGATTTCGGAGAAATTTTAGCCCACTTCGAAAAGATCCTCGAAATCAATAACATGGATCTGGAGGCTGAAGGTGTAGTCAGATTACTTCCCTTGTTAAATTGTAAATTGCGCGAAATTTTTATATCTTTTCCATCTGAATGTACAATTGACTACAGCAACTTAAAAGCTGAGTGATTGGCCGCTCATATTATGACTCCCAATTTCTACCGCCAAGAATTTCGAGGAGGTCGTATTAAATCCGGACAGACGTTCCGTCAATTCGGATACATTCTTCAGAAAAATTTAAAATTTTGGTTAGAATCCTCAAAGGTTGATCCTAACTACGAGTCCTTAACAGACTTCGTGTTGCGGGATCAATTTTTGGCGTCTCTCCCGACGGAGATCCACGCGTTCGTCAAGGATCGTTAGTGCCAGACCTTTAAAGAATGTACCGAAGAAGCGGATGTCTATGCCGCAAGCCATAATTCATACCCAAAGAAGAATCGAACTTCTCACCAATCCACCTAAAAGGAAAGAAGAAAGGATTCGTGCCCCTTCCCAGGAAAGCCGATGAAGTTTCCGGGCCCCGTAAAACCCCAAAACTTCTTCCACCCAAACCAACAACGGGACACCAAACCTCCCGTTAAGATTTCTCCTCCATCTCTCTTCCCGAAGCGACCATTCATATGCTTCACCTGCGGTGTAGAAAACCACATGAGCTGGAATTGCCCCCAAAATTCTATGCTTAAAAGCGGACCAGCCCACCAAGTTCACCAGATTAATGCAACCCCGGCTTTCCCGGTGGTGCAGACCCACGCAGCAACTTCTCCCCCTCCGTCAGGCCACCAGGTAAATTTTATTTTTGATAAAAGTTCACCGGGAACTTTGAAATTTGAGGAGGGCAGCGTGAACGGCTTCCGTGTATCGACTCTCGTCAGGGACACAGGGTGCACGTGTTTCATCGTGTCCGACGAGCTTCTCCCTCCAGTGGACGTTAACCACGAAAAATTTGCGGTGGTACATGACTACCTTGGGCGGGCGAACCGATTCCCCGACGTTAGATGTTACCTGCAGTGTCAGTATTATGATGGCTGGGCTGAAGTCATTTCAGCACCCATACAGTTTTGTTCCGTACTTACAGGACAGAGCCCTCAAGTAAGTTCCGACCCTGTGTCCCAGGCTGCCCTTCCTCGAGGCCAAGCTAAGAAGGAAGCCCAGGAGCCCGTCCTCCTCAGAACCCCGATACCGTCCGAATTCTCAGAGATCCTTAACCAGGATTTTAGGTCCGAAGATCAGAAATTTAAGCCCGCTGATAAAGTACTCCTGCTCCTTCCCACATCAAGTAATAAATTACTGAGCCAATGTAAAGGTCCGTACTCGGTCCGCGAGGAAAGAGGACTGGTAGATTACCTCATTGGTACCCCAGCAGGCGATAACCTCTACCACGTCAACCTTTTGAAAAAGTACCGCCGACGCGCCCATGGAGATACGCTCGTAGCACTGGACGAAACATCGGTGATTGAAGAGGATTACCCTTCGGAGTCCCTCAATGTCATACAGACAGTGTGCATCCAACCTGATGCCGATTACCCTCTTCCTTCCCTGCCAGGCGAGGCTTTTGAACCCTCTGACCTGGATATCGCCGCGCAGCTGACACCACATCAAAATAGTCAGCTACAAGAACTATTATGTCAGT
Organism: Ceratothoa steindachneri; assembly: GCA_963969495.1. Taxonomy (NCBI): domain Eukaryota; kingdom Metazoa; phylum Arthropoda; class Malacostraca; order Isopoda; family Cymothoidae; genus Ceratothoa; species Ceratothoa steindachneri. The sequence continues at coordinate 76,749,619 of OZ018328.1, forward strand.
TCGACGACGTTATTTCAGAGAAGCCTGGATGCGCTACTAGTTTCGAGCATGATATTAAATTAACGACCTTAGAACCTGTCCGTTCAAAACCCTATCCCATGCCGATTCATTTACGCCAAGCTTTTAACGCCGAAGTTGATAATTTGATTAGTTTAGACATAATAGAACCTTCCACCTCTAGTTATTGTTCCCCAATTGTCATGGTCAAGAAACCTGATGGCTCTTATCGGATGTGCATCGACTTCCGGATTTTAAATTCGTTAACTGTGTTCGACGCTGAGCCCATCCCGTTGGTAGACCAAAACCTCCACCTTTTTGAAGACACCAAGTTCATCTCATAACTTGATTTTTGCAAGGCGTATTACCAAATTCCCCTCCGGCCCGATGTGAAAGCATATACCGCTTTTGCAACTAAGAAAGGTTTACTGCAATTTAAGCGCCTTCCTTTTGGCCTCGTGACCGCTTGTAGTAACTATAACCGTCTCATGAGAAGGTTGTTAGATGGACTTCCAAATGTCTCCTTTTACTTCTATAACGTCTACGTCGCTACTCATGAATGGAGTCATAATTTAACCACCCTATTGGCTCTCTTAGAGCGACTACGCGAAAATGGCCTCACCATTGGCCCCAGCAAATGCCATTTTGCCCACGAAACTATAAAATACTTGGGTTTTAAAATATAACAAAGCCAGTTAGGTCCACAGGAGGACAAGATTAAGGCAATCGCCGACATGCCCCTCCCGAATACTAAGAAGCAATTAAGATCATTCCTAGGACCAGCTTCTTACTATCGGCAATTTGTCCCGAATTTCGCTGAAATTTCGGCGCCCCTCAGCACCCTTTTAAAAAAGAATGCCCCCGATCGTCTACGTCGGAATGATGTCGCTGTTTCTCATTTTAATTAGCTCAAGAGTTAGCTCATTTCTACCCCCATTTTGAGGTTGCCCAACCCGGGAAAATCCTTTGGGATTAAGACCGACGCGAGCAACGAGGGCATTGGAGGTGTACTCCTTCAATATGAGGATGACGGAACGAGTCATCCAGTTGCATATGCTAGTCTCCAGTTATTAGCACGCGAAAAGAGATATGCCACTATAGAGAAGGAAGCTCTAGCAATTATATGGGTTATTGACAAGTTTAAAATGAACTTGATAGGAAAAGAATTTCAGATAGGAACTGATCACCGCCCGTTGGCCTATATTCGGAATGTACAACACTCCAACAGCCGAATTATGCGCTGGAGTCTACTCTTGCAAGAGTACCAATTTAAGATAAATTATATAAAAGGTTCCAATAATCAGGTCACTGACGCACTCAGTAGGAATGCGTTACCAAATAGTGTAGATTAATTTGAAATTCGTAGGATTAGGATCTCCATGTATGTATATACCGTCTTGTACGACTTAAATTAGATTCTCTTGTAATATAATTAGTTAATGTATATGTCTGAATTTTGTCGCTCAATGTCTAATTTTTTTTCGTATGTGTATATATTTGTATCCATTAAATTACGTATAAATTATTTTGTCCCATATGTACTAATTTTATATTATTTCATTTTTCCATGTCTCTTTTATGGTTGTTTGTTTCAAATGTTAGTTTCCCCTATAATCAAATTATCAAAATAATCATATGTATTGAGGTAATACTAGCTAGGTGCATGAAGGGATGGTCGGTGCAAGAAAACGAGTCCTTCACAACGGAGCTCTATGGTTGTCCATTTTCTCTTTTTTTTCGAAGTGACAACTTCCCTTGGAATGGAGGGGTGTGATAGAACGGTTTAGAGCCGCTTAAATTCAACCGCTATCACATGGTTCGAAACATTGCTACCCACGTGCATCTGCGAGAGCAAGCAGTGTGCGTTATCGCCACCTGAGTCAATATTTAACCAAGGAGGTCATTCTCCCCCCCTCCCGTTTCGCCTCCATTCGTCGATCTCGCCAGATTGAGTTAGGCTTACGGGCAGATAAGGTATTTTCACAGGCGCGACCGGGGAATTCCCTTGAACCTCCCACTCAATTGTCCCCTTCGCCAAGGGGATGGCTCCGGGTACTTATACAATAGCATTTCCCAATAAGAGCAGATCAGATCCAGATTATCTTCGGGAGACATCACGACGATCCGGTCTCACCTTGTGCACCAGGGAGCTCTACCTCAAAAACCACCTTATTGTCAAGAAGAGGACAATATCCCTTGAGTGCCAAGGTTCGTGCCTTCGAGACGCCAAGTCCACAAGGCCCCCCTGTTGTTCAGAAGAGAACAACGTTAGAACAGCCATTGTTTTTTAAGCCCGTTGACAAGAGACGGTTCTCACCCCCCTCTGTTGTTCAGAAGAGAACAACGTTAGAACAGCCATTGTTCTTCAAGTCCGTTCGTCAAGAAACGGATCTCATTCCCAAGACTTCACGTCAGGATAATTTGATTCCCTCTTTTTAACGTTCTTCAAGAGAACGATTGGTTTGAACGATAACCTCCATTGTTCATCTAAAACATCCCTGATTTGCTGTCACAAAGATTGCTCGTATCTCTGAGTCCGATTTCGCTCTCACTCTTCGAAGACGGTCCTTCCCCTTCGCTAAGGACAACCCCCCGAAGAACCCTTCTGCTGGAAATCGCCGGTGGACCGAAGATTCCTTCGTATCGCCTTCCTCTGCACAACAACTTTGTAATTACGTAAGCTGAGCATTACCTTTAATTATCTAACATTTTATCAACGCTACCCTGTGCTTTAAATGGTTTAGCGAACCATTCCCCCCCTTTAATTTTTATTTTTTTACCTTTTTAAATCTCTCTAAATCTTAATCCTCGGATTAGTCAGATATTCCCACGACCCTTTCCATTCTCTGTTTATGAAACATTTTCTTTTTGTGTGTTGTTGATAGCTTAATTAATAAAACTCTATTTTATTAATGATAGCCATATTATTATCCTTGAGCTCAGTTCCACTTCTTAAGCATATTGAAGATAAATAACCTCGGTCAATCATATTACCACGCACTCGAAATATTATAATAATTCCCTCAATGAATAGTTATATATGGTATATCGTCGAGAGCCTATTCTACAACAATAGCAATAACGGAAATATGGGCGGAGACATCTAGGGGAGACTATATCGGCAAATTACAAATTCCAGGGTATAAATTAATCAATAAAAAGCCTACGCATAAACGAAGTGGAATACTACTGTACAACAAAAATCATATAAGTTTAACCGAAATTAAAATTGACTTTCCCAAAGAAATTGAAATAATATGCGCCGAAATAAAATCGAATAGTTTTCAAATAAATATCTTTGTATTGTATAGACCCTCACTGCAACAGATTGAGATTGACACGGAATTATATAACATTATTGGAAGTAACATTAAAAATAATTGCACTGTATTAATTGGGGATGTAAATTGTAGAGATATTAACTATGAAACGTTTAATGCGGATGGGGAGGGACAGAGGCTATTGGAGTTTATGGAAAAAAAAAGTTTAACACAATTAGTCAATGAACCAACCCGATGGAAAAATATCCTTGGCGTAATTCTAACTAACAACGTTAATCTTATCTCAGGTATTAGTATTGGGGAAGTAATAGGCTCCAGCGATCACGAATCAATACAGTTCGACATTAATATAAATCATAAGAAGGAAAATAATGATATTAAAGTGCGAAATTTTAAATGTGCGAACTTTAGTGGCCTTAACCGCAAGTTTAGAGAGATCAAGTGGGGTCCAACATTAGGAAAAGTTAATGAGTGGTGGTCCTTTTTTACCGAGCATTTTAGAGAATTAGATTATGAATATATTCCGCAAAAAACCAAATGAAACGCTTCAAGTAAACCAAAATGGTGGAGTCATGATATCGAAGTCAAATTGAAAGATAGGAGCTAGGCATACAAGAGTTACAAGTGTAACTCTTCCGAAGGGAATGTCAGAGGGAAATACGAAGCGCTAAAAAAAATATGAAAATCAACTTGCCAAAGAAGCTAAATATAACCTTAGGAAGTTTTTCGATGATGTATCCAATACAAACCCGATAGAAAGAACAATAGGACCTATCAAAATTGACAATAACGAATTAGTTTCTGATACAAAAAAGTTGGTCAATATATTAAATAATTTTTTTGCATCGATTTTATAGAGGAAGACGAGCATAATATAATACGACCAAACGACGATATGAACTTTAACGAGCATAACTTTGGAACCGATATCGAATTTTTCGAAGCAGAAATAGATTTTTATATCAGTAAGTTAAAATCCAGTAAATCTTCAGGTCATGATTTGATTTATCCGGTGCATCCAAAAGAAATTCGAAACGTGTTAGTGGGACCGCTAACGAAATTTTTTAACAAATGTTTAGCAGAAGGTGTCGTGTCATTAGATTTTGAGTTAGCGAATATAACTCCTATTTTAAAGAAGGGAAAGAGAGAAATTCCGACCAAATTATTGACGCATAAGTAAATAAGGTAAATTAATGGAATCCGCCATTCGTGATAGGGTGGTCGATCATTTGGAAGTGCACAATCTCATAAATGTTAGTCAACACGAACGTTTATGTTTAACTAATATTTTATAATTTTATGACAGCATGATTAAAAGCTATGACGAAAGTAGATATTTGGATATAGTTTACTTAGACTTCGCTAAGGCATTCCACACCGTTTCTCATAGGCCATTACTAACTAAACTTTTTGCTTATTGAATCAGAGGAAACCTCTACAATGGATAGAGTCGTGGCTAAGTAATCGTAAGTATAGAGTAATTTTAAACGGTAAATTTTCGGAGTGGAAAAATATAACTAGTGGCCTGCCTCAGGGGTCTGTGTTGGGACCATTGTTGTTCCTTATTTATGTAAATGATATGGACACTGGCCTACTTGGTAAACTATCCAAATTTGCGCTCGACGCAGAAAATGGGTGTAAAATTTAAATGAGAACAATAAAAAATTAATTCAGTGGGACCTAAATAAAATCTTCGAATAGTCTAATAAATGGAACATGAAATTTAATTTAGACGAGTCTAGAGTTTTGCACGCAGGTAGAAATAACCTAAGTTTTAACTATAAAATGGGTGGTAAAAATCTTATCTCCGTGGGCGAAGAAAAAGTTTTAGGGGCGCGGGTTTCAAAGGATATTAAGTTTAACAAACAGTGTGACGAAGCGCGTAAGAAGGCGAACCGAATTCTTGGATTTATTGCGAGAAGTTTTCACTACAAACACAAAGATATAATCATACCTCTATATAAAAGCTTAGTAAGGCCACACCTAGAATACACGATACAATTCTGTTCACCTTATACACATGTAAACCTCATTAAAATGGAAAGAATTCAACGACGGGCAATTAAACTAATTCCCTCGATTAAAAATAAGTCGTATATCGAAAGATTAAATATACTAAAACTACCGACTCTCAAAACTAGGCGATTGTGAGGTAAGTTTATTGAAGTATTATGAAAAAAAAAATAAGTACGACTATAGTATCACACGTAACAACGGTTTTAAACTGAAAGGACGCCGGTTTAAAACGAACATAGCTAAAAAGATTTTCACCTTTAAAATCATCGATAAATGGAACGCATTCACCGCTGAGGAAGTAAATGCGAGATGTGTGAATAGTTTTAAAAACAAAATTGAGAGTTATTTTACAAAAAATAATATTGTTTAAATAGAAAGCCCTGTTGGGGATTGAATGTCATGTGAATGAACAACGTGGCGACAATGTCCAAAGGAGGACTACCAGCATATTAGTATAGAATGGGACTGGCCTTTGAGTGGAATAAGTAGTCTTTGCTTACTCCCTATAACTATGTAACAAAGTTGTATTCTCTAATAGATGGTGACTTCTGTACAAAAAGGGGCCTTCGAATAATAAGTCAATTCCTCTATACAAAATTCAACGTGTGGTTTAACATGGGCTTTATAACCTGGCAAAAGCCTAAAGTTTATAGGGTGAATTTCTCTTTAAATTCCCTAGCATTCACTTGGCCTCATACCTTGCTTTCAGATCCCTTCACGGGGTAAAATTTTAATAGTTCTTAATTCATTTCATCCCTATTACAATCCAACCAAATTCATTCAGTTCATAAGCCCCAAATTCCATTTTGTCTAGGAACCTGTATTAGCTTGGCTTAACATACCTGAATCCATGTTCAAAGTTCCTAATCGTTTTTGTATGTAAAGATTTCAGAACTCTGTCCAAAATTTTCCCAACTCGCGAAGTAAACATGTTAATAAAGTAAAACATCCATTTTAGTAAATAAAAGCCAAATTAGCATTTTTCATTTATTATAAGCCCCTGGAATCTTTACAAAACAACCAATTATAACTTAGCGACTGTTCTCAATTTCTAAGCCTCATTTAACATTTTAGCATATCATCGGGACCAAGAAATTTGTCAGAGTTTGCGTGTTTGATACATTTAACATACTCATCTTAAAAATATTATTTTTCAATTCATAAATTAGTTTTAGAGAAGAAACGTAAAATTGACTCGCATTTTGCCAATTCACCATATAATTACAGATATATGAAGCATAATTTTACTTCCTATTGGCACTGTTTTTAGAATTAAATTCATTAAAGCTTAAATACATGTGTTATTTGTTTATTATTTCCCAAATTGATTTTAATCAATCTCTTAGACGCCCTTATCTCGCTTTCTATATCCAAGATCATCGTCTTAATTGCCCCTCCATCCCCAATTATTTAGCAGCTTTAAATATGAATTCTGGCCTCCGGATTTTAATAAGATGCAACTTGAGTTCGCTGTGTCTTGAGGTCTTTTTTGAGGCAGCAATTTTCCTATGTTAGGTATTTTTGTAAAATTTTCTAAATTTTTAATAAACAGATTTAATGATAGCTGGATCTAAATAGGCAAATTTGATGCTGGTTGGATCTAAATAGGCCAATTTGATATGTTGGTGCATTCTGCAACGAGGCAGTATGAACGCCATGCTGTAAAGTGTGAGTATTGCAGTGCGTCGATGGAATAAATGTAATTTTGAGAGTGAATGGGTCCCTTAAATAGCCCAGGTAGTGTCAGTCTGGCGTATTAAAGTATTTATAGGGTTATACAGAAAAGCAGCTGTATCTCCATCAATTTCACTCAGTTGTGCGGTAACATCTACTCAGCTTCTTAGACGGGCAGCTGACACCATGTGGTCGTATTCTCCTATTTCTTTTCCGTTTACCTCTGGTTTATCTGTCGTTTAGCTCCAAATTTGTAGTTGGAGTTATTGTTTCAGAGACGAATGGCAAGATATTCAAACACCCAAAATGGTCTCCGTGGCTGATAAGTTACAAAGGAGCTTATATTCGTAAAACTCACGTTGATGCATGGTCCACGTTTGCAAAGGAACACGTTCACCAACAAAACTTTGGGAATATAATAATGCGAAGCACAAAAACAAAAATAAATGGCCATATTTGCAAAATGTATGTTTGACTAAACTCTAATTAAGTCTTAAGAGCTTCTTCCAAAAATCATCATACGAACCTTATATTTCGATAAGACAAACATATAATTATGAGGGTCTTTGACGTTAATAGTACTGGAATTCATATTTAAATCATTGGAATAATCAGGAACGAAGAGTATTTGGCTATTGTGAAAGAAATCTTTCTACCATCAGCAAGAAAAATGAAGTTAGATAATCATTTTCTTCTTTAAACAAGGCTACCTTTAAAAAATACGCCTTTAGAGTGAAGCAATGAATTAAGATTCCCAAATTAATCTTTTGAAGTGGCTAGACTTGAACCCATGTAAGATGTGAATCGAGTTAAAAAAGTACGTCCATCAAAGAAGTCCAACTAATATAGACTAAATGTAAAATATCAATAAAAAGTGTTGCAGCTAGTGTGAAACAATAAATAACACTGTCGTAGAATGGACTCTAGACGATATACCATATATAACTTTTAGTTGAGGGAACTATTCAATTATATTTAGAGTGCGTGGTTATCTGGTTGACCGATATTATTTATTTTCAATATGCTTAAGAAGTGGAACTGAGCTCAAGGATAACAATATGGCTATCATTAATAAAATAGAGTTTTATTAATAAAACTATCAACAACACACAAAACGGAAAATGTTGACATAAACAGAGAATGGAAAGGGTCGTGGGAATATCTAGCTAATCCAAGGATTAAGATTTGGGATAGATTTAAAAAAGGTAAACAAACAAAAATTAAAGAGATGGGATGGTTCGCTAAACCATTTAAAGCACAGGATAGGGTTGACAAAAAGGTTAAATACTCAAAGGTAATGTTCAGTTTACGTAATTAAAAGTTGTTGTGCAGAGGAACGCGACGCGAAGGAATCTTCGGTCCGCTGGCGAGTTCCAGCGGAAGGGGGGGGGGATTGAATGATCCTGATGTGCCGCCTTGAGAATGAGAATCGTTTCTTGACGAACGGGCTTGAAGAACAATGGCTGTTCTACGTTGTTCTTTTCTGAACAACAATGGGGGCGGGGGAGGGGGTGAGAACCGTCTCTTGTCTACGGGCTCAAAGAACAATGGCTGTTCTAAAGTTGTTCTCTTTCTGAACAACAGGGGGGAGGGTGAGAACCGTTTCTTGTCTACGGGTTCAAAGAACAATGGCTGTTCTAACGTTGTTCTCTTTCTGAACAACAGGGGGGGAGGGTGAACACCGTCTCTTGTCAACGGGCTGAAAGAACAATAGCTGTTCTAACGTTGTTTTCTTTCTGAACAACAGGGAGGGAGAGTGAGAATCGTTTCTTGTCAACGGGCTCAAAGAACAATGGCTGTTCTAATGTTATTCTCTTTCTGAACAACAGGGGGGGAGAGTGAGAACCGTCTCTTGTCAACGGGCTCAAAGAACAATGGCTGTTCTAACGTTGTTCTCTTTCTGAACAACAGTGAGGGCCTTGTGGACTTGGCGTCTTGAAGGCTCGAACCTTGGCACTCAAGGGATATTGTCCTTTTCTGGGCAATGATGGTGGATCTCGAGGTAGAGGGCCCTGGTGCACAAGGTGAGGCCAGATCAGCGGGATGTTTCGCGAAGAAAATCTGGATCTGAATCTGCTCTTAGTGATAAAGTTTCCATATAAATAGTCGAACCATCCCCTTGGCGTAGGGGACAATGGAGTGGGGCTTCGAGGGAATATCCAGCCACGCCTGAAAACAATACCTTATCTGCCCATAAGCCTAACTCAATCTGGCGAGGTCGGCGCATGGGGCAAAATGGGGGGGGGGGGATGAACCTCCATGGTTAAATATTAATTCAGGTGGGGCGATAACGCGCCCGGCTTCAAGGCGAAGATGCACGTGGGTAGCAACGTGTTTCTAAATAACATGTGATAGCGGTTGAGATTAAGCGGCCTCAAACCGTTCTATCACAAACACCGTGCACTGCATCGAGTCCCCTGTGGGACGGTCCTCATCTACTTCAATAAATGTAGGTTTTTAGAAAGGCCAAATAACCCCCCATCCTCCCCCAAGGTTTGGTCGAAATATCTATCTTCTACCTAGCCTCTTGCCTTCACAGAAAACGAAGATTCTGTGAATTATTCTCGCCGGTGTTTGTGCTATCACACTAGAATGGATCAAAAATGTCAATAAAAGTGATGTGGTTAGTGCAAAGCAGTAAAAAATACCGTTCACTGGTTCTCAAATACCTGACTCTCCATGGAGTTGGATGACCAGGGTCTCACAGGAGGTTTGAAGCAATGGGTGATGTTATTTATTGCCCCACTTACCCTACCGAATTAAGACTCGTTTTAGTTATATGGTAAGGTGGAATGGAGCGAAATTTTAGTAAAGAATGGAGTAAGTTAATAAGAAACGTTTACAAACGTTTGCAGGAGTAATTGGTAACAACAAGCATGATAAAATATTAATTATTTATCACATGTTCGAGTAAACCTTTGCTTAATTATATAATGTTGCTGAATTAAATTATTTCGGGGTGCGGAACACATTTGATTATTAAATTTTTGTATGACACTTGGACTGAGTAAGTAATATTTTTTATAGCCGAAATTAATCAACTATTAATTAATTAAATATTTAAATATTTTTAAACCAGTAACCTGTTTTCTTATGGTCCAAAATGTATAGATATAAGAGGCCACATTGTCTGTATTGTCTCATCCTTCCCTATTCCAGGAGGTTTAGAATGTCGAGCTTCATCCTAATCAAAAATGAATTAATTTCTGTTTCACTAAACTTTCTACTACACCTTTAAACACTATAAATTCACTATCCAACCAACCACACAATTCTCTCCCCTGAAAATCGATAAATTTTGTTTAATACAACTCTATTTCTCACGCACTTACCTCATTCCAGCCTTTTTCAATTATAATTACTTTATAAGTATGTTTGTTTAAGTACGGGTTTTACTCCTCATTCTGGTGGATTGGGGGTCTAAATGGGGACCTACAGTGTAACCTAATTCAGCTCTAAATTGGAAAGACGACTGTCGGTGAGCTGCTATTTGGTTATTCACTATTCAGAAGCTCGAACAAATTCGCACGTATTTTATTTTGCCAAAAAAAAGAAAATAACTTAAATACACTTTAAGAATAAAAAGTTTGGCTGAAAATAACTTTATTCTAGAAAATAAACAATGATCTTCAATAGTAGAAAGATAATCAAAGATGTGGAGTGGTTGCGGGGTCACCAATGGAGGGGTTTGTTATGCAAACACGCTCACAATTAATATTTATTAAGAAAGCCACTTTGGAAGCGATGTTGGCAGAAGAGCGTTGTGTGAATAAAAATCTTGCGCCTTTCTCGGGGTGCTAGATTAAGTAGGCCTCGAACGACCTAGTACAGGGTGACCCCCTGTGAACACAACTAGATCTCAAAAAGACGTTCGTATTTTTTATATAAGGGATGCCAAGCTTGACACAAAGAGTATAGCTTTTCTACTATAAAAAATATATAATATAAATCTTTATTTTGCACTTAATATAAAAATTTGTTCTGTAAAAATTACATGAATTGTATAAAATCTGGTTTTAACGAGAAGAAAGGAAAATGTTGATAATTCAGTGACTCTTAGCCCGATTTGAACGAAAACTGGTTTACTCTATTTCATTTTATGATGTTAAAGGACTTGATTCATACCATTGCTACCATATTTATAAAATTGATAAATTTGTTTGAGGTAAGCCGTGATTGTATTTTTAACCGAGCAGATAGAACCACTGCCCAAAGTGGTTGACTTAAAATCAATCAAACTTAAAAAGAAACATGTCAAACTTAAAATCAACTAATCATTCAAACTAAAAAAGAACTATTCAATTAAACTTAAAATCAACAATTCAATCAATCTTTAAATGAACTAATAAATCAAACTTACAATGAACTAATTAATCAATCGTTGAGAAATAGGAAGAAAGACGAAACAAATTGTCCGAAAAGGAACAAGGTTGGCAAAGAGAACAATACTAGGAGGTTGCTAGTCTTTTTTACGTAGAACTTCATTTTTATGAATGGAATCTGAGTAATTGATTTATCGTTTAATATTTTTATTATTCCAATGCTGGTATGTGTTTAATCTCTTAAAAGAATAACAATTTGGGCATCTCTGTCTCATCTCTCGCAAAAGAATGTCCATTTGTTTTGGAACGTAAGCTGGTCAAACGTGTTGCGTGCCCCAATGCCCCAATGCCCCAATTAGCGACTCGCTGGCCACTTTCAAATATTTTTTGGCCTCTCGTTAGTTTACATTTTATAGTCAGTCTTTTTTTCCGTTAGAAGTTTCGTAAGTGGTGATAAAATTTCATTCAACCATTGCTGTTTAACCCGAATTCCCCCAGATTAATTTTCCCCCCCCAAAAAGAATTCTGCTTTCACTTAACTTTACACGGAATAACTTGAGTTTGCATCACTTATCATATTAAGTATAAATTATTTAACTTTAATCTTATGCGAGATATTACACGTTACCATATGGTCGCCCGATGAAGATATGAATACAACAATTGAACGGAGAATATATTTTGCAGAAACAAACTTTTTCCTTACAACTAATTTGTATACATGAAAACATTATCTAACTCTAAAAATTACAGCATGAATGTTTCCACTACTTAATTAAATTGATGGCATGAAAATAATTTAAGATTGTGTTAAAAATGAATACAAAATAAGTATAATAAGGAAACAAATAGTTTAATTTTGGGTAAAACAAAAATATTCTTTGCACGTGTTTTATATACTTCTATACAACTAAGAAGTAACATAATACTGTATATTATTTCTCTTGTATTTGAGGTCTAGATATTTAACATAATAGATAATTATTTAGTATGATGAAGAATGAAGGATGATACGTATAATCCAACATCACATTTGGAATATTCCGTAAGTCCCACACTTTTGCAGCCTGATCGGACACAGCGTCTTCTCTTATTACCCTCTACATTTTGGACTAAATGAGATTCACCATCATATCGTAATTCATCTTGAAATGAAGAGCTTGCTGCTCTTCGTCCAGCCTTCTTCAGAGGTACACCGTATTTCACAATATAAATACATGGCGATTTCATGACAAGAAATTGTTTAGTATGTATATCATTTCCGCATTGTTTAGCTAATATCCATGCTAATATCCACTAGGGTTCCTGAGTTATGCAACTAGGCTATATGGCTCACTCTGTCACCTTGGATCAATTAATGATATAATTATTACGAGTTTGAGAAGAATGACACGTTTTGGGGCAAAGGTTTGGAATCGGGGCACCCTATTTGTCATTATGTACGTCCTTTTGCAGACACATACAATATATGTATTACATTTAAAAGAGTTAGTACTCAACTAACTATAAATTTCTTAAAAAATGTTTGAAGCTCTTGCTCTTGCGCTTGTATGTGGATAGAGGATCCTCCTGTTGTAGGAACCAGCAGTACTCACCCATCATGTTTTCGTTAAGGCGGCCTTGATACCAGCTCTCCATCATTGCGATATCTCGGTGGAACCTTTCCCCATGTTCGTCACTAATATCACCCATATTAGATGGAGAGAAATCTAGATGCCAATGCAAGAAATGCATCTTAAAAGACATCCGATACCCCATTCGTTGATAGGCATTTAGCCTGTTGTCCACTAGTTCTTCATAGTTTTCAGACCTATGATTAGCAAGGAAGTTCTGCACTACATGGACAAATGAATCCTATGCTGCCAACTCAAGTGGAGTTAGTTTATTTCTTAACTCCTTTTCACGTATCAATTCTCTTATCTCCGACCCTTCAAAAATGACAGCTTTAAGTTTAGCATCGGTTTTCTTTGCACCAAATTTCTCTTTGAGATACAGTAGTCCATCAGAATCATAGGCCATTGCTTTAATAAAATTCGTGATAAGGCCAAGTGTGATATGAAGTGGTGGAAGGTAGATCTTTTGTAGATGTACAAAAGGCATGTGCTTCACATTGTATCGGCAAATTATGTGTCTTTCTCTTTAGGGCCACTTTTTAAACATATAATAAATCCTGTCGTCACGGCCATTCAATAGGCATAAGAAGAACATATTCTTTGTATATCCTAGCTGGAGTCCAAAAAGTAAAGAAATTACCCTTAGATTACCACAGATATTCCACCTATGATGCCAGTAATGAGCATCTTCCAAAATAAATTTCATTGAGTCGTATGTTTCTATCATCCCAACAATAAGTGCAACAGGATTTGAAGGGTTTTTCGTTACCATTTTGTTTCAACGCAGCTTTGAGACTAGCAGTGCTTGCATCGATGAATATTCTCCATTCATCAGGTAAATGCTAGTTTCCTAGCTGATTCACGAGGCCATTAACATCAGTACAGAAACAAGCACAATCTTCTTCATTATAGAAGGTAGCTAAGGCCTCATGGCGTTTAAGGAAAGTAGATATTTTTGCCTTATCCTCTAGAAGATTCCATTGCTGTAGTCTGGAGCCCAGCAGTTCTGCGTTCTCCTTTGACAATGACAAATCCCTCACAAAATCATTCTATCTTTCTTGATTTATCAACTGGATCTTCTTTTCCTTATAATCATCCTCATAGACTTCATCGCCATTGCTATTTTCCTCTTCAGGCGATGAATTATCTTCTTTAACTGCACTATCTAATGGAAGAACTGGGATTGGCATCTCCATATTATGGGGGACTGGTTTTATAGCTGACTTACAATTTGGATATACAATTTTTGACTTGTTCTAATTTGAGAATCCTGCAATATTTTTCATACAAAAGTAGCAATCAAAAACATGATTTGTTGGCTCACGCCACACCATTGGTACAGCAAAAAGCATACCCTTTCCGTTTGCCATTTAACCACTGTGTGAGCCCCATATAACACACAGTACAAGATTTGTGAGGTGACCAGGAATGGCTTGGTCACCAAATTTACAACCAAAATAATAATTGTATGGAGTTTTTACTCTTTTAGCTAAATTATTCCGCTGGTTGCTTCGAGTATATCTTCTACAGATATAAAAAAAGTTGTCTGGGCTATTTATACATCCTTGATTCATCTTTTCAACTTAGTTTGTATATATCCTGTCATATACTTTTGTACAATCTTATTTCATTTACAAATTAATTGAGAGATAAATCTGAAAAAAATGCAATTAACCACTCTATGTAAATACCATTTCAACACCACTACTATAATGGCTAAATTTGACAACGTGATAACGCAGGAGTGTAACGCAGGAACCAAACACACATAACACATCCTCTCACTACGGTAGCCGAAGCAACACTGCCCATATGTGTAACTAAATAGTATGTGTGTAACTCAGGAACCTGACGTGACAGAACAATTCTGATTACAGATTCGGAATCAGCATACTCGATTTAGTATAAATCATAAGCAAATACCCGAGTAGCAGAATCATTGTTCACTAGTGTTATTTCTAGCAGCCTTTTTAAGCCAAGTTAACGTGCCTCACAACCACTTCTTTCTTCGAATAGTAATACGGTACATATTTATATTTTGATCCATCGTATCTCTTCTTCCCATGTTTTTATTGTACATGTAAAGAGTCTCTGGGATCGGAACATTAATATTTGCTTTTTTCTCTTTGCACGAGCGTTTGACATTATTTGATTTTTGCAAGTTTTGAATGGTTGATGCAATAGTTATGACTGCATTGTCTTTCCAGCATGTCAGAAACAACCTATCGTCATTATTTGTGGTACCTGTAATAGACTAGTAAGAACCAAAGGATAATTTTGACATGTGCTTTACATTTACATTTAACAATGTGCACTCTTTTGGAACGTGATTAGCTTTAATTGTTCCAATGCAATTATAACCGCGAGTTTTCATTTTAATCAATAAAGGCATTGCAGTAAAGTAATTGTCGTAATAAAAAGTGTATAGTAGATTTATCTTTTCTGCACTGTATTGGTTCAATAGTTGCAGCACTGTTGCCACAGTTTCCGAACTTATTTGTTGCACACGTATCATCAATTGTGTTCAATTTTCCTTGAAATGGTTCGAGAGTGATCAAATATCCTGAGGGAGAATTTTCACACCATATTCTATGGGCGAAACGGATTTGTTTGTTGCGAATTGATTGTTTGCAACCATATTTTACAAAGTACTCCACCTCATACATTCAAAGCGCGGGCGTTACATTGAGCCGTACATAAGATCGTAGGTTGGAATCACGTTTGAGGTTGATTTTTATCAATTTCATTTTCAGGTTCAAAAATTAAAAAGGTAATTTATCATCAAAAATGAGTATAATTAAGCAAAACGAATATCAGAGTGTAATAATAAGCAAATAAATAAAAAGGTGAGAAAAAACTAACAGGTAATATTGACAATTTTAAAAACAATAATGGCTTTGTCGTTTTGAAAACGTCCATATTATATCTTTTTTTATTATTCACCATTTATTTATTTTGAATTATTCACTTAGGATCACCTAATGTTGATTTTTGTTCATTAGAGAATTGATTTTGATATAAATGAATCTCAAATATATAAAGTTAGAAATACACAAAAAAGATTATTCGTAATTTTAATTCAAATTTAACTAAATAAAAAGATATTGCAAAGAATAAATATCAAAAATATTTGACCAAATCATGAAAGCATTGCATTTTCAAGACAATTCAGAGCTTAGGGCAAAGATAAGGTTCGACCACTAATTAAGTTTATGCAACTTCGTTTCATGGGACATCATATACCATTTCAAAGTGTCTCTCATGATGAAGCTATGGTCGTGGGTTCAAACACAGTACAGGCTGATATTTCAATAATTTTAAGACTCTTCTTATTATCCCTTATCGATCTCATACATGGCCTATAAATAAAGTATTCTTGAAACTTGAAGATCAGATTAACCGCTTTTTATCGAGTCTAAAGAAACCCAATATTCACAAATATTTACTAATGGCTTATTATTTACCTAAAATCCACAAACCTGAAATTCCGTTAAGACCAATTTTGGCCTCCTATAACTTACCTTCATACAAATTAGCTAAATATCTTGTCTTATTGCTTTCTTCTTTTTCCAACAATCAATTTTCCATTTCAAATTCGTATGAATTCCAAAAGGAGCTTTTAAGTCATCATTTCAACTAAGATAAGTTTTTTGTCAGCTTTGATGTTAAAACTCTCTTCACAAACATTCTTATAGAAGAAACGATGAACATAATTTTAGATAGAATTTTTACTGACAGGGACTACTTTGTAGGATTTACCAGAAACAGATTTAAATCCTCAGTAAACCTAATATTCAAAGGCACATATTTTACATTAAACAATAAAATTTACAAACTCACTGATAGGTCCTTTTTCGGCAAATATTTTCATGACCCATCTGGAATCTAAATTGTTTAAAGATTCTCCATCTGACTGTCGTCCTCTGTTTTATAGACGTTTTGTTGATGACTCGTTTTCAGAATTTCAAAATAAAACTCAAGCTGAAGGATTCTTCCAATACCTAAATACAATTCATTGAAATATCACTTATACAATGGGAACGGAAACAAACTTAACCTTACCATTTTTAGACCTTATTATTCGTAAGATGCGAGATTCCATTGTCTCAACAGTTTTCTGAAAGCCTACGTTCACTAGGTTAGGAATAAACTTTTTCAATTTGTGTGATTTTAAATACAAAATTTCAGCCATAAAAACACTGTTATATCGTGGTTGCCATCTCTCTTCCACTTACAATTCTATTCCTCATGAATTCATAAAATTAAAAACGTACTTTACTAATAATAGCTATCCGTCGTTATACATTGATAAAATGATTCGAATATTTCTAAACAATATTTATTCACTTAAAATAAATATACTTACAATCCCTAAGCAGATCCATTATTTTAAGTTTCCCGAAATGGGAACTATGAATAAATTATGGAGACGAAAATTCTCATTACTTGTTAAATAATATTTCTCTCAAATTGAATGTAGATTTCTATTTGTAAATGATAAATCAATACAAAATTTTCTCCCTGTCAAGGATCGAACACCTGATTGCTTGCGCAGTCGTGTTGTCTACAAATTTATTTGTCCAGGTTGTTCCTTGGCTCCATATATCGGCAGCACTGTTGGATCATTGGGGGCTCGTTATTCTTCACACATGGGAATTAGCCATCGGACAGTGTCTGTTCTTTTGAAAAAAGAACATTCACCTATAAGAGACCATATTATAAATTGTAAAATGTAAATAACAATATATAACTTTAAAATCATAGCCAGCAATAAATGTACGACCGCACTCAGGATCGCAGAAAAAATATATATTAAATGTTTAAAACCTACTATCAATTCAGATAATTCGTCAGTTCCTCTTCATATTCTGTAAAAACCACAACCTACCAAACCATATCAATAATCTTGTTCGAATATTCATCAGTTGAAATATTTCCCCGCTTAGTGTTGTGTTCTTCACTATAGTTACCAAAAACCTTTTGTATATCATAACTTTGTAGTATTATTTATTTAAATTGCATAGAGCTTGCCTGTGTGGACATGCAGCTCCTTACATACGTCATCACAAACAAGCCAATCATAACACCGATGTTTTTCTTTCCCCCTCCTTTACACACACACAATATATTCACTCTTCCACCCGAGAATGGGGTTCCATTTCCACACTCCCCAGATGTGGAGCGAGTTGCTAATCCATTGGGTTACAAAAGGTTCCCTGCTCACTGGTTAGTGGCAAAAGACATTACTAACCCTGGACCTTCGCCCGACAAAGAGGAAAAAGAACTTGGTAAGGGTTTTACACCCTCCTTGCGGGGGATGGCGTAAGAGGGGCAATAACCCCGCTACAAATGAAACCTTGAGGAACAGCGCGCTCTTCCGACCCCAGTGCCCGAAAGGAAAGTGGGGCTCTCTCTACAGTCGCCCCCCCCCTTCCAGCTCTTTCAAATCTCCCAACATCTTTTTCGAGCCTGTTTAAAGGATAGGTGTCTTTAAAACAAGGAGTTTACCTATTGGGACCCTCAACAATGGCATGACCTTTCCCCCCCCCCAAAAAAAAAAAAATGTATATATAAATCTTTCAGATAATTTAAAAAACAACAACGAGATAATAGAACGAAGAAAAAAGGCTTGTTCAGGCGCCAGCAGAGGAAGCTGCACCCCCATCAGGAGCCAGAATATGTACCCAAAACTATTCTACTAAATGCTGTAGATGAGGCCTCCCTCCACCAAGAATCCCATTATCAAACAGGCGGGAGAGCAAGAACTCGATCTAGGTACAAACGACAAGTTTTCGCTCCATCTCGGATTAGTGGAGAGCGGTGGGTAACTATTGATTAATGTGGGATCCGAACCCCCAGAACCTACAGGTAGGGCAGCGGTCGTGGGGTCCACCCGACTAAGACTCCATCCGGTGACATATCACACCCCATGTGGCTTAACTTCTCTAAAATCATAAGCGGTGCTTTCACTCAGCTACCCCGTAGCCCCCACCCCCTCTCACACACACAACAAGGATCTGATCCATGTTGCCTCGGGACTTGCCAGAGATTGTCATTCTGATCTTTATGCATATTTCATTATCCGTTAGAGAGGTCTCAACTGGAAGAGCCCCTCCCCTTCCGTATTTCCCTAAACAAAATCTCCGTTGGAGAAACCATCATTGGTTTTCCTTTGACTCCGTTGAAAGTACGTACACGTGTAAAATGCACAGCTCCATCGGTGTACATGAATG
This sequence comes from Ceratothoa steindachneri, assembly GCA_963969495.1. Taxonomy (NCBI): domain Eukaryota; kingdom Metazoa; phylum Arthropoda; class Malacostraca; order Isopoda; family Cymothoidae; genus Ceratothoa; species Ceratothoa steindachneri. Next base: position 76,768,755 of record OZ018328.1, read on the forward strand.
ACAGCGGCCACTCACACGATGAAAGAGTAAGACGTCACCCCTCTTCCCGAGATCATGAAATTAGAAGCGGAAAAATCTTCTTCCTAATTTCTTTGCAAAGTCGGTTTCATACGGAGGGGGGTGGGGGGCTGACCCCGACACAGCTTAGGGGGCGAGGGTGGGGGGGATGTACTATATGCACGGTTTTGTCATCCGGGTGTCGGGGGGCGGGAGAAGAAGGGGAGGGGGTCTTCTTCCCGGGTTTTTTTTTATCACGAAATTGGCGGGAATTTTCGCGGGTTAAATTTATGATGACGACGTCTGGGAATGAGGAAAAAGACGAGGAAATCTTTGCAACCGCCTCTTCCTTCTCTTTTCACCAAAACCTCCACCTCGCCATGTCATTTTGGACATTTGTTTGCATATTCCACGTTACTCTTCAATGTGTCGTTAAGGTGGTCTGTTTCACCATAGCATATTTCCCTTTTTGGCTTCCATACCTGCTCTCATTCACTCGCTTAAGTTGATACACCACTCTCTCTTCCTATTTTAACACACAAACATACACTCACGGGATGACTTGAACGTGATAGGAAAGACGAGTGGAGAAAGACGAGTGGAGGAAGACGAGTGGAGGAAGACGAGTGGAGGAAGACGAGGAGGAAGGGAAGATGGATGCAAAAATTAAAGATCCCTTCTTTGGTCTCTTATCTCCATCGATTCTTTTCCTCTCCTCTTTCATCACACATTCGCCTTCCCCTCACCCCTCCTTCTACAACCGCATATCTCTTCGGGTCGTACCCTCCTGAGGCCCTACAAATGTGCTTCAGGAGTAGTATGGCGATCATTCTGCAGGTGACATCTGGAGGATTGCTGTTCTCATAGTCCAGTTTCCTGATGCACATGTTTGCTTCATCTTTTTTTGGCATATTTGCCCTTACCAACTTTCTGGGGCGAGTGCCCTCGTTGGTTTCCGCTTCGTATTTTTATGTACAAACAAGGGACCGAACTTTCTCATCCGCCCCGTCCGCGATTGAGCCGCGCGGTTCCACGCGAGCCATTTGCCCTCGTTGCTCAAATCATGATTTCCAACGCTGCCTCTGATTGGGCGAAGCTTGTGACGGGATCACAATGGACAAATTCAAGCCCTACACACCTCAATAGGGGGGCCTATTTGGGGGAAAGGGCCTATGACACCACCAAAGGAGGGGGTATTGCATTGAATGAATGCTAAAATGGGGTGTTTCGAGACGCTTCTCTGCGTCTACCCCGAATGATGGTCGTCCATTATCCTGGAATTTTGGTTGCAGAAGACAATTTAAGAATATCCCACAGGGGGGGTAGGGGGGTTGCAAGAATAATTTGTCTTTAAATTAAGATCAGGAGATACATAAGAAAACCATTAACCGAATCTAACGTTCGCAATGACGAAGGTCAGTGAAAATTCTTGATACATTACATACCTCATTTCACATTGTTTCGTATTTTTCAGGTGTCACAAAATAGTGATCAGGATGAAAGCGACGCTGCCCAACAGATGACTCGTCCTCTCTTAATGACGGTGGACAACTTAGAACAAAGCTACGTCTCGGGTGTGAGGCTGAGCTAAATCCTCCAAAAACAGAGAAGTGGAGCGAAAAGTTGTGATTTAATTCCAAGCCCAACATCGTACACGACTTCCAATAACGTGAATTTAAACAACTTCTCAATCACACGCACACACCCGGTCTCAGCACGCACATAAATATGTATACGAGGGGAACACGAAAAGTTAGATATTAATTTTAAATCAAATTTGAATGAGTTCTTTTTACATTTAATTTGGACCAGCCTAGATTTTAGACCAAGCTAAGCCTTACGCAGCCCAGGTGACAGTGATTTCAGGGGATAAAAAGAGCTCTAATTTCCATGATAAAATCTAAGAATTCGAGAAGAAAGCGAGCATTAATTTTCCAACAACACCTAAATAGAAACCACAGAAAACACTGGATACCACCCTTAAAGGTTTTGCAGATACTTGATGCTTTTCCCAAAGTTTAGGGAGATGCTGGACCAAGAAATCAGTTGGTGGGACTGGGTCAAAGATTGGAAACTTGCCAGGAATTTCTTAATAAAAACAAATTGAATGGAAAGCAATCAACATCAATTCCTAAAACAATTGTTGCTGTCCGTCTTTCATCAATTGAAGTTGAGGTGAAATAATAATAATAATAGACAATTAGTTATGTCTCGTCGATCTGTTCACTCTATTTTAACTAATAATTTAAAAGTAAGAAACCCGCGCGATGGATGTCAAAAACGTTGCGACGAGAATATGTAGACGAAACAGTCAACCTTTCTGTTAATCTTTGGAATCCTTTGGATGTGAATGAAATTGATATAAATAAAAAGAAATGAATATAAACCTGGAATTACCAGGATGAATCTGGATTTACCAGGATGAACCTGGATTTACCAAGATGAACCTGGATTTACTAGGATGAACCTGGAATCAAAGTTAAAACAATTGCTTCCAAAAAGACCAAATGGGCTCAATATTGGCCAAATCAAAAGTTCTAACTAATTTACTACCATTGTATTATTCGACATGGTATTCAAGAGCCAAAATATTTGGTACACGAAGAAGAATTTAATTCTATCCTGTAGTGAAGAAGTGTAGTGTTTGTTGTTATCGAGTATTAGGCTGAATATTCACAAACGCTCGTTTGTTTATTTTATCAAACTTATTGGCCATTAGAGACTATTATTCATCAAAGGACTTTTCGTTTTAGGGTGTTTTCACTTGGCCGGTAACTTTCAGTGTTCTCTACATAGATCTTCCCCTCCCCGCCCTCACACACACACTCCACTACTCTCCACTCCTGAAACGAAATGAGGATCTCACTTCGGGCGACTCACAACGCTCCGCTCCAGTTATATCTGGCCCCATGTAAGACACACATACATACGACCTGACGTGATTCTAGTGTGTGAGTTGGTGTGAGAGAGCTACGCGTCCAAAATCTGGAGAATTGCGTGCCCTCTCGCCTTCAACGCCTACCGGTATAGCGTAGCCTATCTTTCAAACATCTTCACTACCACTCTCTTCTTTTCCGGTCTCTCCTTTTAAATTTCATGGGGGAGATGCCCTCGATGATTCTAGCTTCTTGGTTTCAATTATCATTAATGAGAGTCGCAAGCATCAGATAATTATACTCGAACTCACTATCATCCACACATTTTACTTGCCATACATTCATAACTGTCTTTATAAACCTCTTATTTCAATTTTAAACACAGGCTGGCCTCACTGGTTCTTGTCTAAGGGCAAAGAAAAACACGCTTTTAATTAAAGATGTAATGGTCTGGGCACCGGAAATGTTATTCACATTCAGTTCCTAGTGTGACAGGTATGTAAAAGTTGTGGTATTCCTGTAAACTTGTGTCATACCAAAGGTCTCTCCCCCATTCACTCATAGCCTGAGCACAATTGCACACGTTGATGGTCGCTAATCAGGTGTTTAAACCTAGAAAGCATAGGTATAAATCAACGAAGGAATAAAGGCTACAGAGATGTATTGTAAATGTGAGAAAGATGTGATTATGTGATAGGTGTCAAAGAGGGTTGAAAGGACAGTAGTTCTCTATACAAACTGGTTGGTCAAGGATGTAGAAATGAACACAAATATACGCAATTAAAGGTGCACAAAGAGAAACAAAGGTGGAGGCAAAACGACACAGACAGTGAAGATCAAAGTTATAGATTGGCAGGGACGTATGAATGGAACAGACAAGATACCGAGATTCTTCGCAAACAACCAGACTGGGGCAGAAAGACCTAAGCCACTTTCTTTTCCGGCATTTTAAACCTCAGTACGGGTGGACCTACGATTTAAGGTAGAATCGGAATTAAAGGTCATGAAAGCGTATAACAGACCCGTTGAAGTCGATCCCTTATGTTGAGGGTTGTCAGAAATTGTTGTTACCCCTACCGAACATGAATAAGAAGAATAAAGGAACAATAAAATATAAAACACATGCTTTTGCCAGAATGCACACGATCACGTGCCCATGCACTTGCAATCAGCCTTTCTTCCAAACTATAGGAGCCCGTCTCACCCTTCTAAAATAAAATAATAAACGATATCAACAGTGAGCGACAAGACTTTCCGTCATTATCACTTGACTAACTATAATTTAAGAAGGGGATTTTGGGGGGTAAAGTTGAAGACGAGCTGCTCCTGGCGATTCTGACCTTTTCCTCGGGGGATTGAAGGTGATTTTCTTTTATGTTTCATTTCTTTTCCATAATGTTTCTTGTTCTTTTGCTATAATGGTTAACTGAAGTAGCAGTAAAAGGGGGGTTGGGGGCACAGCCCCCACCAAAAACAAAGAATACAATAGTAGGTTGGAGCAAAGCTTCCCCCACTCAATTTCAATGTTTATAGAACCAAGTTTTGCTCGAACTTCAATGCCGTTAATCGTCAACGAACAATGCTTTGTTTCGTACTCTTTGTTACGTTTTTTCACATTTTTTAATTAATTCTTTCCTTTTTATATATAATCTATCCTTTATTAATCGTTTTACTTAATTTTTTACTCTTTTAGAATAGATATTTCGAAATTATCTTGGAACTAGTTTTTTTGTGGGTTTGGCCACAATTTCAATGCCGTCATCCGGCAACGAACAATAATGCTATTAATGCCTAAAGTTTCTGTTTAGATTTTTTGTATAATTTTCTGTGTTTAATTATTTTTAATTTTTTTTCCAATTTCTGTATTTTTTATTTAGTTTCCTCACTATTTTAAACTAATAATTGGATATTTTTGTTTCCACTGTTTTTTTTTTGGCGGGAATCCTAAACTTGCAAACAATCGTTAATTTCAAGCCTTTTGAATTATGGAAAGCTCATGTCAAGTTTGTCCGATCAATTGTTTATCTCTTGCCTCAATAATTAGTGACCGTGAGAAAGTGATTAAATTTTTAGGCGAGCATAATTTAATCCCATTAACACTCCCTTAAAGCATTGTGCTAAACCACTAGAAATACAACGTGATTTAACATTTCAAGTGTTAAAAATATACACACGACGAAAGCAGCGGTGAAAACATACGGTTTTTTTATATCGATCTGCACTCAACAGAACATTTTTTTCAAAGGCTCGGCTCCCTTTTTCGGAAACACAAAATATCAAACGTGTATGGCAGGATGCGAGAGCATTAATCCCCAAATATGCCCTAAAGCAACCATTTTGATGGGTATCTCGCAACCACCATTTTTTTTGCAAAAGATTCCCTTTAGGAACAAAAACAACAATTCGCGATAGATACCACGCCTTCCTTGGCGCTAATTGCGAATCTATACCCGCAAGAATAATGTAAGTAACATTCATTTTTTGAGTTTTGTTTTTTTATTTTGCATTTTTTTGGTTTTTAGTTTCCCCTAAGTCAGAATTTCAAACAAAAATGGCGCCATCTGATTTTAAATGTGACGTAAACAACATATTATTACGCGCCTTGAACGAAACAAAAACAAACACGGGCTTCCATCCGTTTTGGATCGGAAAAAAAAAAAAATCTCTCGGAGCAGCTCGACTTCAACTTTACCTTTTTTTGAGTATGTGAATAATAATTTCATCTTAGTTTTTTTTTTATCAAGGTTATTTCTAATTATTCTTTTATAATATCAAAAAACAAAATGGTGAAGTTCAGAAAATTTATTTTTATATATCTTCTTCTTCTATAACTCTATATTTTAGCAACGTGATATTTTGAAAGGGAGGAAGTTTAGTTTAGAGTTCCTTTTTAAAATGATTATAATTGGCGAAGTTCAGAAAATTTATAAAAATTAAAACATGGCTGCTTTTTTTTAGATTTTAAATTTTAATTTTAGTAGCAAACCCATTGCCTGGTCTTAAATATAGAATTAAAACAATATTTGAAATAGAAAATTAAAATGGCTGATCTTTGGGACGGTTGGAATACAACCCTGCTTGCTTTCTCGCGTGAATATTAGTCGTTAATCTACAGATTTACCAAAACTAAAAACCTCTTTAAATAACTAACTACTGTTAGCCTTCTCTATTCTAGTTAAATCAGCGTCTTATTAAATGTTAGGGTAATCATCAATGTGGGCAATAGGTATTTCTTGAATCGGTGCGACCTATCTCTATTTTTACCCGAGGCTTATGACGTCATATCACCAGGGGTAGCAGCGGCAAATAATAGCTCGATAACTAGAAAAATACTACTTTCAAGTTTTAATAACTCGGTAAATAGTACTTTCAGCGACCAATAAAAGGCAACAAACAATTCAGATAGGCCTATAGAAAGTAAATTTAATTGTCTACCTTTGTTCAGCACCGGAACAACGAACTATTTTTTCCGCACAGAGAGCGTAATTAAACCGAATCAGGGATTGTTAGTCACCAGATTCAAGCCCCATTGGATTCGCTATTTCTTTGCATGGGTGGGGAACCCTTTGCGATAGCGGCGAGAGGTTTGGATCACATCAGGGTGCGATTATGTCCTAAAACATATACCAAAGAACATCCTACCCAAAAAATCCTTTTTTGAGAACTTTTCTCAAGACCATAATTTCTAGCTCATTTTAGCCGAGGTTCTCCATTCGTGTTTATCACCTATTATTGCTCTGAGGAATTTTCCTTCGGCAAAGGATAAAAGTTATTTCCTTATAATGTGGAATAAAATTTGACAATTTCTAATCTGCGTTTACTACACTTCACGTGAGAGATTAAGGCAATATTCTTGTTATCTAGAGGGTCGAGCTATTGCATGAATGATTTTGGCATTGGATAGCAAATACAATAGTCAGTACGTACATAAATTTTTTTGTTTTAGTTTTGACTGATCGTACCGTAACGATAACGTAGATTTGAACTCTCCTAGATATCTTTGGAATGTAATGATTAAAGTTAACAAAAATAGTATATATTATAATCTTACAATAATCTATGATTTGAAGTTATTATTATACAAAATTGAATTGAATAACGGAGAGGATATTTAAGGGATACAAATTGAATGCTATTCCGAGAGTATTCAAGGATACATACGAGTAGATGATTTAAGTTGAAATGGAATACAAGTTATGCGTTTAGAAAGTTAACATTTGAAAGTATGTGACGAGAATGGTGTGTTCACTGGTGTATATAAATATGTAATTGTAATTATGTAAGTACATGACTAATGATGGAATGTGAATTGGAATCTGTAAATGAGAGAAGGAACAGGAATTAGGACCTACTCTCTTGTGGATTGTTTGCAGAGAATAAATGGAAGAGGAATTTTGACTGACCTTTCTTTGAAGCGACGCTGTGCATGAATGGACCTTGAACAGCAATTCAAGGCAGATGGCAAAAGGCGTGTGTTTGTCTGTGTGTTCGTGTAGAGAAAAATCTTGTAAAAAAGGGATTTTTTAGTATTGGTGGTGCTGTTACATAGAAATATTTTATTCTCCTCACAGAGTAATTTATTGATTGATTATATTTGATGCTAGTTTTACACATACATATATAAATATGAACATGATTTCTCTAGGATTATTATTATTTATAGGAATGCTCCAGAGGGATTGCTATAACTGTTATTCACCGACATCAATCATGTTTAACTTGATTTACTGATAAATTAGGTCTTGGGTTAGGAACACGACTTTAATCTCTCTGTCGTCCAAAATGACATCTTATTATTAGGTAAACGAAAATATTCAAGTGGCTTTGTTTCCATTAATTGGTCTTCAAGTTATGCAGAAGAAAACCATCAAAGACCATTCCCTACCAGATATTCACCATAGGAAAAGATTGACAGGAGAAACAAGTAAAAAGAAGATGACTAACCAAAACATCTGTTATGGGGGCGTGTTCTCTACTTGTTTAAACCAGGAATCAAATAAATACTACGGTCCAGATCCATAAGCTTCCTGGCAAAGAGTAAGGTTATACTCAAGTCAAGTTTTATATGGTATTAAATTCTAACTAGAATCGTCAATTTGTGGTTAGTAGAACAGAAGAATCTCTGCCTTCTTCTGCACTGCACCAGAAAGAGATACCACTCGTGTTCGAATTCACCCACATAGATCACACAAACCATGCCAACTTCATCGGAAATCTGTTATCTATTTCTAGTTACAACTTACACTAAGCTCGACATTTTCATCCAAGAAGTTCTTCTCTAAAATTTGTGGTATCCTACTTCTTTTGGCCTTAACAATGTTAAAGTCATTGCTTGCTAAATTAAACCTTGATTGTTTTTAAATCTATTGAAATCGAATAGTTTCAATTTTATCTTTTTATTTGGTGCCTCAGTCTTAGGTTTTGCAATTTTAGTTCCCAAATATGAAAGGAAGCGATTGGATTTCCATGACCTTTAAGTGAAACTTATTTTATTTATATCTTATGGGATTTTTGTAAGCCGTTCTGTAAGATAATTTGCATAGTTAATGGAAGAAGGTGGTTTTAAGCAAAGGTAAAGAAAGCTACAGCTGAGAACTTCCCCCTCTTTCTTCCAAATTGTTAGTTTTGAGTTGCCTATAGCTTGTTATAGCCATTGAAACGTCATTGCGGAAGGTCCATTTAAACGTGATAGGTACTACTATTATCACTGACTGTCTACTAAAGCCCGCCGTGAGGTAAAGTGCTTTCTCCATACTTCGTTAAGTTAAAAACGCTTATATAAGCCTCCACATATCTCCAAAGGATCTACGAAATTGCATTATATAGTTATGCAAGATCTTCTGTCAAGTAATAATGGCATTATCGACCCTTTATGAAAGTTCCGAACTCAGCATCTAAATTCGAGTTAATTTCCATGCTACCAGCATCACTCAGAACCGCATCATAAATCTTTGAGATATATTTCAACGCACCCACTTGTATAGAAACATGTAAGAATAAAAATAAACCGATTATTTGCTATTTTATGATTAGTATTTGTTTCCATCTTTTCACAATTTACAATTTTAATTATTAAAGAATTCTAGAAAGAAAGATTACAAGGACATTTCAAAATTTCAAATAGGATGGATTGTTGATCAATCTGAGGGGTGGGGGGGCTGTGTCAATGAAAAATTGGTAGTAATCTTGGAATACCGGTTTCTTTCGTAAAATAAATTATAGTATAATTTTTAAAAATCGCTAAATTAACCGGAGTCGCGAACTAGTCTACTAGGGCTTTCTGAAAGATGCATACGTGCTGTTGTAAGATTTTTCAAGAACAACTAGCCGTTAAAAGCTTCTGAAGTGGCGGAAAGATTACAAATGAGTCTAAGAACAGCAGTAAATTACATAGGTGTCCACGGAGATAGAGATTCATTTTATCTCAAATTCCAAGAAATACGACTTTGAGTTTCGCGGTTCCCTGATAGCAAATAATGCCCGCTACTATCGTGTTTTCTGCTCTGCACCTGTATACGTGTGTATACATGTGCACCAGTTTGCTAATATGTGAATGTCTCGAATTCATTCTTCTCGTCTTAGGCCTTTACAAGCAAGATATATATTATTATTTACATGGACTATTGTTACAGGTTCTTTGTTACAACAGCTATACATTATTTTACAGATATGTTACCCATTATTTTCCCAAGTGTAATTATTATTTATGAAAACTACTAAACATATTTTAGACAATTTTCATGTGTATAGTTCTGATTTTTTTTCATTGTGGTAGACCATGTGGCGACTGCCTACTTGGGCAGAAGTCACCGTACACAACACGGCCTACTACTAGGCTATATTAAAAACCAAATAACCATATATAAATAACAAATAACAAAGATAAAAAAGGACAAAGGCTAAAAAACGAAAACAACGAGAAAAAGCAAAAAGGCAAAGAAGCATGCTCCGGTGTAGGGGATAGGCCCAACTCCTTCTCGCACAGGAACATGCGACCTACAAAAAGAAACACATATAGTTGTGAGTGTGGCTGTTACAAGCCTTCATATGATTCACATGATGCTCATGTGTGAGACATCATTACCAAACCTATTCTACCTTGCACAGTGCCAATACAACCGTGTCAGTTTCGTAATAATAACCAAAAGAACTTATGTGGGGAATACTTGTCAAGATTCTACGGGAAAGTCTTTAAAACTAGTACCACGTCCAGAATTGCTAAATTTCATACGCTAAATATGGTAAGAAATATCACAAACTGTAACCTCAGAACTTATAGAAACCTAGGCAAATTGCACTTATAGAAGCCGCTAAAGGTAGGTCCACAAAATAATAATAATCTTCTTTTTTTTTCAAAATGTATTTCACTCTTTGAATTGACAAATAAAGGTATTTCTTTAATTAACTGAATATTTATTTACTTGTTGCGGATGTCTGTCTTTTGCCTTAAGTTTTTTTTTTCGACCACAACCTATGACTGCCTCTTCTCACGGAAAAGGGTAAGTAGTAGGAGATTCCTATCCCTAGTCAATCTCCTCTCCATTATTCCCTGCTGGCTTTCTTGACACATTTTTGCATCTCGATAACATCATTATTTTATAACCATTTTTCAAATAGTTTTTTTGTTAGCAGACTCTTGTCGATTATATTGCGACCATCGACATCTATGCCCCTGTGTGCTACGTAACGCAGTCTCACCGATATGAATCCTACCCTCGCGGTCTTTCTAGAGGCCCTTATTGACGAATCCTGCGCGTCACATAGCGAATTATAAACCCGTGCTAAAGACATAGACGCCCCTGAAGAGTTACGAGAGCAAGAAACAACACCGCTTTACCACACCAATCTATCGCGTAGAATAAGCGACAGCAAGAGTGTGTTTCCGCTTTGCACTCTCCTTCCTGCCCTAGTGTGTTGACCTCTGCAGTAGCTTAGACATGATGATGGTGATAGTCACGGAACTTGAATAGCCCCATCTCAATGCTTTCTTCCACGTGGTCTGCCGATGAACACTGATTGCTGTCTTGTGGACAGCAATCCTTCTACATCCATCTCGCTTGTTCCTTTCCATGAGCTTCTTCCTCCATTTTAAGTATTCTCTTATTCTTGGAATCTTAGGATTTCTTATTGGTTTACTCTAGTTTATAGGTGGTCACCAGTTTTGGGGTGATGATGGGTGGTAGTGTATGGGTGTCTGGCTAAGGCGGCCGAAGCGGCCTTTAAGTCGAGTTTGGTTTGACACCAAAGGGTTATTTCGGGTAATCCGCTTGTAGGCTGGCTTCCAATGGTAACCTGGTTATTGCTTGGTAGAAGGAAGGACTTGAAAGACAAATGGAGGTTTGGTAGGATTTAATCTTGGCTTAGGGCTACCTCAGCTCAGACAAGCGAAATAGTTGAGTTTTCAGTGGTTCGTTTGTGCGTTTATGGGTATAGGCTCACTATGAGTGTTAATGTTCCGTACATCTTGTAAGTCTCCTTCTGCGGCAGATTGTGGGGACTATAGTCGGATCGATTGAGAACGAGGAACGGCCTCGTGACGCTACTAATATACAAATCAGAATGAGAATATTGAAGAATTAATAACAATAATGAGAATGTTTAAGCCCATCTATTTATACTAACTTCAACTAAGGAGGCGTGATTTCTCTACTCTTTACCTGGACGCGGGTGGAGCATGTAGAGTCATAAGTATGTTCGTGTGTTCTCTACTTATACTACTAAGTAGAGTGAAAGGGTGTGTGCATGTTCACTGTAGGCACGTTTGCACCAACAGAGTATTTGCATTTTGGCCACCTGACTGAGCTTATCAAGCCGACATCCATAGCGAGATTGATTTCGTCATTTCACAGGTTCATGTAAACTTTGGCTAGTCATATCAGACTCTGTTCTATGTGTGTCCAGCTGTTTTCCACTGCCTCTGTTATCAGTGTCCAGACCTTCTGCTCACACCTGTTTCCTAATGTGTGTATGTTTGTACCTTTCGCTAGCTTCATTATAACATATTCTATTTTTCATTAATACATATTATTGCGATTTAACATTATTTACAAGTATTTGCTTTGTTCTAAATTAGTTTATTGTTACAACATGGCATATTATTTTAGTGTTCGAGTTGTGTGCCCAATTTCAAGACTTCAATGGGGCCAACTGGGTACTCATTTGTGAAATTCCTTGTTGGCTCTACTCCACCTTGCAATCAGGCGTTATAGTCTAATTGAACATTTCTATAGTTTGTTCAAGCTCTTTATATCTGAGATGATCCAGTGGTTTTTTTTTCCTTTGATAAGTCATAACACAAATAACATGATTCTAATTTCAGTGAAAATTAAATTATCATGTAAATAGAATAAAAGTAAGAAAAGAGAGAAGAAAGACATGTATCTAGACATGAACAAATAATCAGTAACCATTAAGTTAAAACATAATTTTTCATGGTCGCAAAATGTCTCCGATGTTGCAACTAGGTAACTTATGGTTAAATTGAATGCTGGTTATGCTTCTTTTACTAATTAAACGTATCGTGAGAATAGGTGAAACACTCTTGATCTCACTTCTCTTCGATTAGATCTCATATATTTCACCTTTTAAACAAGCAAAGATGTATAGAGCTGAAAATACACTTTTTTACTGATATTTCCTTATTATAATACCACTATTTTCTTTGTCGGCCATTGTACTTTAGGCCAGTTTTTGCAGGATGCTGATTGGATCTTGGCAGTGCTAGCCTCGATAAACACCAGTGATTGATTATTATCACCAATTAGATTACTAGACTTTAAAATATCAATTAAATTATTTGGCCTACATAAACTAGGCCATTATTTCGAAGTCAGAAAGTTTGCGGAGCAGGAAACAAAAATAGAACAAAGAAACGACGATTAAAAAGCGGCTCAAAATACCGAATAATTATTTAAAAGGACGAGGACTGTTATTCCAAAACTCTTAAGTCAAAATTATCAAGAGCGTTCAAGAGTTCTGGTAGAAAATAAAAAATTTAAAAACAGGCCTAAGAAATACCTAAGGTGCAGAACCAGTGCAATTGCCAAATTGATTTTTCCATTGTAAGTGCGGGTATTCGCTGAAATAGAAAAGAACCGTGAAATCCATTAACTAAATTGCTATGCAGCGATTCACCCCGACCCCTGTATCATCCGCCTCAATTCCCCTGGTAACCCACCAAGAAGAAGGAATTAATACGATGCGTTGGTTTTAAAATAAAATTTAGTTATCTTCAATAATAATAATAAAATCCAAGTCCATGTCAATCGATATTTTTCAGTAATATTGATTGGATTCGATTATAATAGAAAAATTCTTTAAAAAGCTTTTTTAATTAATTTGCTTACAATAATGCGAGAAAATCACACAAGGGACAAAACTTATTTGGCCATTTAGACTCTTTCTAAATATACGAAGTTGACTTTAAGGATCGAATCCGCGACAAAACTTCTTAATTTTCTTTTGGTGGCTGATGTTTATCAGTATCACTAAACACCTTTTTATTGTTCGATAGGACAAATCAGTGATTAATCAAACTTAGCTCCAAAAGCTACAGATTATCAGGCATTTTAAAGACTTGAAATAAGATGGTCTAAAATCTTGTTAATAGAAGAACAATGTGTATTTAATAAAATGGCCTGATTCAGGCATCAAAATCAAACAAAAATCTCTTAGGTTTCAGCTTAAATTTATGACTATTTGCTATTCAATATCATTCTAGATGAGAATTATGACCTAAAACTAAAGAACTTACAGAAGTGTAGTGGCATGTATAAAATATTACTCGTAAAAATTTTAATTTTGATAGTTTTGCCCTTTAAATATAATTTTCTGGGAGTGTAACTCCTCACATCCCCACCACCGGGCCTCCTGTGTACGCCAAACTCCGACGACTACCGCTGGAACGGTTAAAATAAGCGAAGCGACATTTCAGCACATGTTAGATCTTGGGAACATCAGACCTTTCAAGAACGGTGCCCGTGTCGTGGCTTTCGCGCCCTTAATGTCATTACCATTCGCGACAGTTATCCCCTTTTTTGCATACAGAAATTTACGGCCAATCCACATAGCCGCACAATCTTTTCAAAGATTGATCTGGTGAAAGCTTTTGACCAGATCCCGGTCAAGCCGGCCGACGTTTGCAAAACTGCCATCATCACCCCATTCAGGCTACTCGAGTGGCTGCACATGCCTTTTGGCCATTAGAATGCTGCCCAAGGCTTCCAACGATTCCTAGACGAAGTCCCTCGGGGATTATCCTTCTGTTTTGTATATATGGATGACCTTTTGATTGCTAGCTCATCAGCAGACGATTACCAGCTCCCTGTTGAAGCTGCGCTTCCCGCACTCAAGAATATGGCCTTCACATTCGTCCATACAAATGTTTGTTTAGTGTCAGAGAACTTGACTTCCTTGGACAACATATTAGTGTGAACGGCGTTAGTCCTACTTTAGAGAAGACAGAAGCCATTACTGCTTTTACACGCCCCGATTCTCAACGCAAATTCCGTTAGTTCCTTGGTATGGTCAACTTTTATAATAGGTTTATCAAGGAGCTTACAGCTATTCTAAATCCCCTCAATGATCTCCTGCGATCAGAAAGGCGTCCAAACTTGGGCCAAGTTGATTGATTTACCAACTACCGCCTTCAAGATTGCAAAATTGGCTTTGAAGGAAGCCGTCCATCTTCATTATCCTGTGCATACAATTTGGACGTCGCCGCATTATTTTAGCAGAGTCGACAACGATTGGATCCTTATTGCTTTCTTCTCATAGAAACTTCAACCAGCTGAGACTCGGTACAGTGCCTTTGGCAGAGAGCTTCTCGCCATTAATCTAAGCATCCGCCATTTTCATCACTTCATCGAAGGAAGGGAATCTCACATCCTAACCATTCATAAACCTTTGACATTTATCTTCCTCTTGAATTATACTACCATGGTCCCCGTGCTCTTCGCCAAATAGAATTCACCTCAGTTGACTTCCGACATTCGCCACATCCACGACACCGACAACGTAGCATCCTTTCCAGAGTGATGATTACTTCCATTGACCGTCCTCACTTCAATCGGTAGCTTCTTCGGAAACAATATGCCAGTGAATCAGAACTGAGATCAATTATTAAGACCAGTCTCAGCATTCCCTTTTCCTTAAACTCGTGTTCTATCCCGAGTTAAGTGTTTGCCTGTGGTGTAATGATTCGAAAGAGTGTTCAAATTTATGTGCCTCTCGCTCTCCGCCAGAATGTTTATTTCCTAATTTAACAGCCTCCCCCATCCAGGCCTACGCTTTACTCTTAGAATTATCTCTTAGTCATACATTTGGCGATCGATGAACAAGACCATCCGTCAGTGGACTCGCTGTTGTCCTCGGTGTCAGAGGTGAAATGATTCGTGACACGTCCATTTTCCACCGGGCAAATTTTGGGCGCCTGATGCTCGATTTGATCGTGTCCACCTAGATATGGTTAGGCCATTGTGCACTTATGACAAAAACAGTTACATCCTAACCTGTGTCCACGTCTTTATCCAGGTAGCCCGAAGCCTTTTTGATGAAGGACATCTCTGGCAATACTCTGACTCGCACTTTTGTCAGCAAGTGGATTTCCAGCTTTTGGCTCCCGTCAACAATTACGACAGACAGGGGACGTCAGTTTGAAGCCAGTTTATTACACCAGTTGGCCAACACCTTTGGCTCCACTTTCAGGCGAATGGCTTAATTGACCGCCTCCATCGATAGCTGAAAGCAGCTCTTATGTGTCACGAGGATGCCCCTCATTGGACTGCAAATGTTCCTCTCGTCATGCTAGCTCTTCGCTTATCTTTCAAAGAAAATATGCCATCTAGATTTGCATTAGCGGTATACAGTGCTGCCCTTTGGTTACCTGGTGCCTCTTCTCAGCCAGCTTCAGTTTCATCACCCGATCCTGCATCATACCTCTCCCAACTCCGAAACTTCATGTCTTCTCATCGCCCTGCTTCCAGTCGCAACGTACACCTGGCAAAAAAAAAAATCGCTTTCAAAGACTTACAGAGCTTGGAAAGCGCCTTTGTCCAAAATGATACTATTCGAAAACCTTTGGTCCCTCTTTACACTGGCCCATTCAAGGTTCTTTCCCGGCCAGAGAACACAATAAAAATTGACAAAGATGGTGAACCTGAAACCGTTTCTCTCGACCGAATGAAGCTTGCGTACGTCGACAGCGACAAAATACTGCCAAATTCAGATACGCTCATCATTTGAAATTAAAAAGTCGAGGGTAGTACTCCCTCACTGGTATGGATTACTGTAGCGGCATGTATAAATACCCCTAAAAATGTCAATTTTACAGTTTACCCTTTGAATATCATTTTCTGAAATTTAGCATTTTATTCCATAAATAAATATATTCACATTTATTGTATTTTGCATTATTTTGATATTTCCTAACTATATATTTGAATATATTTTATTACTAAATATTTCCATATTTTTCCTATATGTAATTTTAATAAACAATTCCGAAAAGCAATGTTTGGTTTTAATTTTATTAGAAGCCTACAGAACCACAGAACACATAAATCTAATTTCTCCATAACCAAGGGTTATCACAAGTAAGAATTTCTAAAAAAAAAATATGTTCAAGATATGTTGTTCACACAACTATCAAAAGATATCAAGAGACCCAGAGATTTGGTTTCTTCCATCACGTCTTACATCACCTAGAAAGGACATCTAACATTTAGGCTTCATTACAGAATCACAGAAAACCCATCTTCTGAACTTGCTGGTGCCTTCAATGAAACTTCAAGCTAAAAAAAATATCACCCAAGACAATTAAAAGGAGAGTTAAAGTTCAAAGTCTAAGAGGACGAATGACGAGAAAGGAGGTCAACAGAAGCCCCCTTCCTCTGTTTTCACTGGGCTCAGAATAATCGGACAGATGAACAATGATCTAAAGTTGTATGGTCAGATGAAAGTAATTATCAGCTATATAAAAAAAAAGATTATTAATATGAGGCGTGTCGTGCAAAAGAGAACTAACCCTGAAAAATGTCGGATTTGAGTTACAGGGGAGAACCTGTTGTTCAGAGGTTTAAAAATCTGGTGGTAATGTTGGAAAAGGCAAAAGTGAACATCTTAGGGGGTGTACTAAGGTCCAATGTTGTTTGTTTTGGTCCACCAGGTGGGTCAGACTAACTTTCACCCGGAGGCGAAAAGGGACTTAGCTGCAAAGGTGCTGCGGCCAATGAAACCGGAGAATATGGTGCAATACCCCGCTCGGCCAATCAGAGCGCGTTTCGAGTGGTTGGCATTCTTGCCTCTATCTCCTCTCACCCTTTAATCACTCTCATTATTTCTTTTAAACCGGTAGTGTAAATGATTTTTTCCCCTGTTTTCGCTGTTTTTTTTCCAGATTCTCGTACATAATGAGTAAAGGATGAGAGTCAACCCTTTAAGTCACCCGCATTGCCTTTGACTCAGCCTCATCGTCGCCGATGTTCAAGCCGTAAAATTTGGCCCTAACCCCCCAAAATATATAATTTATTAAAAACTCAAAGTCATGAAAGATCTAGCTTAGACATTTAATTTGATATATAATAGTAATACATTGCACCACTTTATTTGGTAGTTATCAGTACTTAACTTTAACTGCAAATTACTAAAAACTAATTTCAGGTGTGTTAGTTCTCTTTTGCACAATACACCTCTATTGTGTTGTTGCTTTAAATGTAATTTATTTTATTTAATTTAAACATATCATAGGAAGATTATTAAAAAAAATATCTCTTTGTAACAATTTAGTAGATTTTCAAAATTTTGGGGGACTCATGTTTGATACTAACTATAAAGCATGGAGGTAGATGGTTCTATCAAAACATGCTGCATGTCTTCATCACGGCCAGGCAAGATGTCTCTATGCCATGGAAGGATGAAATCCACAACACAAACCATCTATCCATAAATTACATCTCCAACACCAAAAAATGAAGTTATATTTCAGCAGGAAAATGTCCCATGCCATACATCAAACTCCACCAAGAAAATGTTTGCAGAAATGACGACCACCCCTCAGGAATAGCCACCGCAGTGCTAGGAATTAAACCCAATTGAACACCACAATATAGGTACCACAAGTACTAATGAACAAAACTGTATGAAAAATGGCACTGAATGGGAAAATATGGCGTCAGAAATTGGGGAACTTTGGTAAAATCCATGCCACGAAGAATTATGGCTGTAATTAGACAAAGGAGTTCCAAGTAATTATTAAAATAATTAAAAATAAATGAAAATATATTATGAATATACTGAATTAATTTAGCACACATGTCTAATTACCTTATATGAATGATTCCATTTAATGTTTTATAGATTTTATCCAAGGGTGTTGATAATGCGTGACTGAACAGTATTTAAATTTGCAAGAATCTGGGGCTTGGTGGAAAAGCACCTATGACAACAGAATTCATTTCAACATTGCATAAGCAAATTGTTTTAAGGACTAATTAAATGAAGTTTAGAAAAGCAAACTGTAAAGTTCTGTATCTTGGATAGAAAAAGAGGTAAATTGATTCCACTGGGCCTGAATCAGCGCTACAAAAAGTTGCCTGATATCCATACAATTCAATTTAGGGTCCTGGAGCTCTTTCTGACCTTGAGGATTCGGCGTTGTACTTTTAGCGTCGAGCATACACAAACGATAGTGCACATCGAGATCCGGCCACCGATTAATCTTCCTACTCGCATGGTTAGGAAGATCCTAAACAAAACAACAACCAATCAAAAAACCACTTTCTTTCCTCTTTCGTCTTCACAGCAGAAAACACAAGCTTTTCCGCTGTTTCAAGGAATCCTGATGATATGGAGTTTTAAGTTTTATTTACATACCCAATGTCGTGGAAAAATTCACATTCGTCTCGTGATGATAAAGGATTTTACCTGATCGCTGATTGGCATCAACACACACATAATATTGGAAAAAGAGTCACCTGTGTCATGATGATTCGTGCCAGGTATCAAGATGCCAACGCTACGACTACACTTTAATGTTCTCTAAATAATGAGAAGACTGGAACACGTGACATGGATATATGAAATGGAGACTACGAAGCTGTGGCCAGCAGTAATGAACCCAACAGGCGTTCTGACTGCGTCTGCACCTTCGGAATTCATCCAACAACTGCAGAAGATGATGGAAGACCTGAGCAAAGGAATCTGCGCTTTGACAAGAAAGATGGATGTTAGAGTCACTACCAGGAAGCTGGCCTTGAATGAGGACCTTGGCTTTCACTCCTGCCAGCAACTAGCAAGGAAAACCGCCTGACGAAAGCAAAGGAGATCCTGAGCAAACTGAAACAATTTGTTGAGCCGGAGACGATTTGGTTCTTCTCAGATAAACAAAGTCTGCTGAACAAAGGTCGCGTACACTAACTTATACTGATTTATGACCTTACGAACTTAAAAACTTTGAATAATTAACGAACTAAAGTTGGAACGCCCCCTGCTACTTTTGGGAAGACTTTGGCAATTATAGCATTCGAAAGAGAATGTAAAACAACACAAGGGTGTCAAATTTAGTTAGAATCGGCTGAAAAGTTATGATGTTATTACCAAATAATTCCACAGCTAACCTTGCAAAGACTTTGACAATTATATCATTCAAAAGATAATTTTAAACAACATCGGACTTTAAAATTTCGTTAGAATCGGCCAAATAGTTATGATGTTATCGTCAAAAGAAAATAATTCCCAGGATAACCTTGGGTGGTGGTCGTGTAAGTGGTGTAGGTGGTAAAGGTTGTGGGGGTGTAATTAGTGGTGGTGTATGTCTTTTAGGTGGTGATGGTGTAGGCGTTGGAGGTTGTGGCGGTGGTGTAGGTAGTGGTGTTAGAGGGTCATGTAGGTGGTGTTGGTGTAGGTGGTTTGCTGTAGCTGGTGTTGGTATAGCTGCTGTTTGTGTAACTGTTGTTGGCGGTGGCGTAGTTGCTGTAGGTGATTGTGGTGTAAGTAGTGGTGTTGTAGCTCGTGTAAGTGGTGGTGTTGTAAATTATGGTGGTGGTTGTGTATTTGTAGGCGATGGAAGTTGTGGTGGTGGTGTAATTAGTGGTGTTGTAGGTCATGTAGGTTGTTTTAGATGTGGTGGTAGTGTAGGCGGTAGTGGTGTAGGGTGGTGGAGGTTGTGGTGGTTGTGTAAGTAGTGGTGTTGTAGGTCGTGTAGGTGGTGGTGGTGGTGTAGGGGGAGGAGGTTTTGGTAGTGGTCTAGACGGTGGTGGTGTAGGTAGTGGTGTTGTAGGTCGTGTAGGTGGTGGTGGTGGTGTAGCTGGTGTTGGTGTAACTAGTGTTGGTGGTGGTGTAGTTGTTGTAGGTGATTGTAGTGTAGGTAGTGGCGCTGTAGGTCGTGTAAGTGGTGGTGTTGTAAGTTATGTTGGTGGGGGTGTAGGTGTAGGATAGGGTGGTGTAGGTGTGGGCGGTGGAGTTTGTGGTGGTGGTGTAAGTAGTGGTGTTGTAGGTCGTGTAGTGGTTGTGTAGCTGATGACGCTGTAGCTTGTTTGGTGAAGCTGGTGTTGATCTAGTTGGTGTAACTGGTGTAGGTGTAGTTGGTGTAGGTTATTTTGTTGTAAGTATTGGTGTTGTAGTTCGTGTAGGTGGTGGTCATGTAAGTTATGGTGGTGGTGGTGTATTTGGGGGTGGTGTAGGTGGATGTGATGGTGGTGGTGGTGTAGGTGCTTTAAGTTGTGGTACTGTAGTTGTAGGTGGTGTAGTTGTACATGGGGCTGGTATAGGTGGTGGGGGTATAGGTGGTAGTGTTGTACGTGGTGGTGGAGGTGTAGGTGTCGGTAGTGTAAGTATAGGTGGTGATATTGTAGGTGGTGGTGGTCTATACGGTGTTTGTGTAAGTATTGGTGTTGTAGGTGGTAGTGGTGTAGGTGGTGGCGGTGTAGCTGGTGTTAGTGTAGTTGGTGTAGTTGATGTAGGTGATTGTGCTGCGGTATTGGTGTTGTAGGTCGTATATGTGGTGGTAGTGTAGGTTGTGTTGTTGTAGATGGTGGTGGTGTAGTTGTAGGTGGTGGTGGTGTAGGTGTTGTAAGATGTGGTAGTTTAGTTGTAGGTAGGAGTGGTGTAGTTGTAGGTGTGGGTAGTATAGGTTGTTCTGGTATATGTGGTAGTGTTATACGTGTAGGTGGTGGTGGTGTAGGTGTAGGTGCCAGTAGTGTAGGTATATGTCGTGGTGGTGTAGGTGGTGATGGTTTAGGTGTTGGTGGTGATGGTGATGGTTCTGTAGGCTCAGTTAGTGTAGGTGGTGTTGGTAGTAGTGATGTAGGTGCTGTAGGTTGTGTAGGTGATGATTCGAAAGAGAATGTAAAACTACATAAGACTTTCAAATTTCAAGGGAATATGCCGAATAGTTACAATGTCATTACAAAATTAAAAAAAAACAAAATGGGGAACGACCGACCGACTTTCCGACATAGTGAGATATAGAGTCGCCCGTGACCTGACTCGCACGCGACTAAAAACCTTTGCCAGGACAAGTTGAGCAACACAGACAATAACCGTAAGCTTGCATACAATCCATGCAACGTTCTAGGCACAATTCAGACGGCTATTTGGAGCTTATGGAGACTATTGTCAATCCCTGGCTGAAAAGAGTTGCTGTTGGAAGTTGATACTTCCGGAGAGCGTCAGAAGTGTTTGTTGGAGAATTTATTCGACTTAACCATCTCCACTTTCGGGTCTCTTAGATCCCCCTATTGTACTTCCATATTATGCCCGAACTGGTGGCCAGGATTACGAAGGTGTTCAAGGATCTTCCCAGCGACACAGTAAGGAATAGATGCACTTGATTTCGGAGCTGTCTTGAGGTCGTGGTAGAAGCTGAGTGCGGCAAATTTGAATAAACTGTTATCTCTCAGCCATAATGTACAGAATATTTTTAAATGATAAAAATTCAATTATTTTAGGCTGAGATATTATGGGGGAGCGGTATACTAACCACAAGGAGATGCCCTCCATGTGCATGGGTGAATGAATATGATGATGTAAAAGACCACATAGTGGTACGTGGCAGATGCGAAAGTGAAAAAAGTGAGGAATGAAACCCGTTCATGAGAAAGCTCCCACCAATAAAGTCTGGAGGGTATTGTAACCCTATTTTGCGGCACTGGTCTCATAAAGTTATATAAAGGGGGTTTCAACAGGTGTCTACCATGAAAGATATAGCCACCGAGGTGTCATAGGCAGCGGTAGATCAAGACGCACCAGGATAGAGGAAGGCTGTCATCAGAACCACGGTATAGACGATCTGTAACCATAACGACCACCGTTATGGTATTGTGGCCGATCTTGAACTCATGGTAGAAGATTTAATTAAGAAGCCACACTGTAGAAGTCTAAATACCTCGTACATAAGTGTACGCAGAAACACAAAGCTGCACGCCTTCTCGTATCCCCAAACGCACCTCTCGCTTGCCTTGAATTCTCCGTCGCCCTTTTTCGCACCGCTCTAAAATCCGAGATGGCACGAAGCTGTGAATGACATATCGTCAGCCCCCAAATGAAAAAAATTCTTTAGCACGACGATACGGATTTTACGAGAGTTCGATTCTCTCTCGATTTTGCTCTTGGGAGAAATAAAAGGAAGACTTCTCCCTGGAATCAGGCAGAAGCCCTTGGACCTACGTCGAGTTTGTGTGAAACTCGATCCACATAGGAAACATTTATCCCGATGCAAGGAAGGAACTTCTCGGGCAATGGTTTGTTGCCGTCACGGTATTTGTAGGTGCCAAACTTCTTGCACGCCCTCTCCCTCCCTTCAGAGTCTGGGGTTACACAGGACCTCCCTCTGTGGATTACCCTAGACGTAGCTAGGTAATCAGTTTTGGCTACCCACTCCAGGAGCCGAATAATCGAACAGGTACTTCGAGGAAGAAATCCGATTGAGTCACCGCTTGGCTCACCTTCGTGATCCAGCAAAGGATCAGTATATCTCCGGTCTAGGATTACCCTCTCATTCGGTAACCTCGGACGGCCGGACTAGGTGCGTTCATCGTCACCAGAAGAAGATCTTCACTTCCCCCGCTTCAAAAATACTTACGAACTCAAAGATATCGTTATTTGAATTATCCCCTCCCCTAACTTCACCAGTTTATTTGTGTACTAGAATTCTTATCTTGAGCCCATACCCTCGAATATTAGAAGTACTTACTTAATTCAGCGTATAACTCAATAATAATATTCCCTTCGTTCTGTCTGGGGTCATTAAGACGCAAACATCCCAGTGAATAATCTGCAAGTAATCCCCACGACATTTTTGTATATTTATATATTCAGGGCAAGATTAATCCTATTTATATGCGCTCTTGCTAATTTCAAATTCATGTACATTAAAGATTATTTTTGTATATGTGTGTTTAACTAATTTGAACGATCCCTTGGCAATTATTAAGCAATCCACTCGACTTAAAACTCATTATTCAACCGACCCGCCCATGGTTGGTTTATACTGAGTGGAGAACACACTCAGGGGATCATCATCTTAGTTTTGATCAAATGGTACGCACCGGGGTCATTCTTATTCATCGGAAGTGGCTAAGGTAGGTGTATTGTATACGCTTCACCTCCGCTTCACCTCGGTGCGGTAATAAAATATATTTCCAGGAAGTGGGACTGGAATTACCCACTCACTAAACCTCGACACACACATATATACGATGGCAAAGACAATAACAAAAATATGGCAGGCTCTGAAGGATCTTCAATAAAGGAGAAAGGGAGATAGGGCGAGCGTTGGAGCGAACCAAGAGGCCAATGTACCAAAATCTCCTAAACAAATGAGGGCGTTGGTAGATTCTATCTTAATTGTGTATTCAATTAAGATACAATTAGCCAATGACCTCCATTTATAAACAATTTTTTAAAATATAACTGATCTGAGAACCGTAAATTACCAGAAGCCTACCTGCTCAGAACTAAAGTTGATCCTTTTAGTTCTTATAACATCAAATACTTAAAGTAGTCAATTATAGTTTAAGGTTTGCTGGTTTCAGTCCTCCTATCAGGCTATGTTGCCTCTCCGGCGGACTTCAGCAAGGGAGAGCCCCAACTCCCAACAGTGATGCCCAGACACGGCGGTAACCTACCTAGTAAAGCTTAAAGAGAATCCGGACGGAGGTTCGAACTGCCGTCGCAGCGATTACCGGGCAAGCGCGCAAACCTCTAGCACTCATTTTCATCTACCTACCAGAAAAAGCCATCCCAATTTATTTTCAATTATCTAAATGATACCGAATTGTCAATAATTCCTTGATCGGAATTAGGAAAATAAAGAGAAATGTAAATAAATAGATAACTTTAATCGTGTCACGGAGGATATTTCTTTCACGTCTAAATTTAAATAAAATTTGCTAACAATCTAAATATTAAATCCCCTTTTACTTGTTAATAAATCCTTCCCTAAATGCAATCGCCGATCAATCATAGCCATTTACCAGGATCTTTCACCCCAATTATATATAAAATAATGTGAGGATCCTTCGAGCACGATTTTCCACTCACGGGGAATCAGCAATAAAACCAGCAAGGGAACAAAACGATAAAGGAACATGGCATAAAACTGAAATCTCTCTTGAGAATTTTAAAACTCTAGCCCCTCCTAAATATCCCCACCATATCCGCATATTGGAATCTCTAGAGATTACAGGTCTCTTAAATCTCTTCCCCATTTTCCTCTATTCCTCTTTTGCGACCTCAAGTTTCCGTTTTTTGAGCTTGCTCCTTCCGATAACTAATTAACCCCAACGTGAATTTTGCCCCCTATAAACACGGCTTCCAGGAGATAGATTGTCGATTTTGTTGTTCCAATATTATGGGCAATAATTCCCACTCTTTTTTTTTTCTCTATAAAAAAGGAAAAAATCCTCAAGGAAGATAGTAATTTAATCTTTCCAATGAAGATTTTCCTTCGTTTTTAAATTTACATAGCAATTTATATTGATTTTTATGATCTTAAACCATCTCTCATCATTTTATTTGGAACAAAACTCATTGGTGAAGTTAGGATTAAATAGATTTAGTACCATAGTTAACTCATAATTTAAAGGCTAAAAATCGCCCAATTCTAAGTTTAGAAAAAATTGTTTGTCCTATTTTACTTTTCCTGGCAGTAATTTTCATCGATATCAACAGACTGCAGGCCATTTCTTGCCACCACAGGAAAAAGGCATCTCAACAACTGCCACTGATTGGGGTCAAGGGCAGGAGTCTCCTAAGTGACCCGCCATTAAACGGATTTCTTCTTGCCAAATCCTTCGAGGTCGTCTTCCAAGTCGCTTTATGTATAAAGGTTACCCTTAAACTGCACTGTACCAGTGACTGTAAGCGGCTCTTAAAGCAGCAGTGAACCCCTTGGAAGGTACATCGGCCACACCTTGAATGAAATTTATTGGGTAAAGTTACTTGCTTGGATAGTGGGGGGGGGGAGTCCCTCAGGAGTGACTGATATCGGACCATTGCTCTACCCACCACTCTAAGTCTCCATTTCACAATGTACTTTTTTTAGACTAAAAAGTCCCACCCATTTTCACTTCAGAATGCTTATATGTACTTTTTCATATCCTTAACTCGAGTTTGGGTTCTTACCTTTCAGTGTCTCTACGTGTCATGTTTCTTTGAGTGACTCCCAAAAGTTAATACCATTAAGATGCTTAAATACTTCTGAAGAGGTGGCCAAGCTCTCCTACCGCTCTAATGTTGTTATTTCTAATGATTTCCTCTTTCATGCTCCCATCAGGAAACACAAGCTGTCCTAAGTATTCTTGTAGCTGCCTCAAAAATTCGGTCCTTAATTATAATTGATTTACCTTCAGAAATGTATTGATGATTATCTTCGTGCATAAAAATGTCAATTTCAAATCAACTGTGTCTATTATCAGTAATTGTAATTCTTTTACAGGTAATCAAAATAATACTAATTCAACAGGAAAACGAAAGCGACTTAAACATATCCTATTACTTTTGTTACCTTGCAAAAAGCACAGCTTCAAACAGTTTGGGATAAATGATATTCCCCTACTTCACATTTTTGTATTTAAAACTAATTGACCGAGTACAGCATAAATGAAGATGTGGAGTGACTGTATATTAAAGAGAGAACTTCACTGTAGGTTTTGTTAATTCCTGGTTTCACTTGTGCTCTTAGAACAGAATTGGTGTTTACAAGCCAAAGACTTCTTCATGGATTGTAATGTCTATCGGGTACGACGTTTGTAATTAATTTATATTTTGTCGATAAGAAACTGATTGATTGGTTGCATTTTTTTAAGTTTGCCCTGTCACCTTTTTAAAGTGGTAAGATGTTTATTTAGGCCATGCCATTGGAGTCCTACTTTCGATATATGTTTTTTTAAACAAACCAGTTAGTAGAAAAGCAAGGGTCTAACCTCTAGCATTTATACGGAATATAACGAACTTATCATGCCCAAGGATATTACCATTGATCCTGCTCTTAGGAGATAGCAAAACTTCGTCCTCGTTTTTCTGACAGGACTTCCTCATCCTATATTAAGAAGTTCTCATCTGGTGTAGGATGGTGTCATTTTCTATCCTTTATTTCCAGATTGACTTATTCTACTATTTGAATGATCATTTTTTTGTATTTGTACTTAAATGTTTTCATTTGCTGGGTGACAATAGTTGGTTTTGTTTCATCTATTTTACTGATGTTTTTAATATATTTTTATTCGATTCCTATAATGTGTTTTATGTTCGAAACTGAGTTGTTTTTAATAAACTTTTTGTTATATTCGATCCCTTTTCTAACTGTTCTATATTTTGTGATTTGTATTAGCCTCGTTTTTGTTCGTGATAGAAGTTTTGTCCCATTGTATTTGCCCAAAGTATTGTAAAATAGTTCCAGGTATATTATTGCTGCATTTTTTTAATAAGGGGTCTCCCACTTGATCATCAATAAATTGTATATTTTATTTTAGTGGAATCTGTAAGGCATTTTAGTTCGGGTGTCGTGATAGTGTGGGTTGACTTCTTACCAGGTGTTTGGTTTTATCATGTTTGAAACCAATTTCGAACTTGCCCCTGAGTAATATATCGTCGCTACCTGTGTTGATGGATCGGATAACCGATATGTCCTTAATTCAATTTTCCCCATTCCAGCATTCTCTTTTGAGTAAACGAATTAATAACGGAAATGTTTTTCCCTTGGTACATTTTACTAATCAGTTTCCTCATTTGGATATCGTGATGTCGTATAAATTTTTTACAGATATTCTATTGTGTCTTTGTTCTTCAATATTTGCAGTGAAATCTCTATAATCAAATTGAACTGATGGTGGATTCCTTTGAATGTGGTTACGTGAGTGATGCTTGAAAATACTCAACTTCACAATCTAAGTGTAATGCTCTGAGTGAGTAGACTTGAATTACTTGATCGAAATACCTAATTGTTATTTTAATTACTAATGTTATTAATCTACCGCATATTCTTATTATTTCTGTTATGGATGATGCTATGTCTCGGCTTATGAAGAATCAAATGCTATTAGTATTTGTGTGGTTTCCACCTTTAGGAGTGAATATATGACCGTTTTTTCAATCTATTGTTTCACATCTTTTCATCGTTATTTCACTGAGACTAATTACACGGTGTTCCGGCTAAATATGAAAGTCTTTAATGTCTCCTTTTTCCAGGACCAGACTGATGTATCGCTTAATAGTCAACAGCGTTATAGAGCATGCAGATTGAAGTATTAAATGAGAAAAAGTTTACCTACAGGAAGGAGTAGAAGCCATCTGAATATTAGAAAAGAGTCAACTGCATCAGTAGGATTTGGGCAGGCCATCCGAATGCGGACATGAATGTTCCATGAACACTTTAAAGGCTTTAAGACGTGACGTGGACAGGTTTAACGGAGAATACGAAGTGGTTAGTCGTAAAGTATCCCGCATGCGTTCTGACTGCTCCCGCACGCCGGAATTCAGCCAACTGCAGGAGGTGATGGAAGACACTAACAAGAGAATCATGGCATTGGGGAGATAAATGAATAGTGGATTCACCACCATGAAGTTGGCTCTGAATGAGGATCTATTGGTTTTTGACCGCTATTAGTTTGTGAGTGATATTAGTTTTGTTGCGCTATTAGTCTTGGCGAATTACTAGTTTTATCGCGGTATTAGATTTGATGTATTACTATTTTTTCACGTTATTAATTTTGCGTTTTTATAATTTTGGTCTGTCACCTGTTTGTTGCGATATTAGTTTTGGAGTCTTACTAGTTTTTGTTGCGCTATACTTTTAGTGTGTAGCTAGTTTTTGGGCGCGCTATTACTTTTGCTGTGTTACTAGTTTTCGCGCTATAATTTTGAGGTATTACTTATTTTGTTTCGAGATTAGTTTTGTTTCCCGTCACACGAGTTTTTTCTTGCGCTATAATTTATTGCTCGTTACTAGTTTTTGTCGCACGATTAGTTTGGGGTTATTACTGTTTTTGTCACGCTATTAGTTTTCGCGAATCAGTACTTTTTATTGCGGTAGTAGTTTGGGCGTGTTATTAGTTTTTTATATTAGCTGTTCTGTCTTGCTAGTTTTTTTCGCCCTATTGTTTGGCGCTTCAATAGCATTTGTAGCACTTTTAGTTGTGGTGCGTTACTACTTTTTGTCGCGCTATTAGTTTTGTCTGCTACTATTATTCTCGTGCTGTTACCTGTCTTGTTACTAGTTTTGCCACTTTATTACTCTGGGATTATTAGTTTTAGGGCGCTCTTAGTTTTTTGCGCCATTAATTTCGTTACGCTATTACTTAGCGTGTTATTAATTTTTCCGGCGCTACTAGTCTGTTGCGATATTAGTTGGCGTGCTCTACTTTTTGTCGCACTATAATTTGGCGTACTCTTAGTTTATGTCGCACTATCTCTTGGGGTAGTATTAGTTCTTTACGCGCTATTACGTTCTATGTTTTCACTTTTGTCGCGCTATTAATTGGCGTAGTATTATTGTTTTGCGCAAATACTTGGCGTTCAATTAGTTTTTCTTCCGCTATTACTTGGCATACTATAAGTTTTTCCTCGCTATTACTTGGAGTACTATTAGTTTTGGGCTTGTGCCTTTGTTTTTTGGCCTGCTATTCATTTTTTTGGTTTATTACATTTGGCCTCGGTTTCTCTGTCTTCCCCGTTTTCCCACACTACTTCTCTATTCCGTATTATTTCGGGCCACTCGCTTCTTTTTATGCCGTTGTTTGCCTCTTTCACATCTCAACTTAGTATAGCAGATTTTAAGAATATTTCTTCATTACAGTTTGTCCTCGACCTTCTTTGCGAGACACTTTTAGTTTGTCCTCGACCCTCTTTGAGGAGACACTTTTAGTTTGTCCTCGGCCTTTTTTTGAGAGGACACAGTGACTTTGACCTTGGCCTTTTTTGAGAAAAAACGTTGAGTTATTCCTAGGCCTATTTTAAGAAGACAATTGTAGTTTGTCCTCAGCCTTTTTTGAGAGGATACTTTTAGTTTGTACTAGGCCTTTATTTGAGAGGACACTTTTAGTTTTTCCTCTGCTTTTTAAAAAAATACTTGTGTTTTTCGCGGCCTTTTTAAGAGAACACTAGTAGTTTGTCCTCGGCCTTTTTATGAGAGAAAATTTGTAGTTTGTCCTCAGCCTTTTTTTGAGAGGACATTTGTAGTTTCTCCTAGGCCTCTTTATGAGAGAAGGATTGTAGTTTGTCCTTAACCTGTTTTTTATACACCTAGAATATTTTTAGACAATTCTGTTTATATATTTTATTATTTGGTTAGTCAGGAATGTGTCGGAAATTTGTTCCATAATAAATTATAATTGCTAATTTATGAACAGAAGTTTATTTTTCTTATTTAGATTCAATTATGACATTGAACTGCGTTTTGTCACTATATTCGTGGAATAAAATCACGCCCGAATATGCGAAAAATTGGTGAAGTCCGAAGTCCGAAGATGTGCTCAAGTCATGCAAAACAAATTCTGCAAAAATTTTAGTAATAATTTATCGAAATGTGTGAGGCAATTATGTTTTTTTGGTTGTTTTTGCATTTATACTTATCTGTTCCCTAGTTTTTGATCGTCGTTTCCTTAAATATACATTATTGCCCTCAACTTTTTTATACGCTGTTATATGAAAGGCAGCGTTGACACTATTTTAAGAAATTTACGAGAAGATTCTGTGAAATTTCCAACATGATTAAACGATTCGTTTCAATAAAATCTAGATTTTGTTATTTTGTTCTTTAGTTTGTGACGGGACTGTAGTACGTATCATTCAGCGATCAAAATTTCATTTAGAACAATCTTTATTTGTCACATGTTATTTCATTTAAGCCCTGTACGTCCTTTTTATTATATACAGCATTAGAACACCAGAATAACTCCACTCTTTTTGAGAGAACACTTATTCCATTGGAATTTTCTTCTATCGTGAGTTTGAACTCTATTCGTAAAGTGCGTTCATTATTAACGAGGTAAAAGATTTTTAAGATTTCTACTGATTAACTATATTAATTGAAAGTACAAGTTATCTTCAACCATATTGAAGCTTAGCACTACACGTGAGCACATTTTGAAGATATAAACTATGTTTTTATTCGGCTTGAAAAATAATGGCAAATTAAAGAATTTTTAATCACTATATAACAAGTATCTCCTTAGAGGGAAAAATATATAAGAGTAGAGAAATATGGAGGAAAGGAGTGAAAGGTACTCCTGACATTGATTTTACGAAAAAGGGGGACATAAACGATCACATAACACGGTATTTTTCTAATATAGCATATAATCCAAACTTAATGACAGGGAAAAAAAAACATTAGGATCTATTTACATCAATAACTCTCAGCGTAAACCAAATTTTTACATCTATATTTAATGTGCGATTTTGTGCGTGTGTTAGTGCTCATCTGTGTGTGAATGTGTCTACAGCGACCTCAATTAACCCAAATTATTCTGTCACTTTAGAACCGATGTTGAATTTTCAATTTTGATGGAGGCGGGTTAGAATTCGTAAAAGGTTTTGGAGGTTTCGAGGGCTGAAATCCCCCTTATCCTCTTTTCTCTTTCCTCTTCCGAACGATTTGCGTTCGTACTCTTGCGCCTCTTTGCTTTATATACGAGCTTTTCTCCCTCCTCAAAGCTTTAGTAGGTAGCGGCGTCTACCTCCTTTTATGGGTCATTAAAACAGATATGAATAAAAAATGACACCAAAATTGGGTTCCACAAATTTTGATTAAAATTATGTAACAATAAAATATTCGCATAATTGACGTTTAGAGATTACTACTTCGCTGATTTTTAATAAGCTACTGTATTACTACCAAACACCTTGGTTACCTGTTCCTTGAGTGGCCTTGAAGCATTCCCTTAACATGCCTGATGTAGAAGATGCCGGCAAAGTATTGTCGGATTCTCTATTCAGGTCATCGACCATTCCCCCATCTCCTTCTTAATGTAAGGTAAAGGTCTATCGAGGCGTTTTCTATGGTGAAAAATACTACTAAAACCACCCACTTGGCATAATAGTGACAACTGATTTGAGGGCATATATTTTATTGTAAGAATATGAGTTTATTCCAGAGCATGACCTATATTTCTTGCATTCACGCAACCACACCATCAATCACATTCAATTTCACAAATTAAGAAGATTTCCAACTTCTATTTCAAGGGATAATTATAAATGTTGCTATGATGATGTCAGTAATTTATTGACATGGGAACATCACCCATGCTTTGTGATACAATGATCACTTGACTGGAGAAACCAGCTTTCATGGTAGTAAGTGTTTGATTGAAGAAGAAAAAGGAAGAGACCCGATTCTATCTTCCCCTTTCTCACATGAAAATAAAGATGAGAGAAACAATTCATCTTCGAATCCCAGAAACCTCCTAGAATTAAACAAGGTCCCTCTTCTGGAAGAGCCTTAAACGGGTTTATTACGAAATACCGAAGGTTTCCTTCGCTCGCATTCCGTCTACTCATATTTCGAGCTGCAAAAAAAGGCAGGTAATTGAGCTTCATACACATAGAACCTAAAGGGGGTGGGTGGCTCCATTAGGGAATTTACCAGCACTTCCGAAACCTTAAAATATCATAGTTGTGTGGATGTGATAGAATATTGCATTAATTAGCCTTTTCATGTTCGGTCTTCATCCACCCTTTATCCGTTTAATCTAGATGCATATCTTTGAGTTCAATTTCGTTTCATATGAACTCCAATCACAGTAAATAAATTTGATAAGGCTTGTTATTTTATCATTTGTCCCTATTAGTTTTTTCCACTATTTCCTTTTATTCCAAATTATTTGTCATATCTCTATGTTTCTCCCTTTTCTTTTTCGGTACTAAATGAAAAAGCCATCGGGGCATATAACAATTTGTGTCCCTTTCTCAAATACAAAAACCTCTCACTCTTCATCTCTCCCATTTTAGGAGAGTGCAGCCCCCTTGAGTTCTCAAGGGTCAACTTACCTCAAACATCCAAGTCAAGATAAAAGCTCCGGAAGAAGAATGAAACAGGCGATGGGGAGTATTTGTTAAATAACAAATACTCATGAAAAAAAAGGTGCAGAATTAGATAATTAAATCTTTTGCACAGTTTACCAATGCCCTTTCGTGGCCCATTACTGATTGGGATGAATTTGATCTATCAATAATCCTAAGCCTACATATGTAGACATTTTTCATGTCTCCTTTTTTTTCCTCTTTCACTAATAGTTCTTTTAATATATCCACATTTTTCTCCGAGAGATTACTGATATTATTCCTCTCCCAAGGCTCGTTTGACCTGTGGAGTGGAGGGGACAATTTAATTCAAGAGGGTTATTTTATAAAGATTTTTAATAATGCCAAGTCCATTAAGGCGTTCAAATTGAAGTGGCAAATGGATGTGATGGACGACTTACCGAGGTCGGTTTAGAAAAGGGGAGCAAATATCCAATAATTTTTCGAAATTGAAACGGAAATATGACTTCGCGGAATGAGATAAATATGGATAAAATAAGGATTTTCTGGACTTACACTGATAGAACTTCACCGTTAATATTATCACAGAACTTTAGACAACATCTTGGAGGCATCTTTTTAATCATAGGGAGCTGTAGAGATCCAACCAAAATTAAAATGTTAATTAAGTTCCTTAATTACTTATATTGGTTTACTATAGCTAGTTTTTCTCCTATGGTAGTGGCTGTTACGAACTTGTCAATGGAATGGTGTTCTCCCATAGATTCAACACACCGTGTAGCTGCAGACTTTGTTGTAGGTATGCGGCTGTGAGATATGCTGTGAATAAGCGTTTAGCTAATTCATGAAGGCACTGGGTGCCTATTTGCCCCTCTTCAAGGGGATGTGGCTGCCTGTATGTGATTAGTTTGAGATCTTGATTTCATTTGTACATTGCAGGGCGACAGATCTGTTTTGGAGAGGGTGTATTTGTGGGTTGATGTCTGGTGGAATGACGATTAGAGAATGGGTTGGACACAAAGATCTGAAGGCTTGTGGATTTATTTATCTATGGAGTGTTTCGTGAGGGATAGGATCTTGGTTATAGGGGGAGGGTGTTTGGTAGAGTATGTCAGGATAGTGTGGTTTAGGATTTTGGCGCATGTTGCGTAGATAATGGGTGAAACTTCATTTATATTATGCAGGAATTGTGATTTTATGAGTCATGTGCACGACTTTTGATTCGGAGTGTTACAAATTTTCGTTCTTTATTTTATCGTCTCTCCTTTTTCTACACCCCGCTACCTACACTATAAAAAAGAGTAAAAACATGTAAAAGGTTACTATTTAAAGAAAAAAACATGTCACCAGGTTACTCCTATTAAAAGAGAGGAAAACGTCAACAATATGCTTCTAGTAAAAGAGAAATACATGTCAGCACGATACTATTAAAAGAGAAAGACGAGTGAAAAGAATACTACTATTAAAAGAGTAAAATACATGTCCTCGGGATAGTACTTTTAAAATAAAAAAAATATTTCAACAGGATATTATTACAATCAAATGATGAAAAATAACATGAAACACCAGGTTAAGTTGATATTGAACAGCGATTGTCCCGCAGAAATCATAAAAAAGGTGCTTTCTAATTTATTCATCATTGTCTAACCTAATTTGAATCAGATTATAAAGAAAATTTTCTTTAAGCCGCACTCAAATTCTCAGCTGCTGCTCATCTTTCCGACATTCAAGGCCCATGTGAAAGATCTTGATCATTGAAGGAAATTTAGCGATAATAATTATTATCCTTTAACAACATTCAAAGAAAATTATTGTTACAGGGGTGTACCAATGATTGCTGGGGGAGTATTCTACGACTGAGTCACAGAGACTGGTATAAGAAAACATTTGTACACGAATATATAATAATTTAGTACTGAAGTTAGGAAGAGGAAGAACTTCTTATGAACACTCAAAACGCAATACAAGAATATACTCCAGTGGGTTGCAAAGTTAAATTAAACCCATTATGAAAATTTCTAACTGATGGTGCGGTTAGTGTAAAGCAAGGAATAACAACGCCCGCTGCTTGAGTCACCCTTAGGGACACCTTAGTCATAACCAGGGAAGATCAAGTTTGAGTCAAGAGGGTGTCTCCAGGATGTCTTAAGCAGCAAGTGAGGTCATTTATTGCTTTACATTAACCTCAACACCCTTTTTACAACGAATAACAGGGTAGGGTCTCATAATGAAACACAGTAAAATAAGAAAAT
Organism: Ceratothoa steindachneri; assembly: GCA_963969495.1. NCBI lineage: Eukaryota > Metazoa > Arthropoda > Malacostraca > Isopoda > Cymothoidae > Ceratothoa > Ceratothoa steindachneri. The sequence continues at coordinate 76,803,358 of OZ018328.1, forward strand.
TGCGAAAGGGGAATGAGATAGGAAAACTTAAAAACGGGTAGTATTGGAAGAAATTACTCATGAAACATTATTTCTTTGTTCGAGTATAAAAATATATTCATTACTATTTTATTTTTTGTATCTTTATAGAATTAAAAAACATAGAGTAGATATCTTATTGCAATAAATTACGTCCACTTTGTGGAGGCATAAACAATTTCTTGTGCTTTCAGATTTTATTGTTTTCGAAATTTGCCTCTTAATCCATTTCTTTGATCTCTCTTCCTGTTTCCTGTGGCAATCTCGTTAATGGCACGTATTTTTCATCTCTTAATTTGTTCGCAACACTTAAGGCAGCGATTGTCTCTCCTATTAGAGACTTAAGCCCTCGAATCCCTGTTTCTTTTTTACATGTAAGATGTTTAGCATCAGTGACTCGCGTACTGTTTTTCCAAATTTAATTAGGAATTGAAGCTATTCCAATGAGAGATATCTTCACTGCTAAATCGATCAATGCCACATATCGCGATTAGTGGGGGAAACCTCTATATGTGGTTATTGAGTTACGCAGGAAATCCCTGCGTAATGAGAGTTTCATTTGTTCGCTCGATTCACCTACTTCAGTCGCTCTTTAAGACAATGTGTACTTGTTACAACCCTGATATCATCTGGTTTTCGAAAGTTTTCGGTTTTTAAGGACCCTCTCCTTCACCAGAAAAAGGTAGCCAAAATCGCTATTTTATCTTTGCCTCATAGTTCAGAGACGAAAGTAGATGATACTATCTATCATGCACCTACACGTGGCATCTGTTTGCGCTTTCCTGCTAAACTTGTCTTTTCTTCTATTACCGATCTTTAATCATCCTATTTTGCTATGTCAATCTATTTTTTACAGTAATGTTCATAAAGTACTCTTTTATATAATTTCTCATAAACATCTGTAAGTCATGGTTTCTGTCTATGTGGATTTATGAGTTTTGCATGGAAACCCTTCACGTCTCTGATGTATGAAATACATATTTTACATGCTAATTACAAGTTGCAATAATCTGTAGGATATTGCTGTAATTTCGGTTCTGAAAACGTGTTACCTACCCTAGCATGTGTGTGTGTGTGTGTGTGCGTTATTTTTATCTTTCTAAGACAGTATGTGACCATTTTTATTGTATCGATCCTTCAGCTATTCTTTACTGTCTCATTCAGGCTTCTTACATGCATGTATTTAATGAAGCTAGGTGCCATTAGAGAGCGAAGGTTCTCAACCTTTTATTTTCTTGTGGACTCCCTGAGTCCTGACTTTACGTATGTTGATCCCCATATACGCATATGAAATATTCATAAATGAAATATTTATTTTTAGGTTAGTTACAGCTAATAACTAGATAATTCTAATATATATATAAAAAAAATTAAATTAAAAATTGTGATCATTTTAATTGATGAAACCGAAACCTATCTTTACTTGTAATGACAGAATTAGTAAAAATAAAAATACTATTTCAAACATAAATTTATTCCTAAATATAAATTTATTCTAACTGAAAATCTTTGCACTTTTCTATAACATTAGTTTATTTTATTATTATTATTTATTTTTATTTAACAAATTATTTAATTTAGAATATCTTTTCATGAACCCTTTAGCTCATATTCAGGACCCGAAATACAATTTTTTCTTGTGGACCCACTCGTAGCTTCTTTGGACCCAGGTTGGAAAACGGTGTTATATAATGTCATGATGTTCTAAGTTGCTAGAGTTGTAAATCGTTAGAAACTGATCTTTCTCTCCTACACCAGCTTACTTGTGAGTTGTTTTGTGTGGGCTAAGTTTAGTTTCCTTGTGCTTCCAAGGAAAGAAGAGGTGCAGTTTTAATTGTTCTCATCAGTAATAGTATAAGAGAGATTCATCGGTGCGTTCGCTCATTCCAGACGGTGGTACGTTGAGCAAAAGTGAATAGCAGGTTGAGATGCTGGATCTCCGTTACTGCTCAGTATTGTTTTGACATCTGGTATTGAGTTATTCCAAGTCAGCAGTAAGGTCATACTATAGGTACGTTTAGTAGGTAGATAGAGGGATACCCTAAAATGTTTAACTCATAATGATGCTTGAGACATCCTTTTTTGATGATAACATAGGCCCGAATCCCCAACTTTTTTATTTTTAACAGAGATAATTATATTCAATATATATATATATATATATATATATATATATATATATATATATATATATATATATATATATATATATATATATGAAAAAGCTTAAAAAGTCACGTGAGTAAAATTTATGCAGATACAACCAAAAGGAAAAGTGAAAAACGATTCCGAGCGCTTTCATCTTTATTCTTAAAAACCGTTACAAGGAATGAACAGAAGGCTGGATATACATTGCCTTAAATAGTGGAAGGGTGTATTAGACTACCCACCTCTCAACTTTAATTAGGGGCTACGAAATTCTGAAACAACTTTATTTGAGATTTTATGTATGTAGTGATAATGAGGTCTAGCATGAACAATCCAGGGCTAAGGTTGAAATTTGGGAACGCCTTGATGGAGATACATTCTAATATATTTCTCGAAATATAATTACTGCATTTTATGAATGGTTTGGCACTGTTCCAGTTAATGCTATGGTTAAGATTGTACATATGTAGAAAAAGCTCAGATTGTTTGCTTTGATTGCGTACATTGGCTTGATGTTGCTTAACCCGGACATCTAGTTCTTTCCCGGTTTGTCCATAATGACATTTTTGGCAATTGTTGTAGACTATCGAATAAACAATGCCAGGTCGGGGAGAGGAAGGGGGGATCTTGACAAGGGTGCGATAAATTGTAGTCTCGTACTTAAAAATAACATTTATATTCAGAGGCCCAAGTAAACGAGGTAATTTAATGAAACTAAGGTTATAGGGTAAAACTAATAAGTTTTTGGCCTGAAACTTAGCGATATTAACATTGGTTTGATAATAGGAACAATTGGCGGACTTATAACAATTGTCGAGAAAGTACAAAGGGTAGCACAAATTTATCGTTATTTTATATATATATCTTATCAATGCGATTGAAATGTTAACTGCGTACGTACCTAACTAGGATGTTTGAGTGAATCAAGTTTCACGTTTGTACAATGTTTAATATTCAAAATATCAGCCCCAAATTTGACCTACAATAAAGCGTTATACACAGTTTATATAGCAGCTTCCCGAGAGTCAGGAAACAAAGCCTTATAAAAGGACTGAGAGATCTCCATGGCAGCTTCCTGAAAATCACTAGAGGAGGCTTTAGAAATGAAGAGAGAGATCTCCAAGTCAACTACATAAAATTCAGCAAACGAGGCTGTAGAAAGGGGGGGGGGAGATCTCAATGGCCGCTTCCTGAGTATTAGCAAACATAGTTGTAAAAAATGAGCAATAAATATACATCGTAGATACCTGCGAGTGGGCAAACAAGGTTTTATAAATGGAACAAGAGATCTACATGGCAGCTTCCTGAGCAGCAGCAAAAGAGGCTGTAGAAAAAATGGCATCTTCTGAGATTCAGAAAAGGATGTTTTACAAAAGGAGGGAGAGATCTACACGACAAATTCCTGAAACTCAGCACACAAGGCTGTAGGAAAGGGTGGAGAGATCTACATGGCAACTTCCTGGGCGTCAGCAAAAGAGGCTACAGAAAAATGGCATTTTTTCTGAGATTCAGCAAACGAGTCTGAAGAAAAGAACGAAGAGATTTACATCGTAACTTCTTGGGAGAAAGCAAACAAGGTTCTAGGAATTGTGGGAGAGATCTCCATGGCAGCTTCCTGAGAGTCACTATAGAGGTTGTAAAAAGGAGGGAGAGATTTGCATGACAGATTCCTGAGATTCAGCACACGAGGCTGTATAAATGGACGGAGAGCTCTACATGGCAGCTTCTTTTGACTCAGCAAACGAGGCTGTCGAATAGGAGGGTGAGCTCTACATAGAAGCTTCCTAAGTCCCAGTAAATGCTATTTACACCTTTATGAATAACTTTAGCTATTACACTGCGTAAGTGCAGTTTACTTTATTATTATTGAAACGTATTTAAGTAATAATTAGGTAGAGCTTTCTATAGTCATTGGCGACTCCCTTCAAATTTAAGCGAGCGGTGCTTAGTAGCAATACTCCCAATTGAAGAGCCTTGCGTTAAATGCAAATCATCGGGGAATTGGAGACACTTTAAGGGTAAGACTTCAACAGCTAATCTTGCCAGTGGAGGGAGGACATCGCATGCTCTAACTCGAAAACCGAGTCTTTGGCGATTCGTTTACTAGAATTTAGTCTTAGATGGAGATCTATCTCGCCTAGTGGATCCCACCTTGATCGTCTAAATTCAATTCCCGGGTTCAAACTCAACCAAAGCGGACAATATCCTTTAGCGTCGTCATCAATTGGCTGCCCATTGGGCAGATACGATGATTCTTATCCTCACGGGAGTAGGTTGCCTCTCACTCATCACTTTGGACAAAGCCATTCACAATACTACTACCATTTCCCTTTCCAAGCTTCAAAATACAACATACCAACTCTATCCTATGGTTGTGGCACCATGTCGATGAAATACGAGGATGCTCTATGATGACACTCAAACCACATACTACTGAAGCGGAACGGGTGCCCTCACCGCAACCTGGGGTTACGCAGGGTTCCACCATGGTGGAGGAGTGTTAACACACAATACAATCTTGACACAACCCCCCCCCCCCCCACCCAACGATTGTTTTTTTTTATAGTGCCCATGTAGCCAGTGATTCACGGGCATAACTAGTTCAAGTCTAATTCATGACTAGATTAAAAACCAAATCAATAAAAAGAAGAAAATAACCCCCCAAAAGAAAAATAAGAAAGAAAGAAGGAAACATGCTCCGGCACCGGAGCCTGCGACCAAAATCAAAGAGCCTCAAATAAGAGGGAGGAGGCTAACCTCGTCCAAAATGTCATAGACTCCACACTTCTGTGTAAACGCCCTCCACGAATACAACGCGAAAGTGACCCCACTCTTCCCTGTACAATCAGGTACAGGGATAGGTAAGGTGTGCAAAAAAGACCATTAATGTGACAATTCAAACAAGAATTGCTTGAACAGTTTGGGGACCGATTCATTCGCCACACTACGGTGGAGATAAACGCTCCATCCAATGGCGGTGCATCGCGCGAGTTCGCTCCATTCGAAGACGGCAGAAAGGGATCTGAGTCAGCCTCAGATATTGGTGGCAACACCACCAGAACATCGGCTGCCTCCCATCTTGTTTGCCAGGCAGCCCCGATGGCCTACCTGATACATACCATATGGTCAGTGTGAGGAGGGAGAAACGCTGTTTGGGTCATCAAGTCCAGGATTATTATTTGATGTGTTCATCGGCGCGCTCTTTCCTGGCAATCTAAGCACATAACGGAACCCAACAAGAGATAATCTCGACCTCGGCCTGCCTCGTGGCAACCGTGGCATCATGGATACCACGAATCAGGAAAGGCGTAGATTTCAATGTCCCTAAACCACGTAAGGGGCACAACGATTTGCTTTCATGGCAGCCGTGGTGGTGGGACTCTGCGCCAATTCCGGCCCCATCTAAGCGTCTTCTCCTTCTTTCTGACACCCTGTCTTCTTACCCTGCTTCCTCACTTTCCATAAAACCCCTCCAACAACTTCATCTGGTCGGCCTCTAATTTTACAGGGTAGACACTGACCAGCTTCGTCTCGGCCACCTATCCTGCATCGGAGCTGAGTGGGGAGAGGACCACGCCCCATCACCCCTGAGCTCTGGTTAGGGGTGGTGTTTTTTTAACAACTTTTCTCATCCCCACCCTCATCTTCGTCACATCCCCTTTGTTTTCCTCTCACTGTCTATCATTTTACGCCGGGACTAAGGTGGAGCCGTCATGCAGATGGGCTGCCAGGCCATTAGGCAGGAGGAGTGTCCATAAATGGCTGCAGCTAGTTTTGCCGGCTCCGAGTTCACCCTTCACAGAGTGGGCTACTGCGTGGGGTGACGAGCGTCTGCGTCCCATGATAAATATAGGGTCACCATGCCCAATGATAAGTAAATGAAAAAAATAAAACTGCCCCTCTACCTGCCCCACGACCATCGCCTGAGCCACCTTCGGGAAGCTCTACTGAAAAAAATAGGTCCCCTCCCCTGTGCTTTCGCAGGGGACTCGCCAAATTTCTTTGAACGGAGAGGAGCCTTACTCCTCTTCTAGACCTATGGGTAAAGGGGAATCCCCTTCAACCCCACTTGGAGTCGCCTTTTGGCGAATCCCTCTTTACAGCGGTAGTGCCTACTTTTCTTTCACAGGGAAATGCCAAGAAAGCATCCAGGTGCCCCTAAAGTGGGAACCGCTCGATAAGGGCAAGCCCCTTAAGGGGGCAAAGGATGGCAGGGTCAATGGGTCCGTACCCACTAATGTCCTGCACTCTTGCGTTAAGAGTCTACAGGGGGTCACTGTACGTGCCCCCCTCTCTTCCCAAACGGATGCCGATTTGCCGGCAGACAAAGAGACAAAAGGTACCTCCAGGGGGATCTAGGATGTCTTGGAGGAGCATGGCCAGATGGAAGCCCCTTCATGAGATGGACTTGGTCCCTGAGGTGACCCAGCCCCAGATGTTAGTATTTTATATGGGGTAGAACCTGGGTTCGGTGCCAAGCACTGAACCCGAATCCACCCCTGTGCAATATCCTCTTCAGGGGGCTCAAGCCTTGAGGCCTTACATGGAGAGGAGTTATCTCTTTCCTCTGCTCGTGCCCCTGTGACATATACGACTTTATCCATTTCAGAGATGGCTCTTTCTGAGGCCAGCCCATCTGGGCAAGGGGATCCTGCCGGCGAAGGGGAGAGGTGAGTTTATTCCCCGCCCTCTTTTCCTAAGAAGTAAAGAAATATAAAAAGGAGAAAAAAGACTCGGGGTTTCTGTCCCTCTGCAGGAGCCGTTTCGGTATGCGACCAAGCCAAGTTCGCACGTCAATCTCCGGTGCTCCCCAGGGTTGGCAGTCCCATACTAAGATCAAAAGTGCGGAGAGCGAAGCCTTAATTACGTCGGGGCCCCTCATTCAGAGGTCACCTGGCGTTTACGAGCCCGCTCTCATCCAACGATTCCTCCTTATTCGTTCACTGAAGGCAGTATGTTGGCAAAGGGCAATATCATCCATTGGAAGAGAGCCGAAGGTGACCCGTTTCTCGGACGGGAGCCTTCTAGCGTGTGTCGAGTCCCTCTGAGGTGGCCATGATTAGTGTCCTTAGACACTTATGGCACGCTGGTGAGTGTGACGCAGCACACTACCATGAATTTCATGAAAGAAGTGGTTTATGCAATGGAACTCTTGGACTACTCCATAGATGACATCACCTTAGAGCTGGCCGATCATGGGTCGGTCAAGGTCGAATGTGTGTCGGAAAACATGGAGGGGCTTCGAGACCCACCCCTACGCTCTTCGTCACGTTCAACTGTGACAAGCTCCCTAACTCGGCGCTTGCCGGTTGGTATCGCTACTGGGTGAAGGCATTCGTGCCCCTGCCGTGAAGGTGCTACAACTTCCACCACTTCGGCTATCAAAATCGCTCTTGTAGATCCGCCAAGTCGGGGTTACCCAAAGTTTGTGCAAGATACTCCAAGGCCGCACGCGATAAGTCCAAATCGTGTGTAGCAAAGTGTGTCAATTGCGGAGACCCAAACCCGGCTTCTTCGAAGCAATGTGGTTCGTATCTCCTAAACAAGGAAATCCTGGCCATTCAGGCCCAGGATCTTCTCTCATTCCGCGAGGCTAAGGCATTGGTCCTTGCGAGCTCGTTGCTGCCTCGGACGTCATATGGCTCCTCACCTATTCAGACCCTTCTGCAGGTTCTATCTACCCCGGGTACCTCCCTGATAAAGCTGGAGTCACTAATGGTTCACACCCAGCCCCGGCTAAAACCAGGGCTCTCCCACTCCCCGTTTCCCGAGCTGGACCGTTTCCCGTAATGCGAAACGGCCACATGCTTCCACCGATTAGTTAGACTCACAGGAGCTAACACTGCTGAAGTTGGTCGTGAGGCCATCTTCCAGGGTTTCTGACGGGAATTCAAGATTACAGCCTGTAACTAACCATAAATGAGGGCATATTGAACCATTCATTAAAATTTAAATTTAGTTTAGAATTTTTAATTTTTTTAAAGGTTACAATTTAGAAAATATAATATATGTTTTTTCCATTATTTTTTTAGGTCCAATTGACTCATTAAATGACTTTCAGGACGATTTTTACAAGGAATAAGTATTTATAGATAAAGAATTCCTCTTTCATATATTTTTATTTCATGTCCCTAGCAGCAATGGTTATTGAGATGTTGGTTCTCAAAAGTTTTTTGGACCACCCTGTTTATATTGACACCCAAAAGTAGAAGACACAGATCATACCGAAAATTCTGCCCTTTTACTGCACTGAGTGGGATTAAATTTGTTTGGATATAACTGTGTAAAAACTTATACATAAAACAAGGTAATTGGAAAAAAATGTATATTAACAAATTTATCAATAAAAACAAGGAAACACCCGAGTAAAACTATTGTACTCATAAGAAAACGTAGTATTGTAGTTTAAATAGGTTTGCACTTCTCACGTCATCTTGAAACGTCATTCGATAAATAAGAAGGCTTGACATCACTTACGGTGGTTTACTATAATGATATCTGTGCAATTACGGTCATTTACGGCGCTTAGCAAAAGAGTGAGCAAGCGTCTGATATCTAGCATCGCATATGAAGGTTTACAGAATGGTTGAAACGAAAGCGTTCTCAGAGGATCGTCGTAAAATGATTATTGCCAATCATAAAGATGTTAGTTATCGCGGTCAGAGTAATAAATTTGATAAATTAAAACAAGACGATATTGTCGTTAGCCGGCCACGAATTAGACGTCCTCTAAAAGATCTGTCAGAAGCAGGAACCGTGGTAAGCAAGGATACCATTAGCAGAATGCTCCACCGAATTAACCTCTATTCTAAAACCAAAGAAACATCCTATTACTAAAGAAGAAACACGCCGAGGCCAAAACAGCCTTTGCTAAGCGTCTCCTAGCGTCTCTGTTCTGGAATAGCATCCAAGATGTCCGATCAAACTAAAGTAGAACTTTATTAATGGAACACAACGAGCCAGATTTGGAGAGAAGATAAAAAAGTGCATTTAATCCTTGCAATGGCATTCCAACAGTAAACTTCATTGTCGGCAACATAATCATCTGGGCATGTTTTTTCATATGCAGACACAGGTATAAATCATGTAGTTGATAGAAGTATGGATATCAAAATGTGTGACGAAATACTAGAGAAACCTTTAAAATCCCGATTACGATAACTAAAGCGACTACGCCAATGGACGCTCAAACAGGTCCACTAAAGAATGGTGTCTTAAAAGTAAATTCAACGTTTTAGAATGTCCTAGCCAATCTCTTGATCTAAATCCCATTGAACATATGTGGAATGAGCTGAAGATACGAATCTATGTGACAAACCCACAGAATTTGAAAGACGCGAAGTATTTTTGTAAACAGGAATTGGCTGCCATTACGTCAGAATTCAGTTAACAACTAACAGCAAATTACAGAGACGTCTGCAAGCTGCAATTTCTAACATTGGTTTTATAATTAAATATTAAATTGACATGTATTTAATCGTTATGTGAGGTGTGTTTCCTTGTTTTATTTAATAAATTTGTTAAAATACAATCTTTTTCAATTTTTGTTTGCTTGCACTATTGTACAACTATTTAACAAATTAATTTCAAATATCATCCCATTCAGTGTAGTATGGAGAGGTTAGTGATGCAAACACGCTGCATTTATATATACACAGTATGGTAGGAATTCTTGATTGTTAAAGTTAAGTTGCTGCAGCTCATGTATATGGAGAGCTTCAAGGTTGACTGGGAGTTTGGCACTTGGCTTGGAGTGAGCAATTGAATTGAGAGGATGGCTACGTCGATGTGAACACAATATGATTCGCATCTCTTCTCAGTACAACAACATAGGCTCGAGTGGCGTGAGATTTCCAGGTGTCTCCATCACGTGGTTGCCATCAGTCGCAAGCTGCGCCAGGTAGAAAGAAAGAATAAATCTCGATATGTTCAGTGTGTCCAATGAGCTGCTAGAGGCTGTAGAAATCGACGATAAAATGGACTTGAATAGAGGTTTTTAGAGTTATTTTGTCTTTAAATGTGATTTATTCTATAGCTTCCCAGTAAAATCAGTAAATATAAACTTCAGGGTTGTACCTACAACTATGTCTTTTCATGAACTTATTGCACTTATACCTGGGTGTCAGATTCAGTCTTGAAAACCCTACTGTGTATGCCATGTGGAGGAGTGGGTTGTCTCCCTGCTCCGATGATTGCAGAGGATCTGTAGCTAAATATCTTCCTCAGATATTCACTTCCTGTCTTTTCAACTTTCTTTACAAATATCTCTTTACAGGCTATCATCAGGACATTTCCTCGTTGGTTTTGCAGCACCAACAAGTTTGGGATTAGTAGGAAAGTCACAGGGTGTGCGTGTGAAATGTAGCGAGTAATGGAACATCAGCAAGTTAGTACCATTTCTTTAGCTACAACCTCTACACCTCATTGGTATGAAGTATCAATAATGTGGAAAAATTGTGTGGTCTTTTGTTTAAGCGTGAATCAAAGACCACCTAAACGCAGAATAACACTGTCACATCGGTGAAGAATATGGCAGGTAGCATAATGGTTTGGGGCTGCTTTTCATCGGCACGTATAGGAGACCATAGAAGGAACGATGGACTTAGAATAATACTACAAAGTTTTAAAAAAGCATCTCAGTAGCTTCACCACAAAACTCAAGATGGGTGGATGTTGGGTGTTTAAGCACGACGATATCTAAGCATACGTCAAGGCAAACAACTGAGTGGCTCAATTGGCATTGTATTAACGTTCTTGAGTGGCCACGCCAGTCCGCAAACTTGATTGAATCTGATAGAACATCTTTGGAAATTGTTGAAAATTAAAGTTGGAGAATGGTAGCCCCTCAATCTTGCGGATTTAAAGCGATTAGCTGTTGTAGAATAGCGGTAAAATTAGTTGTTTTATACAAGAAACTTGTTTCATCCTATCTATATCCATATATATATATATATATATATATATATATATATATATATATATATATATATATATATATATATATATTTATATATATATAGCTATATATCTATCACTTTATCATTTAAAGATAGGCAATATTCGATAAAATCGAGATAATATATATTTTTATTATAATTGTTTGCAGGTGGTAATTGATAACTCTTTCCCATGAGTTTCTTTTTTGTTTTAGTTATTTAGCTGTTTATTTACTTATTTCATGCCTTTTAAATATTTGTATTACTGAAGGTCGTCTCCCTATGTGCATTTCGGCTCAATTTGCGAAAGCTTCTTAACGAGTCATTAACCAGTTTTTGCAACATTGCGCAATACGAGGTTTCTTAATTGCATATTTACGCATCATTTACTAGCTATTTTTTAAATATAAACACGATAATTGATATAATTTGATGCAGAAAAGACCGGTAGTGTGCCATTATTTATAAAACAACTAAAAATTTTAATATATATATATATATATATATATATATATATATATATAATGTATAATCATAATACACTACGACATAATATATTATAATAAAATATTTAATAATAATAATAATAATAGTAATAATATAGGGACTATCATGGCTAATATATATAAATGATTTTTTCAATACTTTTTCAAAATATATTTTTATATAAATTACTCGCTAAAAATAATAATAATATTTACATCCGATGCTTGTGTAGGATCGGCAGTAGGCCTAAGTCTTTTGGGCCATATTTTGAACTGCTCGATGCTACATAGGCCAAGCTCTTCAATGCAACCGTCAAGACTGTTCCTTGATTTCAGGGTAACGTAAACTTACACTGATTTCTTGGTATTGAAGAGCCTCCTGGCGGAGGCTGGATTAGGAGAATACCATCCTCTTCACGCTCTCTTTTAAGAATTGACCTTGGGTTATTTGCAATATATGTAGCTTTGCTTTACAGAAACCTTCTAAGGACGATGAGTTTCAATCATCTGTTCTACAGCTTGTATGTATGTTAAAGCGCGTGAAAGTGCATTTTCCCTTCGCAACGTTTTGGTATACACGGAAGTTGTTTAGCATCAGTCCCATGACTAGATGTAGGGCAGATTTCTTGAAACAAGGGTGATATTTGCGACTAGGATCCACAGGTTCCGATAGTTGCTGCTGTTTGTCGACAACCCCCACATACACATTATACTCCTCTATCATGAGAGGTATCCTATAAACTGTTTTTGTCCACCACCAAAGTAAGTTTTATTCTTTTAAATAAAATCTAAAAAATATTTTATCATAACATAGACTTCTCTTTTGTCTTGCCACTTCACAATCAAGTCATTTTCTTTTCATAGCGAATGAGGCGCTTTTTTGAGACCTCAGTTGGTACTTCTCTATTCCTACGTACGGCGCCAGTCATCAATGTTTTTTGAGTTTGTAAGAACTCAGATAAACGAGTACTTGAGCATTAGTTGTCAAAAATAATGTGACGTTCTTGTTCAAGAACAGATTTTGATAAGTAAACAACTATCTCCTCATTAATTGATAGCTCACTGGGCCCTTCAACATCAAGTAACACAAGTCAAGTGATGGTATATTTATCATATTATACACAAAAAATTATGACAATATTCATTCCAAGTTTTATCACTTTTACATGACAAATAATTTCTATTTCAAAAAGTGCACGTTTAGTTTTTAGGAATTGGCGAAAGCCTATTCATCCCTTTCATAAAACTAATGCTTTATCTATTGCAATATGTTGGCCTGTATCCACATTTTCGATTATATTTTTTCATAATTTATCACAAATTGAGTCCAAATGGATGATGCGACATTTTTTAAATACTATTTACACTTGTAAATTGAATAAATTTATAATATATATATATATATATATATATATATATATATATATATATATATATATATATATATATCACGGGTATCCCCAAAAATGCATACACACTTTAAATAATTGTAAAATGGGTGTTTATTAAAATACATTTCATTTTCAAAATTTAATAGAATCTACAAACATTATTTCATTGTTTGGTCAACGCCTGTTCTTAAACTAACGTCCGTTCTGGTCCAGACACGGCTGACAACGCGAAGCAATGGAATCGCAAACATCACGAAACAATTGGTTTGGTATTTGCGTACCTTCAAGTTTAATGGCTGCTTTCAATTATGTGACTGTTGCAGGTTTCATAACGTAGACTTTGTCTTTTAGGTAGCCCCATAAAAAAGTCTAGTGGTGTGAGGTCTGGTGAACGCGAAGGGTATTCAACGAAGCCCCTCTGTTTAATCCACTTGTTTGTCAAGTTCTCATCAAGGAATAATTTGACATCGTGATGGATGTTTGGAGTTGCACCATCTTGCTGGAAATTTAACCTCCTCATCTTCAAAGTTATCCCTAATACTTGGCATGACAGACTGTTGCAGCAAGTTCAAGTAAACGGGACCAGTCACAGTAGCATAAAAAAGGAATGGTATAATTAATCCTCTTGATGATAAGAAACACCACACTCTAACTCCTGGTAAATTAACATGGTGTTCTACCATAACATGCGGATTCTTAGATCCCCAATAGGTGCAATTATGGCGGTTAATTGAACCATTTAATTCGAATGTGGCCTCATCACTCTACACAATCTTTGTTGGAAAGTGTGCATTTTCGACACATCGTTCCAAGTACCACTCGCAATACTGCACTTTTTGGTCTGGATCATCGTCATTAGGAGTATGGCCTAATCTTGGAATGTAACTTTTCCATTGACAACGCTTTATAATGCGATTGACAGACGATTTTGAAATGCCTTCCTAACGATTTTCTTTCCGCACAGATTTTTTTGGACTTCATTGATACGTTTACAACACTCTTTCTTGCTTTGTGGGGGATGACGATGTTCGTGGTCTTCCGGAACGCTTCTCGTGGACATTCTGAACAGTTTCATCGGCTTTAAACTTATCTCTAATTCGAATGATGATAAGGCACGTTGGTGGTTCTTTTTAAAACTCTCCTAAATTGCCTTTGTACTTCAACTACGTTTTCACACTTTCAGTAGCATTTTAGAATGAACTTCCTTTCTTCAAAGTTTAGTCTGACTGCCATCATTAATTCTGCCAAGAAAAAATATCATTTAAATAAACCTCTACTTTACAATTATTTAAACTGTGTATACATTTTTATTTTATTCAAAAAACAATAAAATATTGTTTGTAGATTCTATTAAATTTTGAAAATGAAATGTATTTTAATAAACACTAACTTTACAATTATTTAAATTGTGTATACATTTTGGGGGGACACCCGGTATATCTTTACTCATGATGAATGAACAAATAAGTGATTTCCTGGCTCATAAGTTTTTCTTTGGCCCAATATTGGTTCATTTAAATCAATTTACATTGAACGGTTAAAAAGTAGAGTGCAAGAAATACATAAATGTCATTTTCAGCAACATCAGGACACTTTATACTGTTTATTTTCCCATCTAGTGTTGGATTTTAGCTCTCTCGTTTGTACATGATGCACTATGGCTCATTATTTCATCAGTAATCAACTTTTTCACTTAGTTTAAAATGCTTAAAATTTCTGCAAAGCCTACTAAGGGATTTACACCACTATATGGCTGCGCTAATGTGGGCTCTACGTCATGTTGTGTATCTTCAAACACATCACTTACACCTGAGTAGTATTGCTGGGTGAGGTTCGGGTCTCCCCCACACACTACCTCCCCCCCCTTACCGGGCATCGCTGGGTGAGGTCTGAGTCTCCCCCCCCACTCCCCCCAACCCAAGCCTTGGTCTGGTCAGTGAGGTAAAAATGTGTGCTGATTATGTGTTAATGCTCGAGTCATGTTCATTGCTCAGTGTGAAAAGGAAAGAAAATCTATTATTTCATCTGTCATAAGAATTTTCCAGTATAATAAAAAGATCCATCAGAGATGATATACACCAATTAAATAATTCTATTACATTTAATATAGAATTTCCTGCTCTTGTATCTTATCCGATCCGAAATCATGTTATATTTACTCTAACCTTGTAAACTATCAGTTACTAGGCGGCACCCAGTCGAGGCTGCTGAGAATTATTCACCTTCCCTTCAATGATGGTTCATTCAGTATAACTTTTGATAATCCACACTATCTGAATCTAAGCTCTGTGGACTTGAGATCAATTTATATATACATATATATATATATATATATATATATATATATATATATATATATATATATATATATATATATAGGAACGGTTGAATGGGAATTTTTTTTATTTGTTCTTTGGCATTTGATGATAAAACTACACATTAGAAGAAGGTATTAAAAATAACTAAAAATGTTGAATGGCCAACACGTGTTTAAAGGGTTAAGAGCTCAGAGAAGACATGGTCTTGGATCTCTATTATCTTCCCTATTCCGAAAGGGGCGCCATATCTAAAGAGTGGTGCTCGCTATCTAGGAAAAAAGGCCATTTCCACCAGTTTCGATACCGTTCAGGATATTATGCATGGAAAGACCGCAAAGCATGCTTTGAAATATCAGCTGGGAAGGACTAAAAATACTATTACTACTATTACTTAAGATACTAGACGATATATTAGAAGAAAGTTAAAATCTGACCATGATAATGAGAGGAGATCCGAAAAAATGGATGTAATGAATAAGCGAAAATGGATGAAGAGTTGAAAAAGATAAAAGTTGAACATAGATGATAAAGAGGATGGGGATTTTTTTCTCATAATATAAACAAGCACACATTTCATAGATGTTCTCATAAAGTCATCATCAGTGTAAATCATACACGTGTAAAAATTAACGCTCTTCATCCATCAAGTTATATCTGTTCGAAGACAGAACTCGATTTGTTTATCGTTGCCCCCCCCCCTCAAACTTCCATCGTTGAGAGCAATTATCAGTCTTACTCTCCACTTAGCAATATCTCTTCAGATCTTACCACAGTTGAATATTATATATCTGGTAGCGGACAGTATTATATATACCCGAGTGAGGTTTATCTTTATATTAAAGCAAGAATTGTGAAGGCATACGGAAGCGAACTTAAAGATGGGGAGAATATTTTCCGGAAAATAATATTCTTCACATTTTGTTCAGCAATGTTGATATTTATTTAAATGAAACATCTGTAAATTCTATGTGAAATAACTACCTCTATCGTGCATATTTAAAGACCTTGTTGAACTATACTGAAAAAGAAAAATCTAAATTTTTGCCACTGCAGGATATTACTCTAGTAAAGAATGTATAGAAATGAAATATAGCAGATTGAAGAAAAAAATAATTGACGGATATGGAAAACTACACAACGATTTTTTCTAGCAATATAAGCTATTTATGACTGGAGTCTCACTAAAGATAAAGTTATCCAGAGCACCTCATTCATTTACACTATTTAGAAACCAGACCGGTTTAGAAGCTAAAATAGAATTATTAGAGTTTCCTTTACCTAAGAAAAGTCCGCCTTTCAGCATCAGCTCATGTATGGATTGAAAATAGGTTGCTTAAATCAAACGCTAAGTACCCTATCACACAAGTTCGTAGAGAAATTTTACAATTGTGACTAGAATATCAATGAAGAGTGTGGAAAATATCTTCATGGGGAGAATACCTACGAGGGTAGTAATTGGTATGGTTGACCATTCGGCATTTTCTGGTAACTATGATGCACCACCTTTGGAATTTAAACCTTATAATGTGAATCGCATCACTATCTATATAAATGGGAATGAAGTTGAAAGATCATTTGAATTAGACTATTTAGACGATGCAAATCCAGTTACTTCAAGTGCTTTTTACTCGTTATAAAACCGGAATAGGGTGTATTGGAGGTGAGTAGAGTACTGGACTTACGTATGAACAATTTCTAAAAAATAAAGATATTTGTTGTATTAACCTAAATCAGGACAACAGTACTACTTGTCTTGGTGAATGCTCCAATCCTATACAACAGGGAATATTATCAATACAGTTTCAGTTTAGATCTCCATTAATAGACCCGGTCTCCCTTGTAATATATGCAGAGCTTCAGTCTGTTATTGAGATAAATAACTTTAGAAACGTACTAGTTTATTCTTAATAAAATGAATGCAATAGAAATAGAAGAAAATTGTATGGAAATAAAACTACAAAACGAGTTTTTCATGGCTCTTTTGCGAGAGACAATCAACCTTTAATATTGCCAGCAGCCTATATCATTAATTTGGACAACAGCTATCGACCAGGATCGCATTGGATAGCTTTTTTTCTTGTTAAAAAATGTTTGTCTTACTTTGACTGCCTATTTCTAGTGTTCCAAAACGATGTTTATATTCGTAAAAACTTAGTAAAAATGAATAAAATTATTATCGTCAATACAGTCGGAGTTACTTTTCAGACTCATGCGGCTTATTTTGTGTCTATTTCATTCACCAGATGGCAATCGGTAAATCATATCGAGCTTTTATTGAACAATTTAATTTTTATAATGATCAAAGAAACGAAGAAATCGTATTAAGAAATAATTGTAGTAGAATGTTAAGAAAATTGATATTTTACACTTAATAAATATTAATGGTTAGTTGGAAAATATGTAATTGTATAGCTTATCTGCAAAATTATATATACATATTATATGTTATTATGTAAGCTGGTTAGTATAAATTACATGTTAGTTTTCGATATATTAATTTGTAGAAAAATGTATGCATATTTGAAGGTAAATGTAAAATAAATTATTATAAAAACCTTGACTTTTTTAAAACAAGTTACAAAAAGAAAATGACTTACCTGTGACGAATATGTCAACTGACAAACGGTGAAATGTTAAAGAAAGTCACATATCTCACCACATGAAACCCATTCATCTTCTGTTAAGGGCTCCATATTCTTATACTTATTTATAAACTTTAATTTTCGGTCAGCTGAACAAAGATAAAAAAGGCTTCTTCCCAGCAAGCTATGAATTATAATGATAAATGAAGAAAGTTTGGAATTGTTTTTTATATCTCTACAGAGGGGGGGGGGGGGCAGTGTCCATTAGAATCAGATGAGGGGTGTTGTGGTGTATGGGGGGGGAGATGGGGTTTTGGAGCTTTTTGGCGACGGTGACAAACAAGCAAGCGATCTTTGTCTCTTCATTCCCAGATGCCAGATATGTTGAATATGGCCTAGAAACTAGTAATCTTTTAATTAAATCTTTCGATATGTAAAATGTCGCATGTGTTACAGACCGTAGGGAGATGAGGTTTGGAGCTTTTGGCGACAGCGATAAACAAACAAGCATCCGATATCTAAAAAATATGTGTGTGTAGATTCTAATTCTTTCGAAAAAAAGGTCAAAGATCTTTGTCTCTGGTCTAGACATTAGTAATATTTTGATTAATACTCCGATATCTAGCCTTCGCATTATTAAACATCTTAACCTTACTCTCATGTGTCTGTTGTGTGTGTGTGCATACTGAGATTCCTATGAAAAGGTAACTGACCAAGGCTTGGTGTTCGGGGGGTAGTGCGGAGGACCTTACCTCACTGACCAAGGCTTGGAGTTGGGGAGAATGGGAGGAAGAGACTCGGACCTCACCCAGCAATACTAAAGAGGACTGTAATCTCAAGCAAGATGTTTCCATTGGTGGACGTGGGTCGTTGGACCACTACTACCACATAATAGAGAGTGATCGAATTCTCGGTAGTAAATACAGAGTTGTCATTCTCTGGGAATGTGAATTTGAAACCATGATGCAAACCATTCCAAGTCGACGTGAAATAGTTAATAGAATTTCCACCGATGTAGTGAATGGTGTATTGAATATGGGAAGTGCACTTTTTGGCGGCATATGTAACCCATTTATATTATACTACCCACCAAGCGAAGGTGTCAAAATACATTATGTCGATTTTTGCTCCTTATATCCGTACTGCATGAAAAACACTCCGTGCCCAGTAAAAACGCCTCGGCATTGCCTATCTGTGCGAGAAATTCCGTCTTTCCAAGAATTCTCCGATTGCATGAATGAGACATATCTCGGATCGTGAAAGTTGAGGTTCTTCCTCCTAATGATCTGTATATTCCAGTTCTTCCTCTCAATTCATAGATGGTAAACTTTCTTTCATGCTATGTACCACATGCGCTCAGCAAATCTCACGCGAGTGCCATCACTCTAAATAACAACGTATAATTTGCGGAGTTTACACCCTCCCGGAACTAAAACTTACCCTGGAAAAGAAGAATAAGATCAAGAAAATTTACAAGTTTGGGGAGTTTGAAAAAAGGGATGGTCTGTTTGCAGAGTATATAAAAACATTTCTAGAAGAAAAAATAGAAGCTTCTGGATCCCCGCGAGGAGTGGTTGGAGAGAAGGAGAAAACGAAATATGTGAAGAGGGTGAATCAGGCTGAGGGGATAAAAATACAAATAGAAAACATCGAAATTAATCCTGAAAAGCGTTTTAGAGCAAAGCTCTGTCTAAACACGCAAGAATTTCTTCCTTCAATTAGTATTTTCTATATTAATATATTACATTTAAAGTGTAGTTTTTATAAATATTATCACATTGTACAACAAATATGAAGTCAATAGTTTATAAAACTAGAAGTCGATAATGATAATAATATTAATAAAAAAATTGAAGTCAATAATAATAATAATAAAAAAAAAATAATCCTGATCATATTTTCGTCCTTTTACAGTCTATGGGAAAAATTTGCCTGGAGGATTCGTGGTATGAAAACGGTCATCTGTGCTTCGGATCATAATGCAATCGAGCTGATCAAAAACGATGACTTCATTGTGAACTCGTTGGATGTAGTTGGCAATGCATACATCGCGAAAGTGGAGAATGCTGAACATGTAGAAGTTGAGTCCCACGTAACGAATCTTCCAATTGCAGAATTCACAACCGCCTGTGCTCGAATCAAGCTATATGGCCTCTTAGACTCGTTGGGTAAACAGTTGTTGTACTGTGACACGGACAGTGCCATCTACATTGCTAGGAAAGATGACCCACAACCTCGACTTGGAGAAATCATAGGTGATCTCACCGATGAGATCAAAGATGTGTACGGTGCAGAGTCGTATGGAGATTCATTCTGCTCTACGGGTTCAAATCATATTCGGTACGTATCCAAACGACGATTGCGGTTAAGTATATACTTCGTGGTAAAGGATTAACCATTAGCAATCAGACGAAGAATATAATAACCTACGATGCTATGAAATGCCTAGTTGAAGCCGATGATGAGAGTCACATCCCTGTACCATTTATGGGTTTCAGAGCCGAGGAACATGGTGGAGTGAAAGAAGTGAGAAAGGAAAAGATTTTGAGAAAAACCTTTCGCAAACGCATTGAGCTCTCAAGGAGTTATCGAACCATACCTTTCGGTTTCAAAGGGATCTTACATGAAATTTAAAAAGTCATATACATTGAATCTCTGCCAGCTATTATTAGCTTTTTATGTGTATATATATATATATATATATATATATATATATATATATATATATATATATATATTCATTTTTAATCATTAATAATATTTTCTGGTTAATATGAGTAAAATAAAAATGAAATAATACGTGTTATACTACCAATGTTTTATTTTGTCTACAAAATAACTCATCACATTTTCTTGATCTTGCAAGAAGGAGAATTCTTTCATTCTTGCCTCTTCAATCTTGGTTTTCGTCATAAGAGTATCAGTGAGTTGATGGGAATACTACGAAAGAAAGCGAAATAACATGGTTTTAGTGTCAAATATAGCAATGTTTACTACTTTCTCGCCATCATTCACCTGGTTAGAATATAATATGCAGAAAAACCTATCCATCCATATATTGTGACGATCAGATACGCCTCCTACAAAGAAAACCCGATCCATAAGCTCGTTTTTTTAATTTTTCACCGATGATTAATCTTCTAAATGCATAAACTGGAGTTGTTCAAGTAGTTCTTTTCCATTATTGTAGTTGAAAGGTGTTTGGACTGACCCACTATACATAAATTCAAACCAATAAATTGGGTGTTCATGAATAATTCGAAGAAGATAATCGAAGAAATCAACCGGAGATAAATAATCTGGGCTAAATTTATAATCCGATCCACACACATCTTTGGTTGAAAAATACTTACTAACTCTGGGTGTGATGCGGTGTGGATGGAGGATCATCTTAAAACGTGTGCCACACAGAGAGGTTTAGCGACAAGTAATTTAAAATATGTCAACTAGACAGACCAATTAAAGGATGGTAAAAAGATTAAGCGTCAACTCCACTGTTATGCGGGTACAAGAAAATGCATGATAATTCAAAAGCTCTCTACCGATTACTCCCATGTGTACTGTGTATGTGTGTGTGTGTGTGTGCAGACTAAGATTCTTATGAAAAGGTCCCTGACCAAGGCTTGGGGTTGGGGGTTGGAGGATTCAGCTTCCACCAACAACCCAGTAAGGGAAGAAAGATAGTGGGGGGTGGTTAGTGGGGGGGAGGGAGACTCGGACCTCACCCAGGAATATTACTCACGTGTCCATCCACTCCGCAAAGTGATGGGTTCATCAATATCTTCATGTGAATTACTCTCATCCGATCACTTTCATCATTAGAAGAAGTGTCACTATCACTCAATCTTTCACTTTGGTCACTCAACCTATATATATTATATTGACCAAAGAAATAAACGAATTGATATGAAAAAAGTCATGAGTGCATCATCCCATGGAAAAGGCAATAAAATAGCTAAATAACCTATGTCCAAGCTGTTAGTTGTTTCCATTTCTTTTCGACATGTGACAAATCGTCACCAAACCAGCTGGCAAAAACTTGGAAAATAAAAAGTGAGTTCTGATTGGCTAAGAGAAAATGACGTCATGTGTGATACATAATACGAGAGAACATAAAATGCTTACTTTGAGTATTACGACCTATTTTGACTCAAATGGGAAATTATACGAGGCTTGGATCAAACGGGTGATCCATCGTCGGCAGACAGTGTGTATTGCCTGGATTTAACAAGTGATTCATCGTACAGAACTGTTAATCAATCACTCTTTACTACTAGGAAGCCATCACATTTATTAACAATTTAAAAATAAACTAATTCTTTTAATTTTGCCTTAAAAAAATTAACCTTGTAACATATAGTTGTCATATATCTTCATTTTACAGACGTGAAACTAATCTTTTTTAACTCCCTTTCTCCCTTTAACAAGAGTGCTTGTATAGCACAGTTGACGTTTGGAAATTTGGGGGCTCTCTCGGCAAAATCATCTGTATGGAAGGTGAAGACGGTAGTGGTAAATGTTTACAACTACAGTCCTCTCCTCAAAAGCTAGTGTACTCTATCCAACAATATTTCCATTTATTTCGACTTATGATGGTTGTTGCAGTAGTATGGGCAACTGTAGCACAAGTTGGAGATGCTAGTGCTCTCTTTGCCTAGCAGCCGTAAGGAAGGCTAAGAAGGCAGTCGTAAAAGTCAGCACTACATCCACTGCCAAGTGAAACTGGTACTCTCTCGGAGGTACTCATTTTCACCTTTTGATAACTTCCAACTCTAATTCCACACAGTTTTCGTATCTAGCATTAAAGACCTGACTAACCTTCTTATACTGTGACTGGGGAGAAGCTTTGGAAACTCTACATATTTCAAGAGACCAAGACCAAGTTTGAGTAGTCCTTGTAGTTGGGGCTAGATGATTTTTTTCTTTTCGTTTATGCCTTAGTAACGACTTCTCTGCACACACCTCAATTCATGTTGGCGGTGGAGAGAGTAAGGAGGGCGATAACAAGCCTCCTGGTGAAAGAGATCACTACACAAGATCTCTGAAGGCTAAAGGGGTTTCCTTTTATTATCTTGCAACCTGCTTTAAATATTTACGAGTCCGTCTCAGGTCCTTCACTGCTGATAAGGTTGCTCGTTCTTCCATATCATTCTATATGGAAGTTCCTCTTTTACCCTTTTCCAGCGATTCGCACGTAAGTGACTCATTTTATAATATGAAGGCTGTCACCTAAAATTTAGCGATGCAAATAGACCCGAGAATGGAATTTTTTGAAACTACCTTTCTCCCCACCATTATCGATTTTCACCCCTGTTTGGTTCCGATATATAGATGTGTTTTGGTATAGGAAGCACCCCATACCTTGACACCAAATATTTATGTCGTTCGTATAGGAAGGACCGAGTGATGGAAGGAGCTGGTACGTATGGGCTGTTTACGTACTACACCCCCCAAAACTCCGTGATTAACGTTATATCTCTCTAAGGGTGCTATGTATCTTGATTATTGACTTCTTTAAACTTTGAGGGTTCCTTGTGCCGTGCTTAGCGATTCGAGATAGAATAAAAAAATTGTTAAAACAAACTAAAACTTCAATTAAAACAAAAAAAATTAAACATAAACCAAAGAAATAATACACACTAAATACACAGAAATGACTATAATCAATTTTAAGTAAGGCTTTCTAAATTGACCTCTCGAAATTATAGTGACGGTTGACCCACCGCTCCCTACAATATGAAAAAAAATGCTGACTGTCTCTACTGGAGTTTAAATACCTTTGTCCCTCTTGCGACGGGTTTGAATCTGACCTTGAACTCAATGAGCTCAGACACCGCAAGAATCTTGTTGGCTCGTTGACGCGTACCTCGGCCAGATGGTTGGTGGTGGACGGAATAACTTCTAAAGCCACAGAGGACTTTGGCTAGTGGCAGATAGGGGATCCACTCGCCTTCGGCAGGAAGGGATATCACCACGGGATTGTGAAAGTATGTTCCTTTCTCCTCTTCGGATTACTCTGGGGAATAATTCCCACTGGCTAGCGATGAGCCAGGCGGGAATCCTTTGACTCAGGGGAGTGCTGGGAGGAGTTCACTCGGGGGTCTTCCTCAAGGGCGAGGACTAGCTTTGTGTTTTGGGCTGCACCTGGATAAGAGGGAGGGGGTGTTCTCTGACGAGAATAAGTTGAACTTGGATCTTAAACCAAGTTAACTTAAAGTTCAGGGTGACAACCGGGAGCGAGCTCGAGGATGAGCTTCTTCTTCTTAGTTCTGGTATTTCTCAAGGACGAGGACTATCTTGGTGCTTTGTGCTACACCATGATAGGGGGGTGGGTTTCTCTGACGAAAATAAGTTGAACTCGGACAAGTTAACTTAAATTTCCGTTTGATAACCAGGAACTAGCTCGAGGATGAGCTGCTTCTTAGTCCCTTCTCTTGGTAGCCCGGGCTTTTTGCCAGGAACTTCGTCGCCTGCTGACTCACGTATTCTACCACGTTTTGCCAAGGTTTTTGGTATATATACGTCGTCACCCCACTGAGGTAGGGGTAGGAGGGGCGGGGGGATTTGGGACGGGCTGCATGAAGGTTCCTTCTCCAATGGTTTTTCTTAGGGCGTCTTATCTATGGTCCTAAAGGACCTTCGGGTTTGAAGGAGACGCGTCTCCAATTTCGCACTTGAGGTGAAATGGAATACCCGTTCTTAGGGGAGATCTTGCAGTTTTAACCGTTCTGCTTTTCATCGTTACTTTTGGGACAAAATATACAATCCACCTCTACCAATTTTCACTGTTCCCAAAGATTTTCATTATTGTCTCATCCCAGATAAA
Source organism: Ceratothoa steindachneri (assembly GCA_963969495.1). Lineage (NCBI taxonomy): Eukaryota > Metazoa > Arthropoda > Malacostraca > Isopoda > Cymothoidae > Ceratothoa > Ceratothoa steindachneri. Next base: position 76,828,062 of record OZ018328.1, read on the forward strand.
CGTCATTGTTGATGATAAGAGAACCCATAGGTAATAATAAAAGATGATGCACGAGGGATTTCAACTTTTTATATGACCAAACAAGTATCATACATAGATTAAGAAAGAAGGAAGAGAGATATAGCAAACAGAATGAAATCCTTTAATCTCTTTCATTCGTTGATGAAAGAAATAATAGGTACAGTTCAAACCTATGTCATCGAGCGGTCGTCGCTTTTCAAGCCACCACGCTATCTGTTTGGCAACCCTTCACATACCCAACCCCAAAATGGTTCACGTCAATTTTAAGCAGATCAGTGTATGTAAGTCTCTTTATGTTGAAGATGAACTCCGTGTGTCTCTCTTACTAATGCTTAATCTGTAGAAGACATACTACTCTGCAAAAAGTGGATGAAGAGCATTTTTTTCTTGAAATTCCAATCTCAGAGAGCTGAAATAAAACAAAACGGAATTGTTTGCTTGCCATTTGATCAGATTTTAACCAGAAAAATCCAATTTTTCGCCTGAGTTAACAGAAACAAAGAAACAAAAATCCACTTGACACTGGAGCACAGCAAACAGGAGCGAATAAGGACTAATGCTTTAAACCTTTTAGTAGCTGCTCTTAGAAAATTAAATTTATGTGCACAATATTTGAAGTAAAATTACTCTAAGCAAGTTTTGATAAGGACGCAAGGGAACACACAATAAATAATTATCAAAAGAGGATGGTATCTTACAGAATACTTGCCTATAATGAATTCAATGAATTAATCTGTTTTCAATTAAATATACCTCACATGCTACCACCTTCTAGCACTCTTTACATCTGAAAAGCGAGTGTAATTAATCATAAACATGATGGACAGAATGATAGGTACAATTATATGGCTGCCAGTTTTTAGTGGAATGGTTTTGACACCGGTTGAAGTGGAAGAGAAAGTTCATTTACACTATAAAGCAATTTGCATAGATCAGGTGCCGTCTAAAGAAGTTGCCATGCGAGAATTGAATTACTCTTTCAAAGTCAAATAAATTAGGGAATAAATGAGATAAATTAATTAACTCCGTAATAAGTCAAATTCAATTTCTTTAGGTGAAAAAACATAATAAATGAGTGGCGCCGAATAAATTTAGACAAGATACAAAGATAAATACAAGTCATGGCCACAGTTATTATAGATTTATTTTCCAATATAACCAGATTAAACTATCGCAAAGGGGGGGAGGTAAAAGTAAAACCATAACCAGATTCGAGGCATCACACGACAAACAGAAGATGAAAACTGGTACGCGAGCTGTCGGGTTTTAGAGGGGTTTTAATGGCGCGCATCCAGATACTGAACTATCCGACGTCAGGTGTCGTTGAGTAGCTTTGAGTGTCGTCGGGTGTTGTTTGGTGACATTAGGTGTCGTCGAGTGTCGTTGGATTTCTTTAAGTGTCATCGAGTGTCATTGGGTTTCTTCAAGTGTCGTCGAGTGTCGTCGAGTGTCGTAGGGTGTCATTGGGAGTTGTCGAGTATCGTCGAGAGTCGTCAAGTGTCGTCGGGTATTGTCTATTCTTGCAAAATGTCATCAGGAGTCGTCTAGTGTCGCGAGGTGTCGAGGGAAGTTTTCGAGTCTCCGTAAGTGTCGTAGTGTTCTTGCTCTCGTCGAGTGTCGTCCGGTTCCCTTTCCTTTTCATCTAGTGTCTTCAAGTGTCGTCGGTGAAAGTGACACTGACGTAACCACACAACTAGAAGGTACATCGTCAAATTTAGCATCGTAAACAAAAGATGGTGTCGGGGGGATGGGGTATTGCCTCACATATGAGAAAAACCTGGAGGAAATACACGCCCACCCAGATCAAGTGCCCGAATTTCTGTACCTTCCTGGCACCAATGCAGCTTTATATCTTCCACTATTTCCATTTCTGCTACCTTTGTGTCTATTCGCCTCGTTCCTATTGTGCTTTAAATTTTTGAGAAAAATAAAATCTTCCCTCCCCCCTTTATGTTCATTTAAACAGAAGACCACACGATTTTTAGACACTATTGGCACTCCATACGAATGAAGTGTATATGTTTTAGCTTAAAATTGGTACTAAATTTGTTATGTTCCATTTCTCGCTACATTTGACACGCACACCCTGAGACTACTTTCCTACTATTCCAAAACTTGTTTTTGCCTCATCAGTACCATTACCAATCACAAGGCACCCTAGATACTGTAAAATCTCGCACTTGTTTGAGTGCCAGAACACAAGCAATTTTTCCCACCTCCATGCGGCCATTGCTGGTGGTGGGTCGGCTTGTTAGTTGTCATGTCACTTGAAATTCTCGATTAGTACGAACTACTGAAGCAACTTCCTCTGTCGCCACTTGGCAACTTCTGCTTGCTGTGTCACTGCACAGGTCACGAACAAGACTGCTAACACATCCGGAGTGAAACCCCGAGTTGTAAGAAAACACGCGGCGGAATAAGCAGGATCGCCTAGATGCAGGTATAACCCCTCTATTCCCATTTTTCCTCCTTAATGGTGACATGTTGTGTTAGCATCTCTTCAGAAGTTGTTTTTTTCATAATTTCTGTCTGCGTCCATCTCTCTAAATCTTCACTAGACCTTGATGTTTTTGGTTGACGAGGCGATTAGTGACAATACCACTCTGAACGGTGGAGGGGCTTCACCCTAATCTTTTGATTTCAGCATAGGTTTCCTCTTTACCATTTTCTGGTTACCCTCAGTGACGAAGTTACCCCTCCACCGTGCTTTTTCAGGGGTCGCTCCAATACCACTCTAGCGAAAAGAGGTCTTGTTCCTCTGATTGTCTTTTCATTAGTGATGGATCCACCGTAACTCCCGTTTGTGTCATGCGAAACATCACAACCCCTTTAGAGAGGTAGGACGCGAAATCGTCCCAAAGGCTTTCATCTAACCTTCATAGACCCAAACTTTCTGACCTTGAGGGAAGCCGGCTCCACCTTTTTTCCCTATGCAGATCAACTTGTCAGCTCCAGTGATGGATGTGAGGGTCAAATGTCTTATGAGTCCTCACTCGGGATACCAGACACATGAGGTGGGGATGGCCAGTTTGAGGCTCTTCCCGAGGTAGTGGTAATTCGGTGGGTACCCCTGGCTAAGATCTCAGGATTTTTCATGGTGGCTAATCTGCACCAGACACCGAAACTAACTTCGCACCAATGTAAGTTACTCCTCAGGTGGCAAGGATCACGAAGACTCACAAAATTAGAAAGAACCCTTACTTCAACTGGTGCTTCATTGAGGGCTAAGGTCTTCTCCATATCAGAGAAAGATCTCGGCGAGGCTGAGTCTCCGGTCTCGGGGGCTCTTCCGTCATTGGATGGAAGCGGGTTACATCACTCTCTTTCTCGCCCAAAAGGAAAAGCAAGAAGAACTCTAAGAGGACTAATGGAGGGGGCTCTTCTCTCTCCGCAATCGACTAACCCAAATCCGGTACGTCTATCTCCAAGGTTCCTTCGGGAAGGCAAGCCTAGACAAAGACCAAAGTCGCAGGTATGGTGAGCGGAGCCTCGATTACGTGCTGGCGGCCTCTTATGACGAGCTTACCTAGCCTTTTTATGCCCGCTCGCTTCAAGCGCTTTTAGTTATCATCTCTACTGATGGCAGCAATTTGACCAAAGACATCATGTTCCATCATTGGATATCATTAGCTAGGTTGACTGGTAGAGAGCATAAGGTGACCAATTTCTCGGACAGGAACCTTTTTGCGAATATGGCTGACCTTCCCGAGGCGGCCCTAATTAGTGTTCTTTGGAAATTCATTAGTTTGCCGCTGAATTTGACATCGTACCCTTCCATGAATTTCGTAAAAGGGATGGTTTAAGCTAGGAAACTCATGGAATCCTTTTTAGAAGACATCACCGAAAAGCTGGATGAGCAATGATCGGTCATAGTCAAAAGATTAGTGAGAAAACAGTGGGGAGGAATGTCGAGATCTAGGCCTACACCCTTCGTACCATTTGATCGTGACAGCCTTCCTAAGTTAGTGTGTGCCACTTGGTATCGCTACCGTGTGAAAGACTTCGTGCTGAGTGCCGCACACCTACAAAAATTCAACAGCTACATAGGGTGTTGAATCTATGGGAGAACACCATTCCATAGGCAAGTTCGTAACAGCCCCTACCATAGGGGGAAACTAGCTATAGTGAACCAATATAAGTAATTAAGGAACTTAACGTTCTAATTTTGGTTGGATCTCTACAGCTCTCTATGATTAAAAGGATGCCTCCAAGATGTTGTCTGAAGTTCTGTGATAATATTAACGGTGAAGTACTATCAGTGTAAGTACAGAAAATCCTTATTTTATCCATATTTATCTCATTCCGCGAAGTCATATTTCCGTTTCAATTTCGAAAAATTATTGGATATTTGCTCCCCTTTTCTAAACCGACCTCGGTAAGTCGTCCATCACATCCATTTGCCACTTCAATTTGAACGCCTTAATGGACTTGGCATTATTAAAAATCTTTATAAAATAACCCTCTTGAATTAAATTGTCCCCTCCACTCCACAGGTCAAATGAACCTTGAAAGAGGGAGAATATCAATAATCTCTTGTAGACAAGTGAAGATATAAGTATTGAAATAACTATCAGTAAAGGAGAAAAAAACCATTATGTGTACCTGTGTTGACTTATGATTATTGATAGATCAAATCCACTACAATCAGTAATGGGTCAGGAAAGGGCATTCATTCGTAAACTCTGCAAAGAATCTACCCAAAAGGTTTGGACGTCCTTAGAGAAGAGAAAAGCATATAATATGACGTAGATAAGGGTCAGAGGAGAGAATTAGGACTAAAGAACTTTGCATCAGGGTTAAATAACCTCATTTTCCAATTCAAAACGCTTTCTGAAACTGAGGAAGGAGACCTTTTATGCCACATGTCCTAGAAGCACACCTGTGTTTGTGTGTATCAACAGATTTGTCTGTATTTGTTATTTAAGCCCCTCCTCCGTTTTATCTTCTTGTGCTTTTATCTTGACTTTGAAGTTTAAGGCAAGATTGGACCCCTTAGAACTCAAGAGAGTTAGTTGCCTTCACTCATAGCCCAGATTTCAAGCAAAGTGGGGAAGTGTTTGAATTAAGAGAGGGAAACAAAGTACACTGTCTAACAAATTTCAGCTTCTCAAAAAAACATAGATCTTATGTGCATTTTATATGAAGTTGAGTGTGTTAAATTCGAATTTGATAAAAACAAATTCCCATCACGTAACATTTTCTTGTAAATTGCCAATTTAATAACTTTGCAATTGATACTGATTTACACGATACTATAAATGTATTTCGTTACTAAACTCAGATTAAATGTGTCCATTGTAACTAATTCATTAATATATAATGAATCACCATGTTTGTTGACATTATATAATGTATTAACTTCCATTTTAGTATTTACTTCTTCGTTTGTATGACGTCTCAGGCGTGTCACGCTTCAGGTTCCAGCAGAAGTCAGCCAGCATAGCAGGGATCCATTTTCTCTTATACCTGTTTTCCATTGACGCTATATTTTGATGTAATCTCTCCATGTTAACCACTTACATCTGGATTCTCTGGGAAGAAGGCAGATGAGAATGAATAAAGTGTATCTTCAGTGACCTATTGCATCCGAGATCTTGGTAGCATTGGAATAGGCTATCCACTATACACTCTCGCTGGGCCCCTTGGTGCTTTTCCAGAAGTTTACATCTTCGAATGCATGCCAGGCCACTAGTTCAGTTTCATCCATTGTCGCCTCGAAGTCATCATCAGCTATAAGTTGACGAATCTGAGAGCCTACGAATATGCCTTCTTTAATCTTGGCATCACTTATTTATGGAAATATCGCTTTGAGGTACTGGAAACATGGCTTGTTATGTTGCAGTGCTTTGCTAAATTGTTTCATTAGGCCTAGTTTTATATGGAATGGTGGCAAAATGATTTTCTCCTTATTACATGATTTACATTATGGCATCCAGGCGTCATATTTTCCTGAGGTGATTATTCTGGGCGTACTGTTCCACTTGCAAAGGAAGCATATAAACTTGGTGTAACGAGTTTAGAGCTCTATTGTAGGGCTACTACTTTCAACTCTGCACAAATTAGCCACTCATGCCCCTTTTAGCTCATGCGGTCTAGAATAAAAGGAAGATCTTCATCTTTCTCTCTTAAAATGACTGAGTGAGCAACTGGAACTGAAGGCTTAGTGTTCCAAATGTGACACAAAACCGCTTTTATACTGTGAATGGATCCATCTATGAATAATCTCAACTCATTTGGTTCATAGGTCAGCTCAAGTGCATGGAATTGGCCTCTGATATCATTACAATAAGTCAAGTTGTTTTCAAATGTCAAGAATTTTTATAGATCTGCAGAACGCTTCCTAAATACTATACATCGAGTATGTTCATCCAACATGTTCCATTTTTGCAGACGTGAGGCTAGGAATTCACTCTAATCCTTAGTAAGTACTAGATCACGAAAGGAATGCTAGCGAGGGAAACCTTTGGTATTAGAAATAACCCCGTTTGTGGCTCTTCTAAAAGAGGGACCTGGTTAATTCCAGGAGGTTTCTGGGATTGGAGGATGGATTGTTGCGTTCATCTTTATTTTCCTCTAAGGGAAAACACTTGCTAGTATTAAATCAGGTTTCTCCTTTCAAGTGATCATTGTAATACAAAACAGGGGTAATGTTTCCATGTCAATAAATTACTGACATTAACATAGCAACATTTATAATACTTCAATATAATAGATGTTCGAAATCTTCTTAATTCGTGAAACTGAATGTCATTGATGTTGAAGTTGAGAGAATGCAAGAAACAAGATCTGCTGACCAAAGTCGTGTGTTCTGAATTATTCTGATATATGACTTTACGACCGTCAAAACTTTCAATAATTCCCGGACTAACTTTGGGAGGACCTTTACAATTATATCTTACGAAAGAGAATGTAAAACAACCTTAGGGTTTCAGATTTTGCTAGATTCGGCCGAATGGTTATGATGTTATTCCCAAATAATTCTCCGGCTAACCTTGAGAGGACCCTGGCAATTATTATATCATTCAAAAGAGAATGTAAAACAACATGAGGGTTTCAGAATTTTAGTCGCACGCGACTAAAAATAGGTCATGCCATGGAATAAACTCATATTCTTACACTAAAATATATGCCCTCAAGTCAGTTGTAACTATTATGCCAAGTGGTTGGTTTTAGTAGTATTTCTCACCATAGAAAACGCCTCGATAGACCTTTACCTTACATTAAGAAGGAGATGAGGGAATGGTAGGAGTGATGACCTGAATAGAGAATCTGACAATACTTTGCCGGCATCTTCTACATCAGGCATGTTAAGGGAATGCGCCAAGGCCAATCAAGGAACAGGTAACCAAGGTGTTTGGTAGTAATACAGTAGCTAATTGAAAATCAGCGGAGAAGTAATCTCTAAACGTCAATTATGCGAATATTTTATTGTTACATAATTTTAATCAAAATTTGTGGAACCCAATTTTGGTGTGTCATTTTTTATTCATATCTGTTTTAATGACCCATAAAAGGAGGTAGACGCCGCTACCTACTAAATCTTTGAAAAGAAAGGGTTTAATAGAATGAGTGAGGGGTACTGTTTTTAATTTTTAACATGTATTATGCATTTGAGGGGGAAGAAAAAGCTCGTATATAGAGCAAAGAGGCACATGAGTACGAACGCAATCTCTCTCTCGTTGTAAAGGAAGAGGAAAAAGGGAATAAGTCGGATTTCAGCCCTCGAAACCTCCAAAACCTTTTACGAATTCTCACTCGCCTCCATCAAAGTTGAAAATTAACATCAGTTCAGAATAATTTGGGTTGATTGAGGTCACTGTAGACACATTCACACACATATACGCACATCATGATCCCACATTAATTTCATCTCTATTTCTATACTCTAAGACATTTAAATAAATTATTACTAAAAGGTTTGAGGGAAATTGTTTAGCATAACTTAAGCACATGTTCGGCCGCAGAACTTCACCAATTTGCCCCATAGTTCGGAAGTGATTTTTATTCCATTCTTTTTCTAATCTTTGCCAGAGATATTCATCATGGGTTGGTCTCCGAGTTATAACCTTCTCACAGAGTATCTTTCATGGCTCTGAGCAGGCAAGTTCAAAACGTCTATATTTTTAGCATCTAAGAATTTCTTCACCGTCTTTAGTGTCGGTGAAGTATATAGGCGGATAACTGGAGAAGAACAAAGGAAATCGAGTTAGATATCGACATGACGAAGTCCGGCGTCAGCACGGCACTCAAAGAACGGAACAGAGAAGAAGCTCATTCTGAGCCAGTTCCTGGTGGTCACACAGAAGTGTAGATAGACTCTTGTATTGAGAATCACTCTCATACATCTCTCGTCAGAGAAACCCCCTATCTCGGTTTTCAATAAAAACCAGAGATAATCCTCGCCATTGAGGAATACCCAAAGTGAACTCCCTCAACCCCCCCCACCCCCACCCCCATTAGTCGAAGGATTCACTTTTGCTCATCGCTAGTCAGTGGGAACCATCTCAAGATTAACGCTAAGATTGGAAAAAGCATACCTTCACGGCCCCGTTGCTTAAATCATCTGACTACGAAAACGTGCTTAACGCCATCCACCTCTCTCACCGAAATCACCTGTTGCTCCAAGTCCGTTTCCTCGCCAGACAAACGGCTGAGCATCTGCGAACACTCCCACGCGCCTAACAGCAAACTATTTCACCATCTACATAAGATCCAAGGTCAAGGTTATTCTTCAGCCGGATTCACGTGTGCTATATTTTAAAGGTAAAAAAATTAAATTATTTTTGTGTGTCAATTAGCATCCAGTATTAAAGTGAGCTTAGGGGTTAACCATTACTTTATATTCATTTGGTTTAAATTAGTAATTCTAACATAGACTCGTTTCTTCGTAGATATAAAGTATGTTTTAAGATTTCACTTTTTATGTTGTAATTAAAGATATATTTTGGTTAGAAGTATTTAATTCAATCCTCGAAACGCTGCACCTGGCACTAGAAATCCTCAAAGATTAAATAACGTAAAATAATATATCACTCTTAGAGAAAACGTAATAAAGGAGTTATTGAAGTACGCAACAAACCTACGTACACCGCCACTCGGCTCTTGCAATACCACAACACTCACCATCTCTCGAGGATATTGTAAGCCCGCAATCCACTCCGTCCAGACTGCCGTCTGTTTCCAGTGAACCCCCGTAACCCATCGTCGTACGTCGTCGAAGATCTCGTCAGCAGATCTACCTTCGTTAATCTTTGGCCCCTGTTCAGAGGAAAACTATCAAGCCCCCTTCTTCCCGGAGAGTTGTGCGGCCCTGTCATCTTCACCATCCCCTCAAGATTCCCGTTCTTTCGAGACTGAGACTCCCCTACCGATCTGCAGAATCATCTCGAGTTGAGATTAAGTCTCTCTGGAGCAGAGAAAATTGCATTCTTCATCACGAATTAATCCAAACCCCATTTTCGAGTCCTCCTCGTCAGGACTCTCCGAAGACCTGCGCCGTTGCCCCACCCCTTCCCCATCCAATTCGCTCGCGCTTGAAGGTAAAGCGATCTTGTATGGCCATTTAACTATCATAAGTAATTTTTTCCCCATTTTGTATATATATATATATATATATATATATATATATATATATATATATATATATATATATATATATATATATATATATATATTATATATATAAATTTCTCCCTTTTATTATATATGTTAAAAATATATTTTGGGAGTATTGTCTTTTAATATCCTTTAAACTGCAACTTGGCAAGCAATTAATCTAAATCCCGTCAACCGTAAAATCTCACTCTTTATTAATCGCACCGAACTATCTCAGGCGGCCTGTGGTCCGCTGCCCGCTCGTGCTTGTGTATCACTGTGAGCGCCGAGCTAGTCTTCACATGTATACCTTGCACATGCACTTGTACGACCATTACATGTTGATTTTTATCTGATCCAAACATATTAATTTTAACTTGGTCGGCGAAGAAGACTTTTCTACTTTTACACCTTCACAGGACCTGCTCATTAGCGAAGGCCAAGCTAGCCACTTTATTCTTTTTTACTTATAAGTAGTTTCTTAGAAGTGGATCGTGCTATAAATCCTACCAATCCCAAGCAGCGTGTGTCAGTAATGTGAGACATATTCGTGTTCATATTCATGTTTATTTTCTCGGCAACTAGATGTGAAATAGCGGCTGGTGTCTCAAATATCTGCTTCAACCATATCCGTTGCCGCGTCCTCTAGAGTGGTTCTTCGAGGCTAACTCGTTTTTTTCATCAACTCTCAGGACCAAGTTTTCCACAAGGAACTTTATTATGCGGAATTACACGTTTTGAAGGCTTTAAATGTGTGACATTGCCATTCCTTCCCATTTCCACTGGAAAATCTGCTTTCAGAAGAAAGTGTCAACATTTCCTTCACTCGCCATCCTGATAAATCCGCAAATTAAAAGTAAAAGGTGTATAATACAGTGAAAAAGTGACATCATGCATTCGATACGAATCGTTACGTGTGAATCGAAAGTTATAAGTTGTCGTTTCCTAGTTTGGGGTGGTACTTTAAATGAATGTACGGAAATAACAATGTATCACTACTGTTACTCTCTAGGGCCGTAAATGGATATAAATAAATGTAATTTGCACAACAATAAGAGAAATCAGAAACGTTACTAACTCTATCGTTGACTGAGTGAAGTCGGTGCTACTTTCCACTGCCTACTACGAGTGAGAACTGTTATGATTGAAGTTTATTCTGACACCAAATAGAAAATTTAACCAAATTGAGATCCTTTATTTCCTTATCGAAAATATAATGACGCTATTCATATAAAATAATATGTGTGTGGATGTGATAGAGTTAATTATATGAAAATAATTGGATTTCAAGTGATTAGAGGCACGAATAAGACTGAGTCGGGAGCCACAGATTGAAAGAGGAATAAATAATCTTTGATTAACAAAGAGTTGCTTGCGCCGCGAGATTTCGAGGTGTGAGAGGTGGTGAAATTAATGTGACAAAACATCAATATCCTGCCGTTAAGAGCGAGTGAGTAGGAGCACCTGAAGGAGTAGCACCCCATGTCCCTCAGATTCCAGTGCTTCAAGAGAAACTGGTGGTCTCCACACCTGAATATACCCAACCAAGGGTGAAAGAGGGTATTATACTTTATTAATTAAATATAAGTGAATAGGGATGGAATGAAATTATCTCCACAAATGAAGTTATTAAAAGCTCTGGAAAATAGATTGCGTTTAGTGGCCATCGTTGTCCTTGATGAAAATGGGGATCTTCCAGGAGAGTACTGCAAGTACGAGGTCAAAAAGGGAAGTAAAAACACATGAATGGAAGATAGTCGAATAAGGACGGACGGAGAGTCCAGTGAATCGGTCGTCAGGAGAGATACTGCTTCCTTGTTGAAGCATTGATGATAACAACAAAGCGAAGGGAAGATGAACAAAAGGCGGCGAAGTCTACATACTCGTAAGAGATGTTGTCAGGAGAAATGTCGTGAATCCAGGTCATGTTATAAGTTAGAAAAGAGTAAAGACTGCGACGTGAAAACGGTTATCTGCAAAGTACGAAATTTTAACCATCATAATCACCAGACGGGAGGTAATCACGAAAGTCATCGTCAGGCGAGAGGGGGGAAATGAATAAAAGCAGATTGGGGTCGAAGCGAGAAAAGTTCCCCCCACCCCTTTCCTCTTCTTGCTCCTATTCTCTATCTCTCTTTGCCTCTATTTAGTCGAGCCAAGAAGTGGTCCTAGCAGGACAACGTGAGTGTTTCCCCTATGCTTTTTATTAATAAACTCGAAAATGAGATGGGTAGAACTTTCATATCTGTGGAGGTGAAAATGTTTCACTAGCACAAGGGTAAAAGAGCGAGTTACATACTCTGTATCATTGGAAAAGTAGTGCAGCATTGTTATTAGAGTAGTGTATATTAGGGGCACTAGGGTGCGCTTGGTAAGCTATCACTGTAGGCCGGTAAGAGAGCTTCTCTCATTGCCCTTCCCTCTTTATCGGCTGTCGTCTGTCTGCACCCAATTTCTCAGGGGATTGAAGTGGTAACAAATCAAAATATGGAAGAAATTTTACGACGGCAGATGCTGCAAGGAAGAATATTAAGTAGGGAAGATTCTGCCGTAAAGATGTCTCTCAAGAGTGATAGATACATCGCATCTAAAGGAATAATACTACACTGGAAAGATGGAAGAAAATAAATGAGTATAAATTGTGACGGTGGCGGAGGTCATCAGTAAATGAGGGAAAGAAAAGACACTAGCTTCGCCATGTGAGAAAAAATAATAACGGCGAAATAAAAACAAATTTCTTCCTAATTCTGATGTAGCCTTAATTCAAGATTAGGGAGTTAGCTAACCTCTTTTTACCCTCAGTGGACAATGAGCGGACCTGGTTAAAGAGGTTTTCGAGAGAGCCTATCACTGAATTAGCGCAGCGCTGTCTACTAGGGTAACTTCGTTCATAATGGAACCAATCAAATTATTTACTTACCTTTTGTATGAGCGTGGTTCCTCTGGTCACTTCGTTTATACTCTACAATAAGCCATGAAGAGGAGGGAATTTCTGATCAGGTAGAGTGATAACTCCCTCTAACAGGAATACGTGGTGCTTCTTTCAAGTTCTCTAACGAAGTATGTAGTGTCTTTAGTCTCGATTAGGGTATCTATTTTTTTCTAAATATATTTGTTTATTTTAACTTAATGAGCATTGTTGAATATCTTCAATAATGTTGTCCACATTGGACCGTGTGTGTCAATTATTTACCCGCTGAAGTGAACCAACGTAGTGAGTTTTCTAACTCAATACATCCATGAAGAAGGCCCTCATCGCCTGAAGGCGAACAAAATAAGTCCCTAGAAACCCCAGGGGGCAAGTCAGCGTGGAAACATACGAGGATAAGAATCTCCGTGTATACGGACCTGGCAGCCAACAGTAGACGACTCTTAAATAATACTACAACTTACAGACTAATAAAAGATCTTAGAGGTCGAAATGTAATATATTTTTCTTCGGCGAAGTATGAATAAAAATAAGATAAACGATCCAGTTATAAAACGGTCACATATTCACTTCTAATGGTATAAACCACACAAATGCTAGTAGCATTTGATTCTTCATAAATCGAGACATAGCATCTTTCATAGCATAAATAATGAGAATATGCGGTAGATTAATAACATTAGTAATTAGAATAACAATTAGGTATTCCGCTCAAGTCTATTCACTCAGAGCATTGCACTTAATTTGTGAAGTTGAGGATTTTCAAGCAGCACTCACGAAACCACATTCAAAGAAATCCATCATCAGTTCAATATGATTATGGAAACTTCACTGCAAATAGTGAAGAACAAAAAAACAATGGAATATCTGTAGGAGATTTATACGAGATTACGATATTCAACGAGGGAACTGATTAGTAAAATGTGCCAAAGGAGGAAACGGTTTCTTTATTAATTCATTTATACAAACGCAGAAGATGCATTAGGATGAGACAAAATGGGGAAAAAATAAGACCGATTACATACGTTTGAAAAGGAAAATTTTAATTAATGACATATCGATTATATCCGTTTCTTCAACACAGGTAGCGACGATAGATTACTCAGAGGCAAGATCGAAATTGGTTTCAAACATGATAAAACCAAAACCCTGGCAAGAAGTCAACCCACACTATCACGACACCCAAACTAAAATGCCTTACAGATTTCACTAAAATAAAATATAGAATTTATTGATGATCAAGTGGGAGACCCCTTATTAAAAAAATGCAGCAATAATATACCTGGAACTATTTTACAATACTTTGGGCAAATACAATGGGACAAAACTTCTATCACGAACAAAAACGAGGCTAATACAAATCACAAAATATAGAACAGTTAGAAAAGGGATCGAATATAACAAAAAGTTTATTAAAAACAATTCAGTTTGGAACATAAAACATATAATAGAAATCGAATAATAATATATTAAAAACATCAGTAAAATAGATGAAACAAAACCAACTATTGTCACCCAGCAAATGAAAACATTTAAGTACAAATACAAAAAAATGATCATTCAAATAGTAGAATAAGTCAATCTGGAAATAAAGGATAGAAAATGACACCATCCTACACCAGATGAGAACTTCTTAATATAGGATGAGGAAGTCCTGTCAGAAAAACGAGGACGAAGTTTTGCTATCTCCTAAGAGCAGGATCAATGGTAATATCCTTGGGCATGATAAGTTCGTTATATTCCGTATAAATGCTAGAGGTTAGACCCTTGCTTTTCTACTAACTGGTTTGTTTAAAAAACATATATCGAAAGTAGGACTCCAATGGCATGGCCTAAATAAAACATCTAAGCACTTTAAAAACGTGACTGGGCAAACTTAAAAAAATGCAACCAATCAATCAGTTTCTTATCGACAAAATATAAATTACTTACAGACGTCGTACCCGATAGACATTACAATCCATGAAGAAGTCTTTGGCTTGTAAACACCAATTCTGTTCTAAGAGCACAAGTGAAACCAGGAATTAACAAAACCTACAGTGAAGTTCTCTCTTTAATATACAGTCACTCCACATCGTCATTCATGCTGTACTCGGTCAGTTAGTTATAAATACAAAAATGTGAAGTAGGGGAATATCATTTATCCCAAACTGTTTGAAGCTGTACTTTTTGAAAAGTAACAAAAGTAATAGGATATGTTTAAGTCGCTTTCGTTTTCCTGTTGAATTAGTATTATTTTGATTAACTGTAGAAGAATTACAATTACTGATAATAGACACTTGCGAGTCACAGTTGATTTGAAATTGACATTTTTATGCACGAAGATAATCATCAATACATTTCTGAAGGTAAATCAATTATAATTAAGGATCGATTTTTTGAGGCAGCTACAAGAATACTTAGGACAGCTTGTGTTTCCTGATGGGAGCATGAAAGAGGAAATCATTAGAAATAACAACATTAGAGCGGTAGGAGAGCTTGGCCACCTCTTCAGAAGTATTTAAGCATCTTAATGGTATTAGCTTTTGGGAGTCACTCAAAGAAACATGACACGTAGAGACACTGAAAGGTAAGAACCCAAACTCGAGTTGAGAATATGAAAAGGTACATACAAGCATTCTGAAGTGAAAATGGGTGGGACTTTTTAGTCTAAAAAAAGGACATTGTGAAATGGAGACTTATAGTGGTGGGTAGAGCAATGGTCCGATATCAGTCACTCCTGAGGGACTCTCCCCTCCTCCATATCCAAGCAAGTGACTTTACCCAATAAATTTCATTCAAGGTGTGGCCGATGTACTTTCCAGGGGGTTCACTGCTGCTTTAAGTGCCGCTTACAGTCACTGGTACAGTGCAGTTTAAGGGTAACCTTTATACATAAAGCGACTTGGAAGACGACCTCGAAGGATTTGGCAAGAAGAAGTCCGTTTAATGGCGGGTCACTTAGGAGACTCTTGCCCTTGACCCCAATCAGTGGCAGTTGTTGAGATGCCTTTTCCCTGAGGTGGCAAGAAATGGCCTGCGGTCTGTTGATATCGATGAAAATTACTGCCAGGAAAAGTAAAATAGGACAAACAATTTTTTCTAAACTTTGTAGAATTGGGCGATTTTTAGCCTTTAAATTATGAGTTAATTATGGTACTAAATCCATTTAATCCTAACTTCACCAATGAGTTTTGTTCCAAATAAAACGATGAGAGATGGTTTAAGATCATAAAAATCAGTATAAATTGCTATGTAAATTTAAAAACTAGGGAAAATCTTCATTGGAAAGATTAAATTACTATCTTCCTTGCGGATTTTTTCCTTTTTTATAGAGAAAAATAAAAGAGTGGGAATCATTACCCATAATATTGGAACAACAAAATCGACAATCTATCTCCTGGAAGCCGTGTTTATAGGGGGGCAAAATTCACGTTGGGGTTAATTAATTATCGGAAGAAGCAATCTCAAAAAACGGAAACTTGAGGTCGCAAAAGAGGAATAGAGGAAAATGGGGAAGAGATTTAAGAGACCTGTAATCTCTAGAGATTCCAATATGCGGATATGGTGGGGATATTTAGGAGGGGCTAGAGTTTTAAAATTCTCAAGAGAGATTTCAGTTTTATGCTATGTCTCTAAGGATCTCGCTGGTTTTATTGCTGATTCCCCGTGAGTGGAAAATCGTGCTCAAAGGATCCTCACATTATTTTATATATAATTGGGATGGAATATCCTGGAAAATGGCTATGATGGATAGGCGATTGCATTTAGGGAAGGATTTATTAACAAGTAAAAGGGGATTTAATATTTAGATTGTTAGCAAATTTTATTTAAATTTAGACGTGCGAGAAATATCCTCCGTGACACGATTAAAGTTATCTATTTATTTACATTTCTCTTTATTTTTCCAATTCCGAACAAGGAATTATTGATAATTTGGTATCATTTAGATAATTGAAAATAAATTGAGATGACTTTTTCTGGTAGGTAGATGAAAATGAGTGCTAGAGGTTTGCGCGCTTGCCCGGTAATCGCTGCGTCGGCAGTTCGAATCTCCGTCCCGGATTCTCTTTAAGCTTTACTAGGTAGGTTACCGCCGTGTCTGGGCATCACTGTTGGGAGTTGGGGCTCTCACTGGCTGAAGTCCGCCGGAGAGGCAACATAGCGTTATAGGAGGACTGAAACCAGCAAACCTTAAACTATAAGTGACTACTTTAAGTATTTGATGTTATAAGAACTAAAAGGATCAACTTTAGTTCTGAGCAGGTAGGCTTCTGGTAATTTACGGTTCTCAGATCAGTTATATTTTAAAAAATTGTCTATAAATGGAGGTCAATGGCTAATTATATCTTAATTGAATACACAATTAAGATAGAATCTACCAACGCCCTCATTTGTTTAGGAGATTTTGGTACATTGGCCTCTTGGTTCGCTCCAACGCTTGCCCTATCTCCCTTTCTCCTTTATTCAAAATCCTTCAGAGCCTACCATATTTTGTTATTGTCTCTGTCATCGTATATATGTGTGGGTTCTTGATTAAATCTTCTGCCCTGAGTTCAAGATCGGTCACAATACCTTGACGCTGGTCGTTATGCTTACAGATCGTCTACACCAGTGGTTCCCAAACCCAGGGTTGCAACCCAAATAAGGGTCGCAAGGGTTCTCCTGAGGTTCGCGGGATGGCTACAAAAAATAAATAAATAAATAAAAAAAGAGAGAAATATTAGAAGTAAACATATTTCAAACATAAATATTAACATTATAATTGTGGAATATAAATCGTCATTCTAGCTGGAACAGGAAAATAGTTTTTTTAAAATAAAATACGATAAAAGAAGGTAAAACAAAACATATACGAGTACAAGTATGATCAAGAGCAATACTGATACTGTACGATAAGGCGGCTGGAGCTTGACACGATCTCTTTCTTCAGAATATTCAGTTCCAACGTAGCTGTGTTGGTGGACAGACATGCGTATCACGTCAATATTATTTACATGTTACTTTTTTATTTACTGCGATTGTCAAGCTAATTCAGGATTAGAATATTTAATAGTCTAATATAGAGGAAAAAGCATAAGCTTTGGAATTTTCACTTATAAAGGAAACCTGCCTAAGATAAGGTTATTGTTATGACGTGTGATAAGGTTGGCAATTGATACTTGTTTTTTACCTCTAAAGGAATTATCCTTGTGTATATGGGTGAGCGTTTGTGTCACTTTTTAAATAAGTAATTTAGAACAGTCTATGGTGCATATATATATATATATATATATATATATATATATATATATATATATATATATATATATATATATATATATATATATATATTATACTCCTTTCAGGTATGAATTACAGATGGAACGATGTCCCAGCGCAAACAACAATTGGCGTATAAACCGGATTTTGTGAAATACGGCTTCACACATCTGAGAGATAGATCGGGGAATGTCCGCCCTCTGTGTGTTCCGTATCTGTAAGTCCTTGCCAATGAATCAACAAAGGAAAACATACTGAAATGTCCCTTGCGTTTAGTTTCTCCAAACTTGATTGAAAAGCCATTAAGTTCCTGGAAGGACAGGGAAGAACAGTTAAAAGGAAGTGTGATTGATGCTCCTTCAGCATCAGCTTTTTCCTTGGTGAAAGCTTTCTTGGCGTTCTTTGAAGTGGCATGGTATATTGCACGATCCTTAAAGTTTTACAACATTAGATAAAGCTGGTGAAACCAGAGGCAGTCGCTATGGTAAAAAATACTTTTAGAGCAGATATAGCTAAGAAAATTGAGTCTGTACCACTTTATAACCGCATAATCAAACATTGAATTAATCTCATGTCAATAGATATTATGTATTAATTAATTGTGGCACTGAAAAAGCAAGTCAATTTTCATTGCAGACAGATGAATCTGTGGAAATTGCTGGAAAACCTTACCTCATGGTTTTTGCGAGTTACAGAGAAGACAAAATTCTGAAAGAATTCCTGTTCTGTAATGCCCTGTCAATAACTATGACAGGGAAATATATCTTTGTTATAGTGGACAGGTTTTTCAAGTAAAATAACATAGACTGGTTGAACATTGCGGTGTATGTACTGATGGATCTCCATCAATGATGGGAAGTCGACTAGGTTTTGCCACTCGGGTTAAAGGAAAAATTCCTGATGTCATAATAATTCACTGGTTCTCACATGCGGAAAACTTGGCCTCTCAACGTCTCCAGCCAGAACTCCATGTTTTGCTGAATGATGCTGTCCAAATTTTGAATTTTATAAAGATCAAAGTTTTGAATTCGCGCATTTTCCGTTAAATGTGTAAAGAGATGGGATCACATCACTAGGACTTACTTTTCCAGTCTGATGTCCGTTGGTTGTCTCGAGGATGCATCCTTGGACGAGTTATTTAACTTAAAACTATAGATTTCTAGGAAAATCAGGCGGAGAAGCAATGTTTTGAAAGTCTCTCATACTCTGAATTCTGACGGATAATCTTATTATGATTCATAGGGCTGAAAAAGCTCTTATTCCATTTCCCACCACACACCTCTGTGAACAAAGATTTTCAGTTCTTGTGACCATCAAGACTAAAGCAAGGAAGTGTCTGGATCCTCAACATGATCTGCACTGTTCTCTCTCCATCAACATCAAGCCAAATCTAGAGAAACTTCTCCATAATATGAAGGAACATCATAATCACTAGAATACTTTTTTTAAAATTTTCAATGAAGTCTACTCGAAGAGATAAAAGAAATTGCCAGCCAAAAATTTTATTTCCTTTGATTGCTTTTTGTTTCAATAAATTACATTAGTATGTAAATGTGCCTTTACTATCCTCTAATCAACATTGAAATATAAAAAAATACATGTTTTTAAATAACAGTGCTTTCCTTAAAATATATTGGAGAAATTAAATAAAGCTAAATGTCGAAACACTGAAGAAATTATTCTATTTATCAGCAGTCAATAGTAGTTGAATAATCAGAAGGGTCCATTCATGAAACAGTATTATAGATGGCAGTCAAAAGTTTGTTTATCTTTGCTTGAGTATGAAGGCTTGCCTCTAATTGTCTTCAAGCAATATTATATTATATTTATTAATTAGTAACTTATAGTAAAATTCAGTAAGCTTTATTTATTTGGATAAAACTAAAACAATACTGAAATAATATTTCAACCCCGAGGGTCACCAGGTCAAAAGCAATTTGTGTTTAGGGTCACAGCAAAAAGGGTTTTGATGACCGCCTTCCCTCCATCCTAGTACGACTTGATCTCCCGCTGCCTATGACACCTTGGTGACTATGTTCTTAAAGGTAGACACCTGTCGAGACTTATTTATACATATACATAACTCTATGAGAGCAGTGACTCGAAGTAGGGCTGGATTACCCCGGGATTTCTTTCCTTAACTGATTTCATTCCTCACTTTTATCACTTTTGTATCTATCTTCTATACTAGATGGTATTTGGCAGCATCATTTTAATATCGATGCTAATAAAATTGAGACCTTCCTGGTATCGTCCTTTGGCACTTCTATGTAGATCGTTGTGGTCAGTATAGTAATCGGTAGCCACCTTCCCATTACATTGGTAGCTACACATTTATATAGCAACCGCGTACCACCATTGTGTACGGTGCAATTTACCTTACTAAGTGCAATCTTAAATGTGCTGAGTGTACCATCGTGGCATCCTTCCTCAAAATTGGACTTATAGGTAGATAGGAAAGAAAGTGTCATGCGTCTCTTGGCCAGGGCAGAAGCCCCTGACCGGATAATGAAACCAACATAACGCAAAGATTAGCATGACGATCACTGGCTAACCTGAGGGCACTTGGAGGTGGACATCTGAGGGGGAGAGGGGGTATTATGTGTGATCACAACAACCGGCTATCAGGAAAGAACCTTTGTCGTCCAAGGGCGAAGGGAACAGGTTGCGCATCATGGGGTATTTGGCTAAAACTACCCCACGTCAGGATTCTTTGCAACAGAAGAGAAGCTTGTGTTTTTTGGTGTGAAGACGGGACAGTATATGCAGCGGTGTTGTAATGTGTGGGTTTGTTTTTCTGTTTTTTTTCAAGATCGCCCTACCCCCGAAAGTATAAGCACAGCCCGTCCAACAATTGGTGGTTAGATCTCTACGTGCGCAGACTTTTGTGTTTGATCACGGTGGGATTGAACCCAATACCTCCACGCTAGAAGTCCAAACCCGAATCCACTGGGTTAGCGAGAGCTCCAGAACTAAAACAGGGTTAATATGCAGTTCTTTACAGTTTGCTTCGCTAAGCCTCATTTAACTAGTCCTTGAAGCATTCTGCTTATGTAAGGTTGAAATTAATTCTGTTATCATGGGTGCTTTTCTACCAATCTGCGACTTCTTGCAAATTTAGATAGTGTTTAATCAATCATTATCAATAGCCTTAGCTAAAATCTATAAATCATTTAATGAAATCATTCATATAATGTAATTAGACATTTGTGCTAAATGAATTCAGTATATTCATAATATACATATATTCATTAATTTTGAATTATTGAAAAAAATACTTCGATCCTCTTTGTGCTAATTACAGCCCTAATTCTTCGTGGCATGGACTTCACGAAATTTTACCCAATTTCTGAAGCCATATTTGCACATTCAGCTTGCCATTTTTAATACAGTTTTGTTCATTAGTACTTGTGGTAGCAATATTGAGGTGTTCTATTGGATTTAAGTCTGAGCTCTGTGGTGGCCCCTCCAGAAGGGTCTTCGTCATTTCTACAAACCCTTTCTTGGTGTAGTTAAATGTATGGCATTTGATACTGTTCTGCTGAAATATAACTTCATTACTTGGTGTTTAAATGTAATTTATGGATAGATGGACATAAAATTTGTGACAACGTGGTGATATGTGTTGTGGATCTCATCATTCCATTTAATAGAAACATCTCCCCTGGCCCTGATGTAGACATGCAGCATGTCATGATAGAACTACCTACCACCATGTTTCACAGTTGGTACCAAACATGCAGGGTGAAATGCCTCCTACACTCTTTGTTTTACAAGAGTCGTTCCAAAAGTGTTGAAAATCTCAGTGACGCAATATGAAGATATTAGAAAACTCAAAGACATCAGGATCTTGCAGTTCCATCAGTAACCAGAGACATTTGATTGCTTTTATGATTAGATAGGGGGTTGCTCTCAGTTTTTTCCCTTAAAAAATTCATAATATAATTATTATTATTATTCTAAAATAAAAATGATAGTTTAAATTTGTTATTTAATATTACTTCCCATTGTATTTATTGTCATTGTTCATCAGGTAACAATTCTTAGGCCATCATATTTCAAATATTTAAAATGGTCTGAGAATCATCTTGCTTTATTTTCTTCTATTGCCGTTCCTGTGGTTTTTGGAACTAGGTTCTACTGATCACTAATTTATCCAATGGAACAATAGAAAAAGTGCCTAAGTGATACTGGCAAACCTCAGATTAAATGGAATTAGGAAGCCTTGTGACGGATTACAGCCTTAATGTCAACTTCATATATTTAGAAGGACTCTAAATAGTCAAATAATTTGGTCCCCTTTTTAATTTTCTCTCATTATTGAAAAAAAATTAATAAAAAATATTAAGAAGGTTTCTACTAGTATCTAATCAATATTACTGGAAAGTATCAAATGGACATTGACTTTGAAATATTTACACTAGAACGGCAGAGCAGTCATTTTGACTGCAATTTTATTTTTAAATATTGATAGCTAAGGACAATTATTGCATAGAACCCCAATATTTCTTGACTTTTCCTAATTTAATGAATAGTATATCCAGGCTAAATATTTAAGCAATCACGTGATTAGTTTGGAAAATGAATGCATATTATACGGTGAAAGGCGGAGAAGTCAATTTGCCTGTCCACCTTAAATGCGCATGAAGTTGCCAGATTCAGCAGGATACAACTTGATTGCGTACACGGTGTGCTTAGAGACATTTTTCTTCATGTCTCATCAGTCTATTCAGTTTTATTGAAGGGTAAGGATGTCATCCATTAGTCGATTTTCAAAACAAGAAGCTTTGAATTACTTAGCTTCAATTTGTGAATTTGATTCGGAGGGCGATGAATTATGGGAGCCAAGTGATTGTGAATTTATTCCAAATTGAGATTTATTATCAAACTCAGGTGAAGATCAATAAATAGAAGAAGAGGACAATGATGCTCCGCAAATCGCAAAATCATCAATTGTGGGTGAATAAATTCCCCTAGATGTTTTTTCTCAGAATTACTCTATTGAAATTTAGGACGTTTTTCATTTTAGGTACTGCATGAAATTGAGGGCCCTGCCTTTAGGCTAGGTTAGGTGAGGTTTGGTTATGTTAGAGTAGGGCCTAACCAACCCTAACATAACCTAGCCTAATGGCAAGGCCCTCAATTTCATGCACTATCTAAAAGGAAAAAGGACCGAAGTTTATTGTAGTGTGTATGATTCAGTAACAATTAGGTGCTGCACACCTACATACATTCAAAATATTTTTATTTATACGTTAACATGTAACCTGTTATGACTAGTAAAATGGTAGAATAGGTTAGGTTTCATTTAGAAAGGTTCTGCTACTAAATTTTGCTTTCTATTTGGGATAAAATTCCGTCAATATTTCTTATATTTCTCGTTTTTTTCCATAATGTCATTCTAATATTAACAAAGGAAGTTTGACACTTTTATGTTCCCTCCCTTAAATTGATATTATTCTCTTACTTGCAGAGCCTGAAGTTAAACAACGGAAAAAAAAACAAAAAGGACTGCTACTGCACCAACTAGAAAAACAAACTATAATGTTGGCACCATTTTGACCTCTTAAGACTGTTCACAATGGAAAACTCAAAAAGAAGACTTAAATAAAACAGGCAGAATTGCTTCCCAAAATATTTTGAGAGATTCTCCTTCCTCTAATTCACTGCCAAAACGTCAAGTTGTTCAAGGAAAACAATTGAAAGCCTTTAGATTATTAGTAGATCATTTTATCTTTGTGAGGGATGCCTTCGAAGCACCGGCGCGAAAGAAAACCCCCTTGGAAATACCCCTTTTCAGCAACTTTTTTTTCTAAACCTCGTGTGCCTAGCGTGAGAAGTTTGGAAAGTTCAAGATGGAATCGACCGACGCAGCTGTATTTGCTTTCCGACATCACCCATCTCTTCCCCCCCTTTCTGCGATAACGCCGTGCGCCACTATCCTAACTCTACCCTAGGCTTCCCAGCGTTGCCTGTTCCCTCGCGAGGGTAGCCACATTAACCCTACCCCCATATCAGGAGGCAAGTTTAACAGTCTGGACGGACTCGTTATCACAAAGTGTTTTGCGTATACTGGCGCCGAGAATTCTATAAGGAAGACTAGGGCATGAGGCTATCTATCGAACTAGCTACCCGTATATTTAACCCAAAGCTCGCCATTTCTTGAAGAGATTGAAAACCCGCCCGTCCCTCCGTTCAGAATGCCTGTCTGTTTCCCGTGAAGCCCTGTAACCCGTGTTCGAGTTGTACCTCGTCGAAGATCTCGCCAGCAGATCTACCTTCGTTAAGTTTTGACCCCTGTTCAGAGGAAAGCTATCGAGCCCCTTTCTTCCCGGAGAGTTTTTCGGCCTTCTCATCTTCAACATCGCTTTAAGATTCCCATTCTTTCTAGACTTAGACTCCCTTCAATCAGCAGAATCGTCTCGAGTTGTGATTTCGTCTCTCTAGAGAAGAGAAAATCTCATTCTTCATCAGGAAATAATCCAACCCCAACTTCGAGATCTCCCCGTCAGGACTCCTCGAAGTATCTTCTTGAAAACTTGCGCCCGCTTCCACCCCCCACTCCCTCCAATTCGCCTGCGCTTGAAGGTAAAGCGATCTTGTATTGTCATCCCCAGATTACCTCGTTAATCTTAACCCACATTCACCTTTGATTTGACTTCCCGCTAAATTATAATTAATTCCTCTCGTTGGAGTTAACATTAATTTTGTCCTATGTCATATCATAAATCAACATAATTCATTTAACTACGTTTATTAAGTAATTTGTTCTCCCCTTTTGTATATATATAAATTGCCCATTTATTATATATATTAAAATTATATTTTGAGGTCTTGTTCTTTATATATCTTTTGAACTGCAACTTGGCAATCCATTAATCAAAACCCGGTCAACCGTAAATCGCCCCAGAAAATATCTCAAGCGGCCTTTGGTCGACTGTATGTACGTGCTTGTGTACGACTCTGTGCGCCGAGCTAGTCTACACAGGCATACCTTGACAATCATCAACACATAAAATCATATACCGAAAGCGAAGATCAAAGAGTTTTAAATAATGATTCATGGAGCATTTCATTTGAAGAAGTGTATTCTACCATTTCCATTATGCATGCCAGAGGAGTTTTAGCCAAGGGCCAGCCTGTGGATCAACTATAGTCAAAAAGGTGGATTCCCTGCTTTTTCTGTGAAACAATGTCAATAGATCGGTTCAAAGAAATAATGAGATTCCTCCAATTCGACCTCAAAGCTCCTAGAGCTGAAAGATTTAGGACAAATAGATTTGCACACATTTCTGATATTTGGGAAAGATTTGTGAAAAATTGTATAGTTTGTTACAGGCCAGGTAAAAATGTAGCAGTGGATGAGCAGCTGTTTCCATGTAAATGAAGATGCCCATTCATTCAGTATATTGCTTGTAAACCAGATAAGTTTGGGATAAAGTTTTGACTAGCTGCTGATAACAAATCTCAATACTTATTGAATGTGCCCCCATACCTTGGTAAAGATGATACTCGCCCAGATAAACAGAAACTTGGTTACTATGTTGTTTTTGGTTTGGTAGAACCTTACTTTGGGAATGAAAGAAATGTAACTACTGATAGCTTCTTTACCTCATTATCACTGGCAGAATCCCTCCTTGCAAAAAATACCAGTCTAACAGGAACTATTTATAGACTCAGAAGAGAAGTACCCACAAAGATAAAGAACCCTTCCTCTTCAATATACACTTCAAAAATTTTAGAAAATGACAAATGCAAACCTACAGTATATCAAACTAAAAAAAACAAGAATATTATCCTATTAAGAAGCTTGCACAAAACTGTAGGAATCCACGAAGATGCCAAGAAAAAATAACAAAAACAATGACTTATTTTAACTCTACGAAATGCCGAGTCGATGTCCTCGATCAGATGGCCAAAAAGTATAGCTCAAAGGTCCCATCTAAAAGATGCCCAATCCACGTATTTTACAACATACTGAATTTAGCAGGAATAAATGGCTCTATTTTAAATTGGGAGATAACTGGAAAAAAATATCACGTTGTGATTTTCTTGTACAGCTAGCTTACGAACTTCAGCAAGAATTCAGGAATAAGGGTTTAGAAGTTAATTTGGAGAGAGAGAGAGAGAGCGATGATAACCAAATTAAAACACTTGCAATCCCTATGATAAGAAAGCAATTTCAAATAAAAAGGTTCAAAAATAATAAAACTTCTAATGTATGTGATAAGTGCAAACAATTGATATGTGGTAAATGTGCAGCTAAAATATGTAGTTAAAAAAATCATTGTAAAGAATGTAGCTCATAAAAATCATTAAATGTGAAATTAAATAGATTGTTTAATTTTGTTTTTTATATTAATTGCTTTCATCAAAGAGATTTTTTCCAAAAATCAGCTTTTTCAAAGGTAGATTAGGTCATTTTATATAAAGAAAGGTGTCAATTACAAATATGAATTAAATGGTTTACAAACAAGACACCTATAAAAACGTTTTAGCAAAAAGCGAATTGCAGTCGTTTTGACTGCTGCGCCTTTAGAGGGAGGTCGTCAATGTCGGTCGTTCTAGTGTTAATAATATTGCAAATAGTTGAATTATATGTTAAAAGTAAGGGATCGAATAACTTCCTTCCTGTTGGTGGGTTACCAGAGGAATTGAGGCGGACGATACAGAGGTAGCGGAAGAATAGAATTTGATTCTTGAGAGGCGAATCCCTGCATAGCAATTTATCTAATGGGTTTCACGGGTGTTTTTTTTCTATTTCAGCAAATGTCCGCAATTACAATATAAAAATCAATTTTAGCAATTGCAACTCACCAGTCCCGCAAGTATTACACATAAATGGCCGATGAGACAAAGAGGTCAATTATTTTATAGTGCAAATCTAATTATTTTAAATAGAAGAATTCTCGAAAGTGGTAAGCCCCAATTACTCTTAATTAGACTCAAATGATATGACACCGAACACGTGAACTTAATTGGGAAATTGTGTAATGAAATTCGGCATAAATACAAGTTTATTCCATTCGAAATCATGATTTGCGAATATACCTCGGGTTATTCTAGTATCCAAAAGAGTAATCCAACAGCGGTCATCAATTCCCTTGCGACATTAGCTGAAGTTTGAGATCAACTTCGGTGACCTCCACCTTCCGGACGTCACTTCGGCAGATCTTGCTGAAATAGGGACGTCGGGTCTTAGGTCTAAGAACTAGAAAATGTCTTAAAAATTGGAGCTAATTTCTCAGGAGCCATTTCACCATCTTTTGTCTTTGTTTTGCCCTGGTTGTGTCAGTATTTTTTTCCCCACGGCGGTATATATTGTTGAACCGTCACTGGAGTCTCCAAATTGTGGAGTTGAGTGAAGACCCCTGGATAAAATACAGGCTTTGTTTGGGAATATGGCGCAGAGACAATATACTTAATTCACGGCTAAAAAAGTATATATTATTTTATTCTGTTTGTTCTCTCTTCCTCTCTATCTCTCTCCCTCTTTCTCTCTCTCTCTCTTTCCTGTTTACTGCGAGGTCTATCAGTAACAAGTTTCTTGAATTTCGTGGACTCGTAGCAACAGAAGAACCTGAGATGGTGGCCATAACGGATTTGTGGATAAAAACCTCAACCCGAGATTTTGAAAGTGAATTCACGATTCCCGGTTACAAGCTCTTCCTGAAAGACCGCCCAGACAGAGAAGGTGGCGGTGTAATGTTGTATGTCAAATGATACTTCCAACTCGAAGGATTGCAACATCGTATCCGACCATGAACTACTAGGTGTTGACCTAGAGATAGGTCCTGCCAGATCAGGACCCTAGTGCTTTACAGACCCCCTGCTCAATTCTTAGAACAGGACAGGAGTCTGTACCAGCTGTTGGGGGATCTTGTAAAAGACAGAGTGTGTATCACCATGGGGGACTTCAATACCCATGTTGACTAGGAAACCAGAGAACCCTGTGGCGAGAACGCAATACTCCTGGAGTTCGTGAACAATGAGTTCCCGACTCAATGGGTGAGAGAGCCAACGAGAGGAGACAATATCCTCGACTTGGTTTTCACCTCTGAGGATGACATCGTTGAGGACTTCTCTGTCGGCGAAGAGCTCGGTGGCAGTGACCACCGACTAATTAGATTTGTAGTCAAAGTCCCGAAGGCAGGGCTTGCAACTAGTAAATCGAGGAAACTTGATTTGAGAAGAGCAGACTTTGTAGGTGTTCGTGCTTGACTGACTTACGCGAGGCTAGAAGTGTGCGAGGCTGTTAAAGACTCGTGGAACAGTTTCAAAACCACATTCATGAGTCTTCAATCGCGTTTCATCCCTCTGAAATGCCTCCGTCGGTCTTCTGTTCAACCTAAGTGGTTTAATCGAGAAATCGGCCAACTGCTTAGGAAGAAGAGAAATGTGTACCGGCAATCGAAGATTTCGGGTAACTTTGACGAATACCGAAGGCTATCCAGGAGAGTGAAGTCCAGCATAAGGGCGGCTAAGCGGTCTGAGGAACTCCGAGTGGCAAAACTTTGTAAACAGAATCCCAAGGAGTTCTTTGGATATGTAAACAGCCGTAAACCAATCCGTCGAACGATTGACCCTTTGAGGAATGAGGAGGGGACATTAAAGCACTCAGCTGCAAGAAATGCTAACCTCCTCAAAGACTACTTCTCTTCAGTGTTTACTGTAGAGTGTGGTCCCATCCCCCTACTCGGAGGAAAAGCTGGAGGATATGGCCTTCACCGAAGGAAAAATAAAAAAGAAGATCAGTGACCTAATGACGAATAAGTCACCTGGCCCGGATGGGTTTCTACCTAAAGTGTTGAAAGAAGTGCGCGATCAAGTGTCACGACACCTGAGCGCAATCTTCAGCATGTCAATCCGGACCGAATGCGTTGCTAGAGACTGGCGTGAAGCGGAGGTGACTCCTATCTTCAAGAAAGGAGACGGTAGCCAACCGTCGAACTACCGACCTATCAGTCTGACTTCGATAGTCGGTAAACTCATGAAAAGCATCATAGTGGACAAAATTACGTCGCATTTAGAGTCAAAGCTGCTACTGAGGAGTTACCAGCACGGCTTCCGAAGGCAACGGTCATGCCTGACGAACCTTGTGGAATTCTTCCACTTCGTCTTTGGTGAGCACGATCGGGACAAGGCGGTGGATGTGGTTTACTTAGACTTTAAGAAAGCCTTTGATAAGGTGCCACACCACCTCCTTTTTACGGAAAGTGCGTGCGCTGGGCATAGACGGAAAAGTAGCAGGCTGGATAGAAAACTGCCTAAATGGCAGACGGCAACGGGTGATGCTGAATGGACAGGCTTCTGAGTGGGTGCCCGTTTCTAGCGGGGTGCCTCAAGGTTCTGTCCTGGGACCACTACTATTCATCATCTACGTCAACGACATGGACGGTGACATGGTTGCCAAGATTTCTAAGTTTACCGATGATACCAAGCTTGGTATGAACGTTGCAAAGGATGGAATTACTGCCCGCCTGCAAGATGATCTTCGGAAGATTTGGGAGTCTTCTGATATGTAGCAAATGCCTTTCAACGTAAACAAATGAAAAGTGATGCATATCGGCCACCGAAATTCCAAATCACCCTATATTCTTAAGGGCACTGCTTTTGAATCCACCGACACTGAGAAGGACTTGGGTGTAACTATCACCAGTGACCTCAAGTTCTCGAAACAGTGTATTGAGGTGGAGAAGAAAGCCAAAGGATGTTAGGGTATATTAAGCGACAGTTTGGATATCGGAACAAGGAGATTGTACTGTGTCTGTACAACTCCCTTGTCCAACCGCACCTGGAGTATGCCGTACAATTCTGGAGTCCTTCATTTAGAAAGGATATCGCGAGATTGGAAGGTGTGCAAACCAGGGCAACCAGACTGATTCCCTCTATCAGACATAAAAGTTATGAAGATAGATTAACGAAATTAGATCTGTGCTCGTTGGAAACCCGTAGCCTGCGTGGTCAGCTCATCGAAGTTTTCAAAATACTTCGAGGGTTCGACAATGTAGACTACAGGGATATTTTCACACTTGCTGAGAGCAAAACAAGAAATTACGGCTTTAAACTTGAACTGAAGTGTTACAACCGCGATCTGTGTAAGAAATTTTTCACCTACAGTATCTGCGGTAGTTGGAAGGCACTTCCAGTGGAAGTTGTCAACAGTGAATCTGTTGACCAGTTCAAGTTAAGACTAGACAGGGTCTTGAAAAGTGGCCGTTTAAGGACGTAAAGCATTTGAGCAGAGATGTGCTCGCTCGACTGCTAGTCCAAAAGTAACCTTTTTGAATGGAACGTAAGGTCGAATATGCGGTTCAATTTTGGGCTCCCTCCCTAAAAGAGGATATAGCGCAATTAGAAAGAGTGCAACGTTGGGCTACTAAACTAGTTCCTGGAATCCGAAACGAACCGTACGAAGATAGACCTTGTGCATTAAACCTACTATCACTTGAAAGTAGACGATTACGTGGACAATTGATCGAGGTATTCAAAATTTTAAAAGCATTTACTAACATTGATTACCGACTATTGTTCGAGATGGAAGAAAGGGCCAGCACACGCCAAAATGGTTTAAAATTAGTGAACAAGCGCTTTAACTCTAATATAGCTCAAAATTACTTCACGTTTAAAATCACGCAAAAGTGGAATAGCCTGCCCAACCGTGTAGTAGAAAGTACGTCAGTTAATATGTTCAAAAACCGACTTGATGAGTACTTCAATAGTGTAAATATAAGGTCGTAGGAGCATAGAAGTAAACGTCATACGAAATAAGGAGTTGGGAATAAAATAAAATGAAATGACCAATAAAAAGATGCTAGCGGCGCCTCCATGCATGGAGTTAATGTGACTTTACCTTTTCTTTTCCTGTCTGTTATATAAGTATATTATTTTCATCACTAGGCGAAGCCTGTGGGTGAAGCGGGTACTGTCATATCACCCCTCCCCCCTCGGTTCGATAAAGCGTGTTCTTGTATTTGAGGGATAGCTGAACCTGCATGTCAAGAGTACACATGTAGATAAGTGTGTACCGTAGAAGTGAAATAGTTAGAAAAGGCATGTAAAGAAAGGCCAAATGGTACACATGTAGATAAGTGTGTATAGTAGAATAGAAATATTTAAAAAATCATGTAAAAATATATACAAAGGGTACACATGTAGATAAGTGTGTACCGTAGAGTTGAAATAGTTAAAAAAGCATGTAAAAAAAGAAAAAAAAGCATAATACACTAACGTTAGAAAGTGGTAGTTAACATCTTCTGTAAGCGCACTGGCCTTAAGCGGACCTTAGGTTCTTTGCCCGTCCTTGTTTCTGTAGTTCTCTCTCTCCCACTCCTCTCTCTCTCTCTCTCCTCTCTCTCTCTCTCTCTCTCTTTCTCTCTCTCTCTCTCTCTCTCTCTCTCTCTCACTCTCTCTCTCTCTCTCTCTCTTCTTTCTTAATCCATGTTTGATCCTTGTTTGGTCTTATAAAGAGACGAACTCACTCGTGCATCATTTTTCCTTATTTTCTATGGATTATTGAAGCCATTTAATTCACGTTTACAGGTAATTTATAAAACAAATTCGGTGTCACTTACTTTAAACCTTTAATAACAATGGCGCCAGGCTTTCAGCCGCTGGGTAGACCTTATTCAATTTTCCATTTTCTGACAAATTGATTTTGGGGTTTAAATGTCATTGTTTTGAAAAGGGAGGCTTAAACTAATAATTATCAGAAAATGGTAGGTATAGTTATGAAAACAGTTTGAAGAAAGGAACTGAGTTTGTTGCACCATAAAATATTTTACAAACCTAAAACCTGTAGTGGTCAGGTAAGAAAAGAAGGACGTGTTTTTTTTTTATTTAGGACTGAAGAGATCGTGTATACATATGTGCGTATGTATGCGTGTGAGTTTAATTGCCACCCGCGACGTGATGTGAGTTACTGCTGAATTTTTACGTGCATAGACGTCATTTTGTGTTTCCCAAAGTGTGCGCGAATCTGTAGTTGGCAGTTGTCTTCGTAATACGTACTGGTGTATTATTGATTGATGATAATTTGTTCTTATCCTCACGTGTGAGTACAATTATACTTTATATTACGAACACGTTTTCTAATTACACAAGGGAAGCCTATTCTAATCGAGTCTACCAGTTTGTGTTGGAAATTGGCCGATAAGGGCAATTAAGGATTTTATATGGCGCTCGCCAATGCCATGGACCTTGTCAGAGCGCCTGTTTCTCAACCAAGGAGAAAGTAGAGAGAAAATTTGGTTCTTGGAGACACTTTTTAAAGGGACGTAGATGAGTGTATTCCAGCAGGCATTACATTCCACATTTTCGGGGCAAATAGGGAGAGCACAAACACCCAAGCATCACAGACGAATTCATGACTTGCAATTTCGAAGCTACTGTTATCTGTTTTATTAATTACTATGAATGGATCCATGTTTGTTCGTATGTTTATAATGCCCACCAGGCTGCCTTTTAGACACAAAGCTGCCTCAACTGACTTCATTTTTTAATTGGATAGCATTCCCTAGCACTCGCTGCGTTGTGATTAATTGTCCGCGTTTTGCGATCCGTGTGTTTTGACGATCCGGTCGGTTGATTTCGCTGCTTATTCAACTCTCTAATAATATCTGACTGCTTCATTGCATAATGATTGAGAGCCTAAAGGTTAACATTTGTTTCCTTTAGGGAATCATTAATTCCCGCTATATTAGCGTCTTGTATATAGTTTTATAGCAAATGCAACCGTGTTGACGAGCATAGTATTAAAGGTTCCTTAAAACAAAGATTTAAGTACCTTTCCTTGTGTAAACAGTCAAATGGTATGATCCGCCGTCGTACACATTGTTCGCTTCATTCCACTTTGGATTACATACCTGCTAACGTTTAGGTAGGGAAATTATAGTGTTGTATCCTTATTAATCAGGAGCTGTCTCATCTATCAACGTATGTCTGTAATTAAAATACGTGGAGATCATAAAGCCGTTGCTTCCATAGTTGCCAAAGAAGTTGCGAAGCTATTAAAAGATGTATGTTTGGATGCGCTGGTCATTAGTTAGTTAGTTATGGCTCTCCTTCGAATATGAAGACGACTGAAGCTTTACTCGATAAAAATAGAGATGAATTTATGGGTATGAATTTATGGTGGCTGTCAGATGTGCCAGCGAAGATCACTATGTAGTCCGATGCGCGATGCACACATTCTGCCCAGAAATGACTCTATTCTGGAGTTATTTGGCTGCTGGACTGGTAGATTGTGGTGCCGTTGTCTTCTCGTCTCTTTCTCGTTGTGGATAAACTTTTCAAGGTGCGACAGTCCTTCCATACCATACACGTCGATCTCCATGCTGGTCGGTCACTGGCTTTGACCTCCAGAGTCAGAGGTTCAATATTACACTTTTTAGTGTTGCTTTTACTTGATCTTTATAGCGTTTCATTGGCCCACCTTGTCTACGGTTCCCCAGCGGAAGTTGTCCATAAAGGATATGTTAAGGTAGTCTGTCATCACTCATGTAAATTATATGTCCAGTCCATCACAGTTGTTTTTGTGCAAGTATGGTTTCAATTGAGGTTGTGCTGGCGAGGCGAAGGAGTTCTACATGGGGAATTTTGTCCCTCCATGTTAGCTTCAGAATTTTCTGCATATTTTTTATATGAAATGCTTCAAATTGTCTTATATGCCTTCTGTAAACACTCTATGTTTCAGGTACAGTAGATTAGAGTAGTTATACATACAGTGATGTAGACTGCTATCTTCGTTTTTAGCCTGAGATTATAGCTTTGGAAGACTCTTATGCGCAGTTTTCCAAAGGCTACAGAGGCTTGATTTATTATGTTGCAGATTTCTCCATCTATCCGACAGGATGCTACCCAGATATTTGAAACTTGTGCAGGTTTAATGTCATCACCGTTGATGTAGAAAGTTAGACGTGGTTCTGGATTCTGTCGATGCATTAGTATCTCTGTTTTATTGACATCGAGGGATCTTTGTAGAGCAAGTGGTATGTGCAATCAGCGCACAGTCGTCTGCATATTGAAGTTCCAGAATATAATTAGTCACAGTTTTCGTGCGGGCTTGAAGTCTTGTTAAATTAAATAGGTTGCCAACATGTCGGTACTGGATAACAACCCTGTCCACCTGAGGAATTGCGTTCTGAGTGATTAAGGTGGTAGCAGATATAAAGATGTTGAATAACACTGGGGCTATGACACATCCTTGCTTGACACCAACTTCAAGGCTGAAAGGTTTTGATCTTTCTCCTGAGGCAAGTACTGTTGCTGTCATGCCATCGTGTACTTTCTTCAGAATTGAGAGGAATTTTGGAGGGGAGCCAAACTTTTCTAAAACGATCCATAGTAGTTTCCTATTGGCTGTATCAGAAGCTTCTTGAAGGTAAATAAAAGCTATATAGAGGTCTGTGTTTTGCTCATTTCACTTCTCTTGTAGTTGTCTTGCACAGAATATCATGTCGCAGGTGCTCCTACCCTTACAAAATCCGCACTGTGTTTCTGGCAAGGTGCTCTCTGATATATGGTGACATAATCTGACAAGCATAATTCTTGTCAGAATTTTAGAGGCCACTACCAGTAGAGAGATTCCTCTGCTATTTTCACAGAGTGCTCGATCACCCTTCTTTTTGTACAAAAACACCATGTCAGATTTCAGAAATTCAGCGGGAGGTTCTTCGGTATTCCAGATGACCGACATTTGCTCATGTATCTTTGAGTGCAAGAAATAGCCACCTTTTTTCTACAATTAAGAGAAAGGCCATCTGGGCCAGATGATTTATTATTTTTTAAGGATTTTATGGCGTCAAGAGTTTCTTCCATAGTGGGTAGTTCGTCCATCTCCATTGCTAGAGGTACCTGAAAAATTGCATCTAAAATGTTTGGCTCTATAGGGTTTCTATGATTTAACAGGGTTTGGAAATGCTATCCTTAGTGATTTAGAATGGCTGTTGTGTCTTTTAGAAGATTGCCATCTTGTGATCTGATAGTGGTTCAATTGCGTTTTACAGGCTCATGTTGGTTTTTTATTGTCAGCAAGGTGTTGCAGGTTCTTTGCCTAGTTGATTCACCATTTATTTTCCATATCAAGAAGCTTAAGTTGAGTTTCCTTTCTTAAATTATCAAAAGTTAGTTTCAGATGTGCGGATCTTGGGTTTGAGAGCAGGAATCATGGGCCTTGTTCTTCTGCGTCAACAATATTTGAATGTCTTTCGCATTTTCGTCAAACCAGTCTTTATGGTGTTGAGGTTGAAAACCTAGAGTCTCCTCTGCAAACTGTTTCAGAGTGGAATGAAGAATAGTCCAGACGTCGCTAGCTGTCATATTTGGGGGGGTTGTGGCCTTACGTCAAATTTACATATAATGAACTTCTGTAAGCCTTTCGTTTTACTTGATCTTTCAAGCTGTTGGTATTTTGCTTTTTTGAGGAGCATGTGGGGTGAACTGGGGGGCGTATTATAAGATTTAGCTTGCAGAGTAACATAGTATGATCTGTTGAGCACTCTGCGCCTCTCATCGCTCGTGTGAGGTAAATGTCCTTTTGGACACTCTGCCTGGTTATTATAAAATTAATCATATGCCCATGCTTGGAACGTGGGTGAGTCCAAGGGGTTTTATATTTGTTCGGAAGTTGAAATGTAGTATTAATAATTACAAGATTATGCTCTGGACACTGTTAGCAGTCTGAGACCGTTACTGTTCAGTTTCCCCATTCCATGTTTGCCAATGACCTGTGGCCAGAGATGGGCTTGTTTTCCTACTTTTGCATTGAAATCCCCAAGCAATAGGATTTTGTCTTCTTTGGATACTGCGACCAGTGCTGAATGTAGCGTTTCATAGAATGCACCTTTTTGTTCTTCACTGGAGTCTAGTGTGGTGAAGCGGTGCTTTTCAAGAGGTATACGCCATGTCATCAGTCTTGGGGATATACGAGGGGTGGTCAATAAGTTTTGCGAATCGGTAGGGCAAAACAGAGGAAGGGGGATGGCTGTGTGTGAGGGTGTTAGGACAAGTTATGACAAGTCAGGACCTGCAGCCGCACATCCTGCCTCGTCTATTTAAGAAGCAGTAGCTGATCGCAGATCGTCAGTCACAATTTTTTCAACAATGGAGAAGGTTGAGCACCGCGCAGTGATCAAATTTTTGACCAAGGAAGGCAAGAATGCAAAAGAGATCCATGAACGAATGGTTGCAGTGTACACTGACACCGCCCCTTCCTATGCAACCATTGCTCGCTGAAATAGGGAGTTCCGTCATGGTCGTAAGTCCCTTGAAGATAACCCCCGTCCAGCACGCCCGTCAAACGTGACCAACGAGGACAATGTGGCCCGTGTGGATAGGATGTTCCTCGAAAATCGACGGGAGAATGACGAAGAAATCGAGCAAGAACTTGGAATATCACATGGAAGTGTTATCAACATCATCCACGACAATTTGGCCATGACCAAGGTCTCTGCCCGTTGGGTCCCTAGAAACCTCACGAAACCTCACGCCCCATGATCGACTTCAACGTCGTCAAAGTTCGGAGGAGCTGCTTCTCCTGTGCAACCAAGACTCTGCGGGATTCGAGTCACGCATAGTGACAGGAGATGAAACGTGGGTCCATCACTGGGATCCTGAGACCAAGCTTGAAAGCATGGCCTGGAAGCACAGGGGCTCTCTGACCATATCAAGTTCCGGACCCAACCCTCAGCTTGGAAGATCATGGCCGCCATCTTCTGGGATTCTGAGGGAGTGTTGATAGTGGACTATGCGCCTCGTGAAAGGACCATCACAGGCCAATATTACGCTGAGGAACGGTCTGGGTTGAAGAAGTGCATCCGTTAGAAGCGACGTGGCAAGTTGACACGCGGTGTCCGGCTCCTCCAGGACAATGCCCCTGTCCGCAAGGCCAGAGTTGCACAAGCTGCCTTGCGCGAGTGCAGATTCATAGAGCTCAACCATCCCCCTACAGTCCAGATCTGACCCCCAGCGACTACATTTTATTCCGCCAGCTCAAGGCTGTACTGCGTGGACGCCAGGTTGAAGACGATTAAGATGTCCAGCTTGCCGTCCAGGAGTGGATTGAACAGCAGTCGGGAGATTTCTGGTTTTTGGGAATTTGAAGCCTCAGGGACAAGTGGCGCAAGTGCATTGAAGTCGAGGGTAGTTATATTGAAAAATAATAAAACACTTTTCCTCATATCTCGTTTCCTTATATCCGAATTGCAAAACTTATTGACCGCCCCTCGAATCTACTGGCGATTCAGTTATTTTGGTGAGTAATTTGTTACGTATGGCAAAGCCAACTCCATGGATTTACCGTTCGTATTCACCATAGCCTTTCTAGTAGACAGTATATCCCTCACCAACCTCTGTTAAAATATCTTCGCCTGGGAATTTCGTTTCACTCACTGCAACAATGTCAACATTGTATCTGTTTAATTCATGGGTTATAATAGCTGTTCTGCGTCGAGGTCTGGTTTGGGGATAATTATCTAATAAGGTTCTGATATTCCACTCAGTAACTCTAAGTGGTATTTTCCTTTTCTTAAGTTTACGACCGCAGTCAGGGATGCCTTGGCAGATGCGGTTTTCTGCCCAGTTGTTGTAAGGCTGCCTTTTTTTAAACCGAGTCTTGGTAATGGTCCTTCCCATTCCTGGGTGAGCAGTGAAGCTTTCGTTTCCAGCTGATCAGACATCTTGAGAGCACATGAAAGCTGAGCCAGCCCTTTTCGCCACTCAGCCAGCGGCGATCACCTCAACACCGCCCGCGTGCAGGAATCAAGCTCGCAGCTGCCAGCCACATCCATGGCCTGCCACTTACACCTTATCCTGTTGCCGAGGGACTTTTGATAATAAAGGGATGAGTGTGTGAAGGAGATGATTGAGTGAAAGAGATGAATGAAAGAAAGAAATGACAGATAAGAAAAGATGAGTGGAGCTGTGATTGCGCTGCGAATGGATTAATGTGAAGAGGGGCTTGCGCTTGGCCTATCCCCACAGCTTAGCCTCACACAGAATTGATGGTGGCAAGAGTTAATCAGGATAACCATCGACTGTAAGAGGTTGCAGAGGTCTGCCGGACATCCTGTTTGTCAAAAGCCACCCAATGTGGGACCCCTCTCACAGCTTTATCATTCGGTGTTGGGCTCCCATAGACCTATCCCAATCAAGGGTAACTCACAGGTCAGGTGGTGTTATTTTCTCTAAGGAAAAGATCTCCTTACAGCTAGCCTCACCTGGTTTAGCCTGCTGGTTGAACAGTTTGCCAGGATGTGGCTTCTGGTCATAACACGCCAGCTTCTTGGAGCCACAGGTGAGGACTCGGTGCCAGTATGGGAACCAATGTCATCGTGATCACTCTAAAAAGGAGAAGCGCAACCAAAAGAGTACAAGGGTACTATCCCACTGAAACACCTCATACACCCTAACTGGTCATTAAAACCACCCTAAATACGTTACAATTTCACTTCGAATAATTTATAACTTTAGACCCCCAAAAATTATTTACCCTGTTTGACGCATTAAACATATAAAGTGAGATAGACGAATTTTCTAGGAGGAACGAGGAATAAATACGTAAGGCTATTATTTCCTCACTGGAAGGGGCCGAATCGATCACAAAATACGGTAAGTCATCCAATGTTAAACCCGCGTAAACGGTTGTAAACCTTCCAAAAATTAGTTGGCCGCTAGTCGATCCGGATGTTATGCAGTGGAATAACATTCACCATACCATCCTCAGTAGATGAGATCGAAGGAACACTGGCGGACAACACGCTTTACATCCCGGATTCGCGCTGCCGTGTGGTGAGTAAGAACTCTTTTAAAAAGGTAGAACCGGACAAAGAAAATGTCAGTGGGGCAATTCAACTACCTCCAAAACTAACAGAAGTGAAAGAAAATGTTAAAAGTTAATACACGTGTAAAAAAATTGATATATTTAAAATTATCAAGTAAACAAATTAATAATTTGACTAAGTGCATAACCAAATTAATAAGTAAATAAACAAATAACTAGTGAATAAATAAATTAACATGTGATAAGTAAATTGAAGATAAATAAAGTGACTAAGCACATAACCAAAAGTAACTAATCAACACAAATAATAAAAAATGTGGAATTAAAGCGAATAACCATGATAAAAATAGAATCAGTGAAGTTTAATAGAATAATATAATATTGTAAAATAAAAGAAAAAAGAAGAAAGTAATTACGAATAAAACAAAGTCAGGATGATAACGTGTAATATATAGTAATTAATCTGGAAATTCAAAACGTGATATATAGAATAGAAAAATGATATAATCAATCAATCTGTTAACTTAAAGAATGTAACAAAATAAAATAATAATACAACAACTTATTCTAAACTCCAAACATGTTTGTATATTAATTAATTCTGTAAATTGTAATAATTATGAGTTTCCTCCACCGATCATGGAGCTTCGTTCTTCTGACTTTTCGATGTAACTTTTCCTTCTCTACTCTCCTCTTATGTTTTGTGTTCTTCACCATTATTAACCTAATTATTTTTATTCATGTGTTTGTAAAAATACTAATTGTAACTCTTTCTTAATAAATCTTATCTTATCTTATCCTAACGTAACAAAATTTACTTATTTTATTGGACAACTTAGAGGTGCCGCTCTTAGCCACTAGACGGTTTTGCGATTAGTGGTGATCGCTATATTCAGACATACGGCTGCTAAAAAAGATGTATGGCTGAGAGCGAATAATAGTACAAGCTCATATTCATGCAATCCTGGATCTCCCTGAGCCTCAGTGTATGACTTCATCTCTTGCTTCATCTTCAACGTCATCTCTTGGACATATTAGTGGCTGATTATTTCATAGCTACTAACTATCCTGATGCGCAAATTGCCTGCTATTATAAGAAATCAAATTGCCTGTTCTTTAAACTAACGGGAATATGGGAATCTCGATAAATCCAATAAAGGGTTAGAATATGATATCTAACCTCTAAGTCAAAGAGATGCAGATGATATATCGAAGGATAATGCGATTAATGCGAAGGGAAAGGTGGCCCCCTTTCAAATAAGTAAACGAACATACATGCGAATAAGGCTTCTGAGCTAACCAGTTCTCTGAATAAACCATCGTCTAACTAACCTGGATCATCCTCTCTTGCTACATCTCCAACTAAACGTTCACAAATAAAGGGGGTTTCTCGCGTGTTGAGCGAGGGTACATCTAAAGTACTTAGATGCGTCAAATATGCTGACCCGAAAAGCAAATATATACGGGTCAAAGAATTTTGAATAAATTACAAAGAGCTTATTCAGTTGTCCTTCCAAGTACAACTGTGGCAATTGTAAACGCTACTATCATACTGCCCTTTATTTTTCAGGAGACAAAACAAAGGATACCAAGGTAATCGTAGCTTGGTCTGACTCTGGAGCCGTTCTTCCCATTAGCGGATGCTGAAATATATCCTCCGAATATGGAACTAAGTTTGTACAAGTTTTGTTTAACCAAGATCTCAACGGACGTTTATCTGTCAGCAATTGGCTTGTGAGCTAAGGTTACCTCTCATGCGTAAAACTAAATATAAAATATTTCCATGGTAAAGGTAGCTATGAGAATTATGAGGGGGTATCGTTGAAAATAAAGACGAAAAACACTATGTTGAAAAATGGGAAACGTGTTATTTACTCCGTAAATGTTAAATTAGTCGATCCTGTTCTAACTGATAAAATTGGGCATATTTTTTTCCTCATCGGAGCCGAGTTCTATTATAACTTTGTCAAAGGTAGAAAGCCTCATGGGGACAATTCTTATTTCGAATTTAATGTTGGTGTTATCACCTCTGGTAAGCTTTCTCAAGCGAGTTACGATCTCGGATCCAGTACATTATATTCGATGTTGGAAAGCATAAGTTATTGTACAGAAAATTCGGCCATACCATCTAAGAAGGACATCACTTGATTCCGCATGTGTTGTCCGCTCGTGATGAGGAAATATACGAGAAGTTGCTATCCACTATGAAATTTGAGAATAATAAATTTGTAGTGGGACTTGCCTGGAAGTTAAATCACCTTGACTTACCAGACAATTATGCAATAGCTAAATACTGATTATTGAACCTGGCAGTGAGACTGACCAGGAGACAAATCCCGTTTAATCTTCTAGGGCCAAATTTTTAAGATCCTTTAGCTAAATGTTACATAGAGAAAATAACCCATAAATGCCAATATTCGGAGGTAAGGTTCATTATTTGGCCCATCACGGGGTTCGTAAGAACTCCCCCTCGAACCTATTTGATATTAGCGCACATAAGCTTAGTTTAAACGATTGTTTATACCTAGGTCTACCTTTTATTAACAACCTCTTTCAGACCTTAATTAGGTTCCGAGGACACCCCGTGGCATGTACGGCAGACATCAAAAAGGCCTATTTAAATTTGATTGAGAGAGGAAGATAAATATTCAGCCAGATTCTTATGGATGCGGAAACCCCACCAGTCGAATAACCCTCTACGAACTTTGCCGTATACTCTTCTTTGGCTCCTATAGTAGTCAATTCCTCCTAAGTGGTTGCTTTAAAAAATATTTTGCGAGAAGGGAGGAGCTTGTGCCGAAAGATTATCGAATGATATTTATGTGGACAATTTAATTTTATTCTCTCCCTCCGAAAGGGAACTTATTTCTTTCTACTCATCGGCTAAGGGGATTTTGACTGAAGCGGGTTTCAACTTAAGGGAATGGTGGTCTAACTCAACTATTATGAGCTCCATTTTCAGGAAGGATGAGACCCTATCTCAAGTGCCTTCAAAATTATTGGGTTTTAATTGGAACGAATATAATTTTTTGTATTTTAATTTAAGAATCGACACAATGTTAGTACAAAGAGAGTAGTACTGTGTGTTGTGGCTTCAATTTATGATCCTTTGGGATACTCCCAATAAAAATAGATGCACGTTGGTTTATAAAAACTCCCTGAGATATGGAATTGAGATCGGGGGACTTATTTGATAGACTAAAGCAATCCAAATAGAATTAATTTATTCCTTAACTTGAATTTTTAACTAATTTTTCCTTCTTCCGACAATTTCTTCTGATAAAGACCTTTTACACTGCTTCTCTGATAGAAGTTCAAGGAAATATGGGGCTAATGTTTATTTAGAGTTTAAGGGAATACCACATTCATTTTTTCAACTTTATACTACGTTATTATTATCATCATATATGAGATTAAAGCTCATTAAAAGCGCCTTTTATTCCCTGTCAAAATTATAATAACCTACGGTGCCGTTTTGGGGATACAAGGGGTTCTTCAGAACCCCCCCCCCCTTGAAACCTGATATCATATAAATGGTTAAAATTACTAAAAATTAAGCATTTGAACTCAATGGACGACCAAATGAAGCACAAATGATTTACTTATCATTTGAAATAAGTTTTCTTTAGTTCCATTAAAATTTATGTTAATGGTGGACTAAAACATATATTTTTCGGACAAGGTCAACTATAGGCTTTGTTCTCAGTTGGAATGGGGAAGGGGTGAGGTGATTAGTAGGGTTATTCTGAATGCCATGGAATTTAGTTCAATCTATTTTCGACTGATGCTAAAAATATAAACCAGTTCTTAGGCGCCGTTTTTTTTCTAGTTTTGCGTTTTGCTCATGAATAAACTTTAAAAATCTACGGAGAATTTCCACGAATGTATAAAAATTTTCATTATCTTAATTTTCACTATGTTCTAGTCATGTTGCTAAAAAAAATATTATACCATAAAAAAGTGCATAAAATTTGAAATAAAATGATATACAAAACCAAAAAATGCGAAATTTGAAAAGTGACTAATGCAAAAATATGGTATTCCCTTAATGGGCATTTATTGCAAGAGGCAGTTAAAGGGAAAATAGAGGGTATATCTACCATGATCTAAAAATTAGAACTGACCGATGCCTTTTTTGCCTCTAGTATGTCGAATCAAACAAGACGCATTGAATTTTGAACAAGACCAAATTTATATGTAGACCAATGCGAAAATAGTGTTAGGTTGGCTCACATGCGGAAGTTGTAAAAAGCCTTATGTGGAAAATAAGGTCAATGAAATTCAGGGCCTTACACAAGGGAGCTAGTGGTATCAGGTAGCTTTGGAAAAAAACCGTGTGATGTTTTGACTCGAGAGATTGCGATGTCAAAATTTCTG
Organism: Ceratothoa steindachneri; assembly: GCA_963969495.1. Taxonomy (NCBI): domain Eukaryota; kingdom Metazoa; phylum Arthropoda; class Malacostraca; order Isopoda; family Cymothoidae; genus Ceratothoa; species Ceratothoa steindachneri. The sequence goes on from OZ018328.1 coordinate 76,871,003, forward strand.
AAGTCGGTATGGGCAAGGATGGGCGCTTGAAATTTCCCGTTATTATGATTATGTTTCACTCATTCCCTTCGCCGGTTCTTTCGTTTCCTGTTATCACTCATTCAATCGTGAATACTAACAATTACAGTGAATATTATAAATTAATGAAACTTACTATACTTGTAGACAGATTCATAACGATTCCCCGAGGTAATGTAATCCTCACGTCATCTTTAAGAGGCAGACCTTCTCATTACTTTACGCATAAGGGGCGTGACGAAGATACAAGCTATTAGATCCGCTGGGTGCAGAATGAGAATTACGGAGAGGTAATAGCGGTTCTTAATACTAATCCTATTCCTTGCTCATCCCGTGTTCAAAGGTTACTTGTATTTCTGGATGAAGGTATATTACTGTGTAATCGCCGTCTTGAAAATTCTACTCTCCTCTACTGTACTCTCCTCTACAACGGCAGTTACCTGATTCTTCCGCCGACCAACTGTCACTTCTCGTTGATGCTCCCTCCTGCAGATTCACTATAAAGGGTATTCACATCCTTGAGTCGAGCGGATGTTGGCGCTCATCAGCACTCGTTATTGGATATCTCGTCTGCGGCAGTTGGTAAAGTTGATATAAGATAGTTACAGTACGTGATGGAAACTGGACGCAGTAAGTTATGAAATAAGTCCTTCACTATCTTTGACTGAGGCTAGAGCCGCGATGGCCTTGCCTTCTTCAAATATCGGCCTTGATTATACGGCGCCATTTATTATTGAGATAGGCAGACTGCAAAGAAAACTTAAATCCTCCTATTTACTTGTGCTGCTGCTAGGGGATTCGACCTAGAGCTAGTAGCCGATGGGTGATTAGAGACTTTCTTGTGCGCATTCCCTCGCCCTGTGGCCAGTTCCTCCGTGACCGAGCAGCTACATTCGGGGCTGCGGCCATATATCTTAATGCCATGAGAGCGGAGAAAACTTCAAAATCATCAAACGGGTATTCAATCCCGCTAAGGATCCGTGGTATACTAGATTCGTGTAGAGATTAGTAGAGATCACTAAAGACAAACTAAATCACATCTTACATGGACACATATTAAAAGGGGACGAGTTGACCTCATTGGTGACGGAGGTGCAAAACATCGTCATTCATCGTCTCCTCACATCTGCTTCCGATATCCAGACGATCCAGAACCGTTAATTCCTTCTGATCTCATTACGGGAATATAACTTTTCCTATCTAGCTAATAGATTATGAGGACGCCAATCCCAGCTACATCTCTCACGCATCCTGATGAAGCAGCAGAGATTGCTAGAGCAGCTCTGCATGAGGGCGTGCTCAAGATGGCAACGCAAATATCTCGTGATCTTGAGACTCGAAAGAGAGGTGCTGGCTGTCAGAACTACGGTCGACGATGTGGTCTTCCTGCTCTTTGGAACGAATCGATGACCTGCCTCCTTTGAAGGACGGAGTCATTCCCTTATCCTCCACCTTTTGAACAAAGAATAAGCATGTGATACTGCCTATTTCCCCCCTCTATCCGCTCAATTGTGAGATGGAATTTCTTATCGGTATATTCCACTGGTGCGGGCAGGAACTGTAAAAATTTTATCCAAACGCGATTTCTAATCCCATTATCTCGTGTGTTAATGGCCATCGAGCAGCCGTTTAAGCACGACAAAAAATACTTGCCATCCTTCAGGGGGATTAGTAATTATTTATTGCGGATAAATAATGAAGTAAATATTTCCGCTCACGCACCTCCAGTGTGCTGCATTTGTAATTATCGACAGACTATACATATTTATTTTGTAATTATATATATATGAATTGAAGATTGTAAAGATAGGTCTGTTTTACTAATTACCCTGCCTAGGTGTCATTTATACTCAAAGCTGCCTCCACTCACTCGCTGTGTTATGATTAATTGTGCAGGTATTCTGATCCTTGTGTTTTGACGGTCCGGTGGGCTGTTTACGTTGCTTATTTAACTTGATAAAAATATCTGACTCCTCTATAGCATATTTATTGCTAACCTACGTGCTAAAATTTGTTTCCTTTAGTAAATCATTAATTCCGCTATATTAGCGTCATGTATACCATTTTATAGCAAATACAACTGTGGTGACGTACATTGAATTTAAGACTCCTTAATACTAAGACGTTGGAACCTTTCCTTGTGTTAGCAGTCAACTGGTATGCTCCGCCGTGGTATATATGTTATCTGCATATCGAATTCAATTCAAATTATGCTTTTCGTTGTTTGCTAGCTTCATTCCTCTTTGGATTATATATCTGCTAACGTTTAGCTTGGGAAAGTGTTATACTATATCTTTATTAATTGGAACCTGTCTCATCTATTAGTATTTTCTCTATAACAGATGGAACTTTATTACAAAGACAGCAAAGGGAGGATGAATAGACTTTAAGAACATGAGTTTTGAGAGTTAACTAACTTACTCTCAAAGGTGAGATCAAAATTAGTGTCTTTATTAGTAAAAGTGTCATGGTTGGGGGCAGTAAAGTTGAGATAAAGAGCAGTAATTTTTCAGTTAGCTATATCCACAGGAGTGCCTGCTTATAATACCTCTGTTTTGTCATAGTTGATTTTCATAAGGTTGACCAAATGCTGTTCACTGATGATATAAGAGGATATCAAGGCTCTAAAACGAGGATGCTGCAAGAGAGAGAGATTTTCGTGTCATTGCCATAGAAATAAAATGATATAAACAAGAGGGCGCGGAAGAATACCAAGTGGAAGAAGAAATATCAGAAACAGAATATCAAACCGCACCTCCTCCGTCCGAGTTATATTATTACTAATAAGTAGCCCTCGAGTAGGAAATGAAAGATACGAGGGTCCCAGTTAAAGGCAGTTCCACCAATTCATTGATATGGTGAAGAACAGTGTCGATAACATTTTTAAATGTTACTGAGAGTTCCAAAAGTACCAGAATCAAAGGCTGACCAGCGTCGGCCGCACGAAGAAGGAGGTCCGTTATAAGGAGGAGAGCTGAATCAATATTGTCTCTTGTCTTAGGACTAGACTGAAAGATGTCATAAGCCTTGTAGGGGAATAGGCCATCCCTAAAGCATGCTAATACCAGCCTTTCGAGTGCTTTGACGGTAACTTTCGCAGCATTTGGGTTCAGGTTCGTTATATTTTAGGATAAGACGAAGAGCAGCGTCCTTAAAGTGACTTGTTACTTGTTGCGATTCAAGATCAGATGGGCTGTTAAAAATACTGGAAAACTAAGGGAGAGTAGGAAAGCGGGAGTAGGGGTAAAGACGTATATTGAATAAGGCGAGAGGTGAAAGGGTCCTTTTCGAAGAGATAACGAAGGAAATTAATTCTTTAGGAAACACGGGTGAGGGAAGAATTGAGGATGAGAAAAGTAAAGGGAGAGTGACTTGGTGGAGAGAAAGAGAGGAAGAAGGTGTGCTAGAGGAGGTATAGAATATCTTCTCCTAGGTGATATTGGGCGCGTGTAAATGAAATAAGTTCTGACTTAGGGTGACACAAGAAAGAGTTATGAACGGGCAGACGACGACAGAAAAGTAATGTATTTGCGATTTGTAAGAGAGATTGAGAGAAAGTTTGAGAGAGATATTGAGATTACAAATGAATAGAAAGAAAAAAACACGCAACAGCAGACCATTCGATTTTTACGAAGTTGATTGCAGATACATAGCTAACTTTACTAAACTTCTTCGCTTTGATCATTGATGTTCGCTTGCCTAATGGAGGGTGAAAAGAGAAAATATTTCTCCATTATAAACGAACTCAGTCTTAGGCTTACGGCAAAGTGGTTGCCTAGTTTGTATTTAAACGAATATCAACTGTAGTGCAGGCAATGACGTTATGGAGGAGACCATTCCATAAGTTGACAATTCGGTGAAGAAAATAAATTTAGACTCTTGCGAGTTTAACGGTTTACCTATAATTTTACAAACATTTCTCTGTGTATAATTTGATCGGTCAATTGTAAAGTACTTGTTACAGTTCATATTGACTCTGCCTTTAAAGATTTTAATCTTAATTAGGTCACCTGTTAGTCTACATTGGGTCAATATGAAGAGATTTAATTTATTAAGACGGAACACGTATGGCTTGTTTTAAAGATTAGGTATCATTTTGGTAATTCTACGTTGAATCCGTTCTAGCTTGTTCATCTTTCTTTGGTAGTAAGGGTACCAGACGTGAACACAATGTTCCAGAAGAGACCGGACCGTAAGATTTGCCGGAGGTAACTTACTTCTTTCGATTTATACTCAAATTACCTTCCTATAAAGCCAATTACTTTTTCACTTTCTTGGTAACTTCATTGCAGTGTTGACTAGATTTTAGTGTCTTCGATACTGATATTATTAAATATGTTTCCATGTCTAAGCTTTTCAATCGTGTCCCCTTCATTGAATAAGATGCTTTTTAATTTTGATTACTTATGTGGATCACTTGGCATTTATCCCCGTTGAAGCCCATTTGTCAAGTTTGTGCCCAACGCAATACCTTGTATAAATTATATGGAATATCTTTTACTTTATTATGTGAGTTCACAGCTTTGGCGATTTTTGTATCATCTACCTACTTTGAGGTTGTGCATGTAAGACCTCATCAATGTTGTTAATGTAGATCAGAAAGAGAACAGGCCCTAAACTGAGGTTTTGCCAACCTAGCTTGTTACATCGGGCATTTAGACGCCTTCCCATTCAATGCTACTCTCTGCCTTCTTTTTCTGAGCCAATTCTCAATCCAACTTGATATGTCGCCCTGTATTCCGTGGGATTGTAATTTTACTCTTAGTTGTTTGTGAGTCACTTTGTCGAAGGACTTCCGTAAATCAACGTACATATATGATATCAACGGCTTTACTCTCATCGTAGAAATTAGAAATATCGTGGAAGGAGGTTAAAGGTTTGAGAGGCAATAAAGTTTGTTACGTAAGCCCTGTTGGTTGTCTAAGAATGTTCTTTGACTCAAAATAGTTCACGATTCTGTTCTATATGAGGGTTTGATGATGCTTGCTACTACTGAGAGTGTCACTAACTTTCTTATCATTAACCAAGGTCTTTTCTGTTGCAAATATAAGGGAAAGTACTATATATAGAGAGAGAAAAAGATATTTAGAGAGAGAGAGAGAGAGATATTTAGAGTTACATAGAGTTACATAGATACACAGATCACACGGGCCTTACGGCCCAGACTAAGGTGATCTGGCCTTAAATCTACTGCCACTTACACATAGAATAGTAGAAGTAAAGGATAGAAAAGTTTTAGGCTCTCCCCACCCTCCACTCCCTCCGGCAAAAGCCGTACATGAAATAATTTGGGAAAAGTACCTTGCAGGTGTAAGAAGACAGTACCTGAAGGAAATTTGCATTGAATAGTAATTAAATGAAATGAATATGAAAACCACTTACATAAACCTGAAAGAGTTATATTTTTGTAATATTATTTTATTTTGTAGCTTATGCTAAACAATTCCAATATTTGTTAAGTGTTTGTCTAATCTCATTTTAAATGAATCTATAGTTCTGCTGTCCACTACTGCGTTTAGCAAATTATTCCAATCATTAATAATCGAGTAAGTGAAGAAGTTTTTTATTACATCCATAGTGGCTCTTTTACCCTGAAGTTTTGAATCATGTCCACGGGTGGGACACTCCCCTGTCAGTGTGAGCAAGTTATTGGCATTAACGTTGTTAAATCCTTTAAGTATTTTGAAGCACTCTATAAGCTGCCCCCATAGTCTTCGTTTTCTGACGGAAAATAGATTGAGTTTTTTTAGCCTCTCGTGGTAAGGTTTGTTACGTACTGACGGGATAAGTTTTGTCGCTCTGTGTTGTACAGTTCTAATTTATCTATGTCTTTTATTAAGTAAGGGGCCCAGAACTGTACAGCGTATTCGAGATGGGGCCTGACAATACTTTTATATAGTGGCATAATTATCTCCTCGCTTTTATAAGTAAAGTTTCTTTTTATAAATCCTAGTGCTGTGTTAGCTTTGTTTGCAGCAGCTGCGCATTGGTTTGATGTTTTTAAGTTTTCTGTAATTATTACTCCTAAATCTTCAACCTACGGGGTTGTGTTTATTAAGCCGCCTTGCATTGTATAGGTGTATTTTTTTGTTTTTTGTTCCGCACTGAAGGATTTGGCATTTGTCAATATTAAATGGCATTTGCCATTTCTCAGACCATTCGGTATTTTTATTTATATCAGCTTGCAGGCTAGCCCTGTCATCTTCGCATAATACTGAGTTACCTATTTTCATGTCATCTGCAAATTTAGATATGATATTATTTATTCCAACGTCTATGTCATTGATGTATATAGTAAATAAAATAGGCCCCAGGACTGATCCCTGGGAAACACCGCTGGTAACAGATACCCAGTCCGATTCCACGCCATTTATTATCACTCTCTGCTTCCTGTTTTTTAACCAGCTACTAATCCATCCGTATATATTACCGTTAATTCCTAGCGTACGCACTTTGTTCATGAGTTTCTGATGGGGAATTTTGTCAAATGCCTTTTTGAAATCTAGGTAAATTATATCTAATGATTTAGTATCGTTATATAGGTTGAAAAGGTTATGGTAAAAGTCAATTAGGTTTGTTAAGCACGATCTCTTAGACCTAAAACCATGCTGGCTATCACGTATAAGGTTATTGTTTTCTAGGAACTCTACTAGCTTGTCTCTAATGATCGTTTCGAGCAACTTTCTAACTATTGAGGTTAAGCTAATGGGTCTGTAATTACTGGCCTGGTTTTTACATCCCTTCTTAAAGATAGGTGTGACGTTAGCTTCCCTCCAATCATCAGGGACGACCCCATGCTCGAGAGATTTGTTAAAAATGGGAGCAAGTGACTCTGCTAACTCATTATGGACATGTTTTAAGATTCTCGGGTAAAATTTATCAGGACCAGGAGTCTTGTACGAGTTCATTTTCTTTAATTTATCAATTACTAGTTGCGGATTTACTTCCAGGCTCCTTAGTGATGGGTGACTGACCTGTATAGACTCGTTGTTATCGTTATTAGTATATCCTAAGGTAAAGACTGAACTAAAAAACTCGTTTAAGATATTAGCCATACCCATATCATCTGAAATAATTTCACCCAACTGGTTTTTCAAGGGGCCAATCCCGCTTCTCATTTGCCTATTTCTATTGATATAAGTATAGAAGTGTTTGGGATTAGTGGTGCTTGCTTTCGCTATCTCGATTTCGTATTGACGTTTCGTTGATCTTATGAGTGTTTTAACCTTTCTTCTGCTAGTGTTATATTGTTGGTTAACTTGATAGCTTCTATTGTGAGAGATATTGAGAGTGAGAGATATTTAGTATGAGAGATTGAGAGAGAGAAAGATATATATATATATATATATATATATATATATATATATATATTTAGTGTGAGAGATTAGAGAGTGAGAGATTGAGAGAGATCGAGAAAGAGATTGAAAGTGTTTTGTGTGTATTAAAGGGAGTAGCAAGGAATGGTAGTACCTCAAAAGACAATGTTATCCATAATGAGGAGGTACTGTTTTTGAAGAACAACTTATAGCTTGAGAGAAAGCATGGAGTAAATTTGTGACTCTCCCCACCCACCTTTCCCACCCCAGTGAGGAATCTTTTGCTAAAAAACGCTCAAACTTTTCTATATATTAATATCAACATTAGGTTTACTAAAACTTTTCTACTTAGCAACCATTATTTTTAATTTTTAATATTCCTTATAACAAAAGATAACCTTGTTCAAAATTTACGAGTATCAACTCTGTTAATAGAGACAATCTTCCGACAACCGATCCAATAGATTGACAATTTTATATGAGAAAAATTTACCCCATACATTCAATCTGTGCCTTTTCGAACCAGTTTCAAGGTTTTACTCAGTGTAATCTGTCTATTTAATCCAAACCAGATTGTGTAGTTGATATTTTCAATTCTTTTTAAGATTTTATATATTTCAATTTGTTGACCTCGTATGCGTCTTGTTTCTAAACTAAAAAGGTTTAACTTTTTCATCTAGGTTTCAGAACTATACCCTCTTAATAAAGGTATCATTTTTCTAACCTTATCTTGTACTTTCTCTAATCCTTCTATATCTTTTCAGAAGGAAAGTCACCGAACTTGTAGTCTAATTATACAAAATTCTGATTACCATTTCGCTTTGTAGCTGATCTGTGACTTAATATCACCGAGTATCTTTAGCGCTTTCTTTTCTACATCAAAACAGTGTGTTATAAACTTAAGATTATTTCACACACAAATGCAGAGATCCTTTTCATATTCTGTTAGAGGTATTTATTTTGAAGGTCTTTGTATTCTGCTTTCGAATTTTATTTGCCAACGTGCAAAATGTTGTATTTTTCTAAGTTTAGTGGAAGTTCCCATTTTAAAGACCAATCGGATATCTGGTCAATGTTCTTTGGAAAATTCATTATATATTTCTGTATAATTTTACCTTTACCCAGTTTATAAATTGATTTAAGTAATGAAATCAAATTCACGTCTATAAATAATAAAAAGCAATGGTTCCAGGACAGAGCCCTAAGGAACGACTACTGGCTACCACTTAGAATTATCCATTCGCACTCTTGCTCATTTTTGACAGCTTACATCTTACGACAACCGAGCCAATTTTCTATCCAATTTGCTGATTACCTCTTAATCCTAGAACTCTAGCTTTTGACATTACTCTCTTGTGTGGCACTGTGTCGAAGTCCTTATGAAAGCCTACGTACAGAATATCAACTGACTTTACATGGTCATGAATTGTGATTATATAATAGAAAAATTCTAATAAAGACATGATCCATGTTTTCTAAACAGGTGTTTCGAGTTTCTTAATAATTTAATAGTTTCTACGTGGCTTACTATTTTGGGGGGCAATAATACTTTTAAGCATTTTGCCAATTATTGAGGTCAAACTTATAAGTTGATAATTGAAAGCCAGATCTTTACGCCCTTTCTTGAAAATTGGCGTTACATTTGCTAATTTCACTTTTGAGTAACTGTACTTCTTTCAAATGATAAGTTAAAAATGTCGTTAGTTGGTCCACTACGGCCTCTTTTACTTCTTTGCTAAATTTTGACACGATCATATTCGGTCCTAGTGATTTGTATTTATTCATTTTATCGATTTGTGTTTGTACATCGTTGGCTATGCAACTTGTTGGCGTTTTTGTTATCTGGATAATCTATCTGCTTCAAGATCCGTCGTCCTTGATATCATTCTTTAAGATGTTTTCTGTCATATTCTGACCTTCTTAACCTCATCTGAGTATTAAATATTTAGAGTTTAGGGATTTATTGGTTGCGGTAGGTCCCTCTTGTAGATTGACAAGAGAGTGAGGCTGAGATATACACCTTGTGGGACTCCACAGGGAAGTGAGCGGCTTTCCCTTCGTTTTAAGAGGCGATGACAGTTTGCCTGTTGTTTAAGTAGCTACAGAGGATTTTTTTTGTAGTAGGGAGCAAGTGTGAGCATCGATAGTTTGTATTTAATGCCATCGATACAAACATCTTTACAAGCAGGCTTATTTACATGCCTGCAGACAACATGAACCTTGCGTTACATTTCGAGCCTTGTGGAAGTGTGTTGGTGCACTAGCGATATGGCCGTCTCTGTGCCTATTTTGCTATGAAATGCCTGCTAATCCTCGTTCACCTTACAGTGAGTTATTAATTGTGCTTTCAGTCTGTTGTTAAGGACCTTCCCAACAGTTTACAGCAATAAGATTAGTCTGTATCTCATCACTTTATTTGCTGACTTACCAGGCTTTTAAATGAAAATCATAGAAGTATCTCATTGCCATGGCGGCTTGAAACGGTTTAGAAGCTAGGATAGAAATCGTCTTGGTGCCTTGTTGTGGTATCTGGTGGTGATTTGGCTGATGCCATGGAATTTAGTTTGAAGCACTAGAGGTTGTGCAGTAGTGGTTAGTGTAGTAGTGATGAGGTTACCCTCCCGTAAGTTTCCAAGTATTAAGTACCTGGTCGTCGAAACCTGTGTTGAAGATGTTAAAGACTTCCATCCTCATTTCCCGGAAAAGACTTTCTTTATAACCAGGAGTGTTCGCCGTCACACCATTATGCACAATCGCACTCTGGTTTGGCTCTCTTGTTTTCCATTTCATCTTTTTGACGGCAAGACAGAAAGATTTTGGGATCTTTTCAACATCGATTTTCCGATTGATCGGCTACATTTTTTTATATTTTTGCGCCAGCTTTGAGATAATTTTCGGCCCTAGCTGTTTGATCACTCTAAAAGGCATTGCACTTTTTGTAGCTTACATTCAAGATGTCGTTGAAGGTGAGAGTAAACTTCTGTTATAGCATCACCCCTTCCACTGTGAGACGGTATTGGAGAAAGAACTTTTGGGACGTTTAGTGATGGCTATTGTGTTTGGCCTAAATATGAAACTGTTTATAGCAACCAGTTCTCCGTCGATGTTGTCACTAGTTATTTTGTTTAAGTCGTGACTTTCCTCAGGGAACATTCGTTCGGTATTAGTGACTCGGGTCTAATATGGTGGTGAAAGGGGAAATTTTCACCAGTAAGAACGACATCAGGATTGGTGGTCGTCCCTGGGTAAAGGATTGTAAAGAAGACAAGTCTTATTTGTTTTGTGATGCTTCTTCTGATTAAATTCATGGATCGTTATGACTCTAGTCACATGGATTAGAAAACTCCTGCTGTAATTGAAGTGGTTTATTGAGAGATACAAGTTTCAAGAACATCCAACGCCTACCTTTACAGCGATCGCTTTTAATTCATCTAAGAACGGCATGTTTCTAGATTTATCAGGACTAAAGATAATTTGAACTTTTTTTAAATAATAGAGATTTATCAATGATTTAACTATTGATATGCAACTGGGAATATTTAAAGTCGCATTTATATACATGTTTTAATTTGCTTTTGGTGTGTCCGATTCCAAAAGCAATATTAGCAATCAAACTTGTCAAGCCGAGGTTTAAAGATACCCCCTTTCTAACTCTTAATTCACTTATTAGAAATCATCGTTTAATTTGATAGGTCTTATTTGTTTGAATTATGTTGTGGCTGTTCTGCTATATTTATTAGCATGCTGTTATAATTGGGCTTCGAACCCCCTCTCGAAGATGCTAACAATTGTTTGACCTATTTGAATATTGCCAGTGATGTGTGAAGAATTCGGTTGGCTCTGGAACAGCTAGAAATTGCCAAAATTCAAACAAACCCTGATGAATTGGATGTCACTGAGACGTATCCCTTATCCTTAGGAGAATGCTTATCAATTACAAACAACTTTCAATTAAAGAGGCAAATTTTTTGATCGCTAAAGATTCGCCATAGTGATTTTAATTTATAGCATTTTTTTGTTTTTAGTTTTCCTAATAATAATTTGGGCTTCGTTGCGCGAAGCGTCAATAGGGCAACGAACCATCAACAACATGGAATATTGTAATCAAAGAAGTTGTTCTTCTCTTGGTTTTCACCTTCTTACCTTCTTCAAATTTATTGAGGTTAAACCTGCTAAACCGATAGAGTTTCGTGCATAATACCTGTCCTCGTACCATGACGAGCAGTGTCGCTACCACATATCATTGTCTCTGGAGACAGGCTCCTGCACAGTAAATTTTTGTGTGACGGAGTGGTTGGAAGGTGCGGCCTTTCTATTAAGTTATATATATATATATATATATATATATATATATATGTTGTTTTTATTAAAGACCAGGTTGTACTTTGATTTTATCAATTTAATTTTGGAACGTTCCAACTGACGAATGCAGTTTTTTGCATTTGGTTGGATATTACAGATCAGTTGAGGAAAATCCATTGAGTTTTAGCCGTGAGCTTTCTTCTTTCTTAGGGCATCTTCAGACGGATGTCTTCGTTATTGTTGAGGTTGCGTTTATTTTGAGTTGACCTTGGTTTTGCCTCCTTTACCGGTGAGGTAACGCCAAAAGTAAGTGCACCGAGAACTATAAAAAATCGGTAATGAGCTCATAGATAAGAAGAGCCATCAAGAACTGCTCAACGTGGACCGCACTTGATGAATAATTTAGAAGATCAAAACAGATCTTGATCAATAATGGCTACTCAAACAGAGAATTTGACAAATTACGAAAGAAAATTCTCAACCCCAAGTTGGAGGTAAAGGAAGGAAGAGAAAAAGTAAAACTAATACCACTCTACTACAAGAATAAATGACGGATGCTTACAAAACAGACGAGATAATCCTGTAAGATATCATAAAAAGTAACAATATCAAAGAAAATAACAAGTTATCCTTACGAATTTATCATAAAAACACAAAAGTAAGCAATTTATTAATGAAAAACAACCTCCGTGAATATCAATTGATCTTAAAGGCTACAAATCTGTTATACAAATTCCAATGTCCCCATGAGGACTGCAAACCTTATTCAAATAGTCACTATATAGGTATGACCACTGCTACCATTAGCCGGCGCCTAACGATGCATTTGCAAGAAGGAGGAATAAAAACACATTACAGAGAAAAGCATAACGCACAAATTACAAGAGCAACTCTGGTCGAAAACACTATCATACTCAGAAGAAACCCTGACCTTTGCCGCCTGAAGATTCTAGAGGCTCTTTTCATTAAAGAGATGGGCCCCAAACTTAACACCGAACGCACCAGTTCCGAGCAAGTACTTCACCTTTTCTAGTAAAGGAACATGGTACTCCGACTTTGACGTATAAAAGCACCAAAGAACGAACATCAATTTCATTGACGGCCGAATATTCGACTACTGGGCTCTGCTAAGAACCTAGGGATACAGCATTTTTACTTGCTTAGTGAGGGATTTTGAGCACTGCCTACATAGGCGAACGCCTATTCTGGAAGTTTTACGGTGAACCCCGCTTCAACCTTCAAAAAGAGTGCAATTTATTTTTACGTCGAATTCTCGTAATTCAATGAGGGCTTAGGCACCTCACTTCTCCCATCCATCCCTCTGTGTGCGAAAAGCTCGGATGTCTGCCATTTATTGATTTCGTCTTAACTATGCCGACCACTTGGACTGGCATAATTAAGGGCTTATGTGAAAACTGGTTTGAGGCCTAGCCCACAGCGGAAGCCTAAGTCAGAAAATTTCTCGATACTGGGGTACAAATGCGAGTCCCGGAGGGAGGAGAAATCCTCATCGCCCGGGGGAACTGGCCAGAATCATAGAGGGAAGTACTTCCGTCTCTATGTAGTTGGATGCAGTTATGGCGTATGTGCCTCATGAGGAGGTGGCAAAAACTTAGCGTTTGTTGAATCAGCCGCTATGCATCAAGTCCACCAACCACAATCCTCTGAGGTCCCCACTCGAGACCCAACCCATCCATCTATCACCCATGATTCTGGCAGCAAACGAGCGGGGGAACAACAGGAAAATGGACGGGGGCGTTTCTCACCATTTATTGGACTTGTACACAACCCTACCTGCACCATCATTTGCCTCTTTTACCACATCATAACTTTCTTTTAACTCCAAAAACACATTAATTACACTTTGGTTACAGGAAAAGAAGACATCACAAGAGTAAAACGAAGACTATGAAGGCCCTCACTAAGGGGGTCCCCCTAAGGACCATCCCCGGAATGAAGACCCCCGACAAGAAGAACCTATGCGAAACACTCTACATTGAGTTAAAAGTGGCACTAGTGAAACTTATCGAAGTTTCATCAGAATTCATCGCCATGTGTGCCGAGACTAATGACGTGGACCAGCTCCTATCGGAAGAGGGAGCAAGAGTCCTAAGGAACACTGACCTAGAAGCCAAAACCCCTCCACAAATGGCAGCGAACAGAAGCGTCATCTGCCGCAAAGTGGAGAGCTGGGTGGGCGAACATAAACCCGAGGAACTAAAGAAAGAGATTACAAAGAGCAACCTATGCGCCCAAGTTCGTGAAATAATATAATTTCGCCAACACACCCACGTCTTTAAAATAAATTTCTCAACGACAGACATGGCAAGGAAAGCGACACAAAACTGAATACTGGTATTTAATATGAGAATACCAGGCGACAACATCCAACAGGAAAAATTCAATAGCATATAAATGTGCTTTGTATGCTATAAACTCGAAGAGCACACGACATCGACATGCCCGGATAGGAACAAACTGTGGTGCAGTGAATGCGCCACAGAAGGACACCGGTTCGACAAATGCGAAAGCACTACAAAAAGATGCTTGAACTGTAAAGGGTAGCATAGTACCATGGCCTTGAACTGCCTCAAGCACCGTGAAATCATCAGAAGAAAGGAAGAAGAAGAGAAGGAGGCAAAGGAAGTTACATATGTAAACGCCGCCAAGAAGAATGCAGTGGTAAAGCCTGCATTGGCACTTGCACAAATGAGTTTCACCGGAGATTTGAGTGCAAAGATCTTAATCTGCATAACCCACGCAAATGTGGCAAATGCAGTGAAACCCGGCTGCTATAATCAAGTGCTTAACGCTCTCCTAAAGGCGAACACTCTCCCTTCAGTAATTATGCCTGAAGACCTCGAATGCTCCAAGGCATTCAAGGACTCAGTCATTAAGAACAATAGCGTCAAGTCTGGCTTAGAGGAGATTATTGAAGCTCCCTCATCGGAAAAAACCGAAGAAGACGAAGAAGAGGAGAAGGCTAGAAGTGAGGAGAAATCCTCCTCTTCTGACAACGAAGAGGGCCCCTTCACTCGTACACGAGCTACGAAGAGCAGGTCAAAAACCCCGAGTCCCTCTCCGAAAAAGGAAAACCCTGGGCCGAGTAACGAGTAAAACCACCCAGCCAGCCCCCAAGCAGAAAGGACCTAAGAACAAGCATAGGTAAAAACAAGTCACCATGTTACGGAACGCACTGAAGATAATTGAAAACAACACCAAGGACTGGACGACGAAAAGAATTCTTTACGGAAATGTATTCATAGAAATTGATGCAGACATCATACTGATTTCAGAACACGGGATCGACACGCGTAGAACAGAAATGAAGATCTGGAACTACGATGTGTTGATCACCAACTATTGGCAAGAGCGGTACGATGGAGCCGCTATTACAATAAAAAAAAGGATTCAATACGAGCAGATACGGATCCTAGAAGAATCCTACCTCGTGATTGAGGTCGAACTCAACTTAGGAAAGTTGGTCATTGCTACCGGATATCAACCGCCAAGGAGCAATGTGTTACCAATTCACACTCTCACTGGCCTATTTCGCAGAAGAGCCCCCACTATATTAATGGGGAATCTGAACGCCAGATTCCGATAATCCGGTTACAGGCCCTACAATGGTATAGGGAGAAGCCTGGACCTGTTGCTGGACAGAAATATTTCCCAGCGAATAGGTCCCGACTTCCCCACCTATTTCAGAGCACGAGGTGCCATAAAGCCAGACATCTGTCTGGCGAATCGTCAGCTGCCGTTCAATTACTACATGTAACCAGTCCAGGTACCATGTAGTGACCATATATGGATCCTAATCACTATCAACAGGAACCCTATACAAGTTCCAGCTGTAGTCAGAAAGAACTACAAAAGAGCAGACTGGACACGGTACGCACACCTTCTCGAGGCCTACGATCCACCCAACTTGGACGAGGCAATTCTCGAGGAGATTGACAAGGCACTCGATGAACTCAATAACCATCTCATCGACGCAAATAGGGCTTGTATCTCTAAATCTGAATATAGGACCATCTCTACCTACGATTGGACCGAATATATGAAGGAATTATACCGTGAACTAAAGTTAATGTATGAACTCAACATTGTGAATGCATCAGTTTACTCGATGCAGAGAAGTAAAGAAATCAAAGAAGAATTGAACCAATTGATCCTCGAACAGCAAAATAGAAGATTGGAGGACGCGATCGATAGCCTCGATCACGAAACGACTCCCAAAGAATTTTGGAGAAAGATCCGAAATCTCAAAGGATCGACTGAGAAGAAGAAGCATAAGATCGAGCTACAGAAAGATGATGGAAACATCGAAACAGAAGAGGAAAAAGTTGAAGAAATATTCCGAAGTTATTGGGAAAAAATCTTCAGTATAACTGAAGAGGAGAACGAAGACTATGACCTAGAGTTCGAAAGCAACATCATCGTCGAGCTTATCGAACAAATACACAAGACGCACCCTCACCACCAAGTGGATAGAAAGCGCGACAGAGACGCTGAGATTACAGAATAAGAACTACTCGGCGTGCTCCGCTCATTTCAACAAAAAGCCCCAAGAGAATCGAGGCTTACAACGCTTAACCTTGAAAAGGCACCAGCCAATGTCATCGTAGGAATGAGAAGAATATATAACGCCTGTCTGAACAGGGGATACCTTCCGGATGCTTATAAAACGGCTAAGATGATCTTCTTGCCTAAGTGTGTAAAGAACCTAACGTTGAAGGAGAGATATCGGCCAATTTCCCTTCTGGAATTTGGCGGGAAGCTCTTCGAGAAGATCCTCAACATATTCTGGTGTCTCACCTGGATGAAAACTTACTCTATAACTCACACCAATTCAGGTTTAAGAGGAAGCAAAGTACGGAGATGGCGACTAACGTCATCACGGAAAAGCTAGCCCAAGCAAAACGGGAAAAGAGTTACGTGGACATTGTTTGTAGGGATGTATCAAAGGCGTTTAATAGGGTGTGGCAACGGGGAATGCAGTACAAGATCTTACGACTGGGCCTAAGTGCAAACTTAGAAAGAACTCTCTGTGACTATGTCATGGAGAGAGCGGCGTACATCAATTTAGGGTTCACGGACGGACCAAAGTTTTCCCTCACGGCAGGCCTCCCGCAGGGGGGGGTGCCTGTCCCCCACTCTCTACTTGATTTACACCGTGGATGTCATAGCCCCTGTAAGCCCCACTTGCCTCAACATTCAATTCGCCGATGATTTCACCCAAATGATCACTTTTCCATGGTGGAATGCGCCTTGGCAAGCTCGAATGATAGCGGCAGAAATTGAAAATCTTAAGACCTACGAGGCCCGGTGGAAAATCCGTACCACCTAGGAAAAGTTAAAAGTAGTCCCCATAGGGAGGAGATTACTTTATGACGTCAGGGTGGGGGATAGACGATATCCCTACCTCACGGAGTGCAATGTACTCGGAATGAAGGTTACCTCATCCGGGTACAAGAAGCACATCCAAGAACGAATCACCAAGGCCACTGCTGCAGTCAAGACTCTATATAGGTTCAGAAATCTTCGCCAAAGCAACAAGGAAAAAATCTACAATGCACTTGTATGTATGACGTTGCTATACCCCGCTTCCGCCCTCTCGTGTGTCTCAAAGACACAGAAGAGGAAACTACAAGTGGTGCAGAATAAATGCGCGTACCTAATTACAGGTACACGCAGAATAGAAAGAAAAATACAAGAAGAGCTGCACCGGGAGGCGGAGTAAGTCCCATTAACATTTTCATAGAAAAACGGACAAGAAATATGCTGGAAAAGGTCAATCGTGAATTGGACGATGAAATCGTCCAAATGATTGACCAGAATAGAAGAGCAATAAGTCGCGCCAGATTTCCAAGCCCCGCCGGAGTTTTAGCTGGCGGAGCAGAAGTGCCGTTCTACGCATGATGATAGAGACGTTTTTACCCCAAACCAAGATAAAGCTAACCTAACTGTGAAACCTCGCCGATTTCGACAAACTCACCGATGAAGACACAAACCTACCGATGAAGACTAAAATCTACCGATGAAGACTGAAACTCACCGAACAAGACATCCACAAAGAAACAAAATACACAAACTACACACATTACAAAATATACGAAAAAATAAAAACACTAAGCAAACATTAAAAGTAATTATTAATGCAATTATCAACACAACAGCAAATTCGCACATTATAACCAAAGACATCAATTGATTTGAAGACAAATGGCTTGAACGCCATATTATATATATGTATATATATATATATATATATATATATATATATATATATATATATATATATATATATATATATATATATATATATATATATAACAAAATGAAAGACAAGAATGGAACTACAAAACAAAAAAAATTAAAAGCGATAGGCCTGATCATCAGGCTCTAGCATCACTTTGCCCCCTTCCACACCTCTTTCTCTTTTCACCACTGGTCTACTTTCCGCTGTCTGTCCACACACCCTTTCTCTATCCCCTACCTACATATACTCTTACACCGTTTCGTGTCAACTTCATTCTTCGCTCCTCACAACCAGCAATGAGCTACCTCACCGGTAAAGGAGGCAAAACCAAAGGACAACACAAAACCAACGCAGCCTCAACAATAACGAAGACTTCTGTCTGAAGTTGTCTTAAGAAAGGCGAAAGCTCACGCCTAAAACTCAAATTAGTTGTAAAAAATAAAATGGATTTACTGATCTTTAATCTCCAACCAGATACATAAACCATCATTCGCCAGTTGGAACGTTCCAAAATAAAATTAATAAAATCAAAATACAACCTGGTTTTTAAAAAAAACATGTATAGATGAGAAGCTGCTCACAACATATATATATATATATATATATATATATATATATATATATATATATATATATATATATAAATATAAATATATATATATATATATATATATATATATATATATATATATATATATATATATATATATATGGAGCGAGACGTCAATAAAGAAGAACCTTGTACCACATGTGATGTCTCTTATCTTCTCTTCCCATCTGTTGTCGAAGATCGTCATCAATGACAATTCATCATGTTGCAACGACAATAAAATTGATGCAACTGAGCTGAATCAGTCCAGGCAACAATCTTTATCTTTCTTCATACATCTGTTGGTTACCATTTTGCAAAAATATAAAACAGCAGATATTCTGTGATCCAACGCCATGCGCCACCAAAGTTTTCCAGGTCCGACGTTGGCAATCACTACTATAGACAGTTGGTCATAATGAACTACCATTTTCCAAATCCATTGAGCAAAAACTCAGGCGACTTATAAAAACCAAGTGTATAACGACCTCTCGATATTCGTTATAATTACATTCTTCATTTTAGGGTCAATTTAGTTATCTAGTGTTAATTGTTTTGTGTCACTTCCTTTTATGTATTGGCTATCGTACTCTATTTTCAGCTGTTCTTTTTATATAAAGTTCATTCTAGCTTCAACTTGTAGGGATATATGTAGAGTAATCGATCATTGTACCACAAGTAACTTTGCATCTTACATAGTACTCTAACGTCAAAATGAGCCGGACTGCCACCCACCATTATACGTTGTGATACGAGCTGAGATGACGAGGGGCCGTTGTGTGTTAACCTATGGACGAGGGATTGTTTAAAGGTTTAGTTTGTTTTAAAAGGTACGAGTAAAAGGAAGCAGTCGGTGGTCTTATAGGTTTACGTAACGGTATTTAAAGACCTTTAAAGGCTTGGTCGGTTTTCGGTTGGCGTAAAGGGTGACTATATTTTGATCTCCCCGTCGAATTTGCTCGGACTACAAATGTTTACGTAGATTCTGCTTCTAGGCTGGGTTTCAGAATTTGCCTTGGTTACTAGGGTCTAGGACGTTTCGGTGCGTGTTTCGGCGCAGACCCTATTCGGCGCCGCCCATTTTCGGTGCAGACCCTGTTCGGCGCACACCTTGTTAAAATTTTGAAGTCAACAGATAAACTTAAAAAAAAAAAACAAAGAAAGTTTTGTGTTAAAAATCTCTGACAAGAAAATCGAAAATTATGTTATTGACGGCCTTCGTTCTTGTTCAAACTTACTAAAAAACTAGGAGATTGATTTCTACAAAATTTGGTGGAGATCTAGCGCCTTAGCCTAGAAATAAACTATTAGTTTTTGACCAAGATTTGGTTAATATATCCGGTTATATATGATTAAGTATTTCGATATATGGGAAATGGGCTCCCTTGGCGAAGATTTGCTATCTATTAGTATCTTTTTGCTAAACTAAATTTTTGGGGAATGTCTGAACTATTTTGAAATTACTATTTCTTTTTACCTAGAAGAATTAGTTATTTCTTAGCTCTGCAGGAAAAAGAATTTATACAAAAGCAATATATCATTTTAAAGTAAAAGTACAAATGAAACTCTGGGGGACATTATTTTGTCCTTAGGATAGCGGTTGACAGCTGAAAAATTATGGGGGGATTTGGGAGGATCCCACACAATAGTCATTTTACAATATGGTGCATTAAACTTTTGGAATACCATGTTCTTAAAGATTTTAAAAGATAAGAAAAGGAATTATAAATAGTGGTATAAATATTAAATAACAACCTCAAAGCCTTATAAAAATGGGAATAGATCCAGTATTTTGGCTTAAGGATAACGATTGACCGGTTGTAAATATTTATGGGATATATAAATTATTTTGAACTGATTAAATTAAGATCAGGCCTGGTTTCAAACAAAGTTTGCGACATATATTTCTAAATATATATAGGGAAGAGATTTTAGGGGGATTTTACTAATTGCAAAAAAATGTGCAATTATATTTTTCAAGCAGTGAAGTGTATAAATAGAAAATGCTCTAGAATTTTAAATTTAGTTGCGTCTTAGACATCTTTGGAGTCGATAAACAGACTTGCCTAGAATCAAACTTTCTGAACTTTTTTAGATATCCAGAACTCATATACAATTCAGTATTTATGAGTTTCACTTCAAAAAGCTTAATTATTTTATTGATTAAACTTTTCTTAGACTCAAAATATGGCAGTGAATATAATATGAAACCGTGCAAAAGACAAAATTTGAAAGTGATGGGCTTATTTATCTACATATGTCTTCGATAGATATAGCGCGGATAAGGAAACAAAATTTTATAGGCGTGAAAGAAAAGATTCCTGGAAATCAAGAATTACAGAATTACAGAATTACAGAATCTAGGACCAACAAAGACCCTAAGGTCCGCTCGAGGCTAGTCCGCTACACTACATCCGAAACTACGATACACACTTATCTACGACTGTATCTCTAACATGCTATATTTTTATTTTTTTTTATTTTTAAATATATAATCTACTGTACACACTTATCTACATGTGTACAATGTCAGGCATATTAACTACTTCAACCTAGGGGGGGGGTGATAGAAAGTTTTTCTTCTCAACTTCCGCAGCCCTCGACTGCTAGTGGTGAAAATCTAGTTATAGGATAGGCGGAAAAGAAAATGGATATCTAAACTACACATGCAAGAGAAATCGCTGGCATCATTTTTAGTCATCATTTTTACTCTCGTTGTTCCTCCGCTCCAAACTCCTTTTGCAAAGACTTTATTATTTACTGTGCTCAGACTACGTTATATTTATACTATTTAAGTGCGCGTCGAGACGGTTTTTAAACATATTTACCGACCTACTATCCACTACGTGGGTGGGTAGCCTATTCCAAATTTGAGTAATTTTAAACGTAAAATAGTTTTGGGCTATACTAGTGTTAAATCGCTTGTTCACTAATTTTAATCCGTGTTGCCGAGTATTTCCCCTATGATCCAATTCGAACAAATTCCTATAATCAACGTTTGAAAATCCTTTCAATATTTTAAATACTTCAATTAGCTGGCCACGTAATCTTCTGCCTTCGAGAGATGGCAAATCTAATGCCCTGAGTCTTTCCTCATAGGGCCTGTTTCTCAGCTCGGGAATTAATTTTGTAGCCCTACGCTGCACTCTTTCTAATTGCGCGATATCTTTGTTTAAGTATGGAGCCCAAAATTGAACCGCATATTCGAGCAGTGGACGCACAAGTGATTTATACAATGGTAAAATTATCTCTTTGGATTTGAACGTGAAATTACGCGCGATATAACCCAGCACACGATTTGCTTTTTTACATGCATCCGCGCATTGTTTCGTGACTTTGAAGTCATCCGAGACTAAAACTCCCAGGTCTTTTTCCAATTTAACTACGTCGAGGACCTGGCCTTTCATGGTATACTCTACCCTCAAATTATGGCAACCCAAATGCATCACCTTACATTTACTTAAATTAAACTGCATTTGCCACTTATCCGCCCATCTGACAATCAAGTTTAGGTCCTTTTGTAATTTTTCTACATCCGATCTTACATAGGCACGGTTGCCCAGCTTCGTGTCGTCAGCAAATTTAGAAATCGTACTAAATACGCCATTATCCAAATCGTTTATATATATTAGAAACAATAATGGGCCAAGAACGGAGCCTTGTGGCACTCCACTACTGACGTTGACCCAATCTGAACATTCACCATTTATAACTACTCGCTGCGAACGATCCTTCAGCCAATTTCTAATCCAATTTAATATCTTACCCTTCACACCGACTGCTTTAACTTTCATTAATAATCTCTCGTGCGGAACGGTGTCAAACGCCTTTTTAAAGTCTAGATAGATTACATCTACAGCTTTGCTTTCGTCGTAAACGCAAATCATTTTATGGAAGAATTCGAGCAAATTTGTCAAGCACGATCTCGCCCGCCTAAACCCATGTTGGGAATCTTTAATCAGATTATTTACCTCGAGGTGGCACACTATTCTATCTCTAATTACCGATTCTAAAAGCTTTCCAACTACCGAAGTTAGACTAATAGGACGAAAATTCGTTGCTTCGTATCTATTCCCATTCTTAAATATTGGTGTAACGTTTGCACGCTTGAAGTCTACGGGGACTACGCCATCTTCTAATGAGCGATTGAAAATTGCACGCAACGGCTTCGCAAGCTCATTCTTAAGTTCCTTTAAATGAGTGGGGTAAACGCCATCGGGCCCGGGTGATTTCGACTTTTTCATCAGGTTAATATATTTAAGAATTTCCACTTCATTAACCGTTATATCGGATATGCAAATATCACTATTATCTACTTCTTCAACTAACGATCCTAATTGGGACGAATCTTCAATAGTAAAGACGCTTGTGAAATGTTCATTTAAAATTTTAGACATTTCCGCCGGAATTTCCGTCAAACGACCATCTTTGTCTTTAATCGGCCCTATTGAACCTTTTAAGGGTTTCCTACTGTTTACATAGCCGTAAAACCGTTTCGGTTCCTTCTTTGAATCCTTCGCCAGTTTTATTTCATATTTCCGCTTCGCATCTCTAACCGCCCGTTTAACTTCTCTTCGAGAATCTATGTAATTTTGCCGACTTATAAATGACTCGTTGTTCTTATGTATTTGAAATTTTCTATTTCGGTCCTTAATTAAGCTTAATATTAGTGGGCTAACCCACGGCGCTCTCATCGACTTCCCGCTCTTACGGCGCACATACTTTACTAAGTCGAAATTTACACTAAGGAGTGTACGCCGAAGCTCAGTGTACATTTCTCCTACCGACCTATTCTCGAAGCGCATTCCCCAGTCTACATCCTTAATCCTTTCGCGAAAAGTATCAAAATCACAGCTACCAAAACGTGGCATGAGCTGTGTACTAATTTTTACATCTACACACGTGTTAACCACGAATCTAATCGCATTATGGTCACTCGAGGCTAAATGCTCTCCTACACAAACATTTTCTACCAGTGACTCGTCAGTCGCCATGATTAAATCGAGGATATTATTATCACGAGTTGGTTCCTCCACTTTTTGAACGAGAAAATTCTCCAGAATAAAGTTTAGTAGTCTCTCCCCAGCTTTATTTGACGTTAGGTTACTATAATTAACGTTTGGATAGTTAAAATCGCCGCAGACTAATGTGGTTCCTTTTCTAACCCAAGATGAAAGCATATCAAAGAGTGCAGCATCTTCTCTTTCTATTTGCGATGGAGGACGAAGAAAGAGTTCATGTTCAAAACGAAGAAATCGTTAAATATATAAATGACCATTTACACGATCCTTTTCCAGCAAAAATTGAGAAGCCCCATTCTAACTCAAATAAATATGCGTGCAAGCAACGCAGTAGAAGGGTACTGCTATAATGGTCAACGAATGCTTACAGAATTTTTCCTCAAGCTTGCTAAGGAGCTATGCAGGATAATAGATCTTTAAAAAAGATGGTCCGTCAACAAAGAAACATTGTAAGATCATATCCGATGAGCCCAATCGATTTAGCCAGTCTTGTTATCCCAAAAGATTTCAAAACTTATACTTTTGGTGGAAACATAAACGGAAGAATTTTTGCTTGCAGACAGTGGATGTTCTGAAAGTTCTTGTAGAATTTTAATATTTAGACGTAAAAGTACCCTGTAGATATTATATGAGCGTGAAAAGTTTTTTGGTGCTGGTACTTCTAAAATCACACCACCTTTTTTTCCCCAAGTATATGTAATCTTAGGTGAGAAATACGGGGGCGTCCATCCCTGGCTATACGCTCTGCTTCCTAATAAAGTTCGTGGAAGTTATGACAAATAATTCGACATGATTTTAAAAATTGAATCTAGATTTAGTCCAGCAATTATCAACTGTGACTATGAATTGACCAATTTTAATAGCTTACAATTGCATTTCCCTTCAGCAGATATCAGAGGGGTTTTTTTCATTTGTGTCAAAATATGAAAAAGCACGTTTGTGCTTTAGAACATTCTCTTCATTACAAAATGATCCAGAATTGAACTTAAAATGCAAAATGGTCGGTGCTTTAGCTCTTATTCCAATAGAACACATAAATGAATCAATCTTGCAGTTAAGTCACGAATTAGGTGATGATCTACAAGAACTTTTTGATTGGTTTGAAGACAATGGTAAAGGAAGAATGAACAGAAGAACAAGCAACGGAAGAGAGCCTCGTTTTCCTCATCCATGTGGAATCTATATCAACGAGTACTGAACGAAGGAGACGGGGCAAACAATCATGCAGAAGCCGAAAACAGGAGGTTACAATCGGAACTTGAAATGTAACATCGAAGTATATGGAAATATATTTCAAAGAGGAAGAGACCTTTATTATGAAAAGGTTGTTGCAAGACAAAAGCCTACCTTAAAATTGAAGAAGTTAATGGGTGCGGATGAACGTATTCGTAGACTGGTGTGAAATAGAGAATATTACGTACACTGAATATTTAAGAGGTAAACATCACAATTATGAATACAATAGTATTCATGTTTAAAGTCTTGATTAAAACGAAATGAAAAAGTTTAGTGTCTTGTGTGGTTTTACTGTGACTTAAATATCTAATAAGACCCTAGTTTCTGTGAAATTATTATTATCAATATATTATTATCATTATTAAAGTAT